>CM024574.1:34297109-34897109 GCA_014182395.1 Eucalyptus sp. ANBG9806169
TCTAAATGGAGTTGTCATGTGTCTTAGCATCGGTTCACAAGAAATTATTCAACAATCTAAATAACTAGTGATAACCTTTTGCATGATGAATATATGGGACCCAAAATTGTTTCGGCCATATTTTCTTTACGTTCAGAAGTTGTATCATAAAAATCTTTTAATATACATTTAAGATCAAGAAGATGATAGATATATAATGAATTTCTTTGTTTTAATTTGATAAAAGTCAAATTAAATGTGAAATATATACATATATAGTACACTGCAACGTGTTGTATTTGTAATGTATTTTAATGTGTCAATTATTAGCAGATGCATAAAAGATAAGTTTTTCAGACAGCTGCATAAAAATAAAGGTGGAGTACATTTCGTCTAAAAAAACTTGAAAGTGGGACTTAGTGGTGAAATGTTATTTTCCCTAACGTGTTGGAAGAACCAATTTGAAAGTGACTTTATTTTTATTTCTTGTCAAAATTCAAAATATGATATATAACTTATATGTCAACTAATTTTGTGAAATTTTGGTGTTGAAGGGGTTAAAAATTGCAAGTAATGTAATCTGTATAAAGTTTCTAGTACTATATCCAAACATGCCCTTAATTGCTTATAGCGTCCGCGTGTTATGTGATCATTTAAAGGGGAGCAAATTGCTTCTTCCAAACTAGGAAAAAACTTTAAAGGACACATGGCATGTTATACTCTGGGACTATCTATACAAAACAACTCGTAGATAGATGTATATACATGTTACGTACACAAAAATCTATATTGTGAATGTCGACAATCAAATCTACCATATCAAATGCTTTTTTTTTTTAATGAAACTGCGGTAATGATTACGCTAAAGAAACTTACCATGCATGTTGCCTTAATGAAAGTATCGGCATCGTAACCTGGAATTTCTTCGGCAGCATCTACAATGGAGAGCATCACATCCATGAAATCCTGGTCACTGTCCTTGTTGTCACCACGTCTCTCGTTAGCGCTTCTTCTGCTTTTGTGCTCATTCAGCCATCCTTGAACCACACGGTCTAGCTCTTGGGCTGTCTTCTTCATCATCCTCTCGTACCCATCCAAATCCAACCACCTTAAAATGGGAATGCGTCGGACACTATGAACCTCCCTGCCAAATCAAAGTAGCTCCTCAAAGCCTCTCGACCCTTCTCGTCTTGTTCGTCCTCATATCGTTTCCCAACTATCATCCTAAACACCACATTTAGAGTAATGTCACCAAACCATCGCTTCAAGTCCACCAACACCTTCTTTGGTGCACCACTATAGCTTTCCATACATCGCTTATATATGTGGGTCACCGACGCTTGTACCTCCGAGTGCCGGACGTGCTTGAGCAATTCCAGCCGGTGATTAGAGAGGAGCTCAAGCATGGTGACCTTTGCGCACTTGGCGCCAATAAGGGCCATAGGGAGCGAGGCCAAACATGGCATAGTTGTAGGCCATGACTTCGGAGCTGACCGACTTTGGTCGACTCGCAAAGGCTCTATCATTCACTGTAAGGCACTGCTTGGCTATTTGCCAATTGCTAACTATCAATGCTCGATGAACGCCGGTCTTGATGGTGAAGATCGGCCCGTACTTGTCAGCCATGCTTGCTAGGATTATATGGGGTGGCACTGGGCCTCCTAAGAGATGGAGATGGCCGATCAAAGGCCATGCGCCGCCAGCTTCTGGCAAGGAGGCTTTTTTGTGGCCGTCGACACTTCTTCTGTCATTTTTTGTTCTAACTAATAGCGAGCGGAAAAAGTAGAGAATGGTTGCGAAGGCAAAGATGCCAAGAAGAGCTGTGGTTGAAAACGAGAAAGAGGACTCCATGTTTGTGAATGAAGGAAAGGGTTTCGGAGATATATGTAGGATCGAAGCTTGGGAATTTGAGTCTTTCATTGATAGACGCAAGCTACTCTGTTCACCTGTACTGAACAAATCTTCACCAGTATATTAGCAAGCAGGCAAGGCCCAAAAGATAAATGTCGGTGTGACTGCAGATTCGTCGTTACCCAGTGCTGCAGTAATACATCTGAACTTAGTAAATTATAGACGTAAGCACATACGTAATATTGAAGGAAATTGAGTTATCTCCACGTTTCCATGAGCCTCTGAAATTCCAAGTCCCCACTAATTGTTTCAAGTATTCATATTTTAGGGCGCATCTTGCTTTTCTAGATTTTACTAGGCAATATCATCTAGTGCTCCACATAGTGACAAGGACGGTCGAATGTGCCGAAGATTTAGGTTTTATCATTTTTTTTACTTGTTCCAAGTGCATACATACACCGACCAAAAAAAAAAAAGTGTATACATACATTCTTTATATCTGATACGTTCATTTTTTAGGCCCCACCTAATATATCTTGCGTTGCTTCTCGAAGCAAGCAAGTTGAGAAAATACGGATTTTTATATAGAAGGTTTTTTTTATATGATGTGATATAACAAGTCAATAGAAAATGAAAGAATAACATAAATTGAACCGATTATGATGAGATTTTTCAACACAAAATAAAAGTGATTGATTAGGTATATCACGCACTTGTCATCCCAGTATAAAATATCATACAAAATGATTTCTTCTTGTCCATCTTGGGATGACAAGACCTCATTAAAAAATCAATCTATCCCGAATTTACTAAAATACCCTTATGCTCTCAGAGAAATTACCACAAAGAAAAAAATAATACCCTGATTTCTCCTTCACTCGGATCCGGCTTTAGGGTTCGCTCCTTGTCGTCTGCCGTCCGTATCTCGTCGCGTTATCCACCCAACCTCTCTTTTATTTTCAATAAAATAAGTAGCCACGTGGTGATAGCGACAATCGTGCCCGTAGCTGCTTGGTTGCCTTCGGTGATCCAAATCCGAGGTCGCTAGGGCCTCCTTCTTTACAACATGAACGGACACAGAGAGCGAGAGAGGATGAGGACGGAGGATAGCACATGGTCGGTGGATATAATAGTCCGACGACGAGAGTGACGAGTACAATTGCAATATGCCCTATATAGAAGATCAAAACAGAGGATTTTTCTCTTTCTACAAGTCCAGAGTGTGTACATATGTATATGAATAATCACATCATGTGAATACCTATAAGAAGACCCAACAGTGTGCAAAACCTAGTCTGTCGACAAGTGCTTGAAATTGATAAATCTAAGCATTATGAGAGTGCTATAGAGTCCATTTATGTACTGCTTGCTTATCCACAGAGTTAGCAAGAGTGTCAAACCCATTTTTAAGCACCCGAGAAAAGGCATTATGCTTAAAGTAAAGGCTTTTGTCTAGGTGATAAACAAAGTGTGGGAAGGACTCTTTATTTTATTGAAAATATGTCTCGAGTTCAAGCTCTTGAAGGAAACATGATCCATGTAAGATTTCTAATTTGAATAGGTTCCCTAATTGGAGTTGAATTCTTAGTTTGAGTAAGTTTTCTAGAAGTAGACGGAAGTGAATAGGTTTTCTAAAAATTATGACAATCTTTTGTGGAAATCAACAACCAATACTGAAAAATCAGCTTAAGCAGTTGATATTAAAATCATGTGAAGCTATTAGTGAGATATAGATGGTAATCAACAAGTTGGGAGTTTTTCTCTTTGATCTAATTATAGATTTGAATTTAATGAATAAATAATCCGCCTTCAATTTCAATGATGTTCGTAGTAACTTCAGTGTCAAATCTATGCTCATTCAACATGTTTTCATTCAAAGCTTTGGCACTTCGCATTGGCCATAGAGTTCACTTCCACCGATGTCAGATCTGAGTTTATTCAACAATTTTATGGTGATGGTGTCGGAACATCAAACCTAGACGCACACTGCTGAAAGACAAAACCGTAACTATAAAATGAAGATCCCGGTGTGTACTTATCACCGATGCTGCCGTGTGATTCGGTGATTGGCCGCCGATCATTTCACTTATATGCAGTCCCTGATCTATTCTTAAAGGACAAGCATGTGATTATCTCTGTCAATCATGCTCCAATGAAACACCTTGATTTTTATTTTTTGTTTATTTTGAAGTAATATGGGCTTGCTTAGTTACTTGACTTTTAATATTCTCTTTCATGTATAATTTTGATAATCAATGGAAAATCTTTTTGGTAAAAAAAGAAGCTGGCAATTGAAATTTGTGCAATTATCCTTCTTAGCCATATTTATATACAGCTCTTTTGGTCCTATTTAATAACTTAATTTTTTTGAACACCGAGATATCTTCAATTCATTGTATGTGAACTGCTCTTGTGCTATTTGGGAAGAGTTTTTGTCATTTTGGAAGAAGTATAGCTCTTTTTTCAATATATCCTTTGCTTTTTCACTACGCATTGACTATAGAGCTCACTTCTACGGGCGTTAGATTTGAGTTTCTTCAACAATTTTATGGTGATGGTATTGGGAACATCGAACCTAGACGCACATGGTTGAAAGATAAAGCTGTAACTACAGATGGAGATTTTGGTGTGTACTTATCACTAATGATGCCGTGTGATTCGGTGATTGGCCGCTGATTAATGCAGATCTATTCTTGAAGAACGAGCATGTGATTATCTCTGTCAATCATGCTCTAATAAAACATCTTGACTTTTATTTTTTGTTTATTTTGAAGTTATATGGGCTTGCTTCGTTACTTGACTTTTAATGTTCTCTTTCATAAATTATTTGATAATCAATGGAAATTCTTTTTGGTAAAAAAGAAGCTGGCAATTGAAATTTGTGCGATTATCCTTCTCAGCCATATTTAAATGCAGCTCTTTTGGCCCTATTTAATAAATTAATTGTTTTGAACACCGAGATATCTTCAATTCATTGTATGTCAACTGCTCTTGTCCTATTTGGGAAGAGTTTTTGTCGCTTTGGTAAAAGTACAGCTCTTTTTTCAATATATCCTTTGCTTTTTCAATTAGTCTCATTAGTGGGGTAGTGGTCTAATATTTATTTATTTATTAAGTATATTGTTAGGATAATTGAAGCTGGTCATGAATTCATGTGAAATTGTGAATAACTGGGGTTAAATTAACGAGAGTCCTCGTCAGCCATTCTTGATTAAGAAAATATCTTAATTTTAAAATACGATAATGACCAATAACACGACAACAAAAGTATATTAAAAACAAAAAATCATTCTTTAGGTGTTGAGCAAGTGGCCCTAGTCTAAAGGGCCACTTGCTAACAAAATTCATACAGGGACATGCCAATGTTTTGGTGACAAAGTAATTGGATTAGCCATAAGAAAAGGAGCAATGATGGCTAATATGAGGTGATTAATCATGTTATTTGTTTGATTAGTACATTACCTAATGACGTGCCCCAACACGATTCATGTGTCGCGGAGTCATAGGTCAATCATAGAACATTAAAGATGGTCCTAGCACTAATATTCACTTTTTTATTAGGATAGGTTTATCTGACGCTACTTTTTGTGACATTTCTTTTACGCTTGATTTTATTTACTTATTCACTTTCCTATCTAGACAGGGCTTATCTAATGCTACTCTTTGTTTAGCTTTTGAAGGAATAGTTCAATTTTCCAAATGATCGATCGCAATTTACATATATAATGAGCCAAGCATCATATTGATTCTATAAATTTTCATTGGTTGATTACCTAATGACTCCCTAAGGGCGGTCCTTAGTAATGGCTACTTTATGATCAAGATATATGATAATCACTTATATTTTCAAGACATTGAAATTAACTAGAGTGAAATATACCTTGAAGGTTTGCATTAGGGCTCATTAAATATAGTTTTTTTTTTGGTCGGTCATTAAATATAGTTTTTTTTTTTGGTCAGTCCTACTCTATTCCTAATCTACACTCTCTCTCAGACTTTTGCCCCGCTCTTGCGGGCGTGGGAGTCGAAACCCACTCTTGAAAACTTACGTCCCCACCCCATCCTCTCGAGAATGTGGAGATTTAACCTCACCTCCCCCTTCCATGATGGAAGGGTTCGCCTCAGTGGTTCATTAAATATAGTTAGAAAGTACAAATATGAAGGCTTCCTTCATCGTTATTTTCTAACTAAAGGAATAGTATCCGACAATAACGAAGTAGAAAATTTGGATTGGTCAATCACCGGCCTTTTTAGGATTCTGTGCGCTCTTTATACTTAATTCCGGAAAAATAAATCTAAGATCTGATGATATGTTTATTTTCTTTAGCGAATATGAATCGTAGTTGACTAAATATGATGAATTGCTATAGAAGTTTCACGCTAAACGACACAAGCCAAAACTTTTTTGTTTATAGATATAGGACGGAAAGGAAGGACCATTAGAATAACTCTCAGTATCAAATTTCATAGAAATTTCGTACTTCTCAATGATTATATTTTGATTGAATCATAACTATTAAAATACTAATTATGATTTAGAGACATGTACAAGCCTGCCGATGCAACTTCATTAGTGTATCGGTAGATTCCGATTATTTAGGCATACAGGTGGATAGGTCTTTAAAAAAATCGACCATCCTCTTCTTCGAAATTAAAATATGGCCTTCATCAAACCACAAGAATCATTGAGTGAATGACACTCGCTGGTGACACAACATGAACTTAAAGCAAAGATAATCTCACTTAGAATTGCTCTAAAAATAAGTATAGCCATTTCCCAGAATTGTAATTTCTCAATAAAAAATTTGATTGAGAAAAATATTACACCATCAAATACATATTATATTTTCATCTAGGGGTTATGAATAGTTTCTAAATGAGAACTTATCATCATCACTCAAACATATATATGTAAATAGAAGTATTTTACATCATTTGCTTAAGGGTTTTGAATTTTTTTTTTTCGTCTGCATTTGATCTCCATTCACCTATAAGCTTAAATCTCCTCTAACATAATGTCATAATAGATTTTGCTCCAACAAATTTCGAGTGCATGGCCTCATTTGTTAAATTTTCATGTATCATTTCTAATCTGATTTACATGAAGAGGAGATGTTAAGATATCGCGCATAATTTATTTAGAAGCTTATCTTGTTTTTTGGTATAGCCTCTCTAAAGGTTGTTTGGGGAAAACGAAAAAGAGGCTTCTCCACTAACCGCTTTTGATGGAATAAGCCCTTGCATCAATGTCCGTGGACAAGCACTCTCATCGACAACGAAAACCGGGGTATGATAGTTCATGCCGTGCTTAACTGTAATAAGCCAAGGATGGCCATGTACAACCACCGCACCTAACTAGCTAGTCATCACTTCCACCTGGTCTTGCTTAAAAGGCCAAAACTATTAAATTTGGAGATTATGGAGAGAAGGTTGTTGTGTGGCACATTGCTGTTGATTGCTCATTAAACTATTAAATTTGGTTTATGAGTGTTTGAGTGCCGGACACCTGGAGTGCTAAAACTTGGCACGGAGGGATACTTAGGGTGCGTTTGGTAACATTTCGTTTAAAAATTGTTCCAGGAACAGAAATAGAAAAAGTGTTTCGTTGCAGGGAACAATTTTTGAACAAAAAAAGGGGTTTGGTAAACTTGTTCCGGGGAATAAAAATGAACAGAAACAAGTTTGGTAAATTTGTATTTTTTTATTTCTTTTAATTTTTTAATATTTTTCTTTTTTTTTTTTTTTTTTCTTTCTTTTGGCCGGTCGCCGGCCTCGGCCATGGCCGGCGACCGGCCGACGAGGGCCGGCGGCCTCGCCCAGCCACGGCGAGGCTCGCCGAGCCCCGGCGAGGCCGAGCCTCGCCGTGGTTGGGCGAGGCTCGGCCTCGCCTTGGTTGGGCGAGCTCGAGCTCGCCCAGATTCGACGAGCCCGAGCTAGCCCCGACCACCGGCCGGGCTCGGCCTCGCCGGGCCACCGCCAGCGACGCCGGCGGGAGGTGGCCCGGCGAGGCCGAGCATCGCCGGTGGCTAGGCGAGCTCCGGCTCGCCGGATCCGGGTGAGCTCGAGCTCGCCTCGCCGTGGCCGGGCGAGTCGCCTGGAGGTGGCCCGGTGAGGCCGAGCCTCGCCGGGGGCCGACGACGCTCCAGCGAGGTCGCTGGCCCTCGACGGCGTCACCGACCCTCAACGGCCGGTCGCCGGCCATGGCGCGGCCGGCGACCGACCAAAGAAAAAAAGAAGAAGAAAAGAAAAGAAAAAGAGAGAAGTGTTTCGATTTTATTCCGAAACAAGAAACAATTTTTTTTTTTTCTTGTTTACATTCAGATGTGTTTCGGGAACAAAACGCACCAAACGCGTTTCTTTCCTTTTTTTGTTCAGGGAACAAAAAAACAGAAAAGTTGTTCAAAAAAAAAAAGAAACGAAAACAAACGGGCCCTTATGTACCAAAAGTTAGGAAAGTGATACTTGAGTCCCAAAATCGGAGAAAAATGGATCACTTAGTGTCAACCGACCAAAAAAAAAACAAAGTGTCAACCGGCCAAAATGCTAACGTTGCGATTTTCCGACGAGGTAAGTGCAAAATAATGTCATTTTGCATGCTAATGTGGCTAGAAAATACAAAAATGACGTCGTTTTGTCTACGGCGTGGTAAAAAATAATATAAAATTAATTAAATTTAATTTAAAAGTAAATTTATTTAAAACATTTTTTAAAAATACATATATTTTTTAAAAAAGGTGGGAGGGAGACGGGCCGAGGGTGAGCCCTCGCCACCGCCACCAGGAAGGGGCGGCAACGAAGGGGGAGGGTTGGCTGGGGTCACCGACCCCGGCCGACCGACGGTGAGGGCTCGCGGGCCTTTGCCGCCTCCCGAGGTTGCTTTGGCCCTTCCGTGACGGCGGGGAGGTGGTAGCGGCGAGGGCTCAGCCCTCACCCGTCTCCCTCCCCACCTTTTTTAAAAAAAAATATTTGTATTTGTATTTTTAAATGTTTTAAATAAATTTAGTTTTAAATTTAATTTAATTAATTTTTATATTAATTTTTTACCACATCAGCATGCAAAACAACGCCATTTTGCACTTATTTCACCTGAAAATCGCCATGTCAACATTTTGACCGGATTGACATTTAACTGATCCATTTTGTTCCGATTTTGGCACTTAAGTGTCACTTTCCTAACTTTTGGCACTTAAGGCTGCGCATGATAGAATTTATATTTCTCTATTTCTTTGTTTCTCTGTTCCCCGGAACAGGTTTGGAACAGAAATTCATTTGGTAACGTAATTTGATTTTTCTATTTCTGGAACAGATTTCTATTTCAGAAATTGATTTGAAGAAATCAGAAGTTAAAATTTTTAACTTATTTCTGTTCTGAAAATTTTGTCATGTGCACCCTAAGTGTCCCTCCGTGCCAAGTTTTGACACTTGGAGTGTACTTCTTCATATGTTTAGCTAACTCACACCTTTATCTGATAGTTGTGGATGTTGAGCCCATTAGAGGGTTCTTCATAAGCACTTGGAGTAAGATTGTATCGAAGCTCTCGGATATAATTAGAGTTAAGTCCTCTTTGGCCTGTTAGCCTGTTAAAATTAACAAGTACATGTTGCTGACATAATTTCTATAGCTCATTACATGTAGAATTGTAAACATCATTGTAGTCGAAAGTGCACAAAGCGCACCCCTAGGCACAAAGGGAAGGCAAGGCAAGGCGATGGCTTTTCACCTCTGCAATGTCTAGGCGAGGCATGTTCAACAAGGGGCATGCCTTTCTTACCTAAGCCATCAGGCACACAGGGCACAAGGCACTCACCTGATGCGAACTGCGTGTTATGGAAACCTTTAGGAGTCTTTCTTTTGAATGATTTTTTTTATCCATTATTTCAGAAAGATGGATGGAATATAGGACCCAGAAAAAAGTAAATTTCTAGAATCATAATTCTTAGATCTAGAAGAAGTCGGTGTTTCGCTTTGTTTTCTTCTAAGCTAAATGACATTATGTTTGGGTTACTTTTCACTCCATCCTTATGGCTAAGTGCACGCTTTTCTTGCATGCTCTCTATTTACACTTTTGGACTAGTTTAAATTTAAAATGTAAATTTGATTCTCGTTTAAGATGATTAATGCTAAAAAGATTTGCTTAATTGTGCCTTCCTTTGCTTGGGCGTGCTCTTTTTTTCTTCGCCTCTCGTCTTAGTCATTTCAGGGCCCTAGTGCTTTAATGCGCCATTTGCCTTTGACTACGCTGGTAAAGGTCAATGTTTCACTCATGAAGAGGTAGACCTCTTATCCATCTATATGGACTTCATGGCTTTGTAGCCTATGTTTGAGTTAGAGATAGGAAAAAGGAAACAAAAGCAAGGACAAATTTTAATGCATTTCCACTGTTTCCTTTATTATGCTAAGAGAAATAAGTGCATGTGGAGAGAAAAATGCCATCATATTTTGTGAATCCTATAGAGTTAGTATCAGTTGATGGTCTTTTCTTGGTCTCACTTTTCGTATCCAAACGAAAGTAAGTATACTCTGCCTATTTTCCCCATAAGAATGCTGATTAGGAAGCCTCGAGTTGGTTGAGACTTTTCAAAGTGTAGGCTGTGTGGAAATTGAACTTGCCAATATGCTTTACAGGAGAAGCAATTTATTAACTTTAACTTCCCCACATACAGGCTGCCAGTGCGCTGGGATAAGAGTATGATAGTTGTGTTGAATGAAGTGCGTGTCAGCAGCCCATATGTTCCTGAATCTGCTAGTGGAGGAACTCCTGTTGCCAACGAACGGGTTAAGAAAGTGGTGAGGAAAAAGAGGCGACTACTTTAGTTATCCGCTTTTATTACTTGACTAATAAAGCGATTAACGGACTGTCCATGATCATTCTTAGTTGGAATTGGAGAGGAAGAAATTGCAAGTGCGTCCGACACAGTGAGCTTCTCTGCATACTCGAATTCATGGGTTTCTACCAACTCTAGGCGGATTTGCCATCCGCTGGCAAGGGAAATCTGAGGGCTGCAACAAGGAGCAATGTCTTCTTTCACCTATCAATGTCAGGTTTAGTTGATCTGCATCGAATAATCTCTCGTTCACTGTGAGATGGGTGTGCAGATGGAGAAGACTCGAGACAGTTCCGTTGAGCTTCGCCGATCATTAATGACATCTGTCTGCTGTATGCCTCTTGTATTTTGACTTGGAGAGTTTGTGTAACGGTATCTGCTACGATGTTGTGTGACTCGTGATGGTAGAGATGTGCTGAAGAAATTGACGACATGTTAGAAGCTTACACAGGTGAGCCGCAGTTGTTCTGTTGCCTTCTTTGTTGTGGAATCAGATCAACCTGTGGTGCAGATACAACATCGAAGCTTTATATTATACTTGTCTATCTGGTATTGTGTGTTGTCTGTAGAAGATTTACTATGTTATTCCGTGGTATGATATGCTCACATCTTCATGCCTAATGTTCTCGTGGACCATAAGACCAAGTGGAAGCTCCAATTGCTTCTGTGATGCTGTTATGTTCGGGCCATTTACAGAGAACTAGGCTTTTCTTGTTTGGGATGAATGGCTGGTTTTATTGTTAAGGCAAGGTGACAGGACTCCGTTACTTGGTCAGGAGGCGAATTATTACGGATTCTTATCAATTCGGAAGGCAGAAGAAATGTGGTGGAAAAACAAAGAAAATATGATGTATGATGGGCAAATACTATGGCGTATGCAGTGAATAGTTGCTGTTTGTGCTTTTAGGAGCACAGACCGTGGAGCCTCGATCGTTGAGCAATGTTTGATATAGCTCTGACGGTCAATAGTCGCCCGATTGATCTATTGCTCACAGGTTCTTTGGGTGATGAGAGGCCCATTGAAAGGCCAACTCTTTGCAGAGATTGTGGAATCTGTACTGGTTCTAATCTCTTCATGTGGGTAAGCTTCTTGCCAGGACTCGAATATTATGAGATGGATCGATCGTGGCTGTCGATCGTGACGATTTCGCGTGGGCCTATCTTTGGGTCTTACAGGACCAATGGCTGTGGTCACATTGGGTCCATAAACTCGAGTTTTATATTTCCCACCGATACAAGTGATGGTTTCTTGGAATATCTTTTTTTCTCGTGGTACGAAAAAAAATGTGCTGCACCTGGTTTAAGAGGTATCAAACATCGCAGGGGAATCAATGGTCTATGTCGACCATCATACGCGATTTGCAAGAAAACCGTACATTGCTCTCAATTGATCAAATGTCTAGTATCCTGAAACCAGCGTTTATGTGCAATTATCACAATATTCGAATGTTACAAATTCGTTTGAGCACTCCAGCGACAATAGTTCCTCGTCCTGGCGATTCTTCTATTTACCTAAATTAAGTACAAGAATTAATTTAGATTTATAAGGTTGTATCTGGAAATCTGCCTAGAAGCAATAGATAAATTACCAAATCATTTCCTTGTTTAGTAAAAAGCTGTACTAACTACTATATCCTCTTTTTTAAAGGATTCTTACTATTGTGTCCTTGTTTGCAGAGACGTCGAGTATACTTTAAATTGGTATGGTCATGAGTTCACGATTGGCGTTGAAACAAAAGGCTTGATGTTGTGGTTTCTTTAGCCAAGAAAATTACTCGATTTCATGACCATTGTTAGGAAAATTATTCAATTAATCCTAAATGTATTGTACAAATATCAATTTAATTATAAACTTTTTAATTTTCACAATTTAATTATAAATATTTACACTAAATTCCATGAGAAATCGCTAACATAGCGATGTTTCACGTGAGATGGTCAAAGATGATCGATTGTCACATCAACGATTTTCAACGAGAGTAAGCTTGAAATTTAGTGCAAAAATTTAAGATTAAATTACCAAAATTGAAAATTTTAGATTTAAATTAGCATTCGTACAATAAATTTAAGATTCATCGGGTAATTTTTTCCAAATCATGTGTAGACCGATGAATAAACTAAGTATACCATATTGCTAAGTGGACATGATCATGAGGTATTTGGTGGATGGAGCCCATATTAGAAATTCTCACTTCAGAAATGTGGAAAACCCAAGCTGCAACTATAGTCCTCAAAGACAAATTCGGATGTCGATATCATTCGGATAAAATGAGGCAATCCTTTTTGTACCGTGATAGAGAAGTTCGTCGCAGGAAAACGAACTCGCCATCCAATCAAGAAAAAGAAGCCTCACTGTCCTTTTCATTCTTTCTTTGCATGGTCGAATAACTTTCATTTATGCAATATAATACTTTTTTTCCGTAGAATTCCAAATTAAAGGTGGACCATTTGAGATTTCTGGATGCACAGCTAGATTTTCGCTGCATATTTTGTTGCTGATGCTCCTAAACTTGGCGAAGATTAAGGTAATCGAGAGTTGTAACAGAGGACTCGTGAAGTGAGTGCATCCTGCGACTATTTTATTCAACGCAACTTTTTATCTGGACCTGAAAAAGGAAGAAAGAGATCTGTGCCGGTCACAAGCTGTTCTCCTTGAAATAGGAGGCAAGACACGTCTGAAAGAAAAGCAGGACCTATCCTTTTGTCTATTCATGCTGGGGAGAATTTTTTTTTTTTTCAAATGTTCAACCTAATCTCCAATCACAAATTACGAATAAGGACGCCATTCTACATATAGATTTGATTGAAAACAAATATGGATGATGCTTGTCTTTACAAACCACCAATTGGCACTAGAAAAAAGTCGTCTATCAAACGCTATTTCAAAAGCTAAAAACTAAAATAAATGAGACTAGCTTATAGAGTTTACATACTGAATGACGAGGTGAATCACAAGTGGACATTTAAATTGGCGAATCATATTCAATACTCGACTATAATAAGCCGCATTGCTTAATATATCAATTTGGTTAGATATACAGAGCATAGTTCTCAAATTAGAAGCGAAACGCACACTTGACCCAATAAATGAATAAATCTACCCTTTTCTAGGCAACGTTCTAGTGCACACAACTTTGCCCACTGGCCTCTCTTACATCTCTGTCCTAAAATTCCCCTTATCCAGGCTCATCATGAAGTAACTTGCTCAACAGACAAAAGCAAAAAAAAAAAAAAAAAAAAAGGGAACAAGAAGAAGGAGAAGAGAATCAAATTTATATTATTTCATTAATCCCTAAATTATAGGAATATACTTTACATAGAACATGAGCAACAATTGGACCAGCAAATCGGTTGACAAAAAGTAAGATGTGGTATGGTTACGTTTATATAGACGGTTTATTTTATTTTATTTTTAAAAATAAAACAATATTTTTCACATGAAAATACTATTTGGATGGGTGCATATAGGATCGATTTATTATCCCAAATAAAAATTCTACATACTTTATTTCTCGAAAGTAGAAATTTTTGGTTTTCCATTATTAAAGCGTGATTTTTCCTATGTAGAATTTTAGACTCTAATGGAGAGAAAGTTTCGACGCAATAAGGACACAAATCTCTTCTATTGATTGAGGATCCTTAAAACTATCTTCAACATCACTTGAAAAAGTTATCTCAAAGTTTCATCTTTTTTAATATAAAAGCTCGTCTTGTAAGCGATAAGTTGATCACCCCAAGGAATAAGAATTTAAAGCAGGTGCTAAGATGCTTTGCGATAAAATTCACATCTATCGTAGAATTTTCTTTGATTTGCCCCTCTTTACCCTATCCTTTAAACATGAACATGATGAATCGCTGTCGCACTTTTTCTATATTTAAGTATTAATATTAACACGTGTTTCTTTTGTTTATTTGATTAGTTGATTGTGTGTGTGTGTAATTAGTTGATTCAAATATACAGTTTATGACCGAAAAGTATTATGGAGGAATAAAATAATATAAAAATATAATTAACAATAAGACATGACAAATATTTTTTTATCATTAAGGGTGCGTTTTATTTCACGGAAAACTCAAAATTTGAAAAAAAATTTCTGAAAAATGATCACTTGTATCACTTATAAAAATAAATAAATGAAAAATATTTTCATTACCCATAAAAATAGTCGGTGATAAATTGCTATCGATAATAATAATATTTTTCATTGACTAATTTTTCTAAGCAATACAATCAATTATTTTTCGAAAAATGTTTTTCAAATCTCGAGCTTTCCATGACATAGCACACCATAAGCGAAACCAAACATTACTTCAATCAATTAATAGCTAAATAGAATAATTTTTTTTTATGATTTTATTGGTTTATAAATTTAAATAAATACAAGCGTATCCAAGAAGCACCTAAAATGCTAAATAGTTACTATCATTCAATGTCTAGGTTTGCTTGTGTACAACTCCAAGTGGAGTCCACATGGCCAAAGAGAAGCCAGGACAGACTTTTTCAGGGACGTTCATCATACACTTGGGATCATCTCCTTAGAGAGGGCTTGCATTGTTCTACATTCAATCAATCTTCGGCATCCATCTCTATGCCATCTCTATGAGGAGAATCTGAACTTGGTCTCTGCAAAATCCAGAATGCCCCTCTAATTTTATACACGTTCCTGCAAAATCCTAAGAGCATCAAAACGCGAGCAGTCGGGAGGTAATCGAAGATGATAACAATGGTACGATCGTGAGATCTTTCGGAAGAATCCCTCCTTCCGTCCACGGCGGATGGGAAAGATGGATGCCCAAGTAGCTCTGTTGTTGTGCACGAATTACGAGCGAGGTGTCTTTTAAGCAGGGGCATGCTCAAGGTGGCATTTACGTCAGGTGAGAGCAGAGCAGTCGCTTTGACTACGGCGGAGTTCTCTGGTGATTCCTGACGGATTTGATCTTGATCAGTCTCGGCATATCCTGAGATATGCTGCCCTGCATTTTCTTCTCTTCCTCCTCTGAACAAGCGGAAAACAGTCACCTCTCTCTCTCTCTCTCTCTCTCTCTATCTCTAGCCTAGGAACGTGTCCGCTCCTACGCGTAGTTCACCACCAAGCGTCGCTCAATCCCTGTCCTGGATTTGACACTCCGAGACGAGCTGGATTTGTCCGTAAAAACGGTGTTCTGACATTAAAGTTTGGCTCTGGCAAAAGGAAAAAGAGAAAGAAAATGGCATACAGTTCTCTCTTTATTTTTTATCTTTGCCTGACTCTGCAAGAAATCTGAACGAAGCGGCATCTTTTTCCAACTCCAAGAAAAAAAAAGGGTTTAACCACCGACTTGCTTAAAGTCAGTTGCAGTAATTGACGAGGACGAGAGAGAGAGAGAGAGAGCATGCAAAAGGCATTTCCTCTGCGGCTAAGTATTTGAACTGGAAGTCATATGATTTCGGTAAAATTAAAGTGTTCTGACGTTGGTTCTATGAAGCTGGCTCTAGAAGCTGGTAATGCATCGAAGCTGAGAGAAACTAGACACTGCAGATGCTTTTGCGCTCGACTTTATCTCTCTGATGGAAGGCAGAGAGAGAAAAAGCGAGCCCCGCCCTCGTATTAAATACGCCATTAGAAAGCTCGCAAGATGGAACTAGAGATTCCCTCCTCTCTCATTTGGGTCTCTTTGCTTTAGCTTTCGGCCTTTGAGTGAGAGAGGGACGCTCCTTTTCCCTCCTTTTGCTTTTGCCCCTCTTCCCCATCGTCACACCCTCTTTAGTGTTTTTTCTTGGTCCTCAAGTGGGGTTTCTTTCTTTCTTTTTTGTCCTAAATTTCCGTTGTTTTATGGGAGTGTAACTTTATACAGCCAAGAAGAGGAGAAGAGCAGAGTGTGATGTTCCCTCTCTTTCTAGAGCGTTCCTAATCTTGTGGTTCCCTTTTTTGCCGGTGGTTTCATTCCGGCTGAGTAAAGTGACATTCTTGCTTGAGATTTACTCACCAGGTTGTGTGTCTCTGTGTGTGTGGGCGTGTGAAGGTTGGTGAATTTTCTTTTCTTGGGGATTGAGTCATCTGGTTTTTACCATATTTCTTTTTGTTTGCTTTGGGTTTTGGTAGATTTTGGGATAGGAGCTCTTAGTTTGGAGATTCGGGCAAAGAGTCTGAGGATCCGTCAACCTATTTTTCTGGTTTAGAGAACAAGAAGGAGAAGGAGAAGGAGAAGGAGAAGAAAGAAAACAGAGACTCTAAGAATGCCACTAGGTGGAGGACAGGCGCCACAGCCGAAACAGGAGGAGCTGCAGCCCCATCCAGTGAGGGATCAGCTTCCCAACATCTCTTATTGCATCACCAGCCCTCCTCCTTGGCGTGAGTTTGGCATTCATCTGAATTTGTTTTCTGTTTTGTTGTTCTCCACGTCAGAGCAAGTCTCCTGTTACATTGATTTTTATTTGATTTTAATATAAAGTTTAGTGCTTGAATGGTTGTAATCAATCGGAGCTGAACGATGTTCAAACTTTTGTAAAAATCTTTAAGTGGGTTTTAGCATTGATCTGAATTATGGTATGAATTGCTTTTTTTTTGCTGCAGCTGAAGCTATACTTCTTGGATTCCAGCATTACTTAGTGATGCTTGGCACCACGGTCCTCATTCCAACTTCTTTAGTTCCTCAAATGGGAGGAGGCAATGTAGGCTTTTACTTGCAACTATTCATGACAATCCTCTGTTTCATCTTTCTCTTCATTAAGGAAAGCGATCATTCTGACCCGAAGGACAATGTTATTCTCTCTCCAGGAAGAAAAGGCCAAGATGATTCAGACAATCCTGTTTGTAGCTGGTTTGAGCACCTTATTCCAGACTCTGTTCGGGACCCGTTTGCCTGCTGTTATAGGGGCATCGTATACGTTCGTGCCGACGACCATCTCGATTATATTGGCTGGCCGATACAGTGACATATTGGATCCTCGAGAGGTTGTTCCCGAGGCCCCATCAACTTTTTTTTTTTTGCCACCTTACATAAGTTTACTCAAATGTTAACTGAAGCGCCAGATTTTTTAATATACAGAGATTCGAGAAAATAATGCGAGGTATCCAGGGTGCTCTCATTGTTGCCTCAACTCTCCAAATTGTCATTGGCTTTAGTGGCCTGTGGAGAAATGTTGCGAGGTTAGCAGTAACTTTCTTTTTTGGATTGAACATAGAAAATGTCTCTGGTTGAACAGATCAGAGTGCCATTTAGACCATATTTTCTAGAGAGAGGTTCGGAAGTGTGTGGTTGCATTTGCATGTGACTTGCAAGCATAGAGCTTCTTCATGTGTTCAAATATATAATAAGCTTCCAAAATCAAATGTTGTCCTCATCAGTTACAGGTTTGTGCTTCTCAGGCTTAAATGAACTGGCTGCTTTGCGACATTTACTTATAGAAATACTATAATAGCTGATTCTTAGCAGCATTACTTAATTAACAGGCAACCACAAGATATAATAATTGTTCCATTCTTCTTGTGCGAGCAATTCTCACGGTAAAATGACTGCTCTTTTGTTTTTGTGCGTTGCTTTCAGATTCTTGAGTCCACTAGCTGCTGTCCCTTTAGTCGCTCTTTCTGGATTTGGGCTGTACGAGTTGGGTTTCCCCGTGGTAGGTGATTCATTTTTGGTGATTCACTCAGTTGAACATCGGAATGGCTCTTCAATTTGCTCATGCCATTAACTGCATGTTTACCTGTTTAGCTTGCAAAATGCGTGGAGATTGGGCTGCCTCAAATTGTCCTTCTAGTGATCTTTTCCCAGGTTATTATTGTCATCACTTATGTGCTCTTTCCTAGATTGCTTTTCTGTTTGTGCTTAATTCTCCTCCAGCGATTATTTGAACGTGTGCTGTTTGCAGTATATACCTCATCTAACACGTGGAGAGAGGCACGTGTTTGATCGCTTTGCTGTTATTTTTTCGGTGATTATTGTGTGGATATATGCTCATCTTCTCACCGTGGGCGGAGCATATAAGCACAAGGCACTCAAAACTCAACAAAGTTGCCGTACTGACCGTGCTGGAATTATTGGTGCTGCACCATGGTAAGTCCACCACTCCATTCCAACTAGAGAGATAATCTTTTACTGAGGTTATGGCAAGCTGCAACTCGCAAGGGATTATAACGCTGTGAGATATTGCCCATTAGGAGCGGAATCTGCAGAAGCAATAAATTAAGAAAGTCGACTGACTTTTTGATTAGTCTGTTCCTCGGCAATGTTCATGCAGGATACGAGTTCCATATCCTTTCCAATGGGGAGCTCCCACATTTGATGCAGGAGAATCATTTGCAATGATGTTTGCTTCCTTCGTTGCTCTTGTGGAGGCTCGTATCTCATCCCAACTTTATTTTGTTGCAAAATGTAACATAGAAATGCGTCAACCAATCATTTGTTGTCAATTGTTGTCAATTGTTGGGAATACTTAACCCTTCTTTGCTAATAGAGATAAGCAAAATCGCTTAAGATTCGCTATGGTCTGGCAAGTTCTTCCGACCATATTTTGCTTCTGTTGTTCGTGGATATAGGATTATTGCCACACTAGGCTGGTCAAATATTTCTAAAAATTAAGTCTTGTCAAAAGTAGAATTTGATATTCACTCTCTCATCAAACAAGAGTTGTGGTTAATCATAGAATCTAGACATCCTATGGCTTATTCTGCTAGTTTGCATCATTAGGATTAATCAGGCTCCAACTGATTTTTCTATATTATCAAACAGTCAACTGGTACATTCATTGCAGCGTCGAGGTATGCAAGTGCTACTCCATTGCCACCTTCAATTCTTAGCCGAGGTGTTGGTTGGCAGGTACAATTCCTACATTCTTTCATTTTCATCTTGGGGGAAACTTCATATTTCTCCAGTAAGATTTTTCTGTGGGACAGCAATTCGAAACCTCCTCCCCTATTGCCGGTGTCCCTGAATATACATTTTCAGACAAACCATATTCATTGACTTGGGTGGATAAATTATTTACACACCTCAATTCTATAATTAATAGTTGCAATTGTACAATTGGCTTACAACGCTGTTCTCCTGATTAAAGGGAGTAGGCATTTTGTTATCTGGGATTTTTGGGACAGGAATCGGATCGTCTGTAACTGTGTAAGATTTCTTTGGTCATGTCATTTCATCATTAGCAGTTGCAGAGTATATCATCACCTCTTGGCAGCCTCATTTTCTCTGACTTCCATTACCCCGACTGATTTGTGTAGTGAGAATGCTGGCTTGTTAGCCCTGACACGTATCGGCAGCCGAAGGGTCGTGCAAATATCAGCGGGTTTCATGATATTTTTTTCTATTCTTGGTAAGAGACTAATGTGACAATCCCCAATTCATACAGTGTCTCATCTCCTGCATATTAGTGACAAACTGACTTCATCCAGGAAAATTCGGAGCCGTCTTTGCTTCGATCCCAGCACCAATTATCGCGGCTTTGTACTGTCTTTTCTTTGCCTATGTTGGTATGTTCCGTGAGCTATAGAAAGTAGGTTTTGTCGTGCCTTTGGAGTGTGGTTAACTTTTCCCTCTCTATGATGCTTGAGCAGGTTCCGCCGGTCTTAGCTTGCTTCAATTCTGTAATCTGAACAGCTTCAAGATAAAGTTCGTGCTCGGGTTCTCCATCTTTATGGGCTTGTCCATACCTCAGTACTTCAATGAGTACACGGTGGTGAATGGCTATGGTCCGGTCCATACAGGAGCAAGATGGGTACACTAGCTAATCCTGGTTTATTCGTTTATTTTATTATGGGTGTGGGTGCTGATAAGGGTCTTGAATTTGGCAGTTCAACGATATGATCAACGTGCCTTTCTCGTCCAACGCATTCGTCGCCGGATTGTTGGCATACTTCCTGGACATCACGCTTCACCGCAGCAAGGATAGTACCACGAGGAGAGACAGGGGCATGCACTGGTGGGATCGATTCCGTTCGTTCAAGACAGACACGAGAAGCGAAGAGTTCTACGTGCTGCCGTTCAATCTCAACAAGTTCTTCCCGTCGGTTTGAGACTTCACCTGCGGAGATTTTGAATGTATGTCTTGATCAAGTCGTGCGCCTGCTTCATGTCAAAGCAGGTTGCCCTCTGTGATCTCTCTCTCTCTCTCTCTCTCTCTCTCTCAGAGCATATATGATACCAGATTGAGCAGCATATTTTATAGACTGGAGTGCTTGCCTTTCAGATTGTCTGTCACTGTGTGCTATATGCGATCGCATTAGTAAATTTAGTTTCTATTTTGTCGCCTATTATTTTTTGTTTCTACTCGTATTTTGCTTTGATCTTTTCATTGTAAGTAGCCTACCTGCTACAATCTTTTAATTGTAAATTGTCTTCATGAAATTTGAGCTTCTTTTCTTTTCTCTTCCAGTATCAATTAAATTATATTCCGGGCTTGTTCCGGTTCATGGACACTTATAATCTGGGAGAAGCCTAAAAAAAAAATTCAAAACCTATTATATTTATATAAATTTAGTCATAAATCTTTTAATTGGCATAATATGTCAATTTAGTTATAAACAATTTGATATAACTAAATTTGATTTAGTGTCAATTCAGTCATTTTGGTTAATTTGAGTTGAATATTGCTGATGTGTATGTCCGCCTGCCTAAGCGGAGATAATTTTTAATAATTTTAAATTTCTTTTTCTTTTTACTTTTCTTCTTCCTTTCGCCGGTGATCAGTCACCAATCACAGGCGATGGCTAGCCTGTCGCTAGCCATGGACAGGCGGGGGCCATCGCCTGTCGCTAGCCATGGACAGGCGGGGCTGGCCTTGCCTAGACAAGGGTCGCTGCTAGGCTTGTTGCTCTCGCTGGTGCTTGCCCTTGCCTGTGGGGCGCAATCGTGACCACAGAGCTCGCTTTCTGAATAGTGCATCAGCAAGACCAGCTTGCTCGACCATGGGCGATGGCTCCTCACTGGTAAAAGGGAGGAAAAAAACTTACAAAAAAAAAAAGAAAGAAAGAAGAAAAAATTAAAAATATATTAAAATCTAATTAATAATTGTCAACTCATTGGTAAAAGGGAGAAAAAATTTTGAGAAAAGAAAGAAGAAAAATTAAAAATATATTAAAATCTAATTAAAAATTATCAACATCAGTAATATTTTAACAAAATTAGTCAAGAAGTTCAAAGAATAATTTAAAAGTTTAGAACTAAATTGGTATAAACATAAAGTGTGAAACTTTTACGTCGCTCCCTCTTATCTTACCTTTCCATGGCACTGGCAGACCTGTGGCTCGTGATTCTCTCGCTGCATCATGTACTTCATCCGCCGGTCCCTGCAGTGACAAAGCAAAGGAAGACATAAAAACTTCTTCGCAGGAGGAAAAGACGGGGGCAAATCTCGATCCTCATTGTGCAGGGATGTCTTGTGGAGCAGAAATTAGACATTATGAAAAGGAATTCTGCAGGCGACTTTGCGTAATTGCCTAGCTTTGTATATGCACTCGCGTTGACACCTAAATTTTGGCGATTTAGTTTATTTATTTATTGCATAGAAAATTACGGGTTAATTTTATTAATTACATAACATATAAATTTAGGTTGTATTTATTTTGTTATTTGCATTTTTTGCATTTTATTGGACCGGTGGCGGATGAGTTCAAATTAGATGGATCAGGCCCATGAAACGAACAAATTGGCCTAAGCCCATATTTTTAATGATCGAAAATTATCTCATGAGAAAATTAATTTTGAAATTTTGATCGGGATATGAATTTTTGTTTTAGATAGGGCAGATGGGTAAAAGAATATTGCGATTTGGCTTTGAAAGATTTGGATTTAGAGAAAAAATTCATCTTAATCTTGAATCCTTATCAGTATGGGACGAAATTGGTGAAAAAATACTGCGGATATCGATTCGGAAAAATTAAAAGAAAAAAAAAAACTAATGGGTAGCCTATAAATAGGTGAGGAACGCGTAGGGTTCGGGGGCCACGCATATTGAATACACAGCCACATTGAGAGACGCGAGAGAGAGAGAGGGAGGGATCCAATAGAAAATACACAAGTTCTTTCTTATCTTTCGGTCCCAACTCTAGGATTGTTCTATCACCACCTCTCAAGATCCATTAATCATCACTGTTGCTGCCATATTTTCACTTCCACGTTGCTCCTGCATACAAGGTGCCCAACACCTTTTAGCCGTGAGTCCCAGCAAATTCAGCAAGGCCACTCTTTTTAGCCGACAGGTTTTCAGCGTGCACTAGCCATGATGAAGCGAGAGGAAGAAGTATAAACAAATGAGGACTTCAAGGTCTTGAGTCGGCGGTGCTTGCAGGACTTACTCTGGGATCAACGTTCTGCACTTTGGGGAGCACACACTTGAGGTCTTCGTGGAGCACTATAGACTCCTCAACTATCAAACACATAGACACTTACCCAAGTGACTATTAGGACTAGAATTAGCACCTAGAGGGGATGAATAGATGACCAAAGCGATTTTAACATTATAATCCGAATAAGAGATTAATGCATTAAAAACAACAATCGCTGCAAATGAAAGTAATGAAAGATAAAAGGATTAGGGATAAAGAATCAAGACTCCAGATTTATAGTGGTTCGGCTTAGACTAAGCCTACGTCCACTCTTCCGCACTAACAGCCTTCTTGGCTGGATTCCACTATGCAATCAACAAGAGATTACAACTTTGAGTGCAAACACTTAGTAGTAGATCACACTATCTCACTAAATCACTCTTTTGGTATTTCTCTCAAGATCACAAACGTTTAAGCTCACGAGAGACAAGTGTATGATAGAAGATCGCTCAGACTTTGGAATTATAAATTCTACGCTCCATCTCTTACTTGCTTATCGGTCCTTCATCTCCTTAAATACTGCTCCACTTCCAAACTAACCGTTGGACAGTATCTTGAGGATCGTCTTCCAATATACTCATTGGATAGCTCTGTATCAAGAAGATTTGGTAGCCGTTGAGTGACAAAGGTAGAATCCCAAATTGATTCCGATCGTCCATACAAACGAAATATTGGTTTCCATAAGTAAAGCTTCTTCATATAAAAAGTTCTTGTCTTCAAAATCTAATTGTCAATCAATTAAGTCAATCAAATCAATCTTGATGTAGAATCCAAACCAGATCACTAGTCGTTATATCTTCGGGGCTTGTGTTACATTCTATCGAATCTGGATGTAAAGTCTGAAAGCAATAGACTTTACAATCTGAGTCTAACTGCGATAGACTTTGCAATTTTGGTCTGAACAGATTTAGCTTTAAGGTCTGAACACAGTCTGTTATGTTACGCTTCAAAGATAGAGTTTGTCTTCCGGTTCGGCTTCAAAGCATAGAGTCTGTCTTCTAATTCAGCTTCAAAGATAGAGTCTGTCTTCTAGTTCTTCATTCACGTTCGCCTGGAATTTGTCGAGTTGACAGACTTCGATGTAGAACAGACTTTGACACTAAAGTCTAGCGGTCTTCGACTTTGACACGTAAACTGAAATCTTCGAATATACTTTGGACATGTGTTACGTTCAGTTTTCTGGCCGTATTCAGACTTTGACAATATCCTTTATATGTTCAATCATTTGCATAGTCTATTACTCAACCATCAAACATGTTAGTAGCCTTTGATTTATTTTGTCATCTTCAAAACATCATAAGGGATTTCCCTAACAGAGACATCCGTGAGGACTGCTCCGCTCGATGCTGCAGTCACAAGCGATTTCCCTGGTATCGTCGTAACCACGATTAGGCAGTCTCCCTACCACAGTCGCGAGCCTCCTTCCGGTTGCCATCAGCTCAGTGACAAACCAGTTCAGTACTTCCCGCGGTGGTCGTGCAATTTCGACGAGCAACGATTCTAGTTAAGCTCGATGTGACCAGACCAACCACCGAGTGATCCCAATAGGCACCGAGTAATACTCTGGAGTTTCCCAAGTCGTACGTGTTGGTCTCTTTGCACGATTAGAAGTCCATCATCCATCACTCACCAATCGCAAGTCGTAAATTCGGAAGCCGATATTCGAAATAGGTAAAAATTTTGTCTATTTTGATTTCCGAAAATTCTGTTTCCTTATTGATATGTTTGTTGATGATATGCTGAGTTATCCGTAGTCTCGAGTAGCCTTATAAGTTGGGAAATTTTCCCAATTTCATAACGTGCATATGATTGACAGTCTGATTTTCGCGCCTGAAATCTGACTCGCAATCGCATGTTTGATTTTATTTAGATAGATCTTTTGAGATGAATTGCATTATAGATTAGGAACTTTCAAGTTAAGATAACATCTTAAATTAAATTAAGATTTGACCTAACCCAATTCTTAGTTTAAATTAGATAGAATCTTAATCTAGTTAGATAATTTTTGCATTTTCCTTAATTTTGAATTTCATAAAAAAAAATACAAAAAAAAAATTGTCTTAGGGTAGATTCATTTCATTCTCTAGGACAGATTGCATGCATGTTTTAGTTATGTGCACGTCATCATGAAATGCACGTCATTTAGTGATTACTAGATTTATTTAATTAGAAATTGTCTATCATTAGAATTATGTCATTTTGGTTAATTTAGATTGCATATCTAATTATTGCATGTTCATTAAGAAATCATTAGTTTTTTTTTTATTCATTCATATAGTTTAGGACATTTTTCCATGCCATATTCTTTCATATTAGATTAGAAGCATTGCATTGCATATGGACTATATTCTCATTAAAAAGTGAAAGCAAAAATTGAGTGATTGCTTGTTAATTAGAAATCATATCTAAGATTGCTGATGTGAATTCTGATCTAACAACCCAGATGCTTTCATTGCTTTGAGGTAAGTTCTGCATTATTTAATTGCTTTCTTAAGTGTTAAATTGGTGGTATGCGCACCCGTATAATCACCTCACATATTAAAAAAGTGAATTCAAATCAAATCAAATTGCCTACAAAACATTTTTTTTGAAATAAAAGAGAAAGGTACCAAAATGGCGTTAGAGAAATCTAACGTAATCAAGTCCCCGAACTCACAAATCTCTGGTTCGTAGAAGTGAAATAATTCTCCAATTATTTTACTTAGGTGTCTAATCGACCTACCATAAATTGATTAGTGGCTACTCCCTTTTGCATGCTAGATATTTGAATTTAAATCGCGAGTTGGTATGGGCTTGGGAGAGCCCGAGTTAAGTCTAGGCTTAGCAATCCATTAGCCTAAACCCTAGGTGGTTTACTGAAATTCTGGTCGCGACAACTCTTGATCCATGCCGGCTTCTCTCAACAGTGGTTTTTTTTTTTCGTTTAAAAGATAAAAATTAGTTTGTTTTCCATTATCAAATTTGGATGTAGATATCTGGAAAGGTAACTTTCGAAGACCCAAGATCAAGATTCCTCCATCAAAATCCTTTGATTCCATGTCTCAAGGAACGCTTTGAGTTTCCGGCTTCATTTATTTTGCGCAAAATATTTTTTATTTTTTGACATTTAAATCGCTAAAGAAAATGAATCGATGGAAAATGTTGTTTTCCTAATCAACTAAAAATCTATGCTTAAATTCATGAAAATAATTTTCTCTTCAATAATTAATAATCATTTTTGAAAATGGAACTAAATTTCAACGCTTGGATTAGACACTCTATGTTTTTGTATGAAAATCCGAATGCTAGTTCTCAAGCCCTTGACAGTTACCTCGAGCCGAGGCTGGTCCGTCGGGGTCCATCAAGGTCAAGCTCAAATCACAAAGAAACTAGGCCCCGCTCCGCAGAAGTTGGCCTCGGGATATTAGCGCTTGCGGCTAGGCCTAGGATTCCGGTACTGTTGCTCAACTCCCCGACACCCCGCCTCAAGTCTACAGAGCCCAAGCTCAAGACTTTGATGCCTATGCCTGAATCTCTAACCCAGCCTTAGGTCCATTGAGGTTGGTCTTAGGTCCACAGGGTGTTGACCTAACACCTCGCTCTCGAGACGGGTCCACTAAGGTCAGGATTGTGACCATGTGCTAGTGCTCAAGTCCTCAACGCCTAGCCTAAGGTCCACTAAGGTCACAACAAGGTCCTCAATGCCCTTGCAAGTGTCCATCGAGGCGAGGCCTGAGATGGCATCCCTGCCTGAGTCCCTAGTGCTCGGTCTAGGGACCTTGATGCCCATGCCTGGGTCCTCGTATCCATTGAGGTTGAGTCCAGGACGTCAGCAACCCCCCCCCTCCCATCCCTTTCCCCCAATGGGTCAATCAAGGCCAATCTCAAAGCCCTAGAGCTATCACCGAGGTCCATCGAGGTTGGGCCAGGACCTCAATGCCCAAGCATGAATAACTAACAATTGTGCTCGAGTCCATAGAGGTTGAGAACAAGACCCTGAAGCATGCCCTAATCCCCTTCACTCAAATCCATTGAGGCCAAGCCTGAGTCCTCGACACCCCGCTCAGGGTCCATCAAGGCCAAACCCAAGACCCTATGCTACCGTGTATAAGTTACTAGTGCTCAAATAATATATGCCTATTTAGGAAATTCTATGTTTTCCCTACAAAATGATGAAATATATTTTTCAGTTCATTTTCAAATTATAGCCAAACGACGGAAATTATTGTCATGTTTAAAAAAAATAATTTCCAAAAAGATATTTCTTAGAAATGTCTCATTTTCCATGAAATAAAAGAACTTTGGTCTCAAGAGCTTGTCTGGATAGAAAAGTCAAGCTAGCACGAGAGTACGATTACATTGAATTTGGAGACGTGGACTCCTGGAATGCCATAACTTGGCATAAAGGGACATTTAAGTGCCACATTCCAAGAAAATGGATCACTTAAGTGCCACTCCGGCCAAAATCCAGCCAAAATGCTAACATGTCAATTTTCCGACGAAACAAGTCCCAAGCGGCGTCATTTTGATGTTGATTTGGTAAAAAAATTAATATAAAAATTAATATAATTTAATTTAAAACTAAATTTATTTAAAAAATTAAAAATAAAAGTAAAATATTTTAAAAATTAAAAAAAGTAAAAATAAAAAAGGGCGACGGCCGAGGGTTGAAAAGGGCCAACGACGAAGGGGGAGGGTCACTGGGGTTGCTTTGGGCCCTAGCTAAGGGCTGGCGACCTCGGCCGACCGGCAGCGAGGGCCCGCGAGCCCTCGCCGAATTTGGGCGAGGGCCGCAAGCTCTCACTCGGCCGAACCAAGGGCCACCGACCCTCACCGAATATGGGCGAGGGCCACGAGCCCTCGCCACTCGCCATAGATCTGGGCGAGGGTTGCGGCCCTTGGTCCGACCGGGCGAGAGCTTGCGGCCCTCGCCTAGATCCAGCATGGGCTCATGAGCCCTCGTCACCGATTGACCGGGGTCGCCATCCTTGGCTAGGGCCCGGCAACCCCAGCTGACCCTCCCCCCTCCGTCGCCAACCCTTCCTGGTAGCGGCGGCGATTGAGCCCTCGGCCACCACCCTTTTTTGTTTAATTTTTTAATTTTTTTTTTTTTAAAATTAAAATTAAAATTTTTATTTTAAAATTTTTTAAATAAATTTAGTTTTAAATAAATTTTTATATTAATTTTTTTACCACGTCAGCGTTTTAGCCGGATTTTGGCTGGAGTGACATTTAAATGATCCATTTTCTTGGAATATAGCACTTAAGTATCACTTTCCTAAGTTATGGTACTTAAGTGTCCATTTGTGCTAAGTTATGACACTTAAAGCGTTCTTTTGCCATTGAATTTGTGACGGTGAATATCACAACTTTCAACTTGCGGGCAACCAGATTTGAGAAAGTCCTGTGGGATTAATTTTTTTTTTTCCCTCAATTTTATCTAAGGAATAACATCACCATGTCCTTTTATTTGTGTCCGAAATCAAGATCATCTCTCTATCTTCTTCTTTTTTCCCTTAAAAATGTCCCCCTCAACTTTTTAGAAAATGTCAATGTTAATCTTATGATTATACTTTTTCTCTTACCGGTTGATTCTTTTTCCTTTTACATAAAATGTAAATTGAATGACACAAACGCCAAAATACACTTATAATGATATGATTCTCTCATTATTATTTTGTGACACCAAATACGCACCACATCAAAGAGCATAAGAGAAAACAAAATTGGGAGGAAGAAATAAGATCTATCATAGCTGTTAGGGGTGAGCGGTTCCAAATTCCTTACAAGTTCCACCTGAAACTTAGAACCCGGAACCTACCCTCGAGTACAAGTTTCTCATTTTTTGGAATTTGGAACCTATCTGTCGAAACTAAGAACTTGGAACCTATCCCGTTACAGGTTCCAAGGTCAGTTCTAGGTTCCAACAGGTTCTTCTCTTTTTTTATGTTCATTTTTAGTTTAAAAAAAAGGAAATGAACGCAACGATAACAAATAAGCTTGTCATTCATCAAAGATAATACAAAACGAAAAGAATTATCAACAGAGGAAAATGAATTCTTGACAAGGAATTCAACTAGATAAAAGAGATGAAATGGAGCAAAAATCTGCATTGAAATGGAACAAAATTCACTAGACCGTGAATTTTGTTTTGGAGCTTTGTATCAAGGAGTTTATAACACCATAGAGCCAACTAGACCATAAAAACAAGAGCATCAAAATTGCGGGTATAAGCATGAAAATTTGTTCCAAAATTTGATCACTTGAAAATTCCAATTCCGTGATCGGAGTCATCTCCTCACATCCCTTCATCTCCATTGATGTGTTATTTTGATACATTAACTTCGCATTACACAATAATAATAGAATATAGTTAGAAATTTCAAAATAAAGAGCAAACTAGAAATGAAACACCACAATGAACCCATTTATTTCAATCCAACTCATATAATGATATCAATAGTTTAGTCCATTGCTACTATTTGTACTGTACATGCTAAACATGAATACTTACAATTACTGGAACTTCTAACGATCGAACGTCTATAAAGAGAGTGCCCACTATTAGCTCCTTTATACACAAAAAACTGCAAGAAGAATCAAAGAAAAAGAAAATTATCAACCCCGATAAAGATGAGCAGAACATATGGTCAAACCGTATATTTCCTCAATGGCTTGTTGATAAAAAAAATCGTGTGGACGTGAGTTCATGTGGAGAATTTGGAAGAATGTAATAAAATAGTTTTTCTCGGAAATAAAGAGTTCATGAAGGCCTAACGTAGCTAACATTACCCGCAATTAAGCAGAAGGATCAAAGTTGGATTTAGGAAAAAACTCATATCTTCAAAGGAAAATGAAAATGCTAGTGAACTTGGAGGAAAAGAAAGATATATGCTCGAAAATTTCAAATTCCAATACGACATAATCTCTTGAATATTTCGAGACATGAATTTTTAAATTGGCACACCACAAACAAATATGCGCAAAACTTCTTCTTTTTTCACACAATTATGTTAAAAAAAAAAACAAGAATTTTGGTCTAGCACTCGTGACAAATTTAATATATACCTTCAAAAACTATAAGGTAGACTCCGCAAGAATATTATACTAATCAACACCGATTATTTCAGCCACCAGCATAAGAGAGATAAAGAAAAAATCAAAATACTCCGGTCATCTCTTATAAGCAATTCAAGAAAACCAGATCCAAGCTTGCTATCCAGCTTCCTAATCTAAACTGATAAGCAACAAATGTCAAATAGAAGATGCTCAGCAGTTCATCCTTTTTCACAACTTAGTTTGTCCATATTTCTCTTATGTTTTCACTATAATCTTACATGTACACTGCTGTTATGCCTTCTGCTATTTGGTAAATCACCAATCTAATGTTTAAAGCTTCTAAAAAATCATCTCATAGTCCAGTCAATTAACACTCCGACGCAATCCCAGCTTCACACTCCTCTCTTCTGAACGAAATGCATAGGGCGCGTAAAAAAGCGACACCGAATCCAAACGCACTTCGTAAAACAATGGAGAGGGGATCGCAGAGATTACTAGCACGAAAGGCAGCTGAGAGAAGCTCCTCGAGTCCTTGAAACCTGAATTCTGCACTTCTCAAGAAACAAAACGAGAAAGAGAAATCAAAAACCCGCGTGAAAGCACAAAAGACACAACATGCACGCTACAGAGAGAGAGAGCGCACTACGACAGAGTCGAATCGAATGCTGCGGAGGAGAAGAAGATGAAGCGGCGGGGCATCATTGAGGGTGGCAAGCAGGGAGGCGAGCGGTGTCGGGGGCGGCTGAGCAAGCGGCGTTGGGGGAGGCTGGGCAAGTGGCGTCGAGGGAGGGTGTCATTGAGGGATTCAAGGACAGGGCATGGGGGAGTCTCAGTCGGGGGACAAGGGTTTCAGTTGGGCAAAGAAGGATAACGATTGAAGCCTTCAAAGTTCAAATTATTTAGGGTTTTTAGGTTTAGGAACCGGAACCAAAAACCGGGAATTGGAACCGGCCTTTCTAGAACCGGGAACCAAACCGGATCCATTGACCCGGTTCTCCGATTCTCAATTCTACCTGAGAACCACGCTCACCCCTAATAGCTGCCAGCTCAAGCTCTAAGCTTGTCACAACCATGGGCACAATAGCCATACGAATCACAAAGCTCGAGGTCATGGCCGCTCAATTGAAGCTCTCGTAGTCATTTTGCTCAATTGATGATCGTAAGTGGGAATCATAATTTCTGTATTGTCGTGCATGCTTCGTGGATTTCTTTGAGTTTATAATTTCCTTTATTTTGTTTTTGTTATATAGACATTAAGAAAATCTTACTTAGTGGAATTAGAGAAAATCCCAATAAGTGAGATTTTCGTTCCAAATTGAACTGATATGTGTCATGATCGCATGATAGAGAGAGCATATAGGACCAAAGTAGGATATAATGGATCTGCATCCTTGATAATTTATTAGAAAATTGCCAAAAAAGTCACAAACCTATTAAATTCTTGCTAATTTAGTCCTAATCATTTTGACTATTTGTTGATACGGTCCATTTGATCAAATTTGGCTAGAAATTAATAACATAGATGCCGGCCATAATATGTGAAACTGCCAATACTAATGTGTAAGTTTCTTTAAAACTTTACTCTTTTTCAATTTTTCTGAGTTTTTTTATTGATTCTTTTCTTTTCTTTCTTTTATTGTTAAGGGTTCGCAGGGGGCCACCGAACGAGGCTTGGTGACCTCGCCCAGCTATAGGAAGAGGGTGTGCGAGCACTCAAAGGCTGTTGGAGAAGGTTGTTGCCCTTGCTCATAGTTAGGTGAGGGCTGCAACCCTTGTCACATCTAGCGACGACTTGCAGCCTTTGCTCAGAGGCAGGTGAGGGCTCGCAACCCTCACTCAAATATGGATGAGGGCTTGCGACCCTCCCCAAGGCAAGCAAGAACTCGCTTTTGTCGGCATCCACGTCAATAATATTTGACCAAAATTAGCTAGAATGATTGAATCAACATTATTAAAAGGTTTATGACTAAATTGGCATAAATGCAATAAATTTTAAGACTTTTTTTGACAATTTTCCCTAAGTTTGAGGGTGTGAAGTTGCAATATGAGTATAATATTAGAGATTACCATATATTCATAAAGGTTTATTTCGATATTAAGAGAGTATGTCATTAGTACTATGAAATAAAAATCAATATTATCTACTAAATGTGAAGTTCCAAGCATCTAAGAAAGGAATCCCTGAAGCAAAATGCTTCCAATTTTTTAAGAGATGTTTTGTCCTTTGATTTCAGCGCAATCATCAAACTTGGCATAGCGTCAGTGTTTCCGAAGATGGACATATCGTGATGAACATGACTAGTTCATGAACCTGTCTTGCGAAATCTTCAGTGACGACGACATGTTTCCTCCTACTCCACCGTCGTCCGTACCATTCTCTCCTCTTCAGAACTTAATTAAAGCCTCTTCCATTCAGACATTCTGCGAATCCTGGTACAATCAGACGGTCCGCGTTATGCATCGAAGGGGGAAGAATATGTTGAAGATGGCTACTTTCTAAATCATGTCCTACGACCAACCTAATCAGAAAGGCCCCACGCCCTCATTTGTTTAGTAAGAAGGGGCTTTGAGAAGAAATTAGAATGTTCACAATGCGAGCTACAAGAATACCAGACCTGATCTTGCTGCCTCCCCGAGTCGCCATGCATGAACAGAGCGGGAGTTCCGAATTTCGACCGCTTGTGCATATAAAACTCCCCCAACGCATTGAAACGAAAGAAAAGGACGCCAGACAATGTCCTTTTCTTCTCTTTTTTTTATTTTATAAATATTCCCGATGGTTGCTACTTGCCTCGCTCTGTAGCCATAACAGGTCAAGATCTTCCATTTAGTAGCAGCGTCTGTAGTCCCCCCACCCGAGTCGTGCTCGGACAAGAAGTTGTCCGTTTCGACATTTAATATGTGAATAGCATAAACCCAACCCCTCACATGGCTTACACAGACTGACAATTGATCGGAGATATGTTAATAGGTTGTTTACTTACACATGAGAAATCTCGGAAGAGTTGTCATATTTTTCTCCCAAAAGTTGTTGGGATGATCTGGCTGGCTTCGGAAAGGAACAAGATTGCGTATACAAGAGTCAAGGATCCCTGATGAAGGTTAGTGTCTCTTTCTTGGGGGGGGATTATGGATCGGCACTTAAATCGATCCCGATGATTTCTGTAAGAAATTAAGCAAGAAGGACTAATTTATGCATTTGATCATTTGTCTAAGGTAAAATGGCAGAAATAGTCCCAATGCTCTTGTACCCGTATTTATTAGAAAGGGTCGACATTCCATCTTTTGTTATGTCGCTCATTTTCTCGGCCGATTCCTACTGATATGAACAATTGGAATGGTCATGCGGACAATTGGAACATGGAGCACTTTTTAAATGTCGACTCGCTTTGCCACCATAGTTGCTCGGCTCGAAGCGCGCAGCTAATGTCATTTGAGCTTGGAACTTGTGGCCACTATGTCCAGATCTGACTTCGAAGCTTGCGGCCGCCATGGCTTCTAGAGCGCTCCAAGCTCGTGGCCATGGTCATGAGATGGAAAGGTCATTGGTAGGGTCTGAAGATTTTGAAGAAGACGAAGAAATCCAAGTAAAAAAGAGAGTCGACGTATGGAAAAAAGGACAAAAAATCCAGACTAGAAAATATTTAACGACATTAATCCACACTGGCAAAATCCATTACCGGACCGATTGAGGGGAGATCAATGACACCTTTTGTAAGAAGTACATGCACAATTGTCGCATAAAAAAAAGAGTACATGAGCGGTTTCGAATTCTGCCAAAGGACTACTGCTGCCATTTCACCTTTGTCTAATTAGCTGCTGCGCGACACTGGAACAGGAGTTGGTGAATCTGGTAGTCAAATTTGCCGGTGAGATCGCAGGCAGCTCGTTCCTGCAAATTTTGTTTTATTATTTCCTTGAACGACACAACTTGAATGCTTTTCAATTAATTAATCATCTAATTTGCAATGGGAGTCAAAAGAATGATCTAGGTCTCTTCCCACAGGGCTCATAATAATTTCTTCTTCTTTTTTTGGGGTGGGGGGTCACTATATTCTTTATACCTTATGTAATATCTTGATAATATTATTGTAGTGGGAAGATATGTTCCTCCGTAAGTTTTCCTTGAAAATGCATTGGAATTGGGAGGAAAAAATCATGAAAAGTGGAGCCTAGTGTTTACTTATATTCCAGTGCAAGATAGTGGAGATTGATTCCTTTACGTGGCTCGCCACTAAGTCCTGTGACCAATATCATACTATACTTTGATATTTGATATCATCAAAAAAGCTAAAGAAGAGTGCCCCCTTAGTATATCCTTCCAAAATTAATAATTTCTCCAAGTGGGACTATTATGCTAGTGAATGAAAGCAAAAGGGATCCCCCAATCATAGTCATTGAAGCCAATGGTCGAGGGTGATCCACATATATAGACGCGGATCCAATTATAGCCAATGGTACTACAATTATTATATACATGAATGGGGTTGATTTTGGCCTTACGAGTTGACCACTTTGTAACATGTGAATGCTATAGGTCCTCTCTTGGGCCATCGATCGCCGATGTAGCTCCCATCATTATCAATTCATCATTGTGATTAGTTGAACGTATTAGGTAATTAATTATTGATTAGTTAGGTATGAGGACGGTATGGTGTGCGATGTGTGTATGTATACCATTCAAGCTCGAGACAATTCCAGGGTTTTTTTAAAATGGAGTAGAATGCAGGAAGAGGTCCAACATTATTGAATGGCGCAGTTTCCCATGGGGAATAACTCTCCTGTTTTTCAGCTAAGTTCCATGTCGAGTTCGTAAGAGAGGCCAAACGACCAAATGGGCGTGGCCAATGGGGATGAAGATGGTACAGAGTATTCTAGATGTCCTTCTGTCGAATCCTTAAATGTTGTCCAGCCATATATATTTTTCTTTCTCGTTTTCCAATGATTTTTTATGTTACTATTATCTCCTACCAACGTGTGATGCGATTGAGATACCAATCGCAGGTTTGCACTTGTGGGATTGGTGACTATGTTCTATGGTCATATTTTATGGCAGCTATGTTGCACTGACTGTTGCGAGGTGATAATTGATTATTTTATACGAGCTATCTTCACGTAATTCATATGGGTATAATAACTCTTGACTATAGACTATGGAGATGCTCACGACATGTCCACAATACGAGCATACTTTTGATAATTGGAAAAAAGTCGAGTAAGTTTGAGACTACCCAACTTTGTGTAAACACTTTCTCAAAAATTTAACACATGGTAACATGTGTCGTGTAAACTAATTGACTTGACGACACCGCATGTTGCCATGAATGCTACGTGCATATACCCGTCGCAATCTAGTCGCACCGACATTGCTACTCGCCTCTATGGCAATTCCCACTTAGATCAACTCTCTCTCTCTCTCTCTCTCAAAAAAATAAATTCCAAAATCATGCATGATGCTTTATTAAATATCAAACCTTTTCGAATGATCGCTTTGATATCAATCTATTAAAAACTTATTAAGTGACTCAACCGCTTGACTCGCTAAAAATTTACAGTGACATTGTTTCCATGTGGCTCGCCAAAGACACCAACCTTAAATATGCAAATCAAGCACCCCGTCTAACAACACAATTGAACCCAAAAATGGGAAATTAGGTTTAAAATTGCTTCTCTTTAATAGAATAACTAAATATTAAACCACGCATTTATTCAAAGACTTAAGTTTTTAGAACAGTTCACAGTAATTTCACTAAATCTCCTCGATTAAGTATATGGGCAAAAAATATCGAACCATAACACTTTAAAGTTTTTAAATAATTGATGATGACCTACCAAAATTGTACACTTTTCTCAAAATCAGGCATCTACCTGAACAATATTCAAAATTGCCACATTGGACATGACTCACAAACATTTGGACGAGATCAGACACAAGATCAAACGAATCGTAAGGATCAGATTCCCTCGGAAAAAAAGAAGAAGAAGACGAGCTTGACCGTAAAAGAAAAGCTACCCGAGATGGATGAAACGTAAAGGATGGTACGAATGAAACCACGTGACTAGCAGCACTCCCCTCGTGGGCAGGGTGATTTGGTCGCCTTTCCATAGGCGACCAACCGAGACCTCGGCCTAACCTTTGGCCCCGTCCGCCAACGTTGCCGACCAGCCATATTTTCCACATCACCTCCTCCTGACATCCCTCCACGTGGCCCGTACGCCGGCTTCGCCAGGCCCGTGCCGGTGCGCCAAACTGTCATGGAAAACATCAGCAGCAACGCTTCGATCCCAACAAACGAATGCCAAGTCTTTTAACCCTAATAAGAATAGAACTGTAAACCGGAAACGCGCGTACGACAAAACCTTAATTACAATCGCACTGATCCTAACGCCTTTTTTGGTTCTCACCCTTATTTTAATCGCGTCTCAAGGTGTTAGCATCGCATTGATTTTAAATATGACCCACGCACGGCCCCTCTTCCCCGTTCTCACGTCTCTATATTCACCACATTCCAAAGGCTGGCCTGGTGTGGTGTGTATAGATAAGAGCCTTCCTTGCTTCTTCCTTCCTTCAACCCCTTCACTCTCTCTTTCTTCTCTCGCTCTCGCTCGCTCTCGTGCTTTTGCTTCGAAGCTTGGGGAGATGGGGAATTGCCAGGCCATAGATGCGGCGGCGCTGGTGATCCAGCACCCGGACGGGAGGCTGGAGAGGATGTACTGGCCCGTGACGGCGAGCGAGGTCATGAGGGCCAACCCCGGCCATTACGTGTCCCTCATCATCCCGTTGCCCGCCCCCGGCGACGACGACAAGAAGGACGAGGGCGGCCGGCAAGACCCGCCGCCCAAGGCGGCGGTGCGCTTCACCCGCGTGAAGCTTCTCCGCGCGACCGAGACCCTCGCCCTCGGCCACGCCTACCGCCTCATCACCACTCAAGGTATGTTCATGGGTTCTGTTCATTATTTCGTTGTTCCATAGTTTTGTGCGTGTGTGAGAGAGAGAGAGAGGGAGATACATTTATGTCTTTTTATTTCCCCTTTTTCTAACTCTTTGTGATTGGCTAATAGAGGTGGTGAAGGTGCTGAAAGCGAAGAAATACGGCAAGATGAAGCAGAGGCAACAGCAATCAGGAGCAGCAGCTGAGAAAGCAAACGATGCGGTGGCAAAAGACGAGAGCTCTGACATGGAGGCCATCAACAAGGTAGGAGAAAACTCATAATTTTCAGTACACTACACCTGCAAGATGGTTAAAGTTTCCTCTTTTTAAATTTCACTTTCGGGAGTATCTTTTTTCCATCATGTGTGCACGAGGGTTTCAGTGTTCGCAGATCTGTGTCAGTTCCTCCCTCTCCCGGTCTGAAAGTTTTCTTTAACAGCCTGGACGGATTCCCTCCAGATTTTCCTTTTGAGTACCCCCAAAATGCAAGTAGAACTTTTTAATAGGAGCACAGGATCTCTCAGGGCATAATTAAACCAGTAGGAGTAGAGTGAAAGTAAAGTCCCTTGCTCATTTTACCGTACAATAATCATCTGCATGCTTGAGTGCGATATAAATTATTGGCGGTAGGTTTCGCGGGTCAGCTTAAGCCTTTACAAGAAACCGATTCCCTAGAACGTTGACGAGTGATGTGAAACGTCTCCCGCAGGTTTCGAAACACGGAAAGCAAAGGCCCAAAATGGCGGCGGCGGGTGCTGCGGTTGGGAGATCGAAATCCTGGCGGCCCAACTTGCAGAGCATAGACGAATGTGGAAGCCGATGAATTCTCGATGGTGCTTCATCGATTCTAGCTCACTTTCATGCCGAGCAAGCAGAAAAAAGAGCCTATAATTTTCCAAAATGGAGACGAGGCCTTCTGTTATGAGTCAACACCTATTGAAGCGAGGTCAAAGGAGAATGATCTCTCGGGACCAGTCGACTCCTGCTCCGGAGCTTCCTATTTCTCTCGAGAAGACGATCACGATTTTCTTGTCACCGTGAGAACTTAGTTTGTAAATTTAGGACAGCGCGAATGAGCCAATAGAGAAATCGTATGCCAAATTGTATCGAGCGGAAAAGGAAAAAGTTGAATCGTCCTAAAGCTTTTATTGAAATAAAGAAGTTGAATGTAATGGCCAGAGCAAAAGGCCTGAAAGTGAAAACAAAAGTCGGTTCCTTTCTGGAGCTGGGCCCAGGATGGCAGACAGCACAGAAAGTGAGGACGAATGTGATGCAAGGTTTCAGGGGAAACAGTGGTCTGAATGAATCGTTGCTCGGATATTTGAGTACGCCATTGAACTGTTCTTACGTCAGCCATGTCAGAACTTTTGGATTTTCCTATCAGTGTCTGATCTTCCTGTCGATTGAAGGGGAGGACGATAGGATTGGATTGCCTGCGTTTTCCTTTTTACCCGAACGTTGTTTTTAAGGACAACGGCTCATTTCACCGCTTCGCGGGACGTGGTTAAAGCTAGAATGAATTAGGCAGGACGGCAACCTCACCGCGGTGGTCGTCGCTTTGACCGACCAGAAATCACCTTTTTTCTCCACTCCCTTCGGTCGTTGGAATATGGAGTTCAAGCCCAAGCCTAGGCCCATCACCAGTCTGAATCATTTTTGAGTCATAAATTATAAATCAATTATGATATATTAAATATTACACTTCCCATCAAGCCTCCAGTATGATCTGTTTCTCCCTTTTCACCAAATGATCTACATCTCTCTTTACCAAGAGGCAGCTAACAATGACTGCTTCATAGTAGTTATGCCACAGGAATTTGAACAGATGAAGAGTTTTGTGCCTCATATTAACCAGAACTCCTAGAAACTCAAAGGTGTTTAGAATGCGTATGTGTGTTGTGGAGGACGTGTTTTACATTCTGTTGTTTGCTAAAGTTGATGCTTTCACCTCTTAAAAGGCCCGTCGGCTCCTCCTATGATATTTCCTCTTCAAAGGTGTTATTTCAGGAGCTTAAGCACGACACCTCCCCCACCCATTCCTTCCCTCATCCGTCCTACCCCAAACGGATTTATCGGGTTAACGGGGTATGAATAATCTTCTAGTCGGGTGGCGCTTGTATTTCACATGAATTCTTCCAAATCTTACCATTCGCGACATGTTTTCTTGCATTAGTGATTATTGTCCTAGAGTCACTCCTAAGCTATATACTCTGCTGGTCAGAAGTTTAAGTTAAACATTGGACTGTGCTTTATTATCTACGAATTAAAGATTCTTGAATTAGAGGATTTAGACACCGTAAAAAGTCTGACGACTGTTAATCAGTACATTTTTCTTCTTTATGAACAATCGCTTATTTATTGCTAACATGACGCCTCAAGTGTCCCTTTATAGATAATATTCAATCAAACAAGAAAACATAGCACCCAAATATAGATGCCGAGCAGCAAATCTAATCAATCCGACTACATTATCAACTTAAAGAAGGGTTACATCATGTAAAGTATTGTTCCTAGCTCTTCAAATGTAGCAGATGCAACCATTTTAAGCCAGCTTGAAGAAAATCTTGCGACCATCATTTACCTTTCGTCTCTTTTCCGGCCTAGTTCTACTCGAACTCCTTTCCACCAATAGGTCCATCGACACAACAAAGTTGCAAATGCGCACATTGAAAATATAAATTGCATAGCGTTTCATCTTCGGTTTTGCAAAGAAGACAACATTATGGATGGATTGAAGCCCATTCCATTCCATCATCCTATCAAAGATGGATATGACCCATTGAGCATAATCCACCAAACAACAAAACTGCACCAGACCATTCGGACTCAACCCATTCCAATCTGTGTCCATCCGTCTTTCGACCCACATGCTAAATTTGGCATAAAAGGAGTATTTATTCATTTCTATAAGAGTTGTGCTAGCACCCACTTTGACCGCAGATGTTTCCAAGGAAGCGCTGTCTAAATTAGGTGTGTCCACTTTGATCAAGTGTTGATTTCGCTACAACGATGGACATAAATGTATCATATGGATAATTCGACCTAGGACTACTTGAAATAAAGAGGGCTCGACCTAGAACTACTAGGTAGGTCGCAGTGAGGGAAGCTTGGATGATGCACTCGAGCAGAGATTGGTGGAAGAGCATGGCATTGAAGACTTGTGGAGATGATCTTGTTGTGAAACAAATGGAAAAATGGACGAGTGGCTGCGAGAAGTTGAGAAAGAAAGTGGGTGACAAGGATAAGTGCGAGTTTGGTAGTTGCAGACATGGTTGGAGGTTACTCAAAATTGCAGCAACTCTTCACATCATGGGAAGTTAATCGCAACATATTTCGTGCTGCAAAATTCATGGACTATAGAAGCTATCCCCCGACCAAGGATGAGACATGCGCACAAACGCTCCCCGAGTGTTCTATCCTTCATTTTCCTTGTACATACATTTCCTTACACATTTCAATTCCTTAATTTCCTGTCATTTAACATCAATTTCATGTATGCGTAGTATTGGTTCCGATTCATTTGCCATCATCCACTTAGATTTGTAGAATTTAGCAATCCATCCAAGTCTCGTTTGGGCACTTTGTGTTCGAGTGTGGAATTGCAAAACGATCTCAATTTCTCTCCAACCATATGAAGTTGAGATCGCCTTGGCGCATACCGATGTTCATCAACATCTCTTTGGCACGTCCACCAATTAATTTTCTGCTGAAATGTAGGACGCCCATGACTTTCACTTCTGACAGATTATGGTCTCCACGTTGGGAAGTACTTCTATACATGCTTGTATATGATGACGAAAGATATCCTGAATTGAGTAACATCATGAATATAAATTCTTGAGTGAAAAAGATGGACTCTATTCTGTTTATGATGATGAAAGTTATTCTGAAGGAATACCAACTGGTTTTATTTTCTTTCCTTTTTCAAAATTAAGAGAGAAAAAGATGGACTGCATATAGTCGTCTTTCATGGGGCATTAGTATACATGATGAAATTTATTCCTATACTGACTGCCAAAGCAATCATTTTGACAAGAGAAAATTAGGTTTATCGAGATTAGTGTTGCAAAATTAATTTATAAAATGATGTGTTCAACTGTTACTAATTATTGTACATGGCTCAATTAGTTAAACACTTACTTGCAATCCAACACGTCACTTGATAAACTTATCTTGCGAACCAAAACCCGACATCGATCTTTTGATAACATGCTTAATTCGTAAATTTGTAGGACGGGGAATCTTCATCTCATAATAAGGAGGGTGTGATGGATTCATTGGTTATGGCTCGGAGATCCTCTCATGTGACAACTAGAGCTTGAACCGGACATTCCACAGGGAGCGCTAAACTCTATAATAATGACGTCGACTGCAACGCTGGTTGCCCCTCCCGTCTCTCTTTTAATAGATGAAAACAAGACGAGACAAAACAAAACACAAGTTCTGTTTTCTCCGCGAGCAAGGTTCAACCAGCATAACCTAAAGCCCCCAACACGTCTAAACACAACCTTTAAAAAAATTGGCACCTCAGTCCAAATCAAACAAGTTAATAAATGAACATTGAATCCTCAAACAAGAAGAAAACGAGCAAACGCTATAGACAACGACCCGCCTTTTCAGCACTCCTTCTTCGGGTGGTTCGCAGTTTAATAATTCTCTCCTGCAATTTTTTTCTTCTTCTTTGGTAAGCATCTTCATGAGTATGTATTGAGACCATTCAACGGCATATATACGAGGAATAGAGCTCAGCCCAGTTCGGGCTCTTCCTAGTTGTCGGGGACCGTTAGGGAATCACGATGAAATTGTCATTGGATCATGGGGTGGTTCTTGTTTTATTCAATGAACGTTTCCTCGTTCCGAAAGCACGCGCCCCTTCATTAAACTAAAGGGGAAAAAAACAAGCAACATACTTGGTTTAACAATAAATCACGTGTCTTGCTAGTTGTACTTACGATGTGAAAAATTATCTGACAGCACGAGGTAGGCGATTCCCTGCTCACGAGCCGGGGGAAATTCTCCATGTATACGGAAAAGAAGGGAGACATAATTGAGGACTGAGATTTCTTTAATTATGCGATTAGACTTTGTCTTCAAGATTGTCTGTGTCCATGTCTTTTCATATTATCCACTTTGTCATGCTATTAGGTACGAATCTTTCGGCTCTAACAGCGCCTCGCAGGGCAACTTTTTCCCCAACCTATAGAAACCCTAATGCACGACTCGGTAAAGATCGCGCTGCGCCTTTTTGAAGTCCATTGCTTTACCGACCTTCACAGCATACACATGGAGGCGATGCTTTTTAGACTGTTCTCGAGGACTTTTTTTTGGTAGTCTCACCGAAGATAATGGAGTTTGACAAACGTGGTTAACGCCCCCTAGACGAGTGGTAGATATCCTTTTGATCAAACATCTATTCGGATCATATTTTGAACGTCAGATTTGAGAACTTTCCTTTTGTAACTCTTTTTCTTCCTTTTTTCGAAAAATAAAAAAACTCATGGGGCCACAAATGCAGAAGACCAGCTATTTGGAGGCCCGTGGAACATCTAACAAACGTCGTGAATTGGACCTGAAACAATATGTACGTAGTTGTTGGTATTTGAACGAGCGATATCCAATTTCTATGCCTAGAATTCCCTCGCCCACAATGTCAACCTGAGGGATTCTTGTTCGTAACTTATTGACAGGTGCAATGCTTTACAATTGGAAAATGTTTCGATTTCCAATGCATTGATAATACATAATATGAAAAAGATGACGCGTTGAAAATCACAAAGTTACCTAAATGAAAATTTAAATAAGTGGCTAAGGGCACTCTTTGACAAATTCCATTTCCATCAACAAAAGGGCTCATACGTCAACCTACGTGGGCAAGGTCTTGCGTGCTTAATATGTATATACACACGTTGCGTATGTGGAGAGGTTGATAGAGATGCGAGAGATCAAGAAGTCATGAATGGTGTGATGAGGGGAAGGCTTCGGTTTTGATGGTTGTGTTGATGATTAAATGGACGACTCTTTTTCTCCACTCCACATGTGAATTAATGGAGGTCCATCCACTATCGCACAAAGCTAAAAGAACAACAAATAAAGAACAACACGACATGGACATAGACGCTCCCTCGATAGTAGCTACTCCCCCCACACAAACCCGTTTCTTTTTCTCTCTTCTTTTTCTGCCTTTCCTCTATACATGACCTTCAATCGGCATCCAAAGAGATCAGGCCTCTGAGTTGTAAAGCCAATAAATAGGGCTTCCTCCTTCGGCCAAAGGGACTTTTGTTTTGTTTTGTTCTGTTATGTTCTGTTTCGTTTTGTTTTGTTTGTCTTGTTCCACTGCTTTCTTACAAGCATTAGCATAGGTTTAAACATATGCGAAACCATAGACAAGATCCGAATTTGGTCATGTAACAATGATTGGAGAGGGAAGGTAATACAGAGTCCCGTCCATTCGTTCCGGGTTTCTATCCTATGATTTTAAACATATGATATCGAGATTGAAGTCCGCACAGTTGGATGAGTCATTCTTTTTAAGATGCTAATTTAAAGTTTGGGTATCACAAATAGGTTAAAAGTAGAAATATGTGGCTTTTGGATAGATTAAAGTACGCACGCTTCATGTTTAGCCTGAGTAGGATGGACAAGATGAAAGTAGGATCTTTCCCACTCTAGCTGTACTAGAGAACTAGAAAAGGAATCTATGCTGAATGCGGATGCATTAGCCCTAGCCAAATGCTGAAGATTTAAATCCTTCAAGGGTTGAATGTAAGATATGATAAAGAAGAATATTATATTTAAATGATGCAGCTAATAGCCCAGATCGATTAATCTGAACGGTGGTTCGGGCAGGTCTACGTCCAAGAGCAGAAATCTTGCCAATCAAAGAGACAAAATATTGATCTCCCCCGTTTCATGTGGGCGTTCGCATGATGCTCATAAGATTTTCTTTTTTCACTTGCCTTTACCTTTTGAAGCTTTTCCTTTCTTTTTGTGATGAAATTTGACATGGGATGGGGAAGTAGGGGGACCCCCCCGCTGTGGCTACAGAGTTGGTGCTTGCCTTTCGCATTCAGCATGTAATCAAGAGATGATATCTCTGAGGAATTCAGAATCATTCCCTCCTTTGAAGAAAAAGAGAGACCCTTTAGCACCAGGGCCTATGGATGATACTTTTTGCAGCTATCAAAACCCCACGAGCATATGGCCTGGGCAAGTTAAAAATCAAGTTCAAAAGCTGAATTTTCAATGGGTCCTTTCTAATGTGTTTTGGCCACCTAAAGTCGAAAACTTCCCCAAGCGAACAAAGGTGAGGAATAAGCCTAGACCCTGCTCCCTACACACCCCTAAAGAAACCCTAGTTTCATTATCTTGGGATGTGGAAAGAAACTTTGGCTTTTAGGTTTTATACTTAGGATTCCAAACTTTGAAGACCATTTTGTCCATATATTTAAAAAAAGAAAAGGTGCTTGGAAAGTGGCACTGTATACGACTAGCAACTTCAGAAATTCGGGTCGATTTCGTAACTCGTTCAAAATTAATCGGCTCTTTTCATACTATCGCGTACTAGTATTCTTATCTCAATAAAGTTACTTTACTATATAAATAAAATGAAATGGAACATGAACGGTAAAACACTATATAGCCCTTTTTTTTGGTTAAAGACTATGGAACGTGGCACTTTAAAAACAACCCAAATCTTTTTTTGAAAGTCGTCCACATCCATGGCAATTTTGCACGATCAAATAAAGAAAGCACCCTTTTGGTCACTTTTGTCACACCTCGTCTTTCTCTGTGGAACGAGCTATTTCATTTACTTTTTTAAGTAACACTCATCAAAGTTTTTCGGTCATACTCTTCTTTAGTGCAATTATACGTGAATTATGTCCACCAGTTACCAAAGGTGTCCGAAATTTTTCAACCCTAACTACTGTCATACTAATATTTCCCGGACTCTTTTCGACAGATTAGATTCGATTCTCAAAGCTCATTGCGGACAAAGATTTGCATGTGTCCCACGGTCCCAGCCAAATCACCACTTTTTGCAGCCAATGAGAAAGGGTCACGTCGTCACCGATCCTAATTTTGTTGGCTTCATGGCCACCCTCCAGACGGATTATACTAGCGCAATACCTACAAACTAGTCACTAATTGCGTGTTTTCTTGGAGACAAGACAATTTGTATCCAATGCTCATCTTTTGTAGGTGTTGGAGTCTTGTCGGATCTTCTACATCAATCCCATAATTTCCAAATACTACCGTCGCGCGCGCACTTTGACTTTACCACAATCAATCACAGTTCACTAAGCAAAGAATGGACTATATATAGCATATGTCTAGATTTAAGGATGGGTATTTCTCTTCTTTACGAGCAACATGCTGAATTTTATATGGTCGATGATGGACTGTGGGGAATGTTGTTCTCATCACCTATTCCCACATACGAACCGACAGCCGTGTTATCTTATTACATGGACACCCTTTTTTTTCTTCCTCCCCCTCCTTTGCTTTTCCTCTTCTACCCTTGATGTGCTGATGGTGTCCCACTCACGAGATGAGTTCATCTATGCAGAACTCGTGGAAAGTAGCAATCCGAGAGGTGGGCTATGCACATCTTTTTTTTCTTAATGAGTTATATATAATTTTTCTCGAAGTAGTTGATTACCAAACCGAAGTCCCATTTTGTTCAGTGTGATCCTTTTCAGTGGGGAAGAGGGGCGACATTGATTGGCGATATAAGTCCAAATTCCCAGAGGCTCCGCTAAGTCCCACCACGATGGACTAATGAGCAAAGGCCACATCACGATCCTCCATCTACTTCCACAGCCGCTTCTTTAGATCAACTGAGTCCCAGATATCAAAATCCCGATAAGGGAGATTGTGGGAACCATTTGATCGAATAAAATAAAATAAAGTATTTTGCAAAAAAAGAGTAAATTCCGGTTATTCTCAACCCCTTTTTCATATGAACATAAAGGCAGAACGAGAAACCCATGTAAGTATCTCCCATGGGGTCCTCACTCTTTCAGTCTCCTCCATCAATGGCATATACGATGATGAAGAGAAAACATACTAGATCAAAATCATCGCCATGCATTTCTTACTATGCGGTGGTCCACCCGACCAAGTTCGACATACGTGCGAACTAATATGCAAAAAAATAAAAACAAACAAACAAAAACTTATGTGACTCATGATGTTCGCCTAGGGCTTCATGTAGATGGCACATATTGCTGAAACGGCGATGACAAGATGGCCTGATCATAATTGCCCCAAAAAATGGTTACCTTTCTTCACCACCCAATGAGTAGAGAGGGCCATTTGGGTGGTACTTTGTTACCATGCGCGTGAAGGAAGAGAACAGCATAAGCTGCGTCGGGGAAACAGGGCAAAGTGACCATACTGATGCCGGACATTGTCCTTACTGTGCCAAGTGCACAAAAAAATGAAAGAAAGGAGGCTTGAAAAGCCTTGACCTTTTCTTATAATGAGTTCCATTCATCATTGTGTTGCGACTTAAAAATTCAGCTTTCTCTCACTCATGACGTGTTGTGACTTGTGTGATGCCGTACCGCTCGGCTCGGCTCGGCTCGACATTGCATTCAAAGATGAGTATAGGGAGGAAATTTCCTGCCCCGTATGGTTGCTATGTTACGAAAATGGCCATTTTAGTACTCCCTCTCTCGCTCTCTTTCTGTCTCTCAATATGAGAGGAGAGGTGGAGTTGGGGATTGGATTGGTAAGAATATATCCGAGCGCATATGGATGACAAGAAGTCATGGGGAGGGTGTGGTCACGGGAGGCAATTCGGCCATTTAAATGAGGAGGACATGGAGTTGGTTTTGATTGGATTGGTTCCCCGAGCCTCCCACCTTTATTGCGAGCGGGACCAACCGAGAGTCCCCTCCTCGCTCTGTTCACCGAGAGCCATCGCCCACGCAAAATTCCAAAAGCTCCCTCTCTCGCAAAAGCTTATTTTACACGTACCGACGATTAAAATAGAAACAAACGGCAACGCTACAAATTCCTTCGTGGTCGATCACGTGCCATGCACAGAGAGAAAGAGAGAGATGTAACGTCTTGTGGGTCTAAGAAATATGAATGACATACAGTCTGTTTTATTACACGGGTCGATGGAAACCAATACAAGCACGCATGAAAAGGTCCCAAAACCTTTCTATGTTCGCCAGGGCCAAACGTCGGCCGGTGCCCTCCCCCTCCCGCCTCATCGCGCAGGCCAGGGGCGGCGTGGCCTCAAACCGAAAAAAAATAAAATAAAAAGAATTAAAGTATTTTTTTTGTCCGCACGTGTGTCCTTCGCACGTATGGACGAGCACTCAACAGGGGATTTTTCAGTATAAGGTCAGGCCGAACCCTAGGCCATTGGAAAAAAGAGGGGAAGGTGATTCCCGCCAAAAAGAAGAAAAGGCACACCATACAACAATCACTCTTTCTCAGTCTCAAAACTCTAGTAACATCCAAGGAGGAGCCGCATCTTATTCAGCTTTTCAGGAGTAGATGCGGGAGGCTTGACTTTGAATTACTTCACCACCATGGCACCACCACCACCACCACCACCACCACCATCACCATATTTATTTGATATGTATATATGCATGACCTTAGGCTTGCCAACCCGAGGACCGTAAGATGTCTCTTCGCCCCTTTCCCCCTTTTTCTCCAATCCCAAAAAACAAAACTCTATACAGTCGTGAAAGGTCCCACGATCCCCCTTCCCCTTTCATTCCACAATCAATGCAGCCTTTGAATTCAAACCCCCACTTCTTTCACACTCCATCAATCCACCATTTCAAAAGCCACCACCACCTCTCTCCTCCTATGCTTTTCATAACCAAACATATCATTAAACAACTCCCCACCTCTTCCCTTGGGAATCAGCAAAGCTATAACCCCATCAACGTTTATGGTAATGCCCCCTCCTTGAGAGAAACCCAAAAGAAAAAGAATTTAAGAAAATCTCCAAAAGCACCAACCCCCCTCTCATACGTACGTACATACATTATTTACTTATGGTCTCCACATCACTCACTTCATCAACAAGTCAATCTGATCAACCCAAGAAAACCCCTCTCAACAAAAAAAAACATTGAGGCTTCTAACTTTCTAGACAGCTTGGGGACCACCCGGTGTCGGGTTTCTCGCTCTCTCTCTCCCTCTTTTTTCTTGCTGGCTTTTCTTCCTTGGTTATTCTATTTCCCCCTGCTCGGAGCTTCCTTTGTCAACATCTACCCATAAGCTGTTATTTAATTTCCTCCTTTTATTATTATACGATGGCGATAACGAGGACGAGGATGATGAGTCACTAAACCTCGCCCTTGCCTGAGTCGTCACTCTAAACTGGGGCAGCACTTTCGGGGGCTTCCTCTTGCTACTACTGTGCACCAGTTTTTGCATTAATCGGTAACAGCTGATGATCTTCTCCTGCAAAAAGAATAAAATTGGATATGGACTCGTGTTTACATTATCTTTTTCCCCTTGAATTCTTTGTTCAACACTGCCCCAACCATAGTCAAGTTCAGAAGCTTACTTTGCTTAGCCCATCGCACCATGATTCCGCGTTCTCGGGATTATGGAGAGACAGACTCGGGATATCACTAGCAGCGGATAGCACGGCTGCCACGGCGATGCAGGACGGTCGATACTCAAGGAAGCTAGTTTCTGTTACATCAGCAATAAACGCTGATTTCAGTTAGGAAACAAATGATTCATTCCAATGTTTTTCTTCTTCTTTTTTTTTGGGTGGAGGCATGAACATCTGTACTATATACTGGTACCGGAATTACCTTGGATGTTAGATAAGATTACGTCGGTCGCCCGCGAGATGAGAAACCCAACACCGGTGCCGGTCGGATCGACCTTCCACGCGAAGAAACTGATGAAGGTGAAGGGTGTTATGGATCGGAGTCTCCAATCCAGGACGCTTAGAACGAGAAGTTCCATCCTGCGGATTGTCCTCGGTTCAAAAATGTATTTGGCACCTTCAACCTGGTCAAAGAATCGGAATTTTTTTTCATGAGGAAAAAGTAAACAAGCAGATGAACAAAATAAATAAATTAATAAAAAGGGCCCAACAGTTTCGTCGAGGAAAATAATCAAAGCCTAACTGGGTTAGGTACAATTAAGTCTTTGAGACATGACAAATTGACAAGGACCTGTAGATCCAGAAGGGAAGGAACCAGAGGCTCCTCCATCTTGGCAGCTAATGACAAGCAAGCCACCGAGAGGAGCTGCATCGGCCACCCATTTGGTTGCTGGAACAGAGAATTTCAGAAAGGATCAATAATAATTCAACGGAAAAATCCAGACTTTGGACAATAATTGCGCAAAGGAAATTTTGCAAAAAGTGATGACGAAAGGCTCGTAGGAATATTACAAAAGTCAGCACAGTGCTAAAACGCAAATGCCGTGATAATCAATAGCGAACTAACAAAACGTGAATGTACACGCACGCACCCACATTGCCAGCGCGCACTAAATGCGCTTGCCACTTTATACCAACAAAAAAAAAATTAAAAAAATTAAAAAATTGTTAAATTAGAAAAGACTCACTTTTGCAATTAAAGCACCCTACAAAATGAGCATTCAATTTGTCCGTATTATTTAAGGATAACGATTTTTATGAATAAATCATTATTATAACGATGACCCCTGTTCGTTGACGGGGAAAGGAGAGAACAGCCCCACGGGGGCATTCGCGTCATTTCGGCGTTTTTTCCTAAAAGGTCGAGAATAATTACTCGAGGTAATCAAATAATTGTTACACGATTTCCGAAGGGAAAAGAGGGGAGAAAATATGAAGAAAAGAGAAATAAATTATTATGGACGCGCCCAATCTAGACGACGCAATATTCACGCAAGCCGCGAGCCTCGAACCTCGAGCTCCCGGCGGGCATCAAAAGGTCCGACGGGAAAAAAGCTTACCGGCAAGCTGCGCGAGTAAAGGAAGCGATCGAAGTAGTTGACGGAGAGGTACGCCGTCAGCGGCCGGAATCCGTAGAAGGCATGCACCTGCGACGGCGAATTCCACGTTAAAACAGAAAGCGCGTCGTCATCTAAGAATCCGATTTAACGAGCTCTCGAGCGAGCGCCGTCGGTTTCGCGAGCAGCCATCGGGGCTGATACGCTCCGTCGCCGATCGGATCGCTCAGATCCGCATGCGCCGATTCGTGGTCGTAGGCCTAAAAAAGGCGACGATCGCACGGCCGTGGCATTATCGTAAATATCGCGCGGGCGGCTCGCGTCCGATCGCGAACGCGGGAAACGACGATCGGTGTCGTTTATCGAAGCCGTACCTTGAGCATCCATGCAACGGACTCCTCCCTCGCGGAGGCGTCGAGCGGCTGCGACCGGAACCGGGCCGCGTAGTCGAACCCGGGCACGAAGAGGTTCTCGTCCTCGATGAACCCGACGACCGACTCATCGGCGCGCGCCGGGGAGCCCAGGCAGGACGAGGAGCGCTCGGGGGAGCTGTCGGACAGGAAGCCGGCGGATTCCTCCTCGCAGAGCAGATCGGAGAAGCAGTCGGAGCACGAGACTGACATGGTCGGCGGCCGCCGCGTCCGCGGTTTCTCATTCTCTCGCCATGTCCGGAACGGAGGGGGGACGGCGGCCGGAGCTCCTCGTCGGCGGGGCAGGGGCAGGGGCAGGGGCGGGGAAGGGGGCGGCTGCGTTCCGGGCGTGCTGCGACGGCGACGGGGAGGGAGGGGGAGGAGTGCGGCGGACTGGAGTGGAAGTGAGGCTGGGGCGGAGGAGGGAGGCGAGGGGGAGGTTCTTGAATCTAGCTGTTTGTCAGGGTATAAATATAAGGCTGTTGATGCATTTGGGATATTTATGTTTGTTTTTATTTTCCCCCCCGTATTTTGCGTACATAATTTAATTATTTTTATTTTTTTTTTCCTGAGGGGGGAAGGGGGAGGTAATTCCGCGAGGTTGCGACGTATGTTTTTTCCCGGGAAAATTGATTTGCCATATCGGGACGGTTCCCTCTCCCTCTCGCTCGCTCGTTGGCTGGCTCGCGGGGAGATGATCTGATTCGCAATCGCCTCAAAGTACGGATTTTTAAAAAGTTTTTATCTCGTTTCGAGGGATTCGAGGGAGCGTGTTTGGTACCGCGACGTGCGAGCGCAGTGCATGCGCGCGTGGGCCGCAGCTCGTGACAGCCGAATCTAGAGGTGACACGTGGCCTCTTTTTGTTGGGGGAGGGGGGAAAGGGTTCCGGGGCATTTTTAGACCTATCAAAACATATGCTGGGCTGAATGATTATATGAATTAATTATATTCGATGAACTGATCATAGATTGATTTAAGCCCAATTATATGAGTTTAATATGAGTGTTGAATAGGTTCATATCTTACTTACTTCCAATCAACCTTTACGACTCTCTCTAAATCTCACGTTTGCTCACTCTGTAGGATTATTCATAAGATATTGAATAGAATATGAATCATTACATATATATTGTATGGAAATAAGTCGATTTTGGTATAAACATTTTCGACCTGGTCCCAACCAACCCAATGGACCCATTTGACAAGTCTAATTTTGAGGCATCCCATCAAATGTAAATTAAACAAGAGATGATTTTATATCTTTGAAGTTCAAATACCATAAATTTATTAAATGTGATATGAGATATAATGGAAAATGAATTTTACAGTATCTAAAGGTATCATGTTGACATATAAAACATGTCGATATATTTAATTAAAGCGTGTCTAAGCTTGAAAGGTAAGCCATTTATAGCATGAGCACAAATAGCTACATGACGTGTAACTGGGTAATGCAAAAAATTGCCAGCAAATAATTAGAACATATGCTCGTTCGATATTGGACCGTGAGACATGGGGGGAGGGAGGAGTCACGTCATGGAGTGATGTGGCTATAATGACCCGGTCCGATGGATCTAAGAAGCGGTCATCGAGACGAAAGCCTACACGAGGGATACACAGAGGAGTGGGTCAGACAGATATCTAGGATGGTGAAGGGATCGTATGGAATGACATGAATTATACACCGAAAGGGATGGAAACATTTTTGAATTTTATTGATGAATAATCGAAATTAACTCGTAATAGGCATTCTTTGACGTAAGTGGACTCAGACAGGAGCACTGTCGCGTTGAATGATCTCCCAGGGAAGTGTTCATATTTGTACTAGAGGACAAATCATGAGGTTTGATACGAGGAATATCAAAGTAGTGGATAATACCTCAGGTGAATTACTTTAGAGGTATCCAGGTCCGTATGCCTCTCTTTTCATAAATTTGATTATTTAGTAGCACAAAGAGAGATGAAAACGAAGACCGGCAAATCCAGAAGGATCTTATCATATTCTTACACTACTTGATAAGTTGAGCATTGAAACTTGTGTTATTACTTGTGATATGTTAAAAATTAGGGATAAGAATATCGGACCGCTCGGACCAAGAACCACCCTAACCCAATTGGACCGAACTGGCTAGTTGGGTCCAATTCCTAGAGACGTTAATCCAATTCCTGATGTTGAATGGAAATCAGACCGGCTCTTTTTTTTTTTTTTTAAATAGCAATAAACCCTCAAATTGTAATAACTCCAGTATTTTTTTAATTTTTTTACTAAGTGGCTGGTTCCATTGGATCGGACCGAACCATCCGGTCTGGTCCCCAATCTCAAAAAATAGCAATTGGACTGGATCGAAAATCGATCGCCTTTATTAAAAATAATACTATCGAGCACAACCAGTATATTCTTCCTTAATCAAGTTCCCAATGTGGGCACTATTCAACAAAATACCATTTTTGAATATCAAAAAGAATCCCCGGAGAGGGAAAAAGACCGCTGAAACGATTTTCTACCGCGCCCGATTCCCACGTCGACACATGGCCGACGTCCAGCCGGGCAAGCGATGGCCTGGTTTCCTTTTTGGCCTCTTGCAGTGCGCGCACCGGATGCGAAAGGGAAAGAACCTCTGGAAAGTTCCCGCCTCTGCAGAACAGAACTGGCGGTCGAGCTCAGCATGGTCCCCGCCGGGGGGGCCCACCGCCTAGGGCCTCGGGGACGAGCCGGGGAGCGTCATTAAGGACCCCGCCGCTCTCTCTCTCTCTCTCTGCGTTTCTCGCTTGGATCTGCCCATCCGTGACGTAACCTGTCCGTCCGGTGCACGAGCTAATTTGGTGATTCCGAGTCGAGTTTTGTCGCGCTTTGCTCCATAATTGTACTGGCCGGTGGCCAGATCGATGCCATTAGTGAACGCGTTCGGGGATCTAATCCGAAGTTAAGTCGCTTGACCCGTTGTAATAAAAAGGAATCGGTGGATTAATGACCCCTTGACCCTAACCAACTTAGCGTAAAGTAGATAAACATGTCCTTTCGCTTTTAGGAATGAATCCATCACAAGAGACTATTCATGGTGCTGACCATTCTGTTGATCACAATTTTTTTAGATTTTAGCTGGAACAAACGTTTGATATTTTCGTGGGTAGATTAGAAGGGGAAGTTGGGTAAATATATTTTATTTGATTTTTTTTTTTTTGCAATTATTTGGTTATGGAGTAATTAATCAATTCGAGCAAAGTCAATCTCATGGAGCTAACATTTACCCGAGAAATCATTTTCGGTTGTATGTATCATGTTTATATTAAACCGACCTATTTTGAGCTAATCAATTGAACAATTCATTCGATTCATGTTAGAATTACTTGTTTACAAATGGGTTTTCATTTTTGGTAATGTTTTGCAACTTGATCATCAAACGTGTCATGTTCAAAGTAACCTTTTTTTACTATCTTAAACTTGACAGAATATAGACATGACTCGTGAACACGAACTAACATCACTTGCTAACTCGAACACAACAATTGTCTCGACAAGGGCATGTCACACCTAATAGAACAAGTCATACAAAGAGAGAATATCAACATGGTTATTCAACGAATTGCCACGTTTGGCATCGACTAGAGGCGAGCTTTGTGTCCGATTCAACTCGATTGCCAAACCTAACTGGCCAATTCAAGCCTACTTCTAGGAGAACCAGTTCGGCTCCTGATTTCAAGGACGGAAGTGTTATCCCTGGCTGAACTAGTTTAGGTGAAAGTGCTTTCCCTGATTGAACTAGTTTGGCTTAATCTTTTAGGGAAAAACATACATCTTTAAGCCCATGGAGAATCAAACCATGGTTTTCAACATGAATAAATAATAATAAAACCACTTGATCAACATATATTCTTGTAGTGAAATTATGCAATATTTGTTTACTTTTTTATAATTTTCTTTTTTTTGCACAAAACAAAAATCTCAATCGACTAATTCAATTTCTTATTCCAATTTTTTGGAACCAGAAGGCACAGGGTTAGTTCCTAGTTATAGGCCAAGAACCAATCATCCTACTATTGACACAATACCATACATTGACTTGTTTACAATGGTAAACACACTAAAATACGTTTACATATGATAACCTATATAAACACATTTGACATATTTTATGGGTGATGAATACATGTCACATCTACCATGTATTATTGAGTTATGATTTTTTTTTTCATGCCATAGGACTTTTGTAACCCTAAATTTATTTTGTTTTATCCTTTATTTTTTTAACATTTTTATTTTTTTTTTTTTAAATGAAGAAAAAGTATTTGGGTATCGAGTACATATTAAAATGAGTCTAATCGTATCGTGTTATGAAGATGATCATTTAACTTCATCGTGTCACTTTGTGTCTAAACGGTTTAAGTAGGTAAACACACTAAGGCCTTTCGATAAAAAATAAAAATAAATAAAAATACACACACTCTCTAAGGCTGACATATTTATGACATAAATTCATTTAAGGTTAATTAATATTTGCTTAACTACGTGCCAACTCGTGTTGCACAAACGAGTCATGTTGAGAATTGCCATCCTAATCTCATCCACCGCACTTATATAAATCAGTTGCTTAAGGCTAGATTCATACACCAAGAATTTCATTTACATTCAATTGATGCGTTCGAGTACACTCAAAGACTAAAATTTTCAAATAACAATAAATAGATCGCAATTCCTCGATGACCGTCGGAAAAAATCACAAGGAAGCAAGGTTCGAGGATGTGTCTTTCGGTGGACCATGTACCAACTGATCTTGAAGCCGATTCAAACAGAAGGTAAAGAAGGGGGTCGTGCAACATCACAATCCAGAGGACGACGGGGTCGCGTATGGAATACGGTAACTGGTCGGCTTTCTCCCTGCTCGGGAACATGCGCCCCGTCCCAGATTGAAATCCTTTTGACATCCAGCAGTCCGAATTCCAGCGACCCTGCTCGCAACTGCTGGTCTCTTCATCCCCACCACCACCACCAAACACTGTTCACGGACACTAGACTACCCTTCAAATGTAAAGTCGGCCTAAAAGCTGTCCACAAACGTACCCATGATGCGAAAGCATGTAACTTTGGATATTTTCTGCAACAACACTCCATATTAAGCTATGCTTCAAAGCATGCGTATATATTCTTTTCATGTAATTATATATTAAGGAGACATTTCAAAAAATCATCTCCAATTTTCATCCCCATTTCAATTTCGCATCTCTAATACAAAATCCACTGGCAAAAAGGACTAATCTACACCTCAAACACATCTAGGCCTTATTAGGAGGACACAACTTCAAAAGGGCAAGGTTGGATCGGAAATGGCGAGTGAAGATGCTACTTGTGAATTTTCCGAACCAAGGACACAAATTGATGTGTGACATGACGGCTTTATTAAAAATTTTCCAAAAGTAAATGGACAAATTATAAATTTCTAAATATTTCTCTTTATCCATTGCATTCGATAAAAATCGACGAGAGATAAAACTCGGCATAGATAAAACAAAGGAGTGACAACGGATTGATTTGCTTAAATGAAAATTTCACTAGATTTCTGTCTAGGATAAGAAGTAAAGTTTCTTATGGACGTATGATATTAGATTATGAATCTGGATGTAATTTCTTATCAAAAGCCTATGTCCTATCGGGAGTGTTGGGCTTTGATTATGAGTTATCATTGAAGTTTATCTTAATCAAGATTAATTTTTTCACACGCATGCTTTCCCTATCAATTGATATTTGAACGATAGCTAATTTCCCCTCAAAAGGAAATTAAAGGAACCCCGTGAGCTTCGCAACCACAAGCCGAAGCTCCATAGGAATTAGAAAAATTCAAACATCGTTCATCAAGACAAATCATTCCTTTTTTGGACTATATAATTCAACAATTATTGTCTTGTCAATATGGACGGGCATCCTAAGTTAAACGATGCCGGATGAAAAGGGAAATTAAAGACAACGAGAAGTCCACATCCCTGGGGAAGTCATCACATGTTACTGGGTACAATCGGGGCGTGAGATCAAACGCGATCGAGAAAGCAAAAGAATAAAAGTAAATGATTCCTGAAAAGATAGATCCAACCTGGTCTATTTCGCCAAGTGTGCACGATCTGATAAGAGCAAAAGCTCGTTCTCCATAAAGTGGCGTACTCCGGTTTTCCAAATTCAATGATAACGCCTAAGATGCACAGAGCCTAGCATTACCATCGGACCTCATAGTTTATGATTTGCAGCGGCTGAATTCAAGCATCGCATCATCCGCCCACCCCGATTCTTTTGTTATTCGAGGCTTGCGCGTCGCAATCGAGCACTTGTGCATGCGGGGTTCAGCAGTTTTGTTTCATCGGTCGGATCGAGCACCGGACCCCTGCTCATCAAAGGGCCCCAACTATATTGAATATCGATTGCAAATTTGACGACGAGACGTTCCATCCATCCTTCACAGGACCTCCAAAGGGTGGGCCGCACTGTGCGTGAATGAAGGGTGACCTCACGACAACGTGTGTAGGATTCAAACGACCGGATTTGACCATGTATCATAATATCAAGTGAGGGGCGTATGTATCATTTGATTATACGATGCAAACAGTCACGCCTATCCCCGGGATCAGAAAGGGGGATGTCTTTAATTCCCATTATCTTATTAATTCCCATTTACCGTGTGGAGAATGATTATTGGGATATCTTTAAAACCGTCTGGTGTTTAAGTAAAGACACATGAGCGTTAAGTACACGGGATAAGTTTAAGAACAGCATCTTATATTTTTGTTTTGGACCATAGGATTCTGGTATCAGTTCCTATCGCAACTTTGCACAAACTCTGAAAATTTAACCCCAATCGGACCCCATTGACAAGCTTTACATTTATGGTCGGCGAGTCAAATGATTGAGACATCTTCCCCTCTCTTCGTAATTGACATTTCAAGGTCTCCGCCATTGAACCCTAGTTTTGAATATTAGGTGGCGAGGCTTTGGCTTTTGATGCACATAATGATTGTCCGAGCTTCAATTTCAATGCGTTTCTTCATCACGCAATGACTAATGACTAATGAGGGCTTTCTCTTTTTCCTTCTTTTTGTTATCCTCAATCGTGTTCCGCTCTAGCTATGTTTTATAGTGTGGTGGTAGTCTTGATCAGTGGCTGATTAGTTTTATTTGAGTGTGGTGATGCATCTTTTGTTGATAAACCCTAGTGGCTACGGGCCTAAAGATTTGACCGGTGGTGCAATAGGCAAAGGCAGCAATTTCCGAGGAGAAGCTAAACTAATTAGGGGTGCTTAGTGCTATGTTCCCATTCCTAACCCGGTTTGTTTTTTTGCCATCGATGGATCGAATCCATTCAATTTTCTAGAAAAAAGATTACTAATTCTTTTAACTTTTGGAGGATGGTGAGAAAGAATTATTGACCTCACCTATCAAAACCGTGGTCCTTACCAGCATATACATACAACTGTGTGCAAGAAATCAACATTCAAAGATTAAGCAAAATCATTCAATCGAGAAATATTTGAATTAGTAAATAACGGAAAGAAATGATTAACGAAAATACACAACACGAAGAAATTGTACAAATATTTAAGATTACGAAAGAAAATTGAGATTTGAAAATTTGTTAGGAAGGTTGTTGGAGGAAAAAAATCCCAATTCTGATATTGGAAAACTTGACCGATAAAATAAGATTATGAAAACTAAGCATTTGTTTGTGGACATAATAGTTGCAAAATAAGTGATTAGGGAATTTTTAAGGGATTATCTGGATCGACTTAATAATAGGAGACTCTCTTTACTTTATGTAATAGTATGGACAAGGAAATAATGTCAATTCAGAAGTTTTTCTTACAAGAAGATCCTACTACTAAGATACTTAAACTTTGGTTACATATGTAAACTCATATTTTTAATATTTGGGACCTCCTGAAAATTTCAAAAAGTCGGGGTGAATAAGATCCCTCTAAATGTAAGCAAAAATCCCACATGGAGATCTTGTATGTTGCGCAATAAGTCAATACATTTTAATTGATTCACCACGCATTGATATAAAAGTTTTGAGTGAAAAAATTGTAAAATTTAATTTGTTCAAAGGTTCAAGGATTATTTTTCAATTGGGTCCAGGAAGCTTTAATACGAGGGACACGTGTCTCTTCTCTTTTCGTCTCTCCAAGTTTTGGGGCCGAGGCATGCGATGTAGAGACAAGGCCACAACAATATTGCCTCGTGATCCGTCTCCTGTTAGCATCAAACTAAGAGCCCATAAACACGATTTTCTACTCATGGGATTGCTTTATGGCATCGCTAGAACTCGTGCATTTCTCGTTCCCGCCTTTGGAACTGATGTGGAATCATATGTGGACTCGTCTTCACATGTGTACAAACTATGAAAAATAGTAAATTGCAGTTTTAAATTTCGTGTTCTCAAAGTTAAACTTTTACACCCTGAAATTTGTTTAGTGATTCAACGATTTTGTATCCTTTGGGTTGAAGGATTTCCTTGATATAAACCAAGAGAGGATTCATGGAATGTCGATAAGTATTCCACTCATTTGTGTGTTATAACTTATAAGCCTCACTTAAATCTACCCAAAAAAAAAAAAGAAAATACAACATGAGCCGAGGATGCAAAGCGAATCACCAGCAAGATAAAAAAAATCTTTTAGCCTCGACATTAATCGGAGAAATTGCGAGAGATAATCATTGCACTTATGTTAGCCATCACAAAAGAAATGGAGTCATGCGCCATTCGTTGGAAAGATAAGGATGACTAGTCAGCAAAATCCAAACTTGGTAGGGGATTCGGCTCAAATTGATAAAGAAGGAAATAATAATGGAAAAAGATCACCAAAAACCCTAAATTATGCCCAAAGTGACAAATTTACCCAATTTTTTTTTTTTTTTGTAATATGAAAAACCTCGAATTTTGCAAATCGGGACACATTTACCCCACCAAGGGCATTGTCGTCTTTTTGTGTGTGTGTGTGTTATAAGCCTCACTTAAATCTACCCAAATTAAATAGTAAAAAGCCAAAATGTCCTATAGTTTAAAGTAAATGTGTCATACGGATAGAAGTTTAGGATTTTTTATGTCATGAATTTTTTTTTTTTTTGGATAAATGTGTTGACAAAGTTTGGAGTTTTCATGTCATAAAAAAAAAAAAAGTTTATGATAAATTTGTCACTTTGGGCATAATTTGGGGTTTTTAGTGGTCTTTTCCCAATAACAATTGTGTTCCCTTTCCAATAGTTATTCATGTTTATCCTTATAAATGCATTCTATCTAATTTAAAGATAACGAAATCCCCCAAGGTGATAAGTAGAATTAAGGATTTCCCATCATGAATGCAAGCTTCCAAGGATCCAGTCATTGGTTGACTAAATCACACTAAATCCTTTTCTCGTTCGTGCGTGAGCGTGTGTGATTACAAAGAAAACATTGTATCGGAGCCAAGATCGAGCATGGTGCCTGTGCTAGCGAAGTCATTATTTGTCGCTTCATTCTACTTCTGATTGAGATAAGCTCTTGATCATCATCTCCTTTCTATCTTTTATGATGACTAGCTCTTCAGTCACCGCTGACATTGGTCGATCTAGCTCTAATAAGATGAGCAATAGATTGACATCCTTCTTTTTTAATGGAAGAAACTATCTTCCTTGATCTTGGGCGGTTACAATTGCCCTTGGAGGACGATCCAAGTTAGGCCGTGTTCATGCTTAGATAAAAGCCTCATCATCCACCGACCCTATGCCGAATGGCAAAAACTAATAACTTGGTCATGTCATGGATTTCAACTCCATGGATTCACAGATTTACAATCTCTATAGAAGTCTCTTAAAGACAGTATGGCCATGAAAATAATGCCTCTTGAATTTTTGAGTTGTAACGGGAAATTGCTCATACCGAACAAGCTCCTAATCAATCATTTATCGAGCATCTTGGAACTCTGAAAAAGAAATGAGAGGAACTTCATCAATATCGTCCACCTGTTGATTCCGTGACCATATACTCGACTCTCAAAGGGAAGAGCAAGATTGGGTTCGTCAATTATTGGCCAACATTTGGCCTGAATTTGAGGAGCTGAAAAGACAAATCTTTAAGAGCCCGACTCTTCCATCTTTCGCTATTACTTGTGCCATCATCTAACATGAAGAAAGTCGACGGCGTGTTATGAATTCAGACTAAAAGTCTGGGGGAGAGACGACGGAGAGTTCGACTAATGCGACATGACTCCATCTGACTCAGGAACATTGCTTATAACGCTGGTGATGCTTTTGCCCTATCTACATCTCCAAAATTTTATCTTATTGTTGATTCTAGAGCGACGGATCATTTGTGCAGCACGTCTCAATGGATTAAAAATATTTGTTGTGCATCTAATTACCTGTCTATTACTGTTGCTAATTCAGAGGAGGTTCTTGTTCAAGGAACTGGAACGGTGGAATTTCTTTCTACCAACTCAAATGTTTTATTTGTTCTAGCTTTATCTTCTAATTTACTATCTCATTACTATAGATTTGAATTGTATTGTTGTTTTTTCCATGGTAAGGTTATCTTCCATGACATTTTAATGGGGGAAAAATTGGTGAGGATCGATTCCAACAAAGGCTGTACATGGTTGATTTACCCAGTGCAAAGTTTGACTGCTGGAAACGATAGAGACACGAAGGCTCATCTTTGGGGATAAACATGAATATCTATTGGAAAAGCAAATACAATTGTTATTCCATTTTTAACTGTTTGAGCCCGATCTCCAACTAAATTTGAACTATGTCAACTTGTCCTTAACCTTCCAACAAAAACACTTTCCATCAAAGATTTCTAGCCTGTGATGACCTAGCTAACCTTTGATGGCATCTTCGCCCCTAGCTTGGTCGGAAGTGTTGAAAAGATAAGGACAACTAGCCAACATAATAGAGTCCAAATTTAGAAGGAGATTTGGCTCTAATCATCAAAAAAGGAAATAACAACTGTATTTGCCTTTTCAAGAAATATTCCCCAGAAACGTATTACGAAATCCGCCAAAGTGATAAGTAAAATCAGGGGTTTCCCATCGTGGACGTAGTGTCGAAGTTTGTCAAAGGACGCGATGATGAATATAATCTCTATTTACTCGACACTAAAAAGCAAATGTAATTTCTTCCTAATATCGAATAACCACGACATTATTCACATACTCCTCAGTCTTGATGTAAACACCACGCGATGTCGCGTACAAGAGATCTTATGATGGATTCACGTGGCCCTTTCGGAGTGCGTGGGGATGCATAGTCCATCTTTTGAGGACCATGATTTGCAAATTGCACAAAAGGAAAAGACAAGTTTTGTGGGTTCTATATAGGTTGGAGGTCACCACACTATCGGGCATGGCACCAGCTGGTTTTTGGATTTTCTTTCTTTTATAAGGAGCCCATCATCGATGGTGCCTCGAGCGACAAATCCGCCTTCAAATTATAAATTTTATTCACGTGGATGGTAAAATCGATATGGGAGTAGGATTGGGTTATCGCACTCTAAAGTCTAAAGCAATTCAATTGATTTGTAAGTCAAGCACAGCGGCGGTTTACCACTATTTGGGTGAATTTAAACCCTGAAGCACGGTAAAAAAAAAAAAAAAATCTGGAGTACATAAGCATGGATGCGTGTTTTGGATTCTTATTTTTGGCCAAACCTAGTGGAAAAAGATGTGCAAGTTATGAATAAAAGATGGGATAAGTGCACTAAAAGTCTTAAAACTTATCATGAAAGTGTCATTAAGACCTAAAATTTTCAAGAAGTACAATTAAGTCCTAAAACTTATCATGGAAGTACAATCGAATCCTAAAACTTTCAAAAAATGCAATCAAATCGTAAAATTATTACGAAAATGCAATTGAGTCCTATAACTTTGAAAAAATGTTATCAATAGATGACTTAATTTGATCAATTTGACAAGTTTTAGAACTTGAACATACTTTTTAAAAATTTTAGGACTTTATCGTACTTTTGTAACAAGTTTTATGATTTACTTACACTTTTTGAAAGTTTTAAAATTAAATTATACTTCCTCGATAAGTTTTAGCAATTTCAACGTACTTATCCCATAAAAGATTGAGCTATTGTATAAAATGGTGTGACCTAACATTGGAACGTGCGTCTCCACTTGGGTCACTTGTCGTGGGCCGGACCTATGTAAAGGTTTCCAACTGCAACACGGGTAGAATAACCAGAGTAAAGGGAAAAGAAACACGCACACAAGTATGTTGCTCTGCCCAGTTGGGAAGTTTTCGGGTCGGATCCTATAACAAGCCGAATGTTTTTTTTTTTCTTTTTGTTTCCCTCTTTTAGTTACCCATTCTAATTGTTGTCTTGTTAGTATGTTCTCGCTATTTTCTTTTTTTTTTGGTCGGTGTATGTTCTGGCTATTAACCAGCACCAATATTGACCTGAAAAAACTAAAACAAAATGATAGAAAAAATACGTACATTCAATCAAACAGAAAGTGAAACCAACTATATAGGCGGTAGTAACTTAAAATGATAAGAAAATTACATGAAAAGGTTGGTACAATAAGACAATTACACTGAACTAGGGAATATAGGTAAGAAGGGGTAAGGTTTCTCTTGCTAAAGCAAGAGATATAAGTATAGTAGGGAATGATTTCTCATCCACAATTATAAAGATCACAATATAACATTTTGCCTTAAAGTGAGAGAATGTTAGCCCCTTTAAAAGGTGAATGGCGAGGCTACTTGAGATTTTACAATATTTGCATAGTAATTGAATAATATTTTGTCTATCATGTTCGATTAAATAGGTTATTCATATTGTTACAGTTCTAACAGAACATCTACTTTTAATAGTAATTGATATGATATATAAATATATATTTATTATAGGGCTTTATATATATTATATACATATATTATAGAGCTCCATCTCACAAGCATTTTATTTTCCCTATGATACATCAAGAGAGGAAAAACGGATGACCATTTAAAATACTCGACCCCGACCCCTTTTCTCTTTTGAGAGATGGTTTTCTTTTAAGTTGGCGGCTATGCAATCATAAAATAAATGCAATATACTTATCGTGGGCCTTCAAATAAATATCAATCATATCCGACCAGAAATAACCATGGAAAATTTTAAAAAAAAAAAAAAAATTGCTAAGGAGCAAACCAAAGAGAACAGGTGGCGTCGCCCGGGTTCGAACCGGAGACCTTCAGTGTGTTAGACTGACGTGATAGCCAACTACACCACGACACCTTCTTGCCGTGTAATCTCAAATTTATTATATTTATTAAATCATACGATGGAAATTGATGTTTTTAAGGATGACCTTTTCCCCGGGCATTGCAAACCCCGGAAGTGGCGACGATGCTGAGAGTAGCTCGGAATCCGAATCTCCCTCCATTTTCGAGCTGCAACTGCACCTCCTCCTCAACCTCTCCATCGCTAGTCCCTTCAACGTTCAGGACCCACGTCTCTTATCGACGCTCGAACCCGTCGCCGTCCGCATTGCTCTTCGCCGGCCCTTCCCATCGTCCCTTCCTCTCTTCTTCGCTGCGGCTCCGACCCCCCACCCACTTCGACGTCCATGTCGTTTCGGGGCGGAAGTACGGTAGGCTTAAGGTTGGCGCCTCGCGAAGGCGCAGGAGAGGCGGGAGCTCGGAGGCGGACGGTCTCGAGAAGGGTGGTAGAGTAATGGGATACGGCAGCGATGGTGATGATGAGGCGGAGGAGGAGGAGGATGAGTATGAGGAGGACGAGGACGAGGAGGACGAAGAGATGAATTCGCCGTTCGAGAAGATGACCAGGTGGCACGAGAACAGGCCGCCTGGGTTCGGGGTCGGGAAAGTGTACGACACTTCTGTTGAGGACAAGCTGCTCGAGGAAATGCGCCAGAGCCGGGTGGCTCAGGCTGCTAACATCAATCAGCTCAAGCACAATCCCATCACGCCCACTCCTCCCAGGAAAGATGAGCCACACCTCAAAGTTCAGGCTTTGATGGGTAAATTCTTTTGTCTTTCTGGGTTGGACACCTTGAATTTTATGTTTTTCTTTTCTTTTTCCATTAGTTGCTCTCTGTCTCTATCTTGTTCTTACGCTAACTTCGACTTCACACTTTTGTCATAGAGCATGGATAGATAGCCTTGAATGATGTAATTGCTACTAGAATGGAGAATAGCATATCTACCTTCTCCTTTTCATGTCACAAGTCGATATAGTTATTTGATGTCTGATGAGACTCTTTAGCCCAGAAATGCAATGGAACTCAGGCCAGGGGTGCGTTTACCTATGTGTGTAGTAATGTCAGGGAAAATCGAAGTCGTAGATAGTAAAAATAGCAGGGCCTTTTTGAGAAATCAGGTGCTCTTTTCACCATGCTCTCGGGAATTATGGTGTTTGTCGCCGCTTGAGTTGAGCTGCACAACTTGAAGAGTAGAACTTGACCAATTTGGTAATGGTCCTGTTGCATCTTGTCAATTTGGTTGCAGTACTCGGTGGACTTTGTCAATGTAGAACAGGTGTCTCTCTCTCGCTTTCTCTTCAGATTGTGGAATGGTCACTTCACCCTGATGTAATTGGCCCATGGGACTCTGTGTTCATGATGGATATATCAGATTTCTACCTTTATTGGTTCTGGTGCGGAATATAATTTAGTTGGTGGTTTTACCTTCAAATTGATAGTTGAAACAGGTTTTTGTAGCTTGAGGTCTTCTCTAGTATAGCGTTGCATCTCATTTGAATCTCATTTCCAGCGTTGTCGAGTAATTCCGTGACAGAGGCACTTCCAAGCGGAATTCCTGTTCGTCTGGTCAACCTCCCTAAGAAGAAGAATATCCATAGAGATCTAAGATTGGCTTTTAAAGGAGTTGATGGAATCAATGTTATTCATCCAGCCGTCTCTGGAAACAAGAAAACAAGAGATCCTATTTGCACAGGATCCGCCATTGTGTATTTCAAGTCTGAGGAGCATGCAATGAGGTACTAATTTTACTGGGAAGTGAATAGAGAGTCATTTCAGCCACATAAGTATATAGATTAATATCCTGCTTTGTATTAGTTGTGGTGCTTTAATTCAATGAAATACCCTTTCCTATTTATCGTTAGACTATACTAGGGTTAGTTATGGTTGTTTTAGTTTAACAATTCCAAGAAAACCGTAGGGGCTGAATATATTTTTCCCTGTTCACGTTTGTTTTCAGTTGCCATCGGTAACAATTTATGTGGCAAACTGCTTTCGATCAGTCTGTGTTTCGTTTTCTTTTTGAATGCTGAATATCTCTTTTCTTGCCAGTTTTGTCCGGACATTTTCTTGGCAGAGCTTAACATTTGGTAAGGTTCAGAGGCAGATCAAATGCGAGATAATGTCTTCACGTCTCCCTATTCATGCAAACACCAAATTGGCCAGTAACACCCTTGTGACTTCTCAAATCAGCATGCCTGATGTGGAAGGGGAGCCAGATTTGCATCCTGAGCCTACTTTGGGTTTCTTTGGAGGATCTCACTTCTGAAAAGGAGAATGACTGGAATGATGAGATTGAACTAGATGAACATGAAACTGGAGAGGATATGGAGACTTTTGATGTGTCAGATCTTGAGACTTTCGACACCTTAGAATCAGGGACAAAGATTGTCACTGCTTCATCTTCAACCGAGGAGCAAGGGGAAGCAGCACTCACCAGAGTCGCCGGAAAACAAAAGAAACCACAACCAAATCCCAAGAAGTCTCCTGGCAAAGGGAAAGCAGAGAAGGTTTTGAAACCTGAAGTCCCGGGATATGCTAGACGGTAATTTCTTGCGTGTTGCAGTACAGTGGAGATGAGTTTAATATTTTGTTATTGTGTTGCCAGGTGATATAAATGGTTCTACCGACTTCTTGATGCAGGTTAAAGATCCAGGAGAAGGCTGTGCTAACCGGTGTTTTGTCTAAATACGGAAGAAAAGCTGCTTTAACCTCAAACGACAAATGATTAGGTTAAATTGTTCAATAGATGCCCAGAGGGGGAAAATCATTCCATTCTGCTTGAAGAAGATTGATGAATGGCTGAGTTATGTGTTTTTTTTTAGGCCTTTACTTTTTCTGTTTACGCTTGGTTGCTATCCCTCTTCCGGGAAATTCTAGTCTCATCATATAATCCAAAGTGTAGCAGGGTGACTGTCTGGTTGAGCTCCGGTTATGGTAGTTGGTTGTGCTTGCAAGAGTCCCCATCTTTGCTCATTGCAACTTCCATCTTCATTAGAAAGAAGAATTTTGATTTGTGTCTATTGGAGGTGTCAAAATAGGTCAAAAATTCACTTTTGAAAGAAACAAAAAACTTATATTTAAATGAGTTGGGCCGTATATGGTTAGCGAAAATTTCAAGAATGGATGTTATGAATTTAGAGCAGCAAAGTCCAATTAGAAATAGGTCTGAATTATATTTAAAGAAAAACAAAACTGAAGACTGAAAAAAGAACAAACGATAATCCTAATCTCGAAAGAGATAGAGAGATGGGCAGCAGTGTTTCGAGAATTGGATTGCACCGGTTGCCTAAAGACGGTTGCAACAAGAACTGAAGCAGCATCACTTGAACCAGAATTGAGAAAATGAGTCCAACTTCCTAACTAACAAACAAATTGATTAAGCTACTTTAGGCAGCTCAACATATGCATTGACAGTAAGTCTAGGCACAAATCAAAGCGCGACAAAAGTCAAAGGCCAAAAAGAGCGGGCAGAATAAAGATGGGGATTGAAGAGAACCATCAAAGCAAAAAATAGTGAAATCCGCGATGTGAGAGATATATTAGAGCAAACCGAGCCTCTGTCAAATTCGGTAAAGCTATTACAGATCTTTCTCTGTATGATCTGAGCTTCAATATGGCTGGAGAGTTTCAAGTCTTGGGGATATAACTCGTTGGTCAACCCTGTCCAGACTCTACAAAACTTTGAGATTGAATTTTTCTTTGTAAAAAAGTTTGATACTATGTTGATGAAGGAGAAGTGATGAAAAGCAATGCAAGAAGATTAAGAAAAAGGAGGAGGAGAAGAATATGGATTGGATAGGATTGGGTGGTGTAGGAATTGAGTGTGGATTGAGTTGAATATGAGTTGCTAAAATTATTTAAATAAAATAAGTTAAATTGGTCAATTTGGGTTAATTTTCAATCCACTCAAATCCAAACCATTGACCCATGTGATAGTCTAATGTGCAATGTGCATAACACAAAATTGAAGTTGAAAATAAAAACTATATAATTGTGATTATGACTTCATATACATAAAAAAACAAATTTAAATGATTTTTGAAAATTTTCACGATGATAATAAATTTTTTCTATTCATTTTCCAATTTCTATTTATTATTGAGAAATTTTTATGTGTCTTGAATGAACTTCAATTCCTTTTAAAAAGGGGAAAAAAATCTATTAATTATTGCAAACTGCAATATAATTGCTCGAATCACCATTATGCCAAGACATTGGCCTGTTTGGTTCATTATTCCCAATGGACTTTAAGTCCCCACAACCCTTTGGAAAAAAACATTAGATATTTGGTTTAGCATTTTGAGCCCTTATTGACCAAATGCTAGTATTTGTAATACTAAGTACGGGTTTAATGATATATTTCTCAATAGTGCCCTCACTGATAATCACGTTTTCCTCTTTTACCCTCAAGAATATTGTTCATCGTCTTCTTCCTTGGACTTGCTGCTCCACCAGTGAAGTTTAGTCAGCAAAGCCCAACCGCAAGCTTCGCCTGCCAAATTTGGCCACTAGGGGCTAGACTCACTGCCGGGAAGCCTCGCCTGAGGTCACGTGACTTCAGGTGAGGCGGCCTAAGGTTAGTGACCTCAGGCGAGATGCCTCCCCACAACCACCAGCACCACCACTATCGCCATTGCCACTAGCCACCCCCACCACTGGTAGCACCACCAACAACAGCTGCTCGAGCTACCTCCCCCACACTTTCACCCTTTCCGACACTCTGCATCTCCTCTTCTTTTTTTCTTTTCTTTTTTCCTTTTTCTTTTTACCTCAAAGTTGCTTTACAAAATATGCACAAAAATGAATATCCAAACACTCGCATTCATCAAATGCCCATTCATTTAAAGATATTTGAGGAAATGCAAAGCTATTTCCCCAAAGTTGAACTAAACGAGTCCATTGACTTGGACTCACAATAGAAAAGTGTGCATAAGTTCCGGTTCAACTTCGGAATTAGATCAGACCAAGCTAAACCGACCTAATCCTAGATGGTTTTTGAGGAATTGGTTCGCTTCTTGGTTTCATATAAGGAATCAAACCAATTGGACCGATCTAGATTTCTTAATTTTCTTTTTTATTCTAAAGCAAATCCTAATTAATAAATAATTTTTTAATGTTGTGAAACTTCCATTTGTAGGGACTAAAAGAACAAAAAAGAAAAATCATCGATTTTGGAACTGATCTTGAAATCAGATTGGACCAAAGTGGGTGGGCTGATTCTACTTTCATAAATTGAGAATCCGCCCTGTCCAATCGGGTTCCTAAACGGAAATCAACCGCTTTGGAACCGACCACTCTTATTACTCACGTCGCCCGCTCAAACCCACACACAAACCGTCATTGCGGTGATCGGCCGGCAACAGAATCTTCAAATTCAAGAGGCCAGGCGATGTCTCTGTTCTAGCGAAGCTCCGTTCGAGGTCTCCGCTCGCTTTTCGATTGATCCGAATCGGACTGCGAAAGATCAACACGCCTCGCTACATTCTGCGCCCGATCAACTGGCCCATTTCCATCGAAACCCAGGACCTGAACCCCGACTACCTTCTGCGCCCTCCCCATGAACTGCTTGTCCCGCGTGCCTTCCTACACTGCGGCGATATGTAAGAGAGCCGCCCGCTTGATCGGCGGCCGTCCTTTCGTCGAGTGCGCTAGTGCGCCTGCTTGGGGCGGAGCGTTCCGGAACGCTACTCTCAGAAGCACGAACTCGGAGCTGGTGCTATGCAGATATGGTGTTCGATGTTATTCCTCTAAGAAAGGCAAGAGAGGCGGGTCCAAGGCGGCGGCGGCGGTCGTCGATCCGGAGAAAGATTCCTTCTTTGTCGTGAGGAAAGGGGACGTCGTCGGCGTTTACAGGAGCTTCCTTGAATGCCAGGCTCAGCTCGGTTCGTCGGTAATAACCATTTTGCCGCTTCGGTCGCGCTAAAGTTCAAAGCATTCCTTCTCGTTAGTTCTTTTTTCTTGGGTTGAGGCTCTTGGGTTCGTGCGCTTTGTGTTGGTTTTGCCGTTTAGTGTGTTCTGCTGTTTTTCTTGATTTGTCTGTTCACACCATATGCCATAAGCTTTGTTTAAGAAGTGAATGATCGAGGTGATGTGGTCAGACAATGTGATTGTGATGCTCTTCTCCTCGGTTGCTTCTATTCTTGCTTTCTATGCACTCAAGCTGAGACGGTTCGTGCTTTCTATTATTGTGTTGTGTTGTTCGGTTCATCCGTGATATTCAAGGAGATTGGCCGCTTTCAGTTATGCATATTACTTGTTGAGTTTTGCTCATCTCATGATATGGGATGAAAAGTACATTGTGAAATGCTTATGACTTATTGCACGGTTTCTGTCAGTTCAAATGATTTGGCTGACAGATGCCAGCATAATATGCGTCTGTTGACATTATGTCTCAAAACTACCCAGTAAATAATGCTTCAGAAATTTTGGCACGTTTATGGGTGCAAGTTTTGAACTCACGGTTTGACTTATTTTTTCCCATGACAGGTATGTGATCCTCCTGTCAGTGTTTTCAAAGGTTATAAGATGTCTGCAGACTCCGAGAATTATCTCACCTCCCGTGGGCTTAAAGATGCTATCTACACTATCGATGTTGCTGATTTGAAGGATGATCTTTTTGGAATGCTTACACCTTGTCCTCTTCAGGTGAGATATTCTTGCTTGGTGAAATTGCTAATGGACTATGCTTGTCTGTCGTTTTTAATTAATGTTATCTTATGGCTTTTTATACCACTTAGGGAAACTATTAGCTTAAACGTCATGCAATTCTTTATGCTTTCTGAGGTGCTTGAGGAATTTTTGCATTTTCTTCTATGTACCTCCCGAAAGAGCCCTCATGTCATTATTAAAGAACAATTAACTGTATCACTTCAAACAGAATAAATGATTTTGCCCTTGGATAACTCTCTGATTGTGTTTAGCCCTGAGACCGAGGGACCGTTAGAAATTGAAGGGGTAATGGCACTAATAGTCTTTGAATGTTGCACATAGTTTAATGTCATCTCATCCATACATTTCTATTCTGTTCAGTGTTGTTTTTAAAATTTTCAAAATGGTTCAATGTGGTCATTCCGTTGATATTGTGCTGTTAAGATTATCGACAGAATCGGTTGATGTAGACGTGATATTCTCTTTTATTTTTGACCTACCATTATTTTTTTTCAATTTTGTCCCCATGTCTTGTCTATTTGTTTAATTTAGTCCTGAAATTGTTCTTTTATACTCTCTCTCAATTGCACCTTGATTAATTCCCAACACAATGTTTATTAATTGTGTTAGAGCATTTAAATCCAAACATGTTATGTCAATTTAAATGGATTACATAACACAAAACATTTGAAACATGAATTCTTTATGTAAAAATGTTTACTTGTGTTTACATATTGTAAGAATGTCTAAACGTAAATAAACATGTCATGCTAGCACAAGGATCATATTTCAAATTGCTTAACTAAATGAGTACAAGCGCGTCGTAAACAGATAAAAGTGTCAATTTATACCTAACATGTTTATAATCATTATGATTGAGCTTATGCACACATTGACATGTCTAGTGTGTATGTCTTGTCGATGGGTTGTGTTGAAAATTACTAGTTTTAGATAAGGGTCGTTGAGGTTTATCTTGTAGAAGATTTGATTATGTTCACCATACTTAGGCTTCGTTTGGTTCAGCATTCCCAAGGGGCTTTCAACCCCGAAAGCTCCTTGGGGAAAATTTTACCTGTTTAGTTCAGCATTCCGAGGCATCCTTGGCCAAATGCTAGCATTTGGAATGCAAGTCCACATTTACTATTCATCCGTTGACCTTTTTTTTTTTTTTTTAAACCGATCATCTTCCCCACACCCCCAACCGCCGTTGATCGGCAACGGAGTTTCATCGTATTTTATTTTTATTTTTTTTTAAAATAATAAAAATCCTTTGCAAATGTTGGGTTCACCTTTTTTTTTTTTTTTTTTGTCATTTTTATCTTTTGACAATCAATAGCCAACTTTTTATAAATACACTAGAATGATCATTAATTAACGAAGATGATTAATACTACAATAATTAAAAAAAATTATTCAAAGTTGAAAACAAACCTAAAATAACCCTAGGCCAAAAGTTGAGCTTTGCATCTAATCTATAATCAAATTATTTTAATATAATTTTGAAATAAATTCACTAATATATCTTTTATATTACTCTCAATATGAAAATGTAAAAGGTTATATAGTCATTGTTTTTTTTTTTTACAATTTTAAAAATACTAAAACTAAAAAACTTAATTTGGTTACATTAAAGGGCTTTTCAAATATATGTTTACCAAACAGTCTTGCATTTCCCTAAAACACTTTTCAGTAGTCTAGCATTTCGGAAAACCCCTTGATCTCAAAGGTATTTGCATTCTCCCAAGGGCATTTCCCCAAAGCCGAACCAAATGGGCCCTTAAGCTAAGGTTGATAGAGAGAAAAAAAAAATCAAAATATAATAGTTTAAGGAAGAAATTGGACAAAAAGAATGACAAGTCAGTACTTTCAATGGCCACGTCAGCAAATTTAATTCAATTTTTATTGGAAGAACCACGTTGAATAAAAACTAAAAGTTCAGAGATGACATTGGGAAAAAAAGGTACAAAAGAGGTGACAATAAACATTGAGGAAAAGTTCGAGGACTATTGGTGTCATTATCTTGGTATTGAGTGGAGACTGGAGTCAAATTGAAAATGTGCTAGTAGTAGGCATTTCTAGGGGGATTGGTGAGCAATCAATTAAGCACGAGGTAGATGAGTGAGGGCCAGAAGTTACCCATAGAGGTCACAAGGCATGCTTTTCAGGATCACTTTTTCGTTCTCTCTCAATGAAATTTTTGTTGAGTGATGATATCATAAGTAGTTTCTTTCTGTTGATTATTCATATCATTGAGATTTTTGTCATCCCTGGGTGGGTTGAGATCTATCACTGATTGAATTGCTTTTGGTCAGGAGCCTGCTGCATACAGAGGCGAAGATGCAGAGACTAATGGACCCAAAGAGACATCCCATGATGCATTGGTAGATAGATGCATTCAGTACATTGATGTGCTTTCTTACTTCTGCATAAATCTCTGGGTTTAGTCGAATTATGAAAATTTCGTATATGGCACTCAGGGTCAGGGGCCATAATCTGAAGATGGGTTGCTATTAGGGAGAGAACCTAGCATAGTTCCTCTCCACTGTTGACTTACAATAATTATTTGAAGATTAAGAGTCTGTGATTCGTAGTAAATCTTTGTCCTTCCTTGCTTTCATTTCTGGCTTATTGAAATGGTCCTTGCAATCTAGCCAGGTAGGTTCGCTCAGTAACTGTCTCATTCTTTCAGGAGGAAGAAGTTTCTGTGACAGTTTCAACTGATCCATCTGTAAAGCATGTCAGCTCTAATCTCAATTACGAGGGGGGGCCGATATCTTTAAATTGCGTGAGTACTTGTTCTGATGCACTGTATATAGTTTCTGTTATGGGGGACATACCTGATAATGTTTCTGGGCTGAGTCCATAACATTCATGAAGCTAGTTTCTTTTCATTTTAGTGGTCTATCAAAAAGGCGATAAAATCTAATCAGTTTTTTTAAATGTGTTAGTACTTGTACTGATGCAATGTAATCATTCATAGCAATGTCTTTCGCTAAAATGAAAGTAAAAGTGACAAGACATGATAATAGTTTCTGTATGCAGAACTTCTGTATTCTTGAATTCGATGGTTCATCAAAAGGTAATCCGGGGAAAGCTGGGGCAGGAGCTGTATTGCGAGCGGAAGATGGAAGTGTGGTATACATTTAGCTTGTTTGCATAATTTTGCTCATTTGCTCATGCCTCTCTGACTTCATATGTTCATACAGATATGTGTATTGCGTGAAGGTGTGGGTACAGCCACGAATAACGTTGCTGAATATCGAGCTGTTATCTTAGGACTGAAGTATGCCCTGGAGAAGGGGTGTAGAAGTATTCGTGTTCGAGGTGACTCCAAACTCGTCTGCATGCAGGTTGCTATCCTTCAAAGTGCAAATGTCATGCAATATTTTCGTATTTATCTAACATCTAAGTCGTTAATATTCTCGATGGACTTTGAATCCTTTAAGATAAGTAGGGATCTCAACTGGTCTCTCAAATTATGCCTGTTCTATTTCCAATAGGTTGTCCTTCTGAATCTCTGAGTCATTGTTGTGGCATGTTGGACTCCTGTGTCTGAAATATAATAAAACGAAACTAAGGAGTGGAATGCCCCACAATTTTAGAATTTGACAGTTTCTCTGGTAGCGCATAAAAAATTCATGTGACAATATGCATGATTCAGAGTGAAATTAAATCACCATAGTCATAATCTCTATTATGACTGTTCTTTATTAATTCGGGTCTTTAATAACGTACCTGACGTTGATGCTCTGGGTATCTTTTTCTCGTAGTAACAACATAATTGAACTTTCAAGCACTCTCTTAGAGTAACAGACCATTAGGGTTTTGTTGCTTTTCTATTTGCATGTTCTTCTGTTTTATTCCCCTTGTTATTCAGCATATTGGTTGGCAAATATGGGATGACAGGTTCAAGGCTTATGGAAAGTCAGACACAAGAAGATGTCCGAGCTGTTTCAAGAGGTCAACAAATTGAAGCAGAACTTTCACTCGTTTGAGATCAGCCATGTTCTCAGGGTAACTAATTTTGCTTTTGCATCTTGCAGTTAAGTTCATTCCTCATCTTCTGTGACTCCATTTGCTTAGGACTTTTATATGGCACGCAAGCCATGTATCTTTTTTTATCACCCAATTTAAATTTATTATCATCAATTTGGGTGTTTGATCAATTCCTAAACAATGAATATCATATCAATAGTGATGGAAGTGGCTTATGTAAAACAATAGTATGCACCCTTCAATCAAAGATGATTGCATTATGGATTTACATACCAACCATTCACAGAATCAATCTGCTATATGCTGTTGCGAAAGGCGATTTACTTGCTGCCTTTGATGATCCAGATGTCTATGATTTGTTAAATGTCTGTCAGCCATTTCTGTCAAGCCTGTTTGGTGTGGTTATACTTTTGGATTCTTGTTCTTTGGTTCTTTTCTGCTACAATTGTGGGCTTTTGATTGTAAAACTCTCTCTCTCTCTCTCTCTCTCTGCACCTTCTTTGCGGCTGCTGAAACTATGACTTGCATCTGAATTTTATTTACCTCATGGCCAAGATGGCAGAATTCCTTGCTAGAAGTCCAAAACATCCTTTATTCTATGTCCAGCTTTAGCTTTTTTCAGTCGCTGTTTCTTGTTGCAATAAGAAAGTGGTTGCTGTTTCTCGTGCTTTATTGGGAAAAAAAAAAAAGGTTGTTGTTTCTTGTTATATGGGACCTTGCCACCTGCCTCGATAGTAATTTAAAGCAGAAAATCATGTGACCTTTCAGAGGTGAAAGCCCTCCAAAAGGCCCTTTTGTGTTGCCCATAATAACTTTCTGAGATACATATCATCAACTGCTGCTTTTTGCATTGCGGAAAGCTGTCATCTTTAATCTTTTCTACCTTTTACAAGGGCCTAAATTCTGATGCCGATGCTCAAGCAAACAAGGCGATCGTTCTCGCTGGTGAGATTGACTAGCTAACTTTCCTCTTAAATTTATAATGATGATCTTTTAATTTGGCGTGCCTCTTTTGCTGGTGCAGATGGTCAAATTGAAGAGGAATGTGTGGAGCTGGTCCAGATGGCTTAAGACTATGGACCATGCTGGGTATATATCTGGATAAAATTGGACTCTGCCATTGTGACACAATTAGTTTTCTTACAATATTTCCTCTCAGGTGTGTGACTCTGCGGGCGACACTTTTAGAAGGATTTTGCCTCAAGCTCTGGTTTCAGGGCCACATATAATGTGCTGTAATATCCTGTCATTAAGGTGGGTAGATGCCTTGCCATCACGTGCTTGGCACGGCACCAACAATCCGGGCAAGCACCAGATGAATCAGAACTAGCTTTTTGGGTTGAAGAAGAAGAAGAAAGACAAGTAGGACGAGAAGAAGACGATGGTGATGAAGGAGGTAAGGATGGAATTTGATTGGGTCTTACCACATTAACTGACAAAAAGGAAAACATTGGTCGATATTTCCCTCAAATGGGGATGCTTTGCTGATACAGGAGCTGAGCAGACAGAAGTTCTCCTCCTTTTTTAGTTCTCAAAGTAAATCGAAATTTAATGACCTTGGCCATGGGCGTCCTTATTATTCTTGGGTTGTCCACCCCAATTATGTCAAAACTTTTCGTTCAAGCTTGGAATACTGATGTGTAACACGACCATTCAATTCGGACTGTGGAAGAGCTCCCCCGATCCGGAGATGAATTACTATGTGATTGTGCAGGTTTCACCATTAAAACCGTGTACCATGAGTAGTAAGATCTCAATTAAAGAAAATTGCTTTGCTTATGCTCTTCATTGCCCGCCATTTTATTCTGCCGACACCGTCAGTGAGGATCGGTCGCCATGAATCACCGCCACTGCCCGCGCATCTTCTTTGCTCCTACCACTCCTTTAAAACTCGTAACTCCCTGGCCTTGTACCATGAAAATCATTCTGTTGGCGGGAAAAAGCATTTCGATGGAAGACATTTTTTAATCAAGCACTGCCTAATTTGAACCTAGGCGGTCGGCTCAAGCGAACCCAATCTCTCCCGAGAGCGAAAGAAGAGAACGAGAGAATGGGACGTGTCGCCCTAACTCGAGTATTACATCGTTTAGAATTTACGAAATCAAGACAGCTCGGAACCTATTTAAGCGACATCGTAATTAGTCAGCAGTGACAGACAGGACAACATGCGTTAGCATGTCCCGCGGTATATTCGTTGGAAAAAAAATATAAGTGAAGGCGTGGCGGAAAGTTACAAAATGCGAAACGCACTGTCGTTTCGTCAAGGAAATGGACCTGAGAAGAACTTGGAAGCCAAGCAAGGCAGTACTCCTCCACCCAGGCGAAACGATTCCCGTGGCTTCGCCGACCGACTTCGAAATGCGATTCCTGTTCCGGGAAACGACGGCGATCTGAGCGACGAGTCAGGAGGAGCTCTGGAGAGCTGAAGCCATGGCGGCGATCCTATCGCGACTCTCTCGGAGCTCCGCCGCCGCAGCCGGCGCGGCCGGATATCCGCTTCCTTCGGCCGCCGGTGCTGGCGCCGCCTCCGCTTATCTGCTGCGCCGCCTCTCCTCGCCGCCTACGCGCCGCGCCGTCGCGGTCGCCCGTTCCGATGTCGCCGCCGACGCGGACGCGGAGGGGGAGGGGGTGCTGGGTCTTTCCGCGGCTTCGGTGGTCAGGGCGGCGGATCCGACCGTGTTGCAGCCTCGTGTGGTGGTTTACGACGGCGTCTGCCATCTCTGCCACGGAGGTCCGAACGTCGACACTCGTTTGCCTGTTCATTCATGACCTTGTGGAAATTCTTTCTTTTGGGGTTGCGATTTTCAAAATGCGCGCCTTCTCTTCTTCCCCGCTTTCTCAACATCCTGCTTTTTTGGTCCTTCGCCGAAAGCGTGTGCGTTCGATTACTCGTTAACTTCATCAAGAACTTGCTCTTATGGGGACTGCTTGTCATGTCATCACGAGTAATAGGATGTGGCCTCGTGCTTTTGTTCTTGTTACCGTGTTAATCGTGGGCAATGAGGTTTTTTGTTCGCAATGCTGATGAGGGTGGGAGATTTTGTTGATCATCCGCTACAACTTTGCCTGAGAGATGCTATTCAAGTGAGAGATTATGGACATGTTTGGTCCTTTTAAGGAAAGGCCTTTTTTGGATTCTGTAGCAGTAGAACTACTCCTTGTGTAGTCTCATATGTTACTTGATTTGCATTCATTTGTAGTTCTTCATCCGTCGGTGTCCCGCTTTTATTTTGTATCTTCTTTTGATGGTTCCAACGGCTTTTGGTTTGTCCTTCGTCGATTCTTGGTGCTTGGCTTGAAGGCCTAGTTCGATGGTTTTGATGAGTTTCATTTGTTTGCGTTGATTTTGGACTTTCAGGGGTGAAGTGGGTAATCAAAGCAGACAAACATAGGAAGATTAAATTCTGTTGCCTCCAATCTAAGGCTGCGGAACCGTACATGAGACTCTGTGGTCTCGAAAAAGAGGATGTCCTTCGTCGCTTTCTGTTCGTTGAAGGGCCTGGAGCATACCACATTGCTTCTACTGGTTAGAGCCCTCTTCCTTTTTGTGTACACGATGTAGATTGACTTCTCCTGGTTGAGGGAATTCGCTTTGAGTTCCATTTGTTCTTTGTGGAATGATGAGAGTTCTTTCTGAGTGTTGAAAATTCCAAGTCGCAATAATGATCACCGAGTAATGTAGTCGCTCGAGGTTTCTGGTGGGCAAGAGTTGCACATGCTAGGACCACTGTTGGTGAGATGTGAGAAGGTCTAGCACCAAGCAGAGAGGAAGAGAGCAAAACCGTGAATGGTCACTCATCAAGTCATATTTCACTTCTTGCTGGAGTTCTTTTTTGTGGTTGTATCCTCAGTGATTCACCTATCTCTATCTTAGCCTTAGTGTGCATGATTGTTGGGATATTTTGCCCCCTTCCCCTTCAGATTTCAGTCTCACTTTTGCACCTTATGATTCTTGTTTCGTAAAATCTCCGTATAGCATGCAAGTCCACATCTGTAGCTTTAAGAGATTCTCAGTTTCTTGTAGATGATCTGCTTCCCCTCTATCAAGATACTGTAATTTTCTCCTTGTGCCGTGTCCCTTGGCATGCGCAGTGAACACTGGCGAGATATTGCTTTGCAGAGTAGATGGATTTACTGTGGCTCCTGTCTGTCTGTATCTGATCTTTGAAGGTCTATCATCAATCTTCTTAGATTTTCACCTAGTAGCTCATTAGTTCAACCCAAGGACAGGGAAGTTTGGGGTTTCCATCTATGACTTCCAAAAGTTATTTGAATCATCGATTTTCAGTACCTAATTGACAATAGCTTGTGTTTTTGGTCCTGTTCAGGACATATCTCAAGCTGTAATGCCACATGAAAGGATGTGAGGACACAATGAAAACTTTTATGAAATTGTTGGCTTCAGGCTTGTCAAACTTTGCTAACTCTACCAATCCAAAGCAAATTGGTTGCATTCCTAGAAAGTTAGTTGTCCATGCGAGAGCATGGGCAAGAACTTCTGTGAATTTTGCATTTCTCTATGCTATAAATTGTTTAGTTGATATTTGCATCTCCTCAAATGCATGCTGAATGACTAAAAGTTCATTTCTAATTCCTTTGATCTAACTATGATCATGCAGCTGCTTTAAAAGTGATGTCGTACTTGCCGTTGCCATACTCTGCTCTTGGTGCACTACTGATGGTACCGACACCAGTTAGGGATGCAGTTTATGACTATGTTGCCAAAAGGCGATATGATTGGTTTGGAAAGGAAGAAGATTGCTTGGTTCTACGGGAGCAGGATATGCTCGAGCGCTTTATAGACAGGGATGAAATGTTGGATCGAAGTCGATCAGCTTTGTGAATACTTTTGCTTGCCTGGCATTTACTTCATATTCAAGTTCCCACTTGTAAATGGTTTCCATCATCTAGTTCTCTCTCTTGATTGAGTTTCCAATGACAGAACATGACATTGCAACTCAGGAAGTTAGACTTGACTTTTTCTGGTTGGAGTCATGAACAGTACAAATAGCATCAGTGAAATTCAATTTTATATCATCTTTATTTATTGTATTATCTCCTTCCTCCAGTAGTTAATTTTTGCGCCAAACTTTTCGAGCGACCTCAAAAAATCGTAACACCCTTTCCCCCTCTTTGTGAAGGTTTCCCTGATCAGTGCATCCATCATACGAGCCGAGAAATTTAAACGCGAAACCTCTTGTTGCTTAGAAGAGGATTACAGGCCGTTTCTTTCCTACATCTTTCGATTGTGAATATGAACCTTAGACTATCTACCGTCTCACAATAAAAAAAAAAATTCTCAAACAATTCAGATTAAATTGAAGGTGGGAGCAGACAAGGAAGCTGCTGTAATTTTTTGTTATCAATAAGTAGGGGTGTGCAACCGAACCAATTTTACCAGGGAACCAAACTGGACTGCCTTAGTTTCTCAAGCAAATTTAACCCTGTTGTTTGTTTTGTTTTCAAATGATTAGAATTTAAAATGATATTTTTATCAATGAATGAGAAATACAGTTTTATAGTCTTTGTTTTATTTATGTCTAAACTTATTATCAATTATAATTATACATGACTACATGTTCATTTTATGAATTATTGCTTTTGGCAGAAATCTATTTCTGTTGTTCATCTTGTACTTTGAAATCATTTTATTACTCAAATTATTTTGCTGTAAAGAAAAAAAAAAAAAAAAGGAACAAAAGAAAAATAGGTTCTTGAGTAGATCTACAATCGATTCCATAGTAAACAAGATAGGTTCCTTTAAAAAAACTAGGAACCGATTTTAACATGGTAAGTTCTAAATTCCAGATTTTAGGTTTGGGACCTATCCACCCTGGAACCGATAACCATTACCAATGAGTTCTTTTAACAAGTCGCTTTCCTTACAGAATAGAGACTAGCTTCCCTACTACTTGGTCAACCTAAACTTTGAGGCCCATTCAATCTCTGTAACATCTCTCACTACAAAAGAAATGCTCTCTCAGAAAAAACACCAGATACTAGCGAGAGATGAAAAAGGCGAACCTAAATACTACAAAAACTTGGGCAACTCCATTTCAACTGCTATCCTCATCATTCCATTCATTCCAGTCCTTGTCAACATGAGCTTGAGCCCATTTGACTGCTGCCCGAGCAGCTTGTGGTCCTCCAGGAAGCCCTCGTTCGTTTATAGTATCAGCCATGTCGATGAAAGGGATGACCAACAATGTCCCAGGTCCCCCATATTCAGAATGTAGGAAAGTGCTGAAGATCTGCAGAAAAAGATCACATCTTGCATAAGTTGGTGGCATCAGTGCACCTACGAACAGATATACCAATGATGGCAGGATAAGTAAGGGATTGTTATTGCGCATACAATCAGTGAAAGTTGGATTTACATAGACTATTCTGGATATATGCCAGATAACTTGTATCTAAAAAAGTTTATTCTGATACAAATATAGCTTTCAAAATACACACGGGCTATGTAAGAAATGAAAATCCACAAGGAAATCTTGACATGATATATGAAGGGTAGACAAGTATGACAGGGAGTGTAGATATATGCAAATTCATATATGCCGGAAATTGGACCATATCAACTATTGTAGATCATAGTCCAATTAGAATTCCTAGGTGCATTCAACTGTCAGGGAGTGTAGATATATACAAATTCATATATCCCGGAAATTGGACCACATCAACTATTTAAATCATCATTCCAATTAAAAATTCCTAGGTGCATTCAACCGTCAGGAAATGAGATGCTTCGAATTAATTACAAACAGAAAGACATCTTGTTCTTCTCTATTAAAATGTCCAACCAAATGATTTAAACGGCAATTCACAACGATCTTTCAAGAGGTAGCGAATTGGATTCTACACAGCAATCTAAAGAGAGTTTGTCAAAGTAGAATTTGAGAACATACAAATTGCATATGAAAAAACAAAAGGGAAGGAGCTGTGCTATTGAAGCTTGCAAATCTAGCAACAAGTTCATGTATATTGCCCGTGAGGTTTGACCCCCAAAACACCAGTCCACCTAATCTGAGGGATTGATGTCGAATGAAGCAGTTGCCTCCATGCCACAAAAGAAAGATGCAAATGAAGGGCTCAATCTATGAGACTGTACCTCTGTACGGTGCCTATCTAGTAGAAACTTATGCACTAGACAACAAGCCATTCAAGTAACAATTCACCTCAGCTAATATATCATGTGACCTCACAGTACATTAGTTACCAAAGAGAAAGTAATTTACATCAATATAAACATCTACAAATTCAGACATACTAACATTCACCGGCACAACCCCACTGACCCAGACCAGAAGGGAACGTTCTTCTTCCTCAGAATCCGTTGAGTTAATTGGAAGAGCAACAACAGTAAATAAAATGCATAAAACTGCAGGGCAATCTCGTTCAATATCAACATCCAGCAGAAAAGTCTCACGAACCCAAAAAGGAAAAACTCCGACAGATATCACACGACTCCAGTCCAAGAGATTAGGAGTTCCAGAAAATAACAAGCAGGAGTTAGCTGACCTCAGTGCAGATTCCCACGACTTCGTCGACGGAATCGCTGAACAAATCCTTTTTCGAGAGCTTCTTCAGCAGGTGGCCCCTAAACTTCTCCGTCTCCTGAGAAATTCACGTCACAACACAACACATCACAACCCAACCCGTCCTTAAGCACTCTAAACATAAAAAAAAATTAAAATTCGAAACGAAAAGAAGAAGAAGCGGCAGAAGGGCTGGAGCATAGTCGAACTCACGGTATCGGCGAACTCGGGAATGGGGTCGGGGAATCTGTACTCGGCGGCTCTGCAGATGTGGTTGGCGCGACGAGGCTTCGACGCGAGGCAATCGAAGGAAGGCGAGCTTTGGCTTCTACTCGCAGAGCGTGCGTGCGATGAGCTTGAAGAGAACACTTTCGAAGAAGGAGGAGGAAGAGAAGAGTGAAGTGTAGGGAAGGAGGAGGAGAGCAGAGCGATAATGGCGGAGGAGAGATGGTGCAGAAAAGCATCATCTTTGTTGCTCCCTCTCTTTCACAAGTCTATCCGACCGAGAAACCAGACCGCTGGGTTTTAGCTAAAAACATCCCGTCATCTATGACTCGTCCCTACTATTTAATTTTGGAAAAAAAAAAATTCAAATGAGTCAAATTCCCTCCGGTTTTATTTTGGAAAAAAATTCAAATAAGGCATTAATATTTGGTCTTTTTTTTTTTTTTTTTTTCTTTTAATAGGCTCAAAATAGAGTTTATCTCAAATAACGCTTAATGTAGCGACTTAATATCAAATAAGATCCTAAAGTATTATCATTTTACTAATAAAATAATTTAAAATGGTACTTGTTTTAAATAATGACATAAAATAGTCAATTTAGCCTCAAATATAAGAGCTCAAGCTTATCGGCAAGCCATATCTTCACCGGCTGGTTTGCACGTGCGGCTCTAATGCTTATTCTAGCAACAACATCTTGCACCCAAGAATGACGAATATGATTGAAATAGAGAAGCTTTGTTAATGATATTACCGAAGGAGAATCGCCCACAAAAGAACCCTTTTTTATTTGGGGCAGAGCAGAAATTTCAGACAAAGTTACCTCTAGGTTGTCCCTAGAATAAGTACTTTAATTAAAGACTAAAGTGGTCATTTTATGCTTTTATTCGAAAAAATGCCACTTTGAACCCACTTTTGAGAAAAATGGTTCACTTTAAGCCCTTAAGTTGACTGTTTTATACTTTTATTTGAAATTAAGTTGATTACTTTATGCTTTTATTTAGGATAAGATCCCCAATGAGCTTATTTTTTAGAAAACGACTCCACTAAAGTCAGTTATTTGAAATTTTCTCTTGATAGCATACAATATTGAGAACTCCTCTCAACTTTGAGGTGGCAAACGTTCATTCTTGAGCTTTCAACTATCACACAATACCCCCCAAATTTTCATTTTATTAAAGTTGTTAAGCCCCTTATTTAAGGGAAAAAAGTATGTTTTCTTCTCATTTTAAAAGGGAATCTCTTTTTTACTGCTAATTGCTGTAAAAATAAAAAAAACATCAACAATAGGAGGAACTAAATTAACTGAAATACAATATCAATAATAATATTGAACAACAAAAGTTTGTGAAATTTAATAAACATAGCTATTTTAATAGAACTGAATAAGATATTTTAAGAAAATAATAAATGTAATTTATATAAAAAGAGAAAAAACCCTCACCAGTAAAAAGGCCATTAAAAAATTGATTATCACTGTGTATATTTAAAGATTCAATTAAGCTCCATTTATTTTTCAAAAAATGAATAATTTAAAAATTATTTTTCTAAAAATGTCCGTTTGAATCGCTTGAAACAATTAGCTAACAAATTTTTTTTATCATCACTCACACTTGTTTATATTTATATATTTTGATAAAATGAGCAATAAAAGTCATCATTTTTGGAAAACATTTTAAGTTATTCATTTTTGTTAAATGGAGGGGGCCTTGACATACATTTTTCACTCCTCGACAAAGTAACATCCAAATTATCAGGTTGAAGAGAACTCTAGCAGCACGATGAACATTCTGGGAGAGCAGCATTTTCGGGAAAAAAAGGTTCACCATCTGCAAGGATATTGGCCGTAAAGCATCTTGCTTCATGTTTAGGCCGTGGCCTTCAAGCTCCGAGGAAAACATATAAATTATAATTGCCTCCTGTCCAAGTTGAAATCGGAATAGAAGACAGAAATTATGGTTTCATTCCAATCCATCTAAAACTTTTACTTACGACTTGAGAGAAAGAAATCTGGGAAAATCGGGATTGACATGAAAACCAATAAAGCCTTGGCTATACAGCTGAGCAAAGTTTTCATGTCAATCCTTGTATTTACATCCCTCCCTCCCTATCCTTTTAAGCCTCGGCGTCCTACATATGTACAGCCGAAGAACGACCATCCGCCTTACTATAAGTTTCTTTCGTGAGGTTCCAGCCAGGGGAAACCCAGGAAATCAAAAACCTCCCTCTCTGTATTCAGTTTTATGCTGGCGCTTCCCATTGAACCCTGCAATAGAGAAAGGCATGCCATGCATGAGGAACCATCGAAGGAATTGCAAACCCCCGTATGAGGGTGCAAAGACTTAAGACATTACCCGTTTTCCGCCCGAACCATGAGTTGCAGGAAAGAGTCCAGTGTCATCGAGTCTAAATCCCTTAGATTCTGCTAGCAACCTCAACCTGCACCAGAAATACGAATCAAACGGCAGGCATCATTATACTGGTTGGAATCAAGAGTGTGCTGTTTATATAAAGCAAATAGCATATTTCTCTAAGATCACATCATCATATCAGCGTCAAATGCTTTGGGATTCTTTGGCTGTACATGAACTGATCAGAGATAACTTCTAGCGCTTGCTCTAGATGACAAGTTTATTTGTGTAGTAATCATGAACAGAGGTTTAAGCTGTCCTGGTTCAACCAGGCACAAGTCCAGCTTCGCGTACTGTTTTTAACTGTTCAACTGGGTAGCAGACACCAATCCAGTTGATCGATGATCCAGTTATAGAAACATTGGTCAACCATGGATCACTAATCTTGAATTACTTGACTGCTTGAACACTGTTGGAATCACTTCAAAGAAAATTTATAAGAGTTTGACATTAATCCAGGAGTACAGTAGATGTTCGTCTTCAGATGTCAGTCCAACTAGTTTGTGCTTGCTGTCATGCGGGCAACAGCTCTTCAATAAGCTACAGGGACATCCTTACAAGACTCAAAAGCTCGGTACAATTGATGTTCCTTTCTCAGTTAAGTTTTCACATGTAGTAGATTTTAAAACCTCAGAGATAAAGTGTTGCATCTTCCCAAATTGCTGAACATACCTCCTGTTTAAGACGTCATTCCCCGTCCAAGCTACCAATCCAAATGCATAAATGTCCCGGGGATATACCTAAATAAATGAACAAAAGGATATCCAAGCTCAGATTGAACCTAAAGCCATGGCAAAGCTAAGAATTTCAGACGATGGAAGATCATAAATGAAAAGCAAGGGAGGGTTCAACCCAGATAAAATGTCAGACAATCCTTTCATCCCTCACAAAGTGGCACTTTGGAAAACTGAATTGCCTATGTGGCAGTACATTAAACATGGCCGAGCAGTAACTTGGGTGCCTCATGTGTTCTTGATCTCCTATTCTAGATAATTATCTCAGACTTCCTGGAATACATGGAAATCAGGATCATCATTCGTCAAGTACCTTCAAATCTATTCGATGACGCAGCTCTCTTCCTGGATAGGTGCAAAGACCAAAATATGTATCAACACCTGAGTCAGTACCCTGTCGAGATTACCAAATAAGAATATTTGACAAGCGTGATGTTGTGAAAAGAAAAGAAATAGTACCTGAAGAAAGTATGAAAGCAGGTGGTGCAGAAGACATGTCATCAAGTATGAAACATAGAAGGTAAGCTAGGACAAAGAAATAAATCATACATCTGGAAGCATCACTTACATCTGAAAGTTCAGCCAGGAAAGTCCATTCTCTCCACTTAAATTTTCCTTCTTATCAAAATTCTCTCCCTAACAATCACAATTCTCTCCACTTAATTGTTTTGAGTCTCTTTTCTTCATAATCCCAAAACAAGAATTCGACCAAAGATGAAAAATGCTTCAGACTGCTTTTAGTTAGGGTACTAATTATATGCAAAATGCAGTTGCAGAAATTAAAAAATTCTATCAGTTTACATGCTTCAAACTGGTTTTAGTTAGGGTACTAATCATATGGAAAATGCAGTTGCAGAAGGTATAAAATTCTACCATTTTATATGCTTCAGACTGTTTTTCATTAGACTACAACTTGACTCGCTGAAACGAGATACCAATTAACTTAACTTCATATGATTAGCGGTTATTACATGCCTCAGATGTCAGCATTCTATAACTAGCATCAGGAATTAGCTTAATTTCTTCAAGGTCTAGTACCTTACTAGCATGTCCAGACACTTTGGAAAAACATACCTCCTCACTGTGAGTACTATAAATCAAATCTTCTCTTAGAAACTCCATATCCTTTAAATGCTTCACGTACTTCTTTAGAAAACCTTTGTGGCTGGAAACAAAGAAAATCAGATCAGCTTTCAGAAACAAAGCCAGAATCATACCTACCACAGAGCATGACAGCAAGTAAAATTACAGTGTCAACAGTAATACAATCAAAAGAGAGAACTGGACTTGAATTTCAAGCAATCACTGTCATCAGTTGACAGACAATATACAAGCTATCCCTATCATGACCCTCACTAATAACATGATGGTTCTGTCCATTTGTAACGACAACCCAAAACAAACATATCACAATTGATTTGTAAGAAAGAAATATTTGGGTTCTAGAGAAACAGAGTGAAATTCTGCATTTTTAAAACACTCGAAGACATAATTTCCTTGACTGCATTTTCTAGACCGTCACAGGAAGGCAGGGGAGAACTTTGAGGTTTCAGTGACTAATAGTCACCAAAAATTCAACAAGATACAAATAAGTAAATCAACAGAGAATGTTTTCTGCAACCCTAGACTGTAATAAGGTCAATTAGATACATAATAGTTCTTGGTTCTTTGAGATGTGGAAACATGCAAATTCTGTAGCAAACCCAAATGACCTTGAATTTGGTACCTCTTTCCATCTGGATGAGTAATTACAACATCCAAGTCGCCACAAGAAGCTTTCCCACGTCTATAGGATCCTCCACACACAACTACCACCTTAAAGTATTATACACAGAGTTAAATACAGATATCAATTTCCGCCTATAGCTTTGGTCAAGTACAAATGTCTGGTAAGACATCATCCAGTAGAAACAATGAACCTGCAGTGCAACAAGATTTGGCACAAAACAAAATACATATAAATTCCCACCAATTGAGTATATGTGCTGCATGAAGATAAAATAGTAATATAACTAGAAAATGCCCATGCGATGCATAGGTAAGCAAATAGCAATTTCATTATTAGAAGTGTAAAATATGTTAATCCAAAAGGCAGGCAACCGTAAGGGGGTTGAATTGGTTGAAATTAAATTTCACTCTTTTTGGCTAACAGCAGGGAACCCAAGGCTATGCAAGCGGCCAATAATCCGCATTGGTTGTGGCAGTGCCCACAGATCTCACAGCTGATAATCATCAAAGACTCACAGGTGTTTGCTCCTGGAGCTAGTCTAGGAGAATGCACCAAACATGATGATTCAAACTCAGGCCTTGAGCAACAAAGGTTAACACACTTATCACTAATGCAACCCTTTGAAGTTCAAAATAAATTTTAACACTTATTTGCAACTAGTTCAGCACAACAAAAGAAAATTGTTTGTGAGTTCATTGTATATGATACACGTTCCACATATACTGTAAGGTGCATATCACCTAGTCACTTAGGTTGCAAATAATAACAAACAAAATCAAATTAAGATCTCTGGCCTAGTTAATATGATGAGAAGAGTTGCAAATAATTATATTGTCACAAGAGTGTCCTATGTGAGGCTTCAGTTATAGACTATCTTCATGTAGTTGGTTTAAACTTTGAGTTGTTCAATTCCTTCTGTCTAAATAAAATATCGAGTCATTGATTCCAAAGTAATATTAGATTCACTATTGATATATGACTGACTGCACATCATATATATCCTAAGCTTTTATTTTATGGTAGATCGTGTTTGTTATATTTAGCAATGAAAAGAATCTATTAAATATGAAGTATCGCATTAACAAACAGATAAGGTCATTATATGCACAAGTCTAACATTTTTATAATGTGGTTGGCCGAGTAACCTTTTAGGTACTGTGGAAGTGGCATTGAATTAGACTCATGCCATGTTTGGCAAATGGAGCAAAATGGGGGGAATGAAGGTCTGGACTAAAATTGAGGAAAATTTCAAATTTTTTAAGGGAAGAAGAGGAGGAAATTTTGGAAAATTTTTGTATTTTCTCCCCAAATTTTCCTCACCCCCTCCTCTCAAGCATAGCATATAAAATTTATGCATAGTTTGTTAACCAAACATGTTAAAGTATGCATCTTAATCACATACTTGGCTGAAAGGTGTCAGTGTCACAAATCATACCAAATTGGCAACATGACAAGTATTTTATATGAGTACGTATAAGTATATGCATCGCTCTCAGAAGAGGTAAAATGCTGAAAGGTGTCAAAAAATTACATGACCTTGTTGATGTGAATGATGTGATAAATTCTTTATATACGTAAGTATGCAAGCACTGTGATGTATGTGTCTATATATATATATATATATATATATCTACAGGCACACGTGCACAGATTTGGAAAAAAGAAAAACAAAAGCTCCTTAAACCTTACCACTGGGGTAAATATTGGAATGAAAAAGGAGGAAGAGGCTAGCAAACTGCCCTGTTTACATCATCACCAGTTACGGTATGCTTAAATGAGCACATATTCTCATGCCAGTCTCTCGATATTATACAATCATGAATTGATAATAAGAAATCCAATTATACTATACTTAAGACTAGTTTGGTTGGATGCCTCCAACATCAATCAATCTTCAGTCAAACTGTTTACCAGTTCATTTGCTTTATGAAATCTAATAATATGAAGAACACAGGCATAACATGGGGAGAGAAGAACATATTAATTGTAGCCTACAAAGAAGTTTTTAACTCTCTGATACAAAGTAGTTCACAAATGAAGAGCAAAAGAACTGTGCCAAGCTAAAAAGAGCCCAGAGTTAGCAGTTTAAGAAATTATTTGACACTGGGCATGAATAGGAAATCAATGTCACCAGGAGAACCAATTTCCAACTGAACCAAAACCTTCTCAACGGTATTATATTTCCACAGGTGAAAGAGATTCTTCCTCACTAAATATCTAAAGAAGCCCTGCTTAAGCAGTCGCACATTAGGGTCGGATACAGAGGCTATTCCAGAATAATTTATACACATCCAGTTTAAAACTTAAATTCCTCAGATATGAAAATCAAGCAGTTAAATTATTGTGCTCACCCCAGGCAAGACATCTTCACCTGCTTTCTGGAGAAGTTGGTCCATCTCTTGAACCTAGGAAATTGGGAGAAATGAGTAGCAGATAAAGTTAAACCAGAAGTTCCAACTTTAATATTCAATGTTCTACATATTTTTCTCCTTTCCTAGTCCCTTTAGGGGCTCATAGAACTTCAACTTTCAGGTTAGGTCATAAATGCCACCTATCATACTCAATCATTCTTTCAGCAGGAGGTGCTGGGATTGACAAAGATTTTGGGAAGAATACCTCATCACGTGGAATCCTCTGCTTTATATCATCAAAGTATTTCAGACCTAGCCTCTGAGCATGTGTTAATGACTCCTCTCTTTTCAGGTCATCAAGTGTACGGTATCCTTTTTCATACAACTTCAGTGCAGTTGTTGGACCAATCCCCCAAACTTCGCCAAACAAACTGATTGTCCGCACCTAGAATCAGATGAAACAGAAGAAATTCAACTACATATGTACTTCTCTCATGTGACCAGAGCACAGAATAATATCAAAAGGAAAAGCCCCAGCTTGGCGAAATGTATGTGCATGATAGATGCGAAAGAGCAAGTAATAGTTAACTATGGAAACAACAACACGGTACTTCAGCTTCATGTGCCAATCCATATTTCTATGAAACCAAGGGATAATATCTCAATACAGAAATTCAGTCAACCTATTTTGGGTTGCTGCAAATGTTGCAATACAGTGTCTGCATTGATGCACCCCATGACTGGAAACAAGGAAAGGAAACTGCTCAAATATGCTAGCATCAGGATTTATTGAGTGGTACCATTTCACTGGCAGAGCAGTTAAATGTACATGTCAAACTTTGGATAAACTCTCTGTATACCTTTTCATCTGTTTCAAAGTGCTCCAACTTAGACAACTTGCCAGTAGTCACTATCTCCTGAATCTGCAAGTTAGAACTATCAGTGTCTGCTCTTTAATGGTCTAGAAACAAGCAACATACTCAAAATAACAACGCCTCGCCAATAGATATAATGTCTCTGGTTTGAAATGGCTGTTGACTTCAGCTACTTTGATGGTTTACAAAATTCAACAACCAGATAATTACTCTCCAGTTTTCAAAAAAAAAAAAAAAAAAGGAATAGAAATAATCTCTCTGGTTAAAAATGGCAACTCACATGCTCTTGCAATGCCTTCCCTATTGAAGGTAGGTTTTTCACCTGGTCCCCACTTTCAATCTTGAAGGGCAACTTCTCAATAACAGGTATAGCTTTGTAATAGCTAAATGACCTCCGATCATCGCCAAGTGCTGCAGGTAAACTAACAGTCATTAGGTTCTTCAAGAACGTCACTGATGAAAAGGCATGAGAAAGTTGATGAATGTCACCTCTATATATATTGATGAGCTTCCCGAAAATCTCAGTTACATTCCTGTTTAGATTAGGTGGACTGTATATCAAAGAAGACTGCTGCACCCCGCCCTTCATCGCCACAAAAGAATTATTCAGCTCTAAAAAGGATTAGAGCAAATTTCTTCATGATTATGGTTGTGATTTAATTCATTTTCTATCATTGTTTGAACCGACTTAAGATAGACGAAAACAAGGAGGGAGCATTGTTGGATTAGCACATTGAGATCATTGGCTTCTAGAACTTACATCCTTGGATGTAATGTCAGAGAGGCCTGGGCTGGTATTCCCAGGGCTCAAAGAGTGGCCTGAGTCATAAGAAAGTCTGGGGCTACTTATCGCCTCAGACAGGTCATTGTCTTTAGCATTTTCCTGAGGAGGAGACCTAATACTTCCACCTTGTGATGATTCATCGACATTATTTACACTTCCATCAGCTGTTTTAGGAACTGAAGGCGTCTCTGGTGTCTTCTCCTTTTCTAAGTCTAACTTCAGATCGTATAAATCCTCGGAAACCTTCTCACCTGATCTCAAACTCTCCTCTAGCCACTGGTAAAGAAGAATTCTCTGCACAGGGGAAGGGCATTGAGTAAATCTGCAAAGTGCAAACATCTGATATGTGGATCTGGTGAAGTGATTCATGCGCATGCCAATTTCTATAGTCTGCAAGCTAGCAACATGGGAATCTCAATTTGTGAAGGAGACTGAAGCAGCATTTTAACTTATTTCTATTTGACAGCATAGTGTGAAGTGTTTTTAAAGGAGATGCAACTTCCAACCATTTGTTCAATTGCTAAATCCTCGTGGTGTTCAAATGGACATTTGCACCATAAAAGATGAGCAATGTTGCGGGAGTTCAGGAAGAAGTGCCGATGGCAGATTCTTATTGAATGCTTGAACACGTCCAGTTCACATTACTGGCAAGTAATTTTGTAAAACCCCCCCTTTTGACTTTTTTTTACCTCGTTCTAGGTTCTACAGAATTCGACAGAAGGCGGACCCGCCCGAACAGCTTTCAAAGTCTTCGTTCAGTCGCAAACCAAAACCAAAAGCGAAAAACCGAAGCGGGTCGAGAAAACGCCGGGTCGAGAACGAAATAGATCGAACGAACGAACGAACGAACGAACGAACCCCTTTGAAACGCTCCAGCTGTCGCTCCCCGAGTTGTCGCCGGAGCTTGTCGGCGTCGATGGCGAGGACGTGAGTAACCTCTTTGGACGGCTTCTCCGCTACTTTCGCCCCCATTTGAGCGAGCTTCTGCTTCCAAATCTGCAGCCACACGCTCGGCATCACATCGATAGGTGGAGATTTCACGGCGGCAGAAGAAGAAGAAGAAGAAGAGAAGAAGAAGAAGAAGAGGAAGGAACTGAGACCTGCAGACGGCGGGGCTGAACTCCGGACTCGACCAAGAAGACGACCATCCCCGAGAACATGCCGTCGGGATCGGAGGGAGGAGTCCCTTCTCGCTTCTTTCGCTTTGGCGCCATTTTTCCCCGACGTCGCGCTCGGCTTCCGGTCGCCGTCTGCTTCTAGAACAAGCTCCCCAGGCGTGGGGCAAAACTGCTTTTCCACGTGTAATTCGCAGACAAGTTCCTGGAAAATTTCGACCGACCGAGACATTTTCGGTTTCTCCGGCATAATAATGCCGACGACCAGAAACTTATAATAGGGTTACCACTAGTACTAGGGCCAGCACGAATAAATAACATAATCATTCGATCAACATTTGTTTGAGTAAAAGAGATTATGTAATTTATATGTTATTAAAAAAAATCGATTTTTACACAACTATATAAGGCGGACCGTAAAATTCTTATCACACAATTAAATTCCAATCTCTAATTGTGCTTTTCGGACATATTCGAATGGATATTCTTATTCAGCGGACATCACTTATAACCCAAAACGGGATGTTCAAAAAAGTGAACTAAAAATTCAGCAATCAGGCGGGGGCTGGAGATGCGGGAGGAGGTGGCGTGGCTTTGAAAGATTCATTTCATTCGACCAAAGCTCCCGCAATCCCCAACAATAATGCAGTCCATAGAAAGCTTCTACTCGTCCACTACTTTCCCAAAAAGACGATGGAAAGTTCGGAGCGCTGCGGGGCGATCGATGCTTCCAACCAACATAGGGTGCGTTTGGGAACCACTTCCCAAAGCCCCTTGGGAGTCCAAAGCCCCTTGGGCCAAATAAGGAGTGTTTGAAAAACTTTCAACCCCCATTCCCAAACGCCAGCCTTGTGAAGGCTGAAAGCCTGAGTAGGTGAGGACCTGCCTTGGGATTTCGGCTTTTTCGGCATGCCCACGCGGGCACTGTTCAAATTTTTTTTTTCCAAAATTGTCCTTACGAACTTTTTGTTTTGCCGTCTTTTGCCCTTGTGAGTACACTGTTCATCTTCCCCACCGGTTCTTCCTGACTGCGAGGGGCCGGTGACGGCTAGAGGGACGCCGGCGTGATTGCGACAACCTAGGCGATCGTCGTCGGAGAGGCGGGCGACCTCCGCGAGTCGCGGTGACTCAACAACCATGGCGAGGGGCCGCCTCGGCGAGTCGCGGCGGCCCAGATCTGGGTCCTCACGGCTCAGATCTGAGTCAGCGACGGCCGATTGGGGTTGCGCGACCCTCGCCGAGGTCGCACGACCCAGGCGCGGCCCTCGCCGAGGTTCCCCGACCTCAGGCGAGGGTTGCGTAGCCTCGGCGACGGCCGATCGGGGTCGCGCGACCGCCGAAGGTCGAGGCGGCGCCGTAGCCGAGGCCGCAGTGGAGGTGGACGATGACGAGGTCGACGGCGCGGGCGGGGAAGGAGAGGAGGAGCTCGAGGAAGGCGAAGAAGGGAGGGTAGTCGAGGGTCCAAGGGCTGGTCTCGTCGGAGTACCAGCGGGCGACGGGGAGGGAGTGGGTCAGGGCGAGCCAGTGGCGGTGGACCTCGAAGTCGGTGCTCCGGTAGGAGGGGACCAGGAGGAGCTTGACGCAGGCGGCGGCGGCCGCGTGCCACAGGAGCTCGGAGGCCGGCGGCGGCGGCGGCGGCTGCGGCGGCATGGGGGCGGTGAGGTTGGGGATCGCCGGCGAAGGTCTAGGTCGAGTCTGGTGGGCAGAAGAAGGAGCTGCGCATCGTGCGGCACTTGGGAAAATGACCAAAAGAAAATTTTGATTTTTACTGGAATTTCATTAAAAAAAGAGTCTAAACTTGGATTTTATTTTAGGTTATAAGTTATAAACTATTTTGATGTGAATTTATCTAAAATTTTAAGTACATAATGTCTGTATTTATGACCCACATCTAGTCAAATTTTTTATTTTTCTTTTGATAAATTTTTTATCATAAAAGGCGCTTTGTCCCCCAAACACCATTTTACTCGAAGTGTCTTGTGAAAGGGCTTTCAAACTACAATTTACCAAACACGGTTGCATTTTAAAAACCTTTAACTCAAGCTGAGTGCTGCATTTTCCTAAAGACTTTCCCCATAGTCGTCACCCATAGTCGTCATTCGTCCTTGTACGTCGTCACCCCCGGCGGCTTATTCTGACCTCGTTCCACGGTCCCCCATTCGCCATTGGGAAATCCCGACGCCAGTCAACCCGATGAGGCCGATTTCTCCCTTGGATTTTCGACATTTCCCGGAAGGTCGTCGTGGCCGCCCCCTCTTCCCTCCAACGCTGCCTCAGAAACAACGGCGTCCCTCCACCACCACCGTTTCCACACACGCTTTCGTAACCAAGAAAGGTCAGACAACACGAAAGCTCCCCGGAACGAGTCAAAACTCGAGGCCCCCCCCCTTCCTTTCCTTCCCCCGTCAGGCGCAGCCACGACCCCGCGAAGAGAAGACCTCCATTTTTTATCCCGCTCCTGATCGCCGGCTTCGACCCGTCTCTTCTCAATTCCCCTCTTCACCATTCCCCCATAAGAGACGCCCCGAGCTCTCCCCTCCCATCTCAAGTTCCGATCTCTCTTTCTCTATCCCACCAGCTTAGCAATTACAGCCAATTGACATGAGGTTTCTTCAGCTCTTGGCGACGGTGGTGGTGGTCTGCCTGGCCCTCGCGCCGCCGCCGTCGGCTTCGGTCTCGGCCTTTTTCCTCCCCAACATATCCTCCATCCCGCCCTCGCTGCTCCCCAACGTCTCCTCCGCCGCCTGGAACGCCTTCCGGAACTTCTCCGGCTGCCACGCCGGGGAGAGGCGCGACGGCCTCGCCAACCTCAAGAAGTACTTCCACTACTTCGGCTACATCCCCGAGACCCCCTCCAACTTCACCGACGACTTCGACGACGCCCTCGAGTCCGCCATCAAGACCTACCAGCACAACTTCAACCTCGAGTCCACTGGCCAGCTCGACGACGCCACGCTCAAGCAGCTCGTGCGGCCGCGCTGCGGCAACCCCGACATCGTCAACGGGTCGACGGCCATGAACTCCGGCAAGGCGGAGTCGCTCAGCGCGACCCACTTCCACGCCGTCGGGCACTACGCCTTCTTCCCGGGGACTCCGCGCTGGCCGGACGGCAAGAGTGACCTGACCTACGCGTTCCTGCCGGCCAACCAGCTCCCCGACGACGCGAAGGCCGTGTTCTCGCGCGCCTTCCAGCGGTGGGCGGCAGTGACGCCCCTGACATTCACGGCGACGGACTCGTACGCCGCCGCCGACATCAAGATCGGGTTCTTCAGCGGGGACCACGGCGACGGGGAGCCGTTCGACGGGGTGCTGGGGACCCTGGCGCACGCGTTCTCGCCGCCCAACGGGAGGTTCCACCTGGACGGCGATGAGGACTGGGTGGTCACCGGGGACGTGACGACTTCGTCGGTGTCGTCGGCGGTCGACCTGGAGTCGGTGGCGGTGCACGAGATCGGCCACATCCTCGGGCTCGGGCACTCGTCGGTGGAGGGGTCGATCATGTACCCGACCATCACGTCGCGGACGAAGAAGGTGGATCTCGCGACGGACGACGTTCAGGGGATCCAGGTGCTCTACGGCGGCAACCCCAACAACAACGGCTCGTCGTCGACGCCGTCGACTTCGCAGGAGAGAGAGACCAGCGACGGCGGCGAGCCCCGCGCTCCGGCGCCGCGATGGGCGGGAAGGGCGATCGTCGCCGTTGGATTGGGAATGTTGCTCTTGTGACCGTAGGATGCGGTTCCCCCGAGATTGTCATTGGCGTTGATTTTTTCTTTCGTTTCTTCGGTAGTTAGGATTGGTGGGTGTCGCTGCCAGATCTTTTTTTTTTTTTCCATTATAGCTTCTGCCCATCATCGAATCTGCACCGCAGATGCAGAATCGATGAACGGCTGCGATGCGTTTAGGAGCAACCCCGTCTTGTCCGTCTGACGAGAGGATGCTGGGCCCCTCTATTAATTGATTTAGTATATATATAATAAAATATCTCATACACTATTCTTTTTTTGTCATCATGCTTACCCCTTTTCAGTTCTATTTTAATTTTCCTTTGGAATAAAGGCTTAGATGCATCAAATGGACAAATAGGACTAGTCCCACGGTTACCAAGTACGATTGTTTTTACCTAAGAGAAAAATTCAACCATGTTCGCTCCTCGAAAAAGCCTGGCCGTTGATTGCTTCATTCGTATCTCCATAAAAAATTTACCAAAAAAGCAATATATGGCGACCAGTATGATGCAATTAATTTTGTTTCGCCATATGGATTTATTAATATATTTCATGGGATTATTATAATAGAGTGACCATTAATGGTGAATATCCTTAGTTGTCTTTTTAAATTCCTTTAGAATTGAAGAAAGAAGAAACATCCAATTCGACGCGGAATTCGAGAGGGATGTCAATTATTTAAAGTTTGTGGGGCCTATATAATTTTTTATTTTCATTAAAAAATAGATAAAATTTTGTCAGTATACGTTGATTCTCATTCGTTATGCAAGTCAAGAATCCTTTGTAAATGTTTTAATATGGCCTTAACAATAGAAGAATGGTTAACGTGTTTTATTGAAGAACATTAAATCACACGTTGTTCCCAATTGTAGAAGTAAAAATTTGTGGTGCGAATGGTCCATCCATAGTAATTTTTATTTATTTATTTTTCAAATCTTGTGACACACATATCTTAACCTTATTTTAAGCACTTAACATTTTCAAAATGAATAAACATTGATACATATATCCACATATAATTTTTCCATACTTTCTTAAAATTCCATGAAAGTAAAACAGACTTAGCTATTTCCAAATGAAAAATATCTCCAAATGAGTATAACCCCAACATGAATGAATCCGGACCTAGCTACTTCCAAAGCCCTCGTGCTCGATGCAAACAGGGACAGAGCTATAATATACGGGCAACGGGGGCTGTAATATAATGTCGTGAAATTGATATCAATACATTCTTCTTTTCACTTTTCCATGTACAAGATATGTACTTTTAAAAAAAAATCTATAGAAGACACAAGCGATAATGGTAGCAAGATTAAGTTCACAAAAAAAAAAAAAAAACACACAAAGTGCCAAGCATTTTCGATATTATCTTTGCAAAAAAAAAAAAAGAATAATCATAATAATCATGTCTTATAATCTTGAACATGTAATCGTGTCTTATAATCTTGAACATGTATTGGCAATTCAGTTAGAAAGGTATGCACTTTCTTGGACAATATTTCTTATCTTTCTTGACATAGATGATGTCACCTAATATTATCATTTACAAGCAAAGGACATAAGGTAGCAATTACTCTATTTAACCCTCAACCTGTTTATAAAGGACTATTTATTCATCACCAAATATGTAAATTCATGTTAAATAAGCAATATAAGACTTAACATACTTTGTGAGTTCAAAATTGAAACTAATAATGCATTTTCTAAATAAGGAGTATAGAAATTTCAAGGGGTCAAAATTAATGGGTTATTCTATTCTTTCTTTTTTTTTGTCGATTCTACTCTATTTCGATTTCAATTCTCATTTTCAAACTTTTACTTTATTTTAGTGTAGAGTATAAGAGTCGAAATCTACACTCGAAATTAAATCGTCATCCCCACAACTTCCTGAGTATATGAGGATTCGAACCCCCCACATTTTTTTCCCCATGGAAGGATGGCTACCGGAATTTGCCAAATGGTTAAGTTTTCTACTTAGTAAGGATCAAAACCTCTTATTTCAACGAATAAATTACTTTTATTTTCAAGAAATAAATAAAATAACATAGAAAGCTCAAGTGCCCTACCCTTCAAGCCTAAGCTGAGGGCCAAACTATGGACCTCACAATACTGCTTTTCAAGAGGCGCCGTAAAAGATTCCTTTTCTTTTTATCTTTGCCCAAAAGAGGGTCGATGCCTTTTCCTTACGCGGTTTTCTAATCAAAACTCTCGCGGTCGACATGGAGGGATAGAAAAGCAAAGTTCTTTTCGAGTGAGTTGGAAAGATTCCGCGACATTTGTTGATTGCCTTTGATTCTAGGGACTTTGGACTGCAAGTATTTTCATTCTGATCATTTTCAAATGTGCTCCTTGGAGTCGCGGGAAGTGCACTAGGGTAACTGGCGATGTATGTTCACCACAATACAAATCGCGAAGCCTGGTTTATTGTGGTGAAAGTCGGGATGAATGGACCACTTTAGCGGGTCGTGCCAGCCTAAGGTAGTGGATGGACCACTCTATTCTTAGGCGGTTTCGACCCATTTGCCACCCCCGTCAGATCCCTTCAAACCATTCCTCGTTGTTGGAGGGACTAGGAGAGACGACAAGGTTCGGTAAAGAATAATTGTCGAAGCGAAAAAGAACCACTTTCCCGATTGGGTTAGGTAGGGACCGGTCCATCGAGAGAAATGTGAATGGAAACAGCGATAGCTGGAAGATGACTTCGTAGTGGAGTAAAAGTCTTTCCAAGCTTGAAATGGCCTGCGAGGGCAAGTGACAAATTTGACCCAGAGAGAGTCGTTCGGCGCCTAAGTGTGGCATATTCGAGTACCAACAAGGCTTTATCACATAAATTCAAAAGCCAATTTCTTGAGTCACTTTATTGTTTTCGTACCATAGTGCGATCTTATCCAATGCACGTACGAGGAGGCTGTCTATGAACTTGTCAAAGAAGGGCACGCGAGTCGCTATCGTCGCACCTGATCAAATTCAATTTGACCCGTCGTTGGTGAGTTTTCTACTAACAAGCCCATGCCTAAGTTCAATGGTTTAAGCTGACATCGTCTTCGGATTTAGGTGCGTAGGGACCATTCTTTTGGGCCCAAGCCTTGAAGGAAGCTGAAGTGCCAAGGTGGAATAATCTCACGCACGCGCATCTATTCCCTCTCACATGCCCTTCCTATAAAAGTTGCTGCTCATCTTTATTGTCCTAATGCTCCACTCAATTTCAATACGTGTTATTTTGGAAACGGGAGGTGGGGGTTCGAATCCTCACATTTTCAGGGGGATTGGGGTGGGGACGTTGTAGTTTCGGGAATGGGTTTCGACTCCCACGCCCTGAGGAGAGACGAAGAAAAGTTTGAGAGTGAGCGTTAGAATAAGAATAGAATAGGACCGACAAAAAAAATAAAAAAAATTTCAATACGTGTATTGAGGAACACGAATTGGGCATTAGCTTAAAATAGGAAAAAAGAAGATGTAGCGGCTGACGAATTCATAAAGGACAATGTACTGTAGCAACGCTTGCCCATTCCATGTACTTTTTAGTCAACCATGAGATTTAGTCTATTGCTATTTAGATATAGTTGTTCATACGATAACCCATAGTTGTTGGTGGTATATGAAATAGATAAGAACAAATCTAGCTGACGAATAATTAGAATAATGCATCCCATATGATATCAAAATTGTTAGTTCGGAGCGTGATCGACGACTGATTCCACAAAACGAAATTGCATTGTTCATGGGTAAATCAATGCAACACGAACTATGGTCCCCCCACAAAATATACATCACATGTTGGTTGCATTAGGTTCTATTACATTACAAGTCTATTACATATTGATTGTCTATGATAGTGTTTGCTTCCAATAATAGTTATTATGACGTAATCTCTATTACAAACAAAACTATAATAGACGGCCTCTATAATAGTAATTACGGCCAAATTGTAATAACTTATTCTTAAGATCCCCTTCTTTCCTCATTCACTCTGTGGATGTCAGATTAGTATGTATAATTAAAATATGGTAGCAATAACTAAGTCTAGTTTGACCCCATTAATGCCACGCAAAATTTCCATATTGACCGATTGATGATGATGATGAAGATGATGATCGTAAATTGATTTATCATACATAATTTCCATATTGAGTATGATGACCGATTGATGATGATGATGAAGATGATGATCATAAATCGATTTATCATACCTAATCTTGACTTTGTATTTTGTGAAATCTCTTCACCTCCCACTTAATTCTAAGATGTTTTAGGTTTTCTGTAGAATATAATCCATATATACTTAAGAAATTTATTTTCATTTTTAAAAAGATCATATAGGGGGAAAAGAACAACTCAGGTGCCAAGTCTTGGCATGATGAGACATTTAAGTATAAAAAATTAGGAAAGTAACATTTAAGTGCAACTTTTTTTGAAAAATAGGACACCGAGTGTCAAATCGCAAACCCCACCGAAAATCCTATGTGGTAATTTTTATTAATATTGCTCGCCTACATGACTCACTAAAGAGGTGACTCAGCAAAGAAATGCCAAAATGACGTTGTTTTGGGGCGAATTTGAATTTGAATATAAATATTAATTACATTAAATTTAAATCCATTTTTTTAAAAGACAATTGCAGAACGACGAGGGTTGAGCCCTCGCCTTTGCCTCCTCCTCCTTTTTTTTAAAATATAAATATTAGGGAAAAAGCCACCAAAAATATCAAATTTTGTCCAAAGTGACAAATTTACCCCAAACTCTTTTTATGATATGAAAAACCCGAAGTTTGCTAACCGTGACATATTTACCCCAAAATTTTATTTATGACACAAAAACCCTGAATTTTTATTTGTGTGACACATTTACCCCAAATTATAGGAGGCATTTTGGTCTTTTTACTTTTTTTTTTACTTTATTTTTTTTTATTTCATTTTTTTCTTTGTTTTTTCTTCCCTCCGCCGGCGTCCGGCGAGGGCCGCCTCGCCGGCTTCCCTCCGCCATGGCCGGTGGAGGGAAGAGAGAAGAACAAAAAAATAAGAAAAATAAGAAAAATAAAAAACAGAAAAAATAAGATGAAAATGCCCTTAATGGGGTAAATGTGTCACGGTTTGCAGTTGGGGGTTTTGCATGTCACAAAAAAAAAAAGTTTGGAGTAAATTTGTCACTTTGGACAAAGTTTGGGGTTTTTAGTGACTTTTTCCCTAATTACTAAATGCCCCCACTGCTTGCAATCTCCATCTTGGTTTTTTTAATATTTAAATTTATTTTTGAATTTAATTAATTAATATATATTAATTATTTACCCACATCAGTAGTAAAACAATGTCATTTTTGCACTTATCTAATCATGTCAGTGTATAAAACGTGCATTATTTTACATTTGCCTCGCTAGAAAATTACAACGTTAGCATTTTGGTAGGATTTTCTTACCGTTGGCACTTAACTGATCCATTTTGCTTTAATTTTGTCACTTAAGTGCCATTTTCCTAATTTTTTACACTTAAATATCCCTCCATGCCAAATTTTGATATTCCAGGGATCCAGGTCTCGCAGAAAAGGACATCAAGTAAGTACCAAGAGAAAGGAACACATGAATAATGGTCCACATTTTTAAGAAATTGTATACACACACACACATACACGTGCATGTGTGTTTTTCTTATTTTCTTCAAAAGAGTTTTCATATATATGCTCATGAAAAAACCTAAGATTCCACCTATTTTGCAAAAAAGATAGATTTACAAAATATTTCTTTAAAAGTGGTTCTTTGTATCGTTCAAAATAATTAGTTAATAAAAAATATCTACATTATCAGCAATAATTTATGTTCAAACATTTTCATGGACGATAAAAATATTTTTTCGTTCTTTATTTTTGTAAACAATACAAACAATCATTTTTAAGAAAATAATTTTTTGAATCATTTGTTTTCATAAACTAAATGGTGTCTAAACACAACATATACACTTCAAAACCAAAGAATAAAAATAAAATAGCATTTCAGTGGAATTGGTAACCCATTCTGTAGGTTGTTGTCATGACTAGGAATATTCTTTATAATCAATGTTCTTAGCGATGGAAGTGATAAATACACATGTTAAATGAACCAACGATATAGACCATGAACTGGCTATTTGTGGGCGTAAAGTGTACTAATATATTACATAAATGGCTAAACAATCGTGTTTGAATAATTTAATAGGAATATCCAAAACATATAATTAATTTAAGTAAAGAGGGCTTTTGTCCATTCCTAAATAACTTCGTGCACGTCACAAGGCTTTTTGCTCGAATCATCGCACATGAGGAGTTCCAGTGATACTTTGCAGAAGTTTCCCTCCGAATATATTCTCTCCAGCGTGCTGCTTTCCTGCTTTCCTGGGCCTCCGCTTTTCTCTTGGCTTTCCAGAGCTCGCGCGCCTGAAAGGCGCGAGTCTCAGCGCTCTGCGTCCGTTTCTTGGTCTTTATGCTCTCTGTCTTTCCTTCTAATCTTTGACTCTGTCTTCAGCATCTTGAGATTCCCAAACCACTGGCATGCATTCTACTTTCTCTATCTCTGTTTTCTTGATTCGGCCAGGGTGGGGGCCCTGCTTTGTGCGCTGTTGCTAGGTCATTCGGACTGTTTTAGTGTTTGTTTATCGATATCCCTCCTCCCGCCGGAGTCCTGAGTCCTGAGCATCAGCTGCCGGCGGCTCTCCTGGTTTTTCAGTTGATGTTTTTAGTGAGACACTAGAGATCAGGAACAAGCTTAACTCTTAGCCATCATCTAATCCTAGCGCCAAACTTCGGTTCATATGCGGCAGGTGCATCCATTCGAAAAGTTTAGACAACTCGAGTGTTGTGGATTCCATAATATTTAACACGGGATTTGTGGTTTAGATGAGTTTTGGTACATAAACCCTATGGCGCACTTTAATCAATTCTCATCCTTTTTCTTCCTTATCTTTTACTTTTGTTGACACGACGAACTAAATTTCACTAATTTGACAACATAACTGTCGAGAGCTTTGTGACTGCTTATGTGAGCCGACTTTTCGAGTAGTAACAGGCGTGATTTTTATTTTCTTATTATTTGTTTTAATAAATCTGAAGAGTCTCCGCCAACCCATTTACTTTGGCTAATTAGAAGCTAAGTAAGACGCGATCTAACATTTCCATACAAAAACGGTGCCGAAGTAAGGAAGTAATAGGCGAAGTTTCAAGATTCCATCGCTTTTATGTAATGATGTGAATATTTATGGGGTTTGGAATCCGTCATGTCTTTCTTAAATGATATTGATTGGACAACAAAGAAAAACTTCAAAACAAGAATGCCGACAAACGATGGAGAACATGAAAACTGAAAAGACCATAGAATCACTAAATCTGAGACTTGATAATGCCCCCTCAATCAACTTGTCTCCCTCCTTCCCCGCGAGACGCCAGATGCTCCACAAATTCATTGATGCACCGGTCCGAGCTCCCGCCTTCACTGATTGCTTCCTTAGCCAGTTCCATCCATTTCCTTCCATTCCTCTCGATCTCATCGCTTCTGTCTCCTCTCATCACCTCGTTCAGACACTTCACAACCTCCTCTCTCCTCACCACCCCCTCCTCATCCTCCCTGGGCCTCACTCCTACTCCCCAAATCTCCTCCACATACTTGGCGTTGGTAAATTGGTCGGCGAACTGGGGGACCCCGACCATCGGGACCCCTGCGCTCAGCCCCTCGAGGGTCGAGTTCCACCCGCAGTGTGTCACGAAACAGCCCGTGGCTCGGTGGGTCAGGACTTCCAATTGGTTGCACCATGTGGCGATCATGACCTTTTCTTGAACAAATTCTCCGAACCCTTGTGGCAACTTATCGAGCTCGGATGGCCTCACCACCCATAGGAAAGGGAAGCCGCTATCCTTTAGCCCCCATGCTATCTCCTCCATTTGCTCCGCGGTCAATGAAATCATGCTTCCAAAGGAGACGTACACCACCGATTTAGGAGGCTTCGTCTCGAGCCAATTGGCGCACTCGATGTTTAACGGCTTCCATAAGCTCGCGCCGTACGTGTCGTCTTTGTCTATGCGGCAGTCCAAGTATGTAGATGGGACCATTGGACCGATCAACTTTGCTGGCCAAAGGCCAGATATGCTCTTTGCTTCCTAGCATAATATGCATCATGAAGAACTTAATTACAAAGATAATTATCCGGGATACAAAATTGATCGTATCCAAGATTCTAAGCATTCCTATGCAGTGGTGTGGCCCAACATCTTCAGCACTTTGTGGGAGAAAATACATCTTTTGATAGAAAATCTAAAGGTTTTAAGGAAATAAGACTATACTTCATTTCGTGTCATGTAGTGTCATGTCGTTTGCAATTCATAACTGGAATAGATTTTTCAATTGATGATGATGGTTTTAACTGTTGAAACTCGCTCTAGTGACCCTACAACCTGATCGACCACCATGAGGAAGATGAAACTCAAATCGATGTGCAATAGAACTAAAAGAACAATAGCAATGTTTATCATGTGAATTTCCCATACCTCATATTCTAAGGCCTCAAAGCTGTTTCCAAAAATCCAATCAGCCTTGTCTGTGTTAGTGAACTGTCTCAGCTTCATGGCTAAGTAAGCAGGGTAGGTTCCAGGCGAGCGGAGAAAACTCGGGAGGTCCCGTGAGTTTAGCGGAGGCAAGCCGGGAACCAAAAGCGCCTCATCGTGGAATTCCAGCGGCAATTTGAGCAATCCACAGTGCAAGCGGTAGAATATGTTTGAGATCGCGATTGAGTTAGTGAAGAATGCCGCACCAAATATGCCATGCTGCTTAGCCACATTGAGAGCCCACGGGAAAAAGGAGTCGTAGACCACGCAAGTGACGGGGGCATCGGTGCTCGAGTACTTCTCGATAACTTCAGACAATGTTCTCGAGCCGTGTTCCTCAAACGACTTGAGGAAGACGGCTTCGCTCCCGGCTTGAGCGAACCCCTTCTCATCGAACCCGTCAGATATGGGTTCGACGCCGACGTTCGGAGCATGGATGGATTTGACCGTGTAGTGAGTTGTGGCGAGTGTGGCCTTGAGTCCTTTGGAAGCCAGACGCTTTGCGAATTGGAGGAGAGGGTTGATGTGGCCCTGGCTTGGAAATGGAAGAACCACGACATGGGCTCTGTGTTGCTCGGCCTCCATTTTCATCGGTACACTGAATTCCCACGGCAGAGGAGGGTCGTGATTTATATAGGCCAGCGCTCTAGAAGAAACGAGCGACGATCGTACGATTTATTACGCGTGGTGCACAACAGTGGATGGGAAAATGTTTAGAGCAATCGCGAAACCTTTTTGAAATCGACTTGTCGGTGCTTTTCTTAGCACCATAACTCTAGAAAATACTAACGGGTCAGCCATTGGAAAAGTGAATTTACTGAGCATAGATGATGGCGCTTGAAATGATAGTCTTAGAACGAAGAATTTTATTACGACTATTCGTTAGGAATTTGTAAATATTGTCCAGGTCAATCATAAGGTGTGAAAATACTAGAACCGGAATGCCAAAAGTATGAAAAAGCATCTCGTGATTTGCACTTTTCAGTAATATTCTCGTTAGGAATTTATAAATATTGTCCAAGTCAATAAAAAGGTGTGGAAATACTAGAACCGGAATGTTAAAATTATGAAAAAGCATCTTGTGATTTGCACTTTTCAATAATATTCTCATATCATGATATGATTTAAGAATCGATTCTCACACATAGTATAATTATAAATAAAATGATACACTTGTTTCTCCACTTTTGGATCTCGCAACGAAATATCTTTTCTCAAGTGTTATATTTTGTTTTTTTTATTATAGAAGACTTAAGTTCTGTAAAATCATTTACTAGAATTTTGATCATGGATACAAATTTGGAATTTTTTACGATGCAAATTTATTTTACGTTAAATGTATCATGGTTGGTATAGTTTAAGGTTTCTTATGTCATAATGTGTTACAATTGACATTATTTAAAGTTTTTTGTTTTTTCTCTAAAAACAACAGAAATGAGGAGTGGATAAAAAATCAAAAGTCCTCTCGCATCGATTGCCCCTCTCGATTCTGCTTTTCATAGCTTAAAAAATCCCTCCTTATATTCTTTTTTTTTTTCTTTTTTGTAGATAAGGTGCTAATAGAGAGTCACGCTATAAAATTGAGTTGAACAGAATAATATCATAAATTAGAGCATTACGGTTAAAATAAAAAGTGACGGAAATAGTGTTGTATCAGAATGCAATAATTGCAAATAAATGTCGAATAGTATCCTCAAAGCTTTCCCCATTTCATGAACTTGACAAGGACAAGAAGTACCGAACCCCCAAAAAAAAAAAAAAAAAAAAAAAACAAGGATAAGACGCCAAAATGAACTTTAAATTTGCTATGCTAGACGACATACGCTTTTGATTATGTGCATACTTTCAAGGTACACAACGAGCTCGCAGTAAACAGAGGGCGGGCATAAATAAATCTTTGAACACTAATCTTCTCATAATCATTGCATTTCTATGATGTTACTCTACATTGTAACGGGAAACATAGGTCCATGCTGCTGAAGATGTCCCAAGAGAATGCGCACGTACAGTAAGTAATTCGGGGAACGTGCAAGTTGACTCGTTACCAAGACTTGACCGATAGCACCGTATCGGAGAAAAGAAGAGGTCTTGCTTGGACTGGCTGATAGAAAGTCACCACGAATCGGCCTATACATAGCAAAAGAACCGACAAATGCGATATCATTTCAACGAGTTCAGACATCGCATTGAAGGCGCCGCACCAATAACGCGGGATTGCTTTGCCGCATTGTGTTCAGATGGATACAGTGAAGTAGTCCCAGAGAAGATGTGATTGGCATAATTTGTGGCTTGGAAGGCACGCACCCTTCAATGAAAAAAAAGGAGAATCGAAGATCCAATCGATGACTTTTGAGTGTTAAATGCATGACCCCGGATGGCGTCTTTCCACCGAATTTTGGACGTCTTTGGGCCATCATCTGGCCATGGCGTCGTGCATCATTTGAAACTTGCCATTGCTTAATTGAACCTAAACCACTAAGCCTGAAAAGACCTGAAAAGACCTTTGCATCTCATGATATCGTGCGGATGTCAGATGATAATATGGCTAGATCCGTGCTTTGTAAAATATTTGGAAAATCCTTTTGTTTTGGTGAAATTAATCTTTGTACCTTGTGGGCCTTCAATGCCGACATAAGAGGTTGTCTTTTTCATGTCATGGAGGATTAGCTCATCAAATCAAAGAGTCGTTCACATTTGATAAGAATCTTCTCGAATTAAAAAATAAAAAAGCATATTCTGAATAAACGTGCCACATACTTGATTTGATTGACATATCGTGCATCATGTGTTAACTATAATTATAATCGATAAATTTTTTATTAGATTTGAGTCTATTTAATTACTTATATTATTGCAATTCCATTTTCACATTTCTATAACCACAAAATTGTCAAAAACACAACTCTCTTGACTGCCTCCATTACTCATCAATCGCTAGTAGTCGGCAATGCCAGTAACCAATGCCACCGCTAATTGCCAACTTGCCACCGATCACAGTTGATGGTTGTTTACTGATGAGAAGTTTTCTCTAAAAAGCACTATTCATTTTCATCCCAATGATGAAAAAAAAATTATCATTCTAGAGAAAGATATTGCTTGAAATGGTAATCCATTTGAGGATTCCTTACATATGGAACCAAGTGAGGCCTATAAGTAATCAAGTGGAAAAGGTTTTGGCCAAAAGAAAATTAAGAGTCAACATTGTGAAGTGTGATTTGAATCAGATTATCCTAACGTTGTAACACTTTGGCTTTGCATAGCGATTAAGGTCTAAAATTTGTAAAAATAGAAAGAAAGATTCGTACCGGACAAGAAAAAGTACCAAGGAAAAAGACGGGCTGGAGATCAAAAGAGGATCTGGATGGAAAAACCAGGAAAGAAAGTGTGGTTGAAATTGCACCGACGTTTTCAAGCAATGATGGCACCACTTATGCTGGCATTGCTCGTCGTTAGGGAACACAAAATGGAAAAACAGAAGCTACGATTACGGATTATATGGAAGGCAATTGAAAGTTTTGCTTTCAATATCCTCGTCAATAGACATTGAAAAAAGGACGAGATAAATGCACAAAAAACGCTAAAAATTTATACTAAATTGTAATTAAGTCACGAAAATTTCGGATCAAATTTTAAAAGTTCTAAAAAATGTGTAGTCAATTATTTTGATAGGTCCATTTATTAGACATTAAGGCCCCGTTTGTTAACGTTTTTTTTTTTTTTTTTTTTTTTTTTTATACAGATTTTGTGTTTTTTTTGTTCCAGGGGAACAAAAAAAAAAGAATGTAAACGCGTTTGTTTGCGTTTTTGTTCCAAATCTATTTTTTTGTTCTAACACTTTTGGAATGTAAAAAAGCAAAAACAAAAAAAAACTTGTTTCTTGTTTCTGGAACAAAAATTAAAAACACATTTTCTTTCTCCTCTCTTTTTCTTTTCTTTTTCTTTTTTTCTTTCTCTTTTTCTTTTTGACTGGCGACGCCGTCGAGGGTCGGCGACCTTGCCGGGCGTCGCCGGCCCTAGGCGAGGCCGAGAGTCGCGGCCCCTGGCGAGGCTCGGCCTCGCCTTGGCCGGGCGAGCTCGGGCTCGCCCAAATCCGGGGCGGCGGGCGGTGGCCGGCGAGGCCGAGCCTTGCCGGTAGGCCGGGCGAGCTCGGGCTCGCCGGATCCGGGCGAGCCCGAGCTCGCCCGACCAAGGCGAGGCCGAGCCTCGCCCAACCACGGCGAGGCTCGGCCTCGGCGGGGGCCGGCGAGCCTCACCGTGGCCGGGCGAGGCCGCCGGCCAAAAGAAGAAAAAATAAAAAGAAAGAAAAAAACAGAAAAAGAAAATAAAATATATTAAAAAATTAAAAGAAATAAAAAAAGAATACAAATTTACCAAATGTGTTTCGTTCATTTTTTATTCCCGAACAAGTTTACCAAACGCGTTTTTTGTTCAAAAATTGTTCCCCGGAACATAAACACTTTTTTCTATTTCTTCCTAGAACAATTTTTAAACGAAGTGTTACCAAACACACCTAACACAGTGCAAACGCATTTGAGAAACGCTGCGTTTTTATTGGGCACTGCCTTGCCTTCCCCACCAGTTCAAGCGAGAATCACGTTGGGGCATCTTCTTCTTCCTCTTTTTCTAGTTCCACTTCTTTCAGGCTTATCTAGCACGGCTTTCATACAGCAGGTATACATCAATGAGTTATGGCAGCCCACTATTTATGCCAAAATATTGGATAGTTTCAACAATCTTCTTGGAACTTTGGCACACAACCTCGATCCATATATTTTGCATCGACTTATATTAGGTGGGCACGTTGTTCCAAAGAAAAAAGATTAAATTTTATGTAGGGATATGTTAATGTATGTATATATACTTTCCGTGAATAACTATGGGTGCGTTTGGTAACCATTTTATTTTGAAAAACAATTTTAGATTAGAAATGATTTTTTATGATTTTATTCTGGAAATAATTTCTGAGTAAAAAATGATGTTGGTAACTATCCAAAATTTTTATTCCCATGATAGAAATGTGTTTGGTAAGATTCTTAAATTCTTTTGTTTCTTTTAATTTTTTAATACTTTTTTTATTTTATTTTATATTTTTCTCTTCTTCCTCCTTCTTTATAGCCGGTCGTCGGCCACCGTCGTGGCCAACACCGCCGTGGCCAATGACTGGCTAGGGGCGAGGTTGGTGAGTTTACCGGAGCCTCACTAGGCCAAGGTGAGGTCTGGCGAGCTTGCTGATGGCCAGGCGACGCAACCTAAAGGTGGCCTTGCCGGTGGTTAGGCAAGCTTGGCCTCGCCGGATTTGGGCAAGGTCGACCTCGCCGTGGCTTGGCGTCAATGGGGGTTGGTGACGCTCCGGCAAGGTCGTTGGCCCTCGTTTGGCCGGTTGTCGGCCATAGCCGAGGCCGGCGATCGGCCAAAGGAAAGAAGGAGAAAGGGGAAGAGAAGAAAAAAAAAAAGAATCGATTATAGGAATTGTTCCCAAGAACAATAAGTTACATTTTTCTACTTATTGATTTTGTTCCAAATCTATTCCCTGGGAATAAAAAAATAGATTTTTGTTCTCGGAAACAAAAAATTTATCAAACGGATTTCTGTTCTTTTTTCGTTTCGGGGAACAAAAGAATAGAATCGGACACTATTTGAAGTAAAAACAAACAGGCCCTAAATTGCTATCTCGTGCGATCATTTTTATTCTTTTTCTAATAAAGTTTATATTTTGTTCCTCTTGAAGAGTGGAAATGGAGCCTCATCTTGAAGAGGAAGTGTTGGAGAAGTCTCAACTGCAAGCTAGAGAAGCAACTTTTGAGTGAATAAAGTTTACACGTGTATAAAGCTATCGAAAAAGGTCACAAACCAATATTTTAACCTAGATTTATTGATGTGGATCACATATGAGTCACCTCAAATTTAAAATATAAGTCATGATGGGTTCTTACGCAAAAAGCCCCAAAAAGATGAGTTTTGGTGAGTATGTTATAAACCCACTTTCAACTCGCTCAATCAATACGGTGAAGTTAAGGAAACAGGATGAAAAAAGGAAAAAGAAAAGAGTTAAGGAAACAGGTCTTGGTTCCTTTTTAATTTTCGCTTCTCTCTTCTCTCCTTCTTCAGTTCCACCGATCATGACTTGCGAGCTTTCTCCCTCCTCTTTGATTCCAATTGATAGGCTCTGGCGTCGCTGGCCTCCCTGATTTCTGTAACGTCGAAGAGAGCTCCTGCACAAGAAGAGCTAAAAAGGGGCGACCAGATTGGATTCCAGTGCATCAAAGTATTGAGCCGGTCCTCCTCAAGTCGATTTTTCTCAGTTGTCTGATGTTCCCCTTTTGATGGGTCTCAGAAATCTGTGATTTGTTGATTTTGCATTTACCGAACTTCTCCGAACTAGATGAACAAAAGATGATATGTGTCATAGTTATTGTATTTCCAGAAGAGTCTGTGTCCCTGAACTCGGAACTGGTTTAGGAGTCTTGTTTCCCTTTGCCCACCTGAAATGCTGGAAAAAGGGAACAAGTCTGTTGGATTGAATGGAATGACCAATGTGATGTGGTGATGGCTCCTATTTTTTCTCATCCAACATGTATCGTCCTCAAGTTCTACAAGAGATTTCATGTTAGATAAATCGCGTATCCGCTTCCCTGCTCATATGGAGAAAGAATTGTGCAGTGAGTGGATAATGTGAGTATCAAAATCTTCAGATTTATATTGATATGAACGTCTTCTTGAATAATTATTGATGTCTCATGTGGAGGGGTATCAACATTGAGCTCTAATTAATGGTTATATTCATAGTTTTAGCGGGGCGCTGCTCGTCACTCGGCTAAGATACACCACCCTTAGCTTCATCACTAACTTCATGACCCCATCCATAATCTGACCCTTGAATTCTCTCATTAACTCAGCAAGCTGATCTATGGAATCACTCATTTTTCAGAAGGCAACAATTTAAAGAGAAAAATTGTTAAGAATGGAGTCCAGGTCAAAGTGGGTATGTATTGTTATAATTGTATTGCTTTAAAATAAAACAATATAATTTAAATGAGTCATTTTGAGTTGGACCATTTTCAACTTATCTAAACCCAACTTGGATCACCCTTTTGACGGCCCTACATGTTTTAAAATATTGGTTAATCATCCTCTAACATTACCATCTTATCACTTCGAGTCATTGCTTGATTATTGGCAGCCTAATGCGTGGCCAAGTTATGATTTTTTATTTATTTATTATTATTTTGGTCGAAAAGATCAACTTCATTTCATTAAGATAATCCATTTGAGTACATGAAGCGGGCCTCTGAGCACCATAAATCCCCCATAAAAATGTAGGCAGTGTATAGACATATTCGCTCTATATGTTGCAATAACTTTAATATATTCTAGGCGTCACGAATTAAGCGAGGAAAATAATAGAAAATATGCCTAAAGCAAGACAATCCGCATAGAATTGGGCCAAAGAGCTTTGCTGGGATGCAAGAGAGAACTCTGGTAGCATTTTTTTTAAGACACATGGGACCCATTATCTTCCTTGTTGCCGCCCTGGAAATACCAATGTGTGTGTATATATATATATATTCATCGTTTCCCATAAGTTTAATATGCTGAAATAATTCGTCCAACATATTAATTTAAGCTCATCAACATCTGCATCGACTTCTACGACGGGATGTATCCCACGCTACGGAATGTTTATCAGGCCCGTTTAATTACTATGCAATTAAAATAAATTACGCATTGTTACGAGGTAGAATATTGCCAAAGACATTAGTCAAAACTCTTGTTCAAATTTGCCAAAAGAAAATAAGAAGAAAAAACACAAACATAGAGATCACAGATAAAATATAGATACAATCTTCAATTTTAACGTCTCCATGGAGACAAAACCGTCCAGCCTCCTAAGCCCGTCGCCTGTCGTAGTTTTCACATGCCTTGAGGCCTATATATTTGGGGCCTGAAGAACTACAATCGCCACGGTGAACTTATTGATTCATCCCCAGGAAGATTTATAATCGTAACCCAAACAAACATGGCTTCTTCCCTCCTCAAAACGGGGTTGATGGCTCTTTGCCTCTTCGTCTCGGTCATGGCGGTCACTGCTCAGTACGGCGATTCATCGCCTGATGGCGATAGCAACAAAATGCCACCAGGCATGGACATGGCGCCTACGAGCAATGGCTTGTTCATGCTTCCGTCCGTGGTGGTCGGAGTTCTCGCTTTGATTGTGTCCTTCTTCGTCGTCGGAGAGAGGGCGTAATGTGTCTAGCCTACATATCATGCAGTTTGTCATTGGATGTGCTTGAGTGTTTTACTTTTTCTTACAGCATAATCTGATTATCTTGGCTTCGCGAGTGCTTTGTCTACATTTAACACAGAATGTTGTAATAAACACTGTTCTTCATTTCATGTATGATCTACCTAATAAACACATCTCTTCATTACATGTACGCTGTGTCATTTATCCTTGCCTAAATTTGTGAAGCTCTATATTCCTTAGTCCAGGTTTTTTTTCCATATACGGATCAAGATCTATATGCTTATAACTAAAGCAATCCCAGTAGCACAAAGCTATCATTAATCAAAGAAGAAATGCTTTATTTACCAGAATTACATGGTCTTTCTAGTTTCTATATATGCGGTATCTCTTTACCTATTAATTTAAGAATTTTCCAACATGGATCAAAGCCATTCCTCAAATATACATGCGTCTCCCTCAAGCTTTTTCTATTCTTCAACAACGATTCTCGAAATCAGATTCATCAACTCAACTTTGAGCTCAGTTTTGGAAGAATCCATCAAAATAAACTAACCAACACCCCTCAAGCAACCATGAGAAAGTTCTCTAGAAGTATCAACCGTAGGTATCTCAAAGAATAGCCAATCTAGAATCGACAAAATCAACGAGCAAATGGAGAAAATCGCCAAGGCATAGGTTGGCGACCGTGTGCCTTGCGAAGTTCATCTTCCGGCTCTCGAGACGATTTTCTCTCTCTAAAAATAAAGAGAGAGAAGCCATCCTTACTGAGATTTCTCTCTATTACAATCCGACATCTAAACTCATGTAAATGCACCTAAATCGCCCTATTCATATGCATCCTCTCTGCAGCTCCAACCACTAGACAACAAGTGTGTTTCCAAGTTTATCGCTGTCAAATGAGGTTTCCATGTTAATGTTAAGTGGGAGAGAATTGAGATAACATCTAGAAGTTCGGGTGCTTTTTTGCCAAAAGAAAACACGGGAGGAGAAACGAGTGGTAGCATGAACCACGACGAATAATCATTAAGGAGAATCGCCTTTGGTGACTGATGAGTTCACCCCATTATTCTAGGTGTTTGACCGGTGGCAAGTTTTAAGTCGTCGTAAATGGAGACATGTCCCAGTGACTTGTCCTTTACCTTTTGTCTCTTCCCTGCTTTTTTCCTTTTTACTGTAAACACTTTTCCTAGCTTTATCAGCATCCACTTAATTTAAGCTGATCGCCATTGACCTAATCATAACACGACTTGCAAGGAAAGAATCCAACGTCACAAGAAAGTTTCAAAGCACGCCTCCCGCTGATCTAGACGTGCATTACCAATATAAGGCAGCCCTAGATTTATGTGGGAATGACTTCCTCTTCTCCTTAATTTCACTATCAACTTAACGTGATTTCTATCACATGAATGTGCATAGTACCATCTTTCTTAGATGATATTTATAGATTTGTACTTTTATTTTTCCTTTTCTCACTCTAAAGTTTGGCCCTGGATTCTCATGGAAAATTGCCAATCTAAATTAGAGGGATTCACCAATTTTAGTCTTATTAAACTACCAATTAATTTTGGGTTGCTGATTCTCGTTCAAATTACTTACCAATGTTTATTTATTATTTTTCATTCACTAGCTTTTCTATTGAGCTACAAACTTTACATTTACTAACTCATTTTAAAAATTACCTACTCCCAACTTTCCTTGTCATTTACAAACTCTTATTTGCAATGCTTTAAAGTTTGCCGACTTTTTAGAAATTACCGATCTTAATTAAGGTGGTTTATCAACTTTTCTCTAATTAAGTTTATTAGATAATTTTGAATTATCAACTCTCTTTTGAGTTACTTATTAAGTGTATTTTGCTTTAATTACCATCTTTTCTTTTCTTTTGCAAATAAGATATTCTTTGGAGAAAAAAAAAACCAACTAAACATTGGTAAACAACTCAAAAAGACTTAGTAAACCAAAATTAGTTAGCAATATAATTGGAAAAAACTAGCTAGTCACACAATATAAATTGGTAACTTTAGTGTAGGACTTGACAAATTTAAGGCTTTTGTACAAAGACAAAACCAAAGTTGGTAAATGATAAATACAAGCTGACAAATTATGCAAAAAAATTCAAACAACATTGGTAAATAATTAAAATGAGATTTAGAAACTCAAAACGAGTGGAAGGTTTAATACGATTTTTTTTTTAAAAGTCACTTGAATAACAATCAATAAATAAGACATTGATTAAAAAAAAAGACAAATAAAAGTGTGAAAAAAATATTAATGATCGATGATTTATAAATTCTAAAGAAGAGTTGGTAATCCATCGTACAATGTCTCTCAATCGGAGGTATAAGGCCGACAAGTCAGTTGAGAGGTGCTGTATGAAGCATAGTTCAACCTTGTAGTGGGTGTTTCGCCCACCCCTCCACCTTCACCTGGTTCGGGCGGCTACTATATTGACCTACCAGTTTTTCAAACACCCCTTACAAGACCTAAAGGGCCCCCTAATTTTTTAGTGTAAATTTTTCTTCCCTATCCAAGAGGGAATACCACATCCTAAAGTTTAGACGAAGTAGTTTTAGGACATAATGAGGTCCAATCAAAGGGTCAATAAGTTATCAACAAAATATTGAGAGATATTGATTACTCCCTCTATCAATAGTTTTTTTTTTTTGTTAACAATTACCATTTTTTTTTTTAGAAATCTACCTGAACAGTTAAAAAAATCCACTTCTCAAAATATTGAACGGACCAGTAAAATCGTCCCTCTTCTGTAGGACAATTATTAGGCGACAATCTTCAAAAGATTATGTTTAATTCCATCATTAAGCTTCGAAAAAATTTGAAATGCGATTCCATTCGTCATGTGGCTTCTTTTGTTGCAAAATCCATTATTTTATGCGTGATCATTGATTTTAACGAAGCAAGCAACTTCATGGTTCCATCAGTGGTCACTGGAAATCTTGCTGTAATCACATCATCTTAATTTAACATTTTTAGTAAAGGTGAGTCTAACTGGATATTTTGATGGATGAATTTAGGCTTTCTCTTAGTGATCTCTCAGGTAAAGATATTGGAATTCTGGTTTAGTCTGAAAAAAGACACTAGAGATGAAGGTAGGCTTTGGAGGTTAAAGCTGGAATTTGTTGATGCAAAAGCTTAAGCTTTGGAGTGGACTAGGCTCTTTCTTGACGTGATGTAGCAACGTGGTCCCAATGGTAACTTCTAGGATTCGGTTTGGAGAAAGAGATAAGGGATGAATATGGACGTTAAAGATTCAATTTGAAATATATTAATGCAGAAGCTTAAGCTTTTGAATGGACTCAAACTCTATCTTGGTGATTTTTTCAAATGAAAGTATCGGGTTTCTGCTACACGCGCATGCTACCAACATAACTAGAATCTCTACTCGTTTTAGCTTTTAGATTTTAATGTCGCACCACAATTCAGTTGAATCAACATAATATCTCTATTTGACAATCGTCTTTACTCGAGCTCAGGCTCAATAGGTCCCATGTCGCAATCACATCATCTAATTATCAATCATTTGATGCCACATAGGGAGCATGTGGATTTGAATGGCAAATCATTTTGAACTTTGAATTGACTATTGACTGTTTGGGCGACTGAGTTATTTTATATTTGGTTGCTAAGACTCTCTTTGATGTGAAACAAAATTTCAACCCAGATCACGTTATAATTTAATTTTTTTTTTTTTAATGTAATCTTCTGCAACGTGTTTCTTAGTCGAGATGGAACCCAGGAAACTTATATTCAATTCAATAACTCATAAAACGGTCTTCTTCAATAGGGCTTAAGCAACCAAACAGTAAGAAATAATTCGACCCTAGATTCGAAGTATCTGCCGGATTATCCGTCAAGTGATTGATGTCAACGTCAATGCCTTATTTTTTTTACTCGCTAATTTCGATTTTGAATTCTCAATCGTTCATTCATTAACACGATTTACTCCTGCTAAAGAAAATAAATAAATATGTTGATGAACACGTGTACTGATCTGAGGAGCGTTTTCGTACGAAAAATACTATACTGGCGGCATGTTTTTCTATATAGATCGATATGTATGTTTATGATTGCTGCGACTCAGTGCTTAATCCACGTGAAAAGCATTTGCTCAATCTGAACCGTAGGGTCAATGAGAGAGGAAGTTAAATTGCAATTTTATCTTTTCGTACTAATCCAAGTCCGGGCGTCGGTGTACGACCGGGTCAGGTTGTTTCTTTAGTATTACTAAATCTTGCTTGTTAGACGATGATACGTTCGAGTCTAGATGGCACGTTCACTTTGTTATGCACGTAACCCAGAACTAAAAAATTGCATTCATAAATAGATAAATGAAATAGATCGAGTTTTGACGAATGACAAGGCTCATTAAATAAAGTTCTTGAGCTTGCGGGGGGCAATTCGCTGGTTCACCTAACGCGCACGATTATCGAATGTAAAGAAATCTAATTCTTAATCTCTAATTATTAGATTAAGAATTTCCTGGGGCATTTATATATTGAATCGGGTTCGCTGAGTAGGTTGGTAGGTTTCGTATTTGTTCAGAATTTGGACCTAGCGACTGCAATTCACACCTCCCCCCCTAAAAAAATTAATGAAATAATAGGTCTAAGGTTGCTTCATTTGAATGTGGATCCAAATTCCAAGCCTATCTTCTCTGGGACCCATTAAGACGACTGAGCTACGACGAAACTAGCTGGTTATTAATTAAAGATTGATCCTAGGATTCCACTTTAGTAATTGCACTTGGATAATCTGTTTTCATCGAAACATATAAAAACTATATAAGAGTAGAAGTTGTGTTAATGTCATTTGTATAAAAATTGGACGAGCGTGGCAATACATATTGCACGATAATACTCATGAGGTCGAGTATTCTAGCATTTCATATTGTTATCAAAATAGTCCAATGTAATTGCAAATTTTTTGTTCGTAAAAACGGATGAACACGCATCAATTTTGGATTCATTCGCGTTTGATTCGGGCTTCTCTTAATAAAAGTTATGTAGCGTTTGAGGTGTGTTTTTGTATCGTATTGTTGGGTTCGAGTTTCTCTTAATAAAAGTTGTCAAGTTGTCTAGTGTTCGAATTGTGTTTTTGTATCACGTCGGAAATCGCCGCCCTTAGATGGTTTTTCAACTTCTTTTTTTCCAGTCTAATCACTTTCGCTTGTCCCGAAGAAAAACCACTTTAGACAATTTTGTCTTTTAAGTCATCCACCGATAAAAGGTTTCACGTAATAAAGCACTTCATAGGTCATCGGACTCCGGGGTTTGGTGGAATCTTGTTCATCCCAACGTGAGATGATTCATCAATTTCTTCGTGTTTATCAAGTAATATAGTGGATTCAGTCCAAATTGTGATTAAGCCTGTGGAAATTGAAAGGGAAACATGCCAAGCCACGTAATTGGGTACGATGAAGGAGACTAACTTAAAACTCCCGATGTCAGACGTCCAAGGAAAAGATTGCGCATAGACAATACAAGATTACTTTCGACGATCTAAATTGATACTACCAAGGACCAACCAGCTCTCTCATCCAAGTTAATAACAAAGTTCTATCAAGAATCAACTCATTACATTAAGTTCTATCAAGAATCACAATGTTTGACTCTGCAACATTAACCGATAAAAAATAGTTCTTGGGGATTTAGATTTGGTCTGTAGCCAATAGTGCTTATTAATAAAATAATAATTTAAATCGATGGAGAATATAGTAGAGTTGGTGATTGGACTCTGGCTTAGGCGCTCATCATGAGTGGGCTAATTAAGTCATTCTTAGAGGTTCCCGCAAGGGACCCTTTGCATTCTTATAAGAAAAGATTCTTAGGACAAAACAAGAAGAAAATCTTATAAGATAAGATGAGCGCACTTGTCCTAGAGTTCACATTGAAAACATGGCCACAACCTGTTATTCCTCTTTCATCTACGTAAGCCTACATATAAAACAAGTAGAAGGCGGTTGCTTCGCGAGTATATAAACAAACGAAAACAAAGTCTTCGATCCTTTAGTACGATGTCTTAGGCGAAGAAACAAACACGGTTAGGAAGCCGAACAAGCAATTTGAAATCCATCGCAAGAGATTATTGTTAAGACACCATTTGTCTAGGGGAGTTAGATTGTCAAATAGGTTTGTGATTGATGTTAAACTAAGGATTATTCTCGACTATGATTACACAGTCCTCCGAGAAAAACGAACAACTCAGGATAAGAAAGACATTATTGTCATTAAGGATCTAAGTAAGGAGATGACCACCAAACATTTTAAAAACTCGGGTAAATCATCAATCGGCAACCACGCTTTTATAAGCAGTAAACTAAACAAGAACATGAAACTTGGGCGTTCGTGTTCTTGAACTACCTCGGTTCATGATTTTTCAAAAGGTGCGGTCCTTTTTTTCTTCAAACAATGAAATATGCAAGCGCATGATGCATATACAATCGCACAAAATTTACCTATCAAAGAAGCAGAGAAAAATCTGCTACGAGAATATACTTTTCTCTTGAATTTTCATTCACTTTTTTTCCCATTTTTCTAATGGTTCTAAGCTTACACAATGCACTATTCACCTGTCATTTGTAAACCCCTACTTCTAGAAGACCTATAATCAACCCGGTATGTTCGATTGGACGCTAAGACCTAGCTGAAGATCCAAGGATTTACAGCTGATTTGCTTCGGACCTGCCGACCCCGCTGTGTCCATGGGCAGGTGGTAACTTCCTCCGGATCTCTCGCCACATGTCAGAGGGAACATACGCGAGTCCTGTCGGAAAGAAATGTTAGGAGGGTTATGCTGCACCACCTGATGAAGGTCATCAGAGTCGAACCCATTAAAGCGAGCATCTTGGTCAACTACTGGGCTGAAGCTGATCTGAGATTCATCATAGAGAGTGAATTGATGCTCGGAGCTATTACTGTAGGGTTCGTAGAAGAACCAAGAGCCAGAGCTACTAGAGCTGGCTGAGCCTTGGAAATTGAAGAGATGGAGGTTGTTCTGGAGAGGTTGCAGGTATTGGTGAAGGCTGGCCTTCCTGGCTTGAATCTGGAGCCTCTTCTTCTTCAATCTCTCCTTCTTGTGCGCGTTCTGGTGGCCCCCCAGCGCCTGCGAGTTTGCAAATTCCTTGAAACAATACTGGCACTCGAACTTCTTGTTGTGGCTTTCGTCGTCTACCTGATGATGATGATCGCTTGTTGCTCTGGCTGAGCTCTTTTCCTTGACTGTGTTTGATGAGTTGACACTTTCATCTCCTTCAGGGGACTCTAGTTTCGGGCATGTTGGGTCGTTCTTGGGTGGATTCAGCTCAAACCCAAATAGTTTCAGCTTCTTCTCGGCGCAAGATCCGCTCGAACCGCCATTTTCGCTGACCCATGTGAGAGATAGGAGATTGGAGGAAGTTGAGACTTCCCTGGCTATCTGATCTCTTGACATTGGAGGAAGCCGGATTGGATAATCTAAGAACGTTTCTTGATGATTTTTCTGATGCAGGATTGAGTCCGTTTCTCGTCCTTTTTATAGTAAGTCGTATGGTTTTCGGACGAGTGCATTCCATCTCAAACAAGACTCTTTACTTTTAAAATATTCATTGAACAGCATAAACGTACCCGAGTGTGAATATAAAAAAGGAAAGAGGCAAGAAAAGATTAGTCAGAATAGAGTAGCCCATATATATCATGCAGACATTTTATAATGGTAGGAGCTAACTTTGTTTCATCAATCTTTAGATTTTCCATATTGTAGTAGATACACCGCATACTTTCTCCGTCAAGGAGGATTCAGTGTGTGTTTTGTTAAGGATGAAATCCACGGTCTACGAGAATTTTTTAAGGGAACGTTGCAATTATAGTACCACTTGTCCATTTTTTATATTCAAAGAGGGGCAAATAACACTAATATTGTTCCGTAATTATTGTATGAAGTACACATTAGCAAAAGTCAAAGTAGGATGGGGGGATATAGGTAATCACCTAGAAAGGAGGGAGGGATCTAACTTTGCAACAAATCATCCACTGTACTTAAAAATGCTTTATTAAATCATTGTTTCATCTAAGTTCTAGACCCACATATGACTCGGTGCATTTCATGCACTTGTCCTCTACCAAAGGTCACCATAAAATAATGCCAAACAAAGAACAGATCAAACGCAAATCATGCACTTTGGGTGTCTTGTCCCATCTACTACAGCACTCGAAAAGATTTGTTATATGATCCTGAGACTTATGGAGATGTGATTACTCAGCGTAAAGTGAAGGTTCTCAGCAATTATCTCAACCCACAATAGATTAAAAAAATGGCCTCAAGTGTGTCCACCCTTGACCATGTTCTGGGAGGAAACATTAGAATAATCAGAGTTGTTGCTAAACTAAGGAATATAAGAAGTGGGGCGATGAGGTAAGCATATATACTAATTGAGGTCTTCGTGAGATCTGGGCATATCTTCTGAGAGCAGGAAAACCCTAATATTATAATCAGCCCATAAAAAAAAAAGCATATGTTTTCAGGTGAATCAAGTCATCAGCTAAGTGTTTATTATTGTATTGAGTGTGGGAAGCATTTGTGTTGGACAGTTGTTATGGTTGGACCCCCCTCTTGTTGCTTTGGGGACATGCAAGAAACTAATAAATTAGATTGTGTGAAATATTCCATTGTCTCCACCTCTATAGGTCGATCGCATTGGTGGACTTTCTTCCACCAATCATCTCTCTCTCTCTCCTGCTAATCAATTCCCACTCCTTTTTTATTTTCCCATGTCCCTTTTGCAATATGTTAAAATGGCTTTCTTTGCTTTGGGAGGAGAATTCCAAGTAGGCTTGCTGTCCTCAAGCATTTCACTATCCTAACACATGGAATAAAATGAGGACATAAAGGGGATGAATAGATTAATGGTGGCTGGGATTGTGGGTGGGTTGGCTGATTTGATTGATTTCAGCCCATTTCCATTTCACATCATTCTACTCAAGTGGTTTTTCATTTATTCAAAGGCTTGATTTGTGGGAGATCATAGAGTGGCCCCCCTCCATCGGCCTCGTGTAGGAAATAACAAAAAGGTCAGTTGGCCACGTAAATGTGGTGATTTCAACATTATTGGGTCTCTATTTAGACTTGTCTTGAGCTTTCTCATCTTCATTCATGTCTAATGACATCGAATCTGTTCCATCATTGACAATTATATCTTTTACTTGAGTTTGCGACCAAGTGATATTCTACAAATCTAATCTATAAAAAAATCACGGGGCATGTAATTCATCTTCATTACACTTCCTCATACGAAAGCCGATAGAGATAGTAACAAAGACTTGAAGCATGCCGACTTAAAAATATATGAATAGTCAAAATCCACAAAGGAATAAGGGAAAATAATATAGTAAAAAGCAAAGCATTTTTTTTTTCCAATAGTTGGTTGTGGAAGAAATATTTTGATGCCTTCTTTACTTTAATATGGTATATATCAAACAAATCTATTATCATTCTCGCTCTTTTTGAAATATGCTAAATTTCGAAATAGCAAAGACGTCTAAAACGTGGTAAACATGTTTTTCTGTGTCTACATATCAAGTAAGGTGTCATTGTCGCTGTAAAGTCATGACATGTTAAGATACTTTTATTAGATGAATTTATGAATTAATCACATTTCGAAAGTCTTTATTGCTCCGAAGACATCAGCGAGAAACATTAGACAAATTCTGAGTCGAGAGCACATTCTCATATCATTCTAAAAGCTAAAATCACGAGAGAATGTTGCGGCATATTTAATCATTACAACGCTCAACTCATGAAAAGTCCAAAACGTACAAGCACCTTTTGTTTCCTTCCCATTTGACAAAACGTACAGGTGCTTTAAGAGACCACATGGAGAATGCCAAAATTGACTTCAGGGGAAAGGGGTGGGGGCTGGGGTTTTACTGGGGAGGAAGGAACAGCAAGGGACATCGGATAGAGAAGGGAGATGGAGCATGTGGAAGATGGATCATCTCTCTGATAGGCCAGTCAAGACTCCTCGATCTTGACAGACAATACATTAGTTCGCTTCACTGTCCCTTCTGTCTTTTCTTTGACTTGAGGCCTCCGATGGCTGTCCAACATGCGTACGTAAATGAAAAATTCACACCATATGATGTCAAGAGAATACGACGGGGGATAGAAAAATCTCAATGCAAATAATATAATGTTTACTTGTTTGGATTTCACGTACGATTGATTCAATCGAGTAAAATAGTTTTTGGAAATATGTCTTCTTGCAAAGTGATTTCCCTCTTATTTTACCAACTTCTTTGACCTTTTACACGGTCGGAGCAGTTCAATTTCGTCGCTAATAGTATGGAGTTACATTAAGCGTTCTGGAAGACGATTAGTTTCGTGCATCGGTTGGTAAAAGAAGCTTCGAGCTACTTTAAATTCAAGTTTCTTTGCTGATTCTTAATTTGAAAATTTGCTGTCGTCGTTAGCAGGCAGGAGAAGTATCTCATTCTACGTTCTTTTGGGGTTTCTTCACGTGGACAAATCTTGACCAACACTTGAAACTTTCAAAAACTTGAAAACAATTCTATGAAAATTGAGCGACTAAACATTTAAAATTGGGTATGTTAGACAATAAATACAAAAACTAATAAGTACAGGGTGACCCATATTGTCAAGCGATGTGAAAGTTGATCAAAGGGGAGGAAATTGGGATAGAACATGATATAAAAATTATAAATGGAAAAAAGTATATATATAAAAAGTATATAAATCCTTCATTGTCAAGCGAAGTGGATAATTTCCTCCATTCTTTGTTGTTTATATAATCTCGGGGCATTGAATAAGGCCGTACGTCATTAGACGACTATTAAACAACCATTCAAAGAAAGCAGGTAAGCGTCAATGAGTTAGTAATATATTATGCCGTACACGACCTCACGATCTTTTGGACAGAGTCTAGAACCTCAACACCGGTTCGCTGTGGCTTTCTTTAATAGTCTTATATGTGAAGCCAGTGCGTGCGCGAGCTTGAAAACGTAATTCGTCTCCAAAATATTCTCAAATTGCCCTGGATGGCTGACAATTTCAATTCCACAAACCGTGCAACGTTGAGCGCACTTATCATTCCTTGTCAGAGAAGTGCGAAGTGCGTTCAGCTCGGAAAGGTGCATTCCCAACGCCAATGGCCGAGGGAGGGGCCAATGGCAGCGCCCTGGGGAAGATATAGTTGTTAAGATTGAAAATTTTGGACAACTCTGCTACGATAAAACTACAGATGTGCAGCATGCAACCAAACGTTCGCGATCTTTGTGATCTTCACTTATTCTCATCTAATTAAAGCAGACCAAGCGCCGACACCTAAAGTTGGAGTATCTAGAATAAGTATTTTACGAGTGGAGCTCCAGCAGGTGGGTCTTCAAGGTCTGCCTTTTTTATTGTCAGATACTTCCTCGACATCAGCCCGGTAACAAGTGGGGTACGATTCTGTGGTTTTATGTCCTCAGATTCGAGGTATAAGTTAAGCCCAGTGGATCTTCCGGTTTTGATTATCGAAAACTTTATCAGAGTCGACGTCCAGCATAGTGTTATTGTCGGCTACCTCATTGCGTCACAGTGGTAAAGTTAACACAAATAAACCAATAGGCAAATTGTGCTCATTTCTATATCACTATTGTTCTTTACAACTATGACGGCATTCATGGATGATTTCTAGGAAGCATGAGCAAACAATCAAGCATAGCATAGATAATCCACAGCATAGATAGGAAAAGTTGATGTAGCCAGCATCGAAAGAGAAGTCTAGCACCCAAAACCAACACCAATATAAGAAAGAGAGCAGAGATAGAAAAGTAGCTTAATCCAGCCAAATAGCCAATGTTAACGAAGATACCCTCTTAAGAAGCACGAAATTGAAGGGCAATCATGTCCCTATCTCAAATTTCCTCTACTATCTAATTAATTGAGCCAAAAGTGTGAAACAGCTTATGGCCATTGTCGCAAGACAATTTGAACATATGTGAAATCAGCAAAAATGCATTTCAAAACTACTCCGTTTCCGCTGTAGGTGATAGATGTTGTAATCTTAAAATCTCACTTTTGGAAGAATTGATGTCACATTTGCCGCTTGGAACGAGGTACGAGAGCCAGAAGAATCTTCTTTCTAGGTCCCTGAAATAAGAGTTCCTTGAATCAATCTTCAAGTTTATATTAGGTCCTGTCATGACTATACTTATAGAACTGCTCGACCAAGATGTCAACCGAGGAATGTGCATCATGCAGAAAATCATCACATAAACTCATGATCGAACTTCATCTTTGTAGCAACGTGGCATCTAATTAGGCATGGAACTTCAATTAAAGACCTCAAAAAACAATTTTTGGGTAACCCTGGTATAATCAACGTGTAGACAAGATGCTGCCGCAATTGATGAGTTGCACATGGAAGGGCCTAATTCCCTTTTAAAAATTAAAAACAGCTTTAGATCCAATCCCAATTCTACCCTGAAATTTTTTTGTCTATAAAAAATCACAAACTTTTACTCTAGTCCCAAATCTACCCCAATTAACCCTTCATCTAAAAATCACCACTAGTTTTTTCAAAATTACCAACATCAAGAGGCTGCTGTTGTTCTACACAAAAATGAAGGTAACCTCTAATGTGGCCCTGATGGTGATAATTCTGAAGAATCCAGTGACAATTTTTGGACAGGGGATTAAGGAGAGTAGATTTGGGAATAAAGTTAATTTGTGACAAATCTTTTAAAAAAAAAAAAATTCGGTACAGGATTGGCCTTGAACTTAAAGTTTGGGGTTTTTTAGGAAATTAAGCCCATATGAAAGTGATTATTATCATGTTCCACAAAATGAATTGAGCTCACTCTTTCACTAGGGGTCAAATATCACTGAAGATCATACCATAGGAATTCCAAGCTCTTTAAGATCATGTTCACCCATCTGCTTCAACGCTGCCATGTCAATCTGCCAAATATATTGATACAAAAGAAAAAAAACACCATTAATTAAAAATTCATGGTCCTTCAGAAAAGCAAATGACAGAGACTAGAATCAAAGCCACACCTAAAACATATCAGGTGGATGATTTAAGCGCACTCCAATGATGCATCTTATAGATCCGCTCTCTAGAATGAGCAAATGCAGTGGAAGCAGGAAATGAAAAGGACAACTTTGGATGACAGAATTGATGAAACTAATGACAACTATTCTAAGTTCTAATTTCAATTACTGTCACTCAATGATCTCATCCATTTGCATCAATTTTCAGTTCCTTGTTCTTAGCTTCTACCCAATTCCCACTCCCCAGCAAACCTGTATATTCTTTGAAGTTTTAGTTGTAATACAAAGCACGGTCATGCAAGAAGCTCAATCAACCTGATTGTGAATAATTTTTTCCTCAAGAAATTTCAAAAGAGTAGCACTCACTTCTTCAGCCTTGAACAGAATGGCATATTTCGCTAAACCCAATGAGTGCAACAAGCCATCAACAGTTTGATGTTCATCACCCTAGAAAATAATAAGCCAAAACAATGTCAGGGTCATAAGAGACCAGTAATTCTGTTAATTTGCAGTTAAAAAATAAAAGCGATATTCTAAACCTCAGTGAAAAAAGTCATGCATTGAAGACATCTAAAGGTCATCATTAAGAATGGACATCAATCGTTTACGTGATTAGAGAGTGAAAACCAGGAAAGTTGGAATGAAAGATATCCTAGGCCATGGTTAAGAACTATGACTGTAAGATGTTCAACGAAGCAACAATCTCAAAGGTAATCTATGTAACCAATTTAAACGGAGCAGCGATCAATCAAGGCATAACTTCATAAAAACAGCAAGAGGCAAAGTGATTAATGATTCATACTCAGTCTTGATATCAATATATTAACATAGGCTAGATTCATGTAGCAAAAGCAAAAAGGTAATCCGCAGAAAAATCTGTTAATGCATGTTACCACTACCGACAGCCAATCCAATCATGTTTGGAAGCAGTTGACAAGCTCTAAAATCATGTCGATAATACAAAGCGTGCATCTGTTTCATACACTGGCAGAAGATTGTGGTGATCACCCACTTGCATGTAAAGAGGTTAAAAATGAAACATCCATTCATAAAATTTGCATGTAAAATGGTGGGGGAAAAAAAAGACACCCCAATGCTTTATAAAAATCCCAAAAAAGTTATGAAGGCCATGGAGGATTAAAACTACAAAAATTAGCTCAAAAAAAAAGAGATGAACAATTTGAAATCAAAACCCTTTTGTTTTCTCTCACTACATAACCCAAACACTCAGGATGATGTTTGTCCAGTGAGAATTCAATCCTACTTCTCCTGTTCCATCAATTATATGTGCTGTTTGTGTGACAGCACTATCCAACTCAACTATAAGAACCTGGCCTATTACATTTAGCTATTAAATGGTCAACAATACTACATCAGACAGAGAAAAATAATGATTGGTCTCAATTGAGAAGACATTAAGCTCATATAAGTTCCGGCCAATCAACTTCACTTTACACGATAACCAGGTTATGGTCACTGAAACATGAGATGTTCCTTGTCTAAATAGTGGGGCAGCCTGGGTAGGCTTCTGTCTGTATTGGAACATATAGATATTAAGTGCTTGGGGATGATAATAGTAATATTGAGCTTAATGCATACCTAATGAACCAAATAAAACAGTAAACAGGGGAACTTTTTAGTTAAAGGCTTAAAGCGTACTCCTACAAGCAAAATACCACTATATGTAATGCAGCACATGAAAGTATGAAAGATCTCCATATCAGAATGTTGCTAATATTAATTTCCATGTGCCAATTAATTGACATAGAATAAAATGGAACGTGTCACAATAGTTAGGAGAATAGTGTCTTTCTGTAATTAGGAGTTAGGTGGCCAAAGTCAGGAGAAAGCTTAAGTGGGTGGCAGACGAATCAACCACTAAACAAGTAGATTCCTGCATTTGTCTTGCTTTTCCAGGAACAAAAGCATGCGAGGAGGACTCGACTGAAAAAGAATGCCTTCAACTTCCAAAAGATACAATGCTCTCATTGGTTGTCCAATCTACACTTTTTAGGTTATCAAAGCATGGGGAAGCGGATCCAAATATTGAAAGTTTAAAGGTAAGATCATCAAGATACACTTCATCGCTTCACATTTGTGTACTAAGATCCAAGATTAATTGAACTGTCCATCAAAATATGATACTTATACAGATAAGTAGATCAAAGCACTGCACTAATAAAGAGAAGGAGACGCGGCATTCATTCATCGACTGTACAGGAAACATAGGAGACAGAACAAAGCTTATTTTTGATAAGACAGACATTATATACCACAAAAAACAAGAACCAGAAAACAGTTATCCATGTAAAAGCTGGCACAATACAAGTAATCTCTATATGTAGGCTTCTGGAGAGCAAAAGTAAACTAGAGAGAAATAGAAAAGGCAAGAAGCTGCATACCAAGTATGAGCTTTTCTGCACAACATTGCTCGGAGGACGAGACTGACCCAGAACTGTTGCTGTAGGCCTTACGCTTGTAGAAGGACGTGATGAGTTTGTTACATAAGGCACACCACTACTCATAGGCCTGGAAGGAAGCACTTCTTTTTGCATATAAGCAATTGACCTGCCTTCGTCCGATGTCCTCATTGGCAACCTTCTATGAACATCCTCTGGGCTCCTTCGGGGGGAGAGGCCCCTAGAACTAGCAACATACCTTTCTGGGGATCTTCGTCTCAAACTCTCCAAATCTAAAGAAGAATAAGAACTTCTAAGAGGCTCGGTCCGAGGCAAATGACTTGTACTTCTCGATGGAGGAATTCGACCCGAGAAACCATTATCCTTCCTTTCATGCATCCGCTGCCTTGAGTCAAGTGCAGCTGCTGAGGTGTGAACTGTTTTAGACAGCTTCTCACGGAGGTCCACGGCATCACATTCGTCATCACTCAGAGTTCTTCGAGATGAATTCTTTTGCATGAGCTTAAAACGAAGGTCGCCTTTACCAATCCGAATGTCTTGGTAATCCAACAGCAGATGACTATAGTTAGATATCAGTTAAAGAAGATAACTAAAAGTTTTACTATCTCAAGAAAGTTAGAGAAGATCAATTACCATCTAATCCATTGCTACCTCTACTTGACATGGAAATATCTCCTCGATGTCTGCAAAATGCCAACGTATCAGCATACTACTCTACTAGACACGAACTAACCAAGTGAAACCAACAGTGAAAGTTTTCTTGGGAATTGGAAAGGTTGCAGAATCAACAGCAGTAGCAGAAAGGTCAATAACCAACACCAAAAGATAGGTAGGTAAATAAAAAACTGAACAAAACAAGCCAGCGCAAGCCGGGATATAAAGTCTCATGAGAGTAAACGCACCTTTTACTACCGAAGTTGTTTCCATGCGACAGGGTACTATCGGCAGTACTGCCTAGTCTATCTCTTACAGAGCGCTTACTCCCGACGGTTGGCACCGAATCAGCATATGAAGCATCTGAAACAACTCCTGCCCTCTTCACCACCTGGAAAGTGACTTAATGTCAATCAAACTCTTGACCTATACAGTCCAACCAGAGTAACGTCTCTCATTCAGCTCAGTTTGTAAGAGGATGGCCGGTTGTCGAAATTTCAAAGGGAGAGACGAATATCAACCTTCAAGTTGCTTTCTTTCTCTACTATACTAGAAATTCTAAAAGTTAAACTAAAATCGCCCAAAATCAGTCAACCGTGCTGGCCAACGACAATTTTCTCTCAGCAAGACGACACAGAGCACAAGCAAACCGACCGAATAATCCACGGGACTTCGCTTTTCCATTACAATAAATCAAATCCAACAACATTCATGGATCTCAAACGAGCAAACCTAGAAGAATAATGCCAAAGCCCGACGACAAGAGAAACCATGAGGAAACCCTCACTTCCCAAACTTTCAAGAGTTTTCGCGAAACGATGAAGCTAACCTGGCCACTTCGCCCGAGAGTGATGGTAACTCTGCCTCTCGAAGCCTCAGTCATTTCCGCATCCAAGAAAAAACAACACGAAACCCTAGGCCAGCCCAATCAGCTACGCGTCACCCGGGCCGCGCGTATAGACGGCGTTTCACGGTCGCAAAACTCAACGGCGGAATCCACGACGGAGCAGCCGGTGCGACAGACAGCGGCGGCGGAGGAGGAGCGGCGGCGTCGAGGGCGGCGGCGGGGGGGATGCGGGCACGGCGTTCCCGTTGGGCGATAGACGCCAGGAAGAGACGACCGACGAAGACGACGCCGCGGGGCGAGTCGAAGAAACCGCCGATCGACGGGGGCTACGGCGGAGGAGGAGCTGCGTCGAGAATGTATCGAGAGCGCGGGGGCGGTTAGGGAAAGAGCCGGAGGAGGAGGACGAGGAGGAAGAGCTCCGATGGCGTCGAATCAGAGAACCATCCAACGCATTTCGGGGTGCCACCGCTGGAGATGACGGAGGGAGGAAAACCCTTTCTGCTTATTTCTTTTCTCCTCTTTTTTCTTTTTCTTCTTTTCTCTCCCTTTCCATTTTTTCTCTCTTTTTTTCCCTTTCTTTTCTATTTAAACTTCTAATTTTTTTTTTTTAAAAACCACCGTACCCAAACTTTTTCTATAATACAAAAAACTCCAAACTTTTACTGACAAAAAAACCCAAATTTATACTCATGTGACGTGTTTACTACTATCTAAATATGTACTCACGTGATACATTTACTCTAAATTTTGAGATAAATGTGTCGTACAAATATAAATTTAAAATTTTTGATATTAAAAAAAGGTCTGAAGTAAATGTATGATACTAATCTAAATTGGGGTAAATGTATTGCATTGATACAATTTTAGAATTTTTTGTATCACGAAAAAAAAAATTGAGATAAATATGTGATGGTAAGTCTAATTTAAGAGTTTTTGTGACTTTTTCCTATTTCTTTTTGAGTGAAGCTATTTTCATATCTAATATATTTTTTTGTCAAATATCCAAAGTATTAAACACATACCTTTTCGGTGCATTGAGATTTTCTCCAAATAAGATAATTTTCATATTTAAGCTTGTAATTGTCATCTCGTTAGAAAATACATATTGATTTTAAAGTGATTAAAAATCTCCTACAATCAATGACAATATGGTTTTTTTGCAATATGGTTGAAATTGATAAATTTTTGCAAACAAACTTATAAGCAAAGGAAAAATGAGAATTGAATAGAAAGAAAGAACAAATCCGGATACATACGATGGACTAATGATGTATAAAATAAATTAAATCATCAAAATGAAAATATGATAAAATTATGTTCGAGCTTTGTGATTAAAGGAACTTAAATTTTCTTCCTTTCTATGGAAAAATAGAGAAAAATCGGATTATCCTTAATTTTCAAATGAATATATGGGTAAGTGAAAATATTATACATTGCTTAAAATTTTTCATAAAGAATGAAGTGTTGATAAAATTAAAGTATGGAGGGATTTTTTTTTTTTTTTGGGGGGTGGCGAGTTGTCTGATTTTTTTTTTTTTGTCAGAACGGGCTGTCTGATTAAAGCCAACCTCTTTACAATTTTTATAGAGGAATCAAAAATCAGTGCAAGCGCACATGGGGAAGAGAAAAAGTATAAAATACTCTCGAAAATATCATATGACCCAATCATGAAATTTTGAGCATTAATAGAAATATTTTTTTGACAATGAAAATAAAAATGAGAATAAAAATCACAAAAAAAATTCAAACTTTACCCATTATAATAAATTTACTTTAAGCTTTTTATTGTGATATAAAAGACTTCAAACTTGTATTCCTATAACACAATTATCCTAAACATTTTTCAGTGATGCCCAAATTTGTATTTATTTAACATATTTATCCTAAAAATTTAGCGTCACAAAAAAAAATTGAGGTTTTTTGTATCACAAAAAAAAAATTAGAGATAAATGTGTCACATAGTTAAAAATTTAGAATTTTTTTTGTCACAAATTTTTTTTAAATTAAATGTGTCATAGTCGACGAAGTTTGGAATTTTTTATGTGAGATAAATGTGTCGATTTTTTGATGACTTTTTCCTAAAATGGATTATAAAACTCCATTATAGTAGCCCTCCGAAATTGAGGTCAAAGGAGACTAAACGGGTGACAAGATAGCACTGAGGACTTATGAATGAAGGAGGTGCATGTCACGTTCGGATTCTCTCCGAAAGTCCAGTACGTGTCGCAACGTGGGTTTTTGTCGTGAATTTTCTGGTCTAAAAGTCCCCACCACTAGACTTGTTTTTTTTATTTTTATCAGTCCTACTTTATTCCTATTCTACACTCACTCTCAGACTTTTGCCCCGTCTTTTGCAGAGCGTGGGAGTCGAAACCCACTCTTGAAACTTACGCGTTCCCACCCCACCCCCTGAGAAGGTGGGGATTTGAACCCATCATCTCCCCCTTCCATGTTGGAAGGGTGGCCACTAGGGCGAATCCCAGTGAGTACTATTGGGTGGCTTGGACAATGCTAATTAGTTATAAAGCCCAATACCAGAATTCTGTAATCATTCCTTTGGATGAGCCTGGACAAGAAATTAGGCCCAATTTCTTAGAGCCCGGCCGGGCCCATTAGTTGATCATCCTAGTCCCTATCGACCTATTTCAGGGTTGGTTAGGAACTCATCAAGGTCTAATTAGTTTGTGTAAATCGGATATTTTAGATTCGGAAATTCGGTTGTATTATATTACCTTAACGTCCAAGGATCAATACCACTTTTTCTGTGAGAGGTTTCTTGATGCGATGCTAAAATTCTATATAAAACGCGCTATTCCATATTCATTTTACGCTTGTTTTAATTAGAAATGTGGAACTTGCATTGCTTTGAAGTCGGGAAAGTGTTAGTCTAAACAAGTGAACCCTAAATCTAAATTGTTGGTCATGTTAAACACCGTAAAAAATCATATGCATTTGCTATATTATGTAATGCAAGCATTCGCTTTCGACAATACGAAAGAACCACCAACTTGAGCTCGTGCTTGGTTAGTCGGCTGAAAATATTTGATGTTGCTTATTGCAATGCAATTGAAATCGAATGATATATAAAGGCTCATGCCACATTTACCCCTCAAATTGCTTTAGGCACATCCTAAACTTTAAACTATATAAATAACCCTATATTGAAAATTCATTAATAGTAAGATTGATGAAAGAGGTTTAACGTAAATCAATCAATCTAATGAACTGTCTAGACATTTCCTGTGTTGTCAATTTCTCTTGTGTTGGAATCAAAGAAGTCTATGTGTTGGTTTGTTTTTACGAGAATCATCTAAGATTCGAGATTTTAATAAATTTACTCAAATAACTTTGAGCACACTCTAAAATTTAAATGGTCCAAGATAGCACTCACTAAACTACATAAATGGTTATGACCAACATAAAATAAAATAAAAACTACATAAATGGTAAAAATAATGAAAGAGGAAACATATAGCTTTAATGTAGATCAATGAATTTAATGACTTTTATCTACCTTTCCTAAATTGTTGTTTCTTCTTTTATTGTGTTCAAGTCAGAGAAGTTTAGGGTGCGCATGATAAAATTTCTACTTCTCTATTTCTCTGTTTCTCTATTCCCGAAACAGGTTTGGAACAGAAATCCGTTTGGTAACGCAATTTGATTTTTCTATTTCTGGAATAGATTTTTATTCCAGAAATAGATTTGAAGAAGAAATTAGAAGCTAAAATTTTTAACTTCTCAATTTCTGAAATAGAAATTGAGAAATCAATTTCTTGCTAGAAATTAATTTATGTTCCATAAATTTTGTCATGCACACCCTTACAAGTTAGTTTTTTATTACAAGAATCGTCTAAGATTCAAGTATGTTAATAAACTTACCAATTGCTATACTAATTTGAAAGAATACTAATAAAGTATATTTAAATTAGAACATCTTTCTAAAATTCAATCTCTAATAACTTAAAGTAATGAACAATTCTTAATTTCAATTTTTTTTAGGAAAATCGTTTAATTAAAGTCGTGAATTCCTTATGATTACAACTTATATTTAAGATATGTTAATTAATACCAATAAGGTTTCAAGCTCATTATACTCTCTTTTTTTTTGGCATAAGTGTACTGAAAGTCTTAAAATTTATTATCTAAGTGCAATTGAATATCAAAACTTACAAAAAGTGCAATCAAGTTCTTATGTTAACTTCGTCTAATTTGATTATCGAGAGATGCTTACGTGACTTTTTTTTTTATATTTACTCTCCTAAGTGTCGTTAACATGACTAAAAAACTGAAGGAGAAGACTAAAACAATGTCGTTTTAGATATTATTAAAATTAGACTAAAAAACTATATTTTTCTTTTTTTTAAAGAAGGAAGATGCATAATGGCGAGAGCCTGGCTGGCCCACATTGTCGCCACCCCACCATCGTTAGAAAGGGTCGGCGATGGTAAGGATGGCTGGCTAGTGGTCGGCGAGGGTTGCGATCCTTGCCGTTCTGCATCTTCCTTTTCTTTAATTTTTAATTTATCTTTTAGTCTTATTTAAATAAAAAGATCATATTTGGAACACAATGACATTGTTTTAGTTTCATCCTTCATGTTTAGCCACATTAGCACCGCGTAGGAGAGAGAAATAATAAAAATAGTGAGCATTTTCCTTTAGCCAATTGGACAAAGTTAACGAAAGGGCTCGATTGCACCAATTTGATAAGTTTTAAAACTCGATTATACTTTTAATAATCAATTATACTTTCAAATAAGTTTTAGGATTTCCAGTGTATCTATCCATTTAAAAAAGGAAAATTAGCTTGAGCACGTTAGTAAGTAGAAGTGAGGAAATAAAATTTGTCTAAAAACAAACGGAAAATGATATAAATTGGTTGAATAAAACATCATGATTAATATGGACAGTCTTGTATTTTCATGGTAATATGCCGCATTTACATTTTCAATAAATAGCAACTTTCATCCTATCCACTTTTGATTTTGGTTAATTAGTTTTGTTGAGGACCAACTCAATAAGTCGGGGAGTGTTGTAGCGACAAAAAGGATTTCTTTTCGGTTTGGATGAGTAGAAGAGAACCGAAGCCGGATGAAGAAAGCCAAGCAAAAAGACTAGGATAATCAACTTATATCATCACGAATTCTCCAAGCGAGATGAAGCAAATCGAGCAAAAGTATAGGATAATCAACTCATATCACCATGAATTCTCCAAACCTTGGAAATCATGATCTTTAGAGGGATAAAAAAGTTGGTCACATCAGCCTTTCAGGAGAAAAAGTGTGTTCCTTCAAATCTTTTCAACCTTTTTCACTTGCCAAACAGTACAAACACCAAGCTCCTCTGAATGAAATCTCTTCTTCTCTCTCCGAATCACTCATTAACCAAACATAGTCGAATAGTTGTTCGTAGTCGTGATAACAGCCCTGAATTTCCACGTTCAAACTGTGAGGTTTATATGCTTCATTCTCGCAAGATCTACCAATCAGCTCAATTATCAGAAGCCAAATAGATTGCATCTTGTCGTTAACATCGGCTTTTCGATGTAAGATCAATCATCATTGAGTGGATCGGAAATGATTAGCATAGAGATATTGAAAGCAAAAACTACTATTGTGGACCCTAATCTGTGATTTGGCAATTCAAGAGCACAAGACATTACTTCTTGCAGCAGTTCAACACAACTTATTTATACATACATGAACAGATAGGTCCAAAGTTTTCATAATCCAGGAAAGCAAGTTCACAGAAAAAAAGGGGACAAAACCACAGCACATACAAATGAAGGAAAGGATGTAGAGAGAGCTTGTGATGTAGATCACGATGTCTTTCAGTCACTAAAAACAAATCTCGAACTCAAACCTCAAGCATACTTACTATTATAGCGAGAACTTGAAAAGATCCACGTAAATAAAAGCTTTACTACTTTGTTCCAAGATTCGGACCATGATGCTTCGATTCCCAGGTAGAGAGAAGTGAAGATAGGATCAACGTCGACGGATCGAAGTCTCTCGTGAAGAAGGCATAACCCTAGTTTTCTTCAGAAGTCAACACAGAAGGGTGTGGAAAAGGCCCGAAGGCTAGGGACAAAAACTAGGGTTTCTCTTCTCCTTCAGCGAAACCATCTTCACTTCCTTTCGATGAACTCTCCGATCTAAGCTTCTTTCTTCCTCTTTCTTCTTCTTCTTCTTCTCGATCTCCTTCTTCTTCCTCTGAGAGCTGTGATGGTGGAGAGTTGATCTGGTGTGGTTGGTAATCGGTAAAAGACGGTGTGCTGGGGATAAAAGCGAGGGGTGAATAATGATGAGAGGAGGAGGGCAGAGGACATGATGATTGCTTCGGGTTGTTATGTTGCGTCGAATGAAGAGATAAGAATCCCGCAAACACTGCGTGAAATTTCACAATCTTGATGATTGCTGCCTCTATGACCTGGTGATGTTAATCATAAACCTAGCGTACGAAAGAGAGAGAGAGAGAGAAAGCGAGAGAGAAAGAGAGATGATAAAGAGAAGACATATGCTGAAGGCTGGGTTTGTATCTTTACCTTCCCAAAGACAAAACCAACTTCAAAAAGCCATCATCATCGAGATTAAAAAGCGAAAAGAAATGAGTATTTTCGGCACACACCATCTTTTAGGAATATTATCGATAGGATTTTCTTTTACACAAATACTCCCAAGCTCTTCAAATTTTCATAAATTCAGTTAGTACCTATGTTTGGTGTATACACGAGCCTCGAAATTTCATCTAGAGGAACTTCAAGGAAGGCGAAAAGAAGAATATTCTAAAAAGATGATGGCATGCATCAATTTAAAATCTATTTGAAAATGTAATTGCAACGTGTGTATCCTTTTAGTGCTCCGAGAAAATTCAAGTCTTGTTTGCCAATAATACTCGACTCCTCTTATTTGTTTGACATTTAGAGCGCAATTTCATCCCGTATAGGAACCTTAAGACTTCTAGCACACCTAATTTATAATCGTGTCTTGATATCATTGGAAAGAAATGTGGAAGAAAGGATCGTGTAATGTTGGTCAAACTAAAATCGGTGCAGGGAAAATACGCGCCCTTCAAAGTTATTTTAAGCGGGTCAAAATGACTTTGCGACCACATATTTTCACCCTAAAGTGAAGCTTTACTCGATATAAGTGAACTAATTGATAAGCATCTATGTACCGATTTAGTTATACCCCTTTGAAAAATCAAATTTGATGCCGCAGCACTAAACAATAAACATCACTTATCTTAGGCATCAACAAGGTGCGGATCAATTGTCAATGAGACAATGCTGTTTGTCACACCCTGAGTGGCTCATCCGGCGATAAGGGAATTATTAGTCAGAGCACAAGAATTCCACGGTCAATTCTTTTTACTAGTTGATCTTTGAATTTGAACCTACACGTGATAATTTCTTATAGGGTAGAGATGGCAAGAAAATAACTTTTAGAAATCAGCCCCTTAGCTTCCACGTAAATGCCCTATTCTTTTTTTAATCAGATCACAGAAACCAAACTTAGATACATTTACTTCTGTGAATTTTTATTTTGACAATTTTCTCAAATCCCACAACTCTTATTAATTTGATTTTTATTGAAGGTAAAGCATCCGAAACATTTTCGGAAATGTGGTTATATTAATAAAATAGATCCATGCATAATGTAACCTTTGAAATTCAAATTCAATACTTAAATTTTTTATGAAAGAAAAGCATATGGGCACGACGACCTAAGATGAAAATGTAAACACGAAATTAAAGTAAAATGACTCGATGATGATGTAAACCTCACGTCGTTTTACAAGTCCGTAACTCTTGACTTTCCTACCATGCTAAAGTTGAGGGGGAAAGATACTCCATGGCCATGGGGTTGCTCTTTTAGCTTTGGAAGTAACGAAGAAGGTTTTATTCTCCCGCATCGCAATGATTAAAATTCCGTCTTCCGAGGCAGTGCCTAATTTTCACTCCCTTTTGGACATCCAAAGGATGTGAAAGCTGCCTTTCTGCCAAAAGTGAAATTGTGCAATCGGACGGATCGGATCGAATTTGAACACGTCAGAAATTGACGTCCTCCCGTTCTATGGACCCTGCGCCTTCTACTTGATCCATCCAGCTCTTTAATAATCACATGTCCTCTAATTTGTCCACCATTTGCAAGATCGAGCCGAGTTCCTTAGCGTTTGTAAGTCCTCCAGTTCATTGACCTTCTATCGGTTCATCAAAATTCTTTCAATGATCTATCGTCTTCTAATTTATTCACCATCCGCAAGATCCTAACATTGATATATTCCCATCAATAATTTACATGTTATTTACAGAGTTCATCCAATCATCAATACATCTCGCTTCTAATAGCTTACTTATCTTCGTTTTATAAAAAAGTATATGTAGAGGTAGTATCTTCTGCACACTCAATTGCACATGCTATTATAATTAGAATGTCTTGTCGTTCTCAAAACACTATTAAGAAATTTCCTAACAAAAAATATAGGCCTTTCACGCAACTAATTAGGCCCGCATTATTTGCCTATTTGGTTTGTTTTTCTGACCCACTTTCCCTACTTTATCAACAAGAGAATTGCCCACACCGAAGGGGCCGAAGAATGTGAGTTAAAAATGGGTTGTAGACCCACAACCCATTTTTGTCGCCTCCACTCATTATTCATCGCAACAAGGATAGAGATTAGAGATCCTCAAATTTAATTTACAGTTTATTTATCCTTTTCCAAGAAGTACACATCAGCGTGGTGACAAGTCAATGCTTGAGATCGAGATGTGCTCCTCCTTTTTTCCCCTCGTTGTCTTTTCCACTTTGCTCGTTCTTCTTCTTCCTTCTTGACATAGGCCACATGGCAACAGCTTTTGATCCTGTGGCCACTGATATTGCCATCAGTCACCTCACCGCCACGCTCCGTCGCTAATGCTCTTTAACACATCGCCACCACTGCTAGCATCCCACAACCTGCGTGTGAGCTAATCGACAACAGGTCACGACCAAGGCCAACTACATAGCCGCAGATCGATGGTCGAGGTCGAGAGAGAGAGGCATGACAAGGACCAAAGAAGGTGTGGTAAGGCCGTGCGAGCGTACAGTTTTGGTGGGTGGTCCTCACGGTGGCGGATGGCAGCTTCCACCCCGACTTGAGCGTACGGTATTGCGACATGCATGAGAAGTAAAGCCAGCAACATGGGTCATTTTTCACTCAGATTTAATGGGCCCAATTCGATATGGGTAACTTGTTATCGCGAGCCACTTTGCTCGATGCTTGATCAAACCCAACTTCAATCTTTGCTCTCTCTCCCTTCTCTCCAGTGATCTGCATTGTGCTTGCTCGTCTTTGGTGGCTCTCTGAAAAACTAAATGAGTCAACATGAGTTAAATGTGTCAGTTTGGGTTAGCACTATTTTCGATTCGATCCGTCCCAAATTTAACTCGACCCATTCATTTGACGGTCCTAATGGAGGGGGTGCATCATGCACGCAACCCAATCCCAAAGAGCCGTGTCGAGAGTTGATCTCTACTCTTCTAGGAGAAGCATTTAGGAGAGCATCTTCTATGGAAAGTTCAGAGCATGCATACTCGAATGCGTCGCCAATTGAAAAGCACTGCCTCACCGTTTTTTCTACTAAGGAAAACATCGAACGTACCTAACACAGCTCTCTCTCTCTCTCTCTCTCTCTCTCTCTTCCTTTTGGTAAACTAATCTGCATGGGTTGAATAGACTATGAACCATGCGATTCATATGGAATTGCCCGTTTACTTAAGTCTTGGAGATTAGTTATTAAATATCTTATGCTTGAAGAAAAGTGCCGTGAATATTTAATTTGCAAGAGGATGAATTTTTTAGGCCTTAATCATACGTACTCAATTCGACGAACATCGACTAAATTATGAGCCTTGCACGACTCTCTTTGTTTGACTCTGCTCTAGCAACGTTTCAGCAACCATTATGTAATTAAGAAAAGTGATCCTGACATGGCGGATTTACGTGGTTTGGAGGTGTGCCTCCTCCATGGAGAGGGATCGAGGAGATTGTTCCACTATAATAGACAGAAAAAGAGAGAGATTATAATCGCTCAATAATAAGTCCCACGAGGATCAACCAAGCAAATCTCTAGTAATAAGTTTCTCTTGATGGCTCTCTGAAAGATTTTTTTTTCCGAACGAGAGGTGTCGGAATAAGCGAAATAGGTCAAATCCGTTGTTTCATTTTCGGTTGAAGCACGTTGTCGAGATTTTCCCCTGGACAGAACACGCAAGGAAAGATGTTGGCAATGTTGTTCGTTCAGAACATGCAAAGAAAGATGCTCGTTTTTGGCTTCGTGCTAGAGGGGCCGAAGTAATAAGAATCTTTTATCTTCAATTTGCACTAGTAAGTGATGACCAACTATGCATAAGAATCTCTAATCGTTTCAAAATATTATTAGTGCAATCAAATATATATATATATTACTGCCGAACCCTTACATTATACATATAAGAGACCATAGCAGTACACATCTTCATACATTGAAAACTCCAAGCATATACAGTGAGGTCGACATGGATGTGGGTGACTCGAGTGGTGAGCGTGGTGGTTGCAGCATCGGTGTGTGGCTATGGCCTCGAATCTGGGCTTCTGAAGAGGGTGAACGAGTGGGTGTACGTGAGCAGTTTGGTGCGGGAGAGCTTCACTGCAGCTCTCTGCCGCCTCCCGGCGACATGGGGTGGCCCTTCATTGGCCCAATGTGGACCTTCTCTAAAGCTTTTGAGTCCGGCCATCCCGATTCCTGCATGGCTAGCTTCATCTCCAGGTCTTTTCTGATGAGCCCTTCATGTTTAACTGCTCTTATCATGGTCTTTCTTCATTTTCCTTTTTTTGCTTTCAGCAACTCAAAAGAAAATGATATTGCGTGCATAGCTTTGTTATGGGAACGATGTGGTAGAATAAATCGAAAAACAGGGCACAAACTACATGAGAATTCATATTTTTTTTGTGGAACCCAATATGAGAATCACCTATTCATTTTATAGGTGGTTGGCTTCATCTGGTTGGTGTAGGCCAAAAGTCTCTCTCGTGGCAATTCAAATTAGCTCTTGCTAGCCGAAATTTTACCCGTCAGCCATCGCCAGTCAGCCATCAGGGAATGATGGCCCTAACCCTGTCGAGGACAAGAGGGATGCGGGGAGTTCGCAATGTCTTGCTTAGTCTATCATATAAGAAAAGTACATCACTGAACTCCCGTGTTATAGATGTTGGAGCATCATGGAATATTCAGTTTAGAAACCGGATGTCACATGTTCAAATCCTGCTTATTACGTGCAAATTAAGATCATACGTTCAAATCCTACCTATTACGTGTAAACTGTTACAGATAAAAGTGACTTGTACCAGCTAAAAGAATTATATATCTATATATATATATATATATATATATATATATATATATATATATATATATATATAGATATGTAGGAAGAAAGAGAAACGTTTTTTTCTTTTGAGCTTCTTTCCTTTGACTCTGAAGTTAAAGGGTTATCGGTCCGTAAGTTAAAAGAGTTTTTCAGTTTAATGAACTTCGTAATAGTTGAATGACTATGATATAAACCTGTAGTTTGTTGTACAGATGTGGTTGGACGGGGACGTACAGGACCCTAATGTTTTGGAAAGCCAAGCATTATCGTTCCTACGCCTGAGACTAGCAGCCGAGTATTGACAGATGAAGTGAATTTCATACAAAGTTACCCCAGAACCACCCAAGAACTAACAGGGAAGAGATCATTCCAGAGCACGCTGGGCGCTGCACATAAAGGAAAGACTTGATCTTTGACATTCTACATATGTACCTTGTAGCTGGTTTCAATAGATCCGCCGCGGCTACAATGTGGATACTCCTACACTTTTATGAGGATCCAAATATCTTGCAGAAAGCGAATGTTCCGTCTGCATTATAAAAATCAATTTTCCTAAGTTTTCTCATGGTAAAGCAGGAAGATAAAACCTTTTAGTTGACTTATCCTTGCCAATTGATTGTACAAATAAAAGAGAATGAAAGTTTGGCCTCAAATATTTGATGATCACTTTCTTGACGTCGCTATGTATATAACACGATATAAATCCAGAGCTTCTTATTCTCGCATAACAGCTACAGCCCTTGATGAGAAGAACTTGTGCTATTCTTCGCCGGCTGCGTAGAAATATTGCTAAATCCAGGCGGAGCAAATTCAAATCCTCCAAAGTAGAGGACCGACGCAGAAAGGATTAACTTACCAGGAGACTAAACAGACGGAGCATCTGCCTAAGGCATGTCTCCAATTTTTTTCCTTCGACCTATGGTACAAAACTTAACGAAGAAAAGAAACATTCAGACCAGATAGAGCATTAAAAGGTTGTTTCTGTATTCAGTGAAATGATCAATTTATATGCAAGTGGGTATCTGCAATTTATCAATGCACTTTGGGGTTGTCCGCAGGGTTAGTTTTGGTTTTTCATTGTTTCGAGAGGTGAAAGAAGACGTTGAGAGTGCATAGCAAAAGCCCGATACCTTCACCACTAGAGATTATGGCTAAGAGAAAGCCCAAGTCCAAGCCCATTAATATATCTAGTTGATTCCATCTTCACTCAAAAGCTTAAATCAATATATTATTGGCCAACTAAGATATATTAACTGCTTCAACCAAATTAATTCTCCAATATGAGACTTTTTTAACATAACTCACACGTCTATTTCAACGCATGTCAAAGGGGTGGAAAGTCCTAATTTGCTTTAGAGCTCTTCATCTGGATCCGGCAAATTACAACTAATGAGAAGAGTTCGATCCTTCAAAAAAGAATGTAAGAGAATCATCTTACAGTGTGTTTGCTATATCTGTGCTTAGAAATCTTTTCACTCTCATTCAAAATGATTTAGACTCTGCATTTTCAAAAACGTACGAGCATTCGATATTTCACAGCTCACTTTTTGCAAGCAGGACTATAGAAAGAAGGGAGGTGCGTTCATTCCATTTGGAGAAGAAAGCAGGTTTTGCCCAGGAAGGGGCTGGGCCAAGCTTCAGGTGTCCATCTTTCTACACTATTTTCTCCTTAACTATGAGTAAGTACTTTCACTCTCTTCCTTTTCTTTTTAACCGAAGTGCTTTCTTGCTAAGTTTTCGAATATCAGGTCATGAGAAATAATTTCATTTTTCAATAAATGAATATCATATGATAACTAAAAAAAAAAAAAGCTTAGACAGATTAGTAGATACTAATGCAATTACTCATTCGATTGTCAGATAAATGCTTTGATTGTACAGTAGCGAACTAATCCTAAGCGCCCTATCAACTACTTCCCTTCACCAAAACCTTCAGATAATTTCACGGTGAAGCTCAAAAGACCCGGTTCAGGTTCTATTGATGTATAAAACTATGGCTTTCGGATTCTTCCATGAACATGGTTTTACCAGCAGCGAATCATCATCTTATGATTCATATGGACTGTGAATATGCTGCGTCATCGCAGGTGCGCCTAGATTATATGTTTCCAAAATCAATGTTGGTAGGGATGTGAATTGCTTCAGTTGCATCTGGTTGTATCACGCAATGATTAAGATAATCCAGAACTGCTAAAGCATGTTTTCTCTTTTAGACGTTCAATGTCAACGTTGCAAGTTTACGCGATCAGCTGTACTTTGGAGTCCTTCGGCCTTTTCTTTCGGTGTGCCTTCTTAATCCTTTTAAATCAATGCAGCACTTATTGCACTGATACTTCGCATATGCCCATTGGTATAAATGTGACTCTTTACTTTAACCTAAATATAGCTGAATCCACCGACATCGTCTTAGTCGAGCTAAGTCGAGATTCCATGAGCAAACACAGATGTACAAGAGGGACAATTAAGGAGAGATGGAAGTGAAAAGGCAATGTCTCGCCATGCTAAAGTTGGAGGGAAATATAATGCATAGCCTTGGCGGTGCTCTTCAGCTTTAGGAGTCACGAAGAAAGATTATCATGTCAAATGATAGTGCATCATCTCACATTTCATTAAGTAAAATCCTGTCTTCCCAGCCAATACGAATTTCACTTAACTTTGGGACATTCAAAGGATAAAGAAGTTGTCTTTTTTGCCAAAAGTAAAATTGTGCAGACAAATGGATTGAATTGGATTTTAAACGGGTCTTTAAAACATATGATCTAAATCGATTTATTTAATTCGTGTTACCCTATCTATTATAAATACAATTTGGGTGATCTATGGACATACAAATTCTCTTTCGGCCCAAACCCATTTACATAACTCACATCTTTAGCGTACTTTATAAACTTAGCAAGTCGGAAAAAAATAGAATATTGAAGAAACACTTTTAAGAAAACTTATCAAACTAAAAGAATAGAACAACAAAAAATTGCAAAATTAAGTTAATAGAGAACTGAAAAATTGATAAAATAAACTTATACAACTTCAAAAAAGAACCTATAAATGATTGTAGATACAAATACACAACGATGTAGATCTCCGGTTGACAAGGCACTGGCGATGTCTACCCCTCCCGGCGAGGTCGACGGCCGAGAGTGGCGCCAGTGGACCACCAGCTACGTCGACGGTGGTGAACAAGCAGCATCTATCTCTCTCTCTCTCTCTCTCTCTCTCTCTCAATAAGATTTTGGCCGGTGCGCTGTCGTTAAAGTAACCACATCCATCCTTTGCTGACGGCGACCACTGCGAGACAAAACTTCCTCCTCCTCTCTCTCTCTGAGAGGATGTGACCACCACCTTGCGGCCATTGTCATCCTCGGAGGACCACCACAAAATAGCCGCAGTCCCCAAGCGGCGGTGATCGTTGATTCGATGGTGGTCTCTCTCACCGCCACTATCTTATTCTTTATGTCGGTAGGTGGCTTAGGATTTCCTTCCTTTTAAGTTCAAACCAAGTTCCCATTACTCTTTTGGTAATAATTTTCGGTTTTTGCAAGACTCGTTTTAACTTTTATCGGCTAAAACGACTTTAAATACAGGTATTTTGCATGGTGGGCCTATGTTGCTCTTTAATATGTCTCGATCCATTTTACATGTGTATGCATACATACTCATGATTTTTGTTTTTAGTTTTTGGGTCACATTCATACTTGCATGCGTCAGAAATCGAAAAAGCACCACCTTTTTTTTTGCTTACAATTATGGTAGCTGGAAAGAAGTTGACCAGATACGTTGTATATTAAGGAAAACCTCGTTGTATCTACACGGCCTTTTCTTTTCTTCTCTGGTAAACCTATCTGCATGACTTTAATAAACTATAAACCATGCGATTAATATGGAATTGTCTATCTGCATGTGTCCTGGAGATTAACTATTGAATATCTTATTGCGCACCAATAAGGTGATACTTGATATCATGTGCTTCATCCAGTCGCGATGCATCTGATTTCATGTTGAATGTGTTGTGCTTTGCTCGTCGCAATAAGTAACAATCTTCTCCCGTTACTCTCCAACATCACTAAGCAAACATACGAGCCAAATAGCTTCCTTACTTGCCTCAGTTGACACTAAATACATTGTTATAGTTGCCGATAAAGCGACCATCAACTGTAACTGCACTTTCCAACCGACGACACAACTCACGGCACCCAACGCATGCTTGCAAAATCAGAATCAACATAACTTGTTATTCCTCTAGAAGCACGTATCTTTCAGAAAGTCAAACCGATCCTAACAACATATGGTATGACCTAATGCAAACAAGTCCTAGGGTAGCACATAAATTGGAAGAGCAATGATGACTCGGCTGCTAATCATGATTAATTTATATAACACTACGTCAGATCAGCTTTGCCCCGAGACCTAAAAGTAAAAGATGATTAATCAAATCAAAACTTGGCCAAACAGACTCTCGCCACGAGGCCACCCACAAGTTTAATATTAAGGAAGCTTTATATCGAAGCGATATGGGGCTAAATCAACCTCTATCTTAGCTCATGCCTGCTAATTGACTCTTAGTTACGTGGCTGCGATGTAATCTCCCACGTAGTCGGTATCCTGGGAGAAAGTAGGTTTCTCTAGAAAAGGACAAGGTGAGAACGAGAATGTTTTTTCATCTTAGTCTTGCAATGACATTTTTAAATGACTGCTTTTTGTGCTTGGGATGTCGTACAGCCAGGGACCCTTCAAGAATTCACCAAATAAAAAACCTTAAAGTCAGTAAAGTTAGCTAGATTATTGTTGATTAGGCGGGACGTGAGCCATCTTTACCTCAGAAAATCAAGTGGAGAATTAATAAGAGAGACCCTTATTGTTTTGCTTTACATCAGCATAATCAATCGCCTTTATATAATAAATATTAAACATCTTTTGAACTAGGGTCGAGGATGTCGGGTATTGTTCATGTTTCGGTGTGATTCGACTCCTAGTACTATCATTCACTTCGGCACAAGTTTTCAGTTCAGAAGGCTTTGGAGCTAAATACAAATCAAATATCAAACCAGTAACAAGCTCTTCGCATCAGCAAGCACTAAACGATGCTTGTGAGTGTTATTATATGACTAGACTTGATCGAATGGGTGGATATCGGTCGATCTCGTCCGGGTTGGATCAATGCGAAGAGCGAAAATGGGTTCACTTGTGTAAGCCAAGGCAAACATATGGGAAGTTAGATTTTCAATTGAAACAAACATCCAACATGACAAATGTCCTCAATCACCAAAGTCCATTTCTCTTTGGTATATATAAGTTCTTGCAACCGCGAATAGATTGTAACCCGTATATAGCTTTATACATGATCGAAACAGAGAAGAATTATGTTACAAAATCGAGTCGAGTGTTCATCTTCAAGGACATTCACCCACTTCGTGTGATTAGGGTTTTCCTCTACAGTAGGGATCCTTGTCCTTGTGCTCTCTAAAAGCGGTCGTCAACCAAGAAAAACACTTTTGGCCAATTGTTCATATCAAATGAGCTTAGAACATAGACTCTATTTGTTTCACAAAAACAAATGATCTGAAAATATGTTGCTAGATAGCCATTGCGCCCAGACCCAATTTGTGACCCTATTTGCAGAGAGAGTGATAAAGAGGGAGAGACATGGCAGCTTTGGGTGCTTGGGGACGGGGCCCATGGGATCAACATTGGCATCGCGCCGCAGCAGCGGCACGATCGTGGCTGGTGGTCGATGTTGGCTCAACTGGCATGCACAGCAATTGGTCGTGTCACTTGCAATGCTTAGACGCATCCAAGGGCAAAAATAGGAAACAAGAAAAGGAAAAAGGGAAAAAGGCAAGCCGATACATTGAAATCTTAAAAGGTAACTCGGCAGCTACACGAAGAGAAAACTAAACGTGGAGGCTCCCAATTCATAGAAGAAGAAAAAAATCAACTCTTATCTTTACTTGGATATCATTTGTATCTACAAATCACTACACAACACCTGATGGGATAAGCTGACTATAGCCACGCACCATTTGTGTCCGCGTATCCTTACTTGCATATCCTTTGTATCTTCACCTAATTTTTGCAATATTTTCAAAGCGAATTAGGTGAAGGGTCGTGCTCTTTCAAGGAGCATCCCTCTGTGCTGTCATCTTAACCTGAAATTGGTGGAACCGGAGATACTTCGTGAATAGTCCTACGGTGGTAGATTTTGGAAAAATTTGACAGCTCTTGCCTTGACTTTCTAGAATCTACTCCTCAGTCTTCTTCCGCGGTCAAATTGGAACAATGACCGCCCTGGTTGCATTTAGCTGTCGGGCTTTTCTTCGAATGAAATGATGGTCTGCAACAACACCAATCGTGCGAACCCGGGACCATCGGATCAAAAACTTTTAATGTCGACCGTTGAATCTCGCACGGAATCGTGAGAATAAAAGGAACGAAAAACAAGGGGAGGACGAGGAACCAGGAACCAGGAACCAATTCCGGAAAAGAAACATCCTCATTTTGCTTATGTACAAATCGCCAAAACATACAAACATGTCAACAAAAAAAAAGGTACGATGAGCGGGTCGAAATGTCCAACTTGACCCTCCCCCACCTACTCTTTCCCAAAGCAAATTCTCCATACTTTGATCTTACAATCCAGTCCGCCGCTGTAGACCAGATATCTGGTCCCGTTCCCACTCCCCTCGGCGCCGTCCGCGTCGGCGGCCGCGGCCAAACACTTCACCGGCTTCGCGTGTCCCTCGCACACCGCCAAGCAGGAGTAGCTCCGATCTTTTCCCATCCTCCGCCACACCCTCACCGTGTGGTCCGCCGACCCGCTGCACACCACGTCCCCCACCACCGCGACGCACAGAATGGCCTTGGTGTGCCCTCGCAGCGCCCCCACCACCACCATGTAGTGCTCGCCCTCCCCGCCGCTGCCGCCCTCTGATCCTCTGTTCCGCCCTCCGTCTTGGACCTTCTCCCAAACGAGGATCGACCTATGAATTTTGAATTTTACTGTGAATTCACTTGTTTTGTGCACGCGCGATTGAATAGCTCTAGGAAAATGAATAGTGAACTGAAGTGCTCACCTGTCGCAGGCGCCCGAGTAGAGGATGCATCCGTCCTCGCTCAACGCCAGAGCGTTGACCGCGGACCTGTGCCGTTCTAGAGTCGCGACCAACGCGTGCTTTCTCTGGTGACCCTCCTTCTTCCACACCTTGATCTTCCTGTCGGCGGAGCACGTGTAGACATAGCCGTCGCGGGACACGACGATGGCGCTGATGGCGTCATCGTGCGCCCTGTCCACCGATTCCATGCACCGGAAGTCGGACACCCGCCAGACCTTGAACGACCGGTCCCACGAGGCCGAGTACAGCACCGAGCCGTCATGGGCCAGCGCGAGCGACGACACGGCGTCGACGTGGTGGACCCACGTGCGCTTCTTGTGCCGCCGCACTTCCACGTAGTTCTTCGCCGAGAAGAGCCTCGCGAAGCGATCGGCCAACGTGGGCAGCGAGGTCACGAGCCTGTACCTCCCGTCGGCCTCGATCTTCCACACCCGTATCTTCTGGTCCTGGTGGGCGGTGAAGAGGCTGTCCCCGCGCGCAACCACGCTCTTTACAGCGCTCGTGCTGACGGCGGCCAGCGCCGCGAGCCCTGCATCCGATCCGGGCAGGCTTCGGTCCCACGTCCTCACCTCGCCGTCAGAGGAGCCGCTGTAGAGGAACTTGCCGGCGAGGGCGAGGGAGGAGACGTAGGAGGAGGGGGCGGAGAGAGTGGCGACGCAACAGTGGTGGACGGGAGTCGGAGATAGGTCGAAGGGCTGGGGTTGTTGAGGGGTCAGGGAAGGGACGGAGGGAAGGCTGGATTGGGAGGAGAGGGAACTTGAGGATTCGGATTGAAGGTGACGGGAGTGGGAAGACTGATGCTCGGAGGAGACGGTGGCGTCGGAGCTGCAGGGCAAGGGACATGGAAGAATTCCCATGTTTTTCTTTCTCACCGTAGAGAGAGAGAGGGAGGGAGAGAGAGGAGGGAGGGGAGGGGTTAAATTACAAGATCAAATAATGATGGGGTGGTTGGCTATATATAATGTTACTATATCACCAACATGAATAATTTTACTTAGAATAAAAAAAAAAAATGATAATCAGAAAGACTCTACAGGTTAGAGCATCATAAGCATGCATAACGCACCTAAGTATTTTATATGATTTTGTAGAAATTCAAGCAATTAATCGTCCAATACAACTAAAAGTAGCATCAAAAAAGGGAAAAAGCATATAGTTCCAAACACATTTTTAGTAAGAATGTCAATTGAGCCCATCGATATCGACACATCACCGAACGAAGCAAACTATCAATTAAGGCAAAATACATTACTTTTCAGAAAATATCTTCACCCTTTGAAAAAACAACTACGATCCAACAAAAACTTAATCCTGATCTTATCCATTGATTAGGATTTTTATTCAGGATGAAACATCGACATTGATCTAAGTACTTTTCTAAGAGAGCCCACAAAAGTTATAAATACTTTTTACCTACTTGGCATAGAACGTCAATTCGAGCGTATTAAAAATCGACACTTGTTCTCCGTTTGTCCGAACAAACATTTCAACATCCAGCTGGCATTCACTATAATTACTTGAGGAAAGGGTTAACGATGAGCTCTTTTGGAAGTAGATGAATTGTTTTATATCAAATCAAGATCGATGTTTGATATTCAAATTTCGAGTAAAAATAGAGGACCGCCTATGTGATTATTCCAAAAAAAGAAAAAGAAATATGTCCACAATGGCGATTGATAATTTAAAAATACAGAATAAAATGATCTCTGCATGACAATAGGGGAAAAGTGCAACCAATGTCTTATGTCTATGGAATGCAATTAAGTCATAAACCTTTCACACCATTTATTAAATTTTTCACTTTTTTCTTCAAAAAGTGCAATAAAGTGCTTTCGATAATCAATATCTAAAATTGTTTATATGTCACTTAAAAAATTGACAATATGACATTTATAAATTCCACTCTCTTATTTAAGTTTTTTAACGCACTTGCACTTTTCAATGAAAGTTAAAGACTTGATTAAATTAAGTAAAATGTCTAGGATTCAATTGTTTTTTTTTTTTTTAAATAAAGGTATAGGATTCGATTGAATTTGATTGAAAACTTATAACTTGATATTCTGTACTTAAAATTCAGAAGTCATGGTACAACTTTCGAGCAAAAGAGACCTCCCCTTTGACTATTAATGAAGAAGTCCTTGTAATATGGCTTGAAGCGGTATCACTCGGGTTCTCACCTACGCAAAGGGCAAATCTCGCCTGGGTCATCCGACCGGGGCAAGGCATCGTTAGGATAGCTCAACCCTAGGTTAGCATGCGCGCTCGCACAAGATAGACAGAGAGATGATTGCAGAATCGTGGTGGTAATGGCTATGTCGTGGAAAGATGAGCGCAGTGGAGATTTCGTAAGTTTCTGGGGTATCAAAGGGGACTTCACACATATGGCCTGCCTCCACCCATCTGAATGGTATGCAAAACACACGTAGCATAGACTAAAGTTGGCAATGCCTACTTGTCCATACTAAGATAAGCTCGGTTCGCAACATGACGCCAGCTGCCACTTGGACAACCATCCGAAATTGAGGAGGTCGATATGGACAAAAGCTGTCCTGCCGCAGCTCTTGAGCACATTCGGCGGAGGGAGTGCGGACACCTTTAACGCAAACACCTTTTACGCGGCCAGCCACGCCTGTTGTGGAGATAAAACCAGACGCTTCTCTAAAAAGGACAAGCGCGTTGACGCAAGTTGTGGGGGATGGGACTTGTAACTTTTTGTACGCATTGTACTCTTGATTTTGGTAGAGACGTTGAATCCGGGGTCGAGCTGGAGAAGATTTTTATTCGTGTGGCTCACGTATGGCTATCGGATCTTCCTCCTTTTTCTTGAGAGCACATCGGCAAGGACCAGACCGATGATTTAAAGGGCACGCTAAGCACTCAATCTGCACTCCCTGAAAGTGTCTTCTTAGGTGAAATATAGGGTCTTATAAAGGGTACGCTTAGTTCGCATGGATTTGGATTGACATATGATGGATCGAGTACTTGGTCCCGATGAGGCACATTCCATGTCAGAACTGCCATATCTCCCGCTTAGAATAGTCACGAAGGCCATGTCCGCCGCCTTATAGTTTTGCGATGCATTTGAGGGGGGCGGTTCTCTTGTTTCTTTGAAGATTATATGACTCAAAAGATACTTGAAGTATGGTATTATCCCATCTCATTAAAAATGACAACAACTAGCGACAAAAGAGAAGGTACCAGAAGGAGAAGGCAGCTTCGTATGGTCTTAAACTCTATGGCCATCTCGAGCTCAAGCTAGAAGCATCGGCAGTGAAGCACGAGAAAAAGGCAACATCCCAATGAGTTTTGAGTGTGGGGTCATCATGCATGGCCAATTCCGCGCAGTTTGTCTTGAAGACAGCCCCCTCCCCATCCCCCGTCATCATGATCTTTGGCGACCGCACGCAAGTGGGCGTCATCACGTCATTGACATGTTGCGAGGAAGCAAGTTGGAGGCTCTGAAAAGAGGAGCGGGGGCCATGAGTCAAAAAGACGCAATGCTAAAGCAGAGCAGCACGGGAAACGAATCTGAAAAATGGGTAGGTGCTGGATCATTTTCTCGAGTGGTGATGGACGAAGGAGGCCCGACTCGGGAAGCCTCGTTAGTCGACGATTCTACAGCACCGAAGCTCCCTCACTTTTCGACCCGTGACAACGACCTGGCGCGTCTGCAATGACGACATTCCTCGTTCAGTCTTTTCTCGTTCCTTGTAAGTTTGTCCATCTTTAGATATTATTAGGTTTTTCTGCTTTGTGTACTGACATTTTTTTTTTTTTTCAATCTGATGTACAAAATTTTATCCGAGGAACATATTCACCTGAAGAGTTTATATTGATTGTATGCGTGGTTGTGAGTTCTCATAATTGGGTTATTTATTAGTTAGTGCGCAAGAAAATGATTCTAAATGAGACAAGGGTTATAAATGGGATGATCCATGTTTTATTTATTTAATCCGAATCCATTCACTTGCTTAACACCGCTAAGTGGTGAGTAGTTGCAACTAAAGACGTCAAATGGATGGGTCGGTAAAAAATGATCATGCCCAAAATGACCAATTTAACCCGTTTTTACCCAATTCTATTCAATACAAATATAATGGCTCATATCCGACCCAACACATGCTTGACTAGACCTATATTACTAAAATACTTCTATATTTAACTTAATCTAGAAAAACTTATATCTAAACCAAGGTAAGAGCATGGAGTAAGCGAGCACGAGATTGAGTAAAGGTGAGAGAGAGATTGAAAAAAGAGTCTTAAAAGTACATTGAGTCTAAGTAAGTTGTAAACCATTTAACACCCCAATTATTTAGAGCTTTACCATTTTAAACCTATCTATGACTCATTTACTGAATATAACTAATTCATCTAACAACTCAGCCCATCAAGTATGGGTTAAGAAATGGAGGAAAAATACCAAAAAAATCATAAATCTATTGCATTTGTATAAATTTAGTCCTTAATCATTTCAATTGGACTAGTTTAATCCTAGAGTTCTTTTTTTTTTTTTGGGCAAGGTAAGAATATATTAAGCTAAGAACCAAACTATATAGGAGGGTTCGGCACCAAAAACTTACACTCATAAAGACAACAAGTCAGAACGAGTGAAAGGGAGCCGAAGAAAACAAGGACCGCAAAACAAGCAGACCTAACCAACAAAAGCAAAACAGCCAAAACAAAAGGCAAAAACACCTAGCAAGAAAGGCAGCACGGCAACAAGAGGGCTGGAGCAACACAGGAGCAAGCAAACGCTAGACCGCATCCGCCAGCACAAAACGAACCAACCCACTGCCAAAAGGGGAATCCTCAAAGGAGTCACAACGGCTAGAACCCACCTGCGTAGGCTCAAAAATAGAAGTATCAAATCCCCAACATCTCTGAAGTCTTCTGTTCTTGTACAAGTTTGGCACATTCTTGTAAGTCAGAGTTTTGTCCTTAACAACCTTAATAAGATGGTTCTTTAACGCTGAAATAACCACAGCTTCACCACGGAAGATGACATCATTCCTTTTCTTCCAAATAATATGGCACAAAGCCCCAAAAGAAAACCGAGACAAGGAATGGAAGAATTCCTTTCCCGAGAGGTACTTCATAAGCCAAAGAAAGTTGTCCATCCATGACCTATTTCGCCATGGAATGTTACATCTTGTAGCCCAAAAATGTGCAAGTGTCGCCGAAGTATGACATTCAAAGAACAGATGATCTATAGAATCAGGCTTATCATTACAAAAAGCACAACAAGTGTAGTCGATTCTACCATTAGACAGGAGGCAAGCTTGGGTAGGTAAGCGATTTTTAGTAATAATCCAAAGATGGAATTGATACCTAGGAGCAATAGCGTTGTTCCAAACAAAGGAGGCCTAGGGAACTCAGCTACTCTTTCTCCTCAAAAATTGCCAAGCCGATGCAACCGAAAAAACATCGGAGGAATCACCTTTCCAAGAAAACCGATCCCGACTCGAGGAGAGAGCCGGAAGGGCTATACCCCAACAATCCCAAAGGGATCTGAAACTACGACCTAGCGGATGGAAGAGGTCAGCGACAAACGAGTATTTCTGGAGACCAGAGGCATCAATAAGAGATTGTGGGAATAAGTCAGCCAGAGGACTGATTGGAAGCTAGTGGTCAAACCATAAAGACACCAACAATCCATTACCAATTTTCCAAACAAAGGACAATTGAAATTCCTTCCTTAATTGCAAGATCTTTTTCCATGCCCAAGAGCAGACAGAAGGAGTAGGTGAAACCCAAAAATTCTCCTTCTTTAAGAAATTTGAATGGATCTACCTGCACCAGAGAGATGCCTTATCCGTGAAAAGAATCCAGATATATTTAAGAATTGCTGCCTTATTGCATTCTTTAAGTCTCCGAATACCAAGACCACCCTCATTCTTAGGGAGACAGACATCCTCCCAAGCTACTTTAGCCCCTCCAGAGCCAAGGGAAGAACCCTTCCACAAAAACTGTCTCGATATCCTCTCAATACCATCCAAAACCGAGGCTGGTAAAGAAAAAACACTAGCCCAAAATGCCTGAATAGCATGGAGGACTAATTTGATCAACTGAAGTCTGCCTGCAAAGGAGAGAAAGAGCTGGATCCAAGATTGGACCCTAATAATAATACGGTCGATTAAGGTAATACGGTCCGCCTTACCCAGTTTGGAAGAAATAATAGGTACCCCAAATAACGAACCGGAAGCTTACCTTCCTGAAAACCAACTGCCCAAAGAATACGGTTTCTTAGAGAAGGCGAGCCACATGAAAGAAACACTTCACTTTTATTCATGTTCGGTAATAAACCACTCCAAGAGGAAAATATGTCCAATTCTCTTTTAAGTAAAGTCACCAAGGCCCAGTTTAATCCTAAAGTTCTTTCACATTGATACAAATTAAATCCATCCGGCCAATTTAAATAGGAAATCGCTGACAAACATTTTTTAATTTTTTCTTTTATTTTTTCCCTTTTTTTTTCATTTTTTTTTCATTTCTATTTTTTTCGTTTTGGCCTTAGTTTGCCCTTCACTAAATCTAGCAAACCTTTGCAATGGCCATCATAGTGATGCCCCTCCGCCCACCGGACCGGACCGGACCGGAACCTCTTTAATATTAAAAAAAAATTACTAAAAGAAACTCTAGATTAGATCTCATCTCCTCTCCCTTCGTCTTCGATTCTCTCTCTTTGTCTCTTCCTCGATTCCTCCTAATCCTATCGCCATTTCGATTCCTCCCGAGCATCGACGCCGCCGCCTCCGCCACCGCTATTCGCCCCCTTGCGCCGCCGCCACCCGCCGGAAAATTGTTTCGATGACCTCTTATCTATGTTGAAGACCATCATGGAGGCTAGCAACTTGCGGTTCTAGGTCGGGAACCGGGAATAAGCAAAAAAAAGGAAAAAAAAAAAAATAGAAAAAAAAGAAAAAATAAAAAAAATTAAATAATTAAAAAAAAGTCTTACATTAACATTAATCATACAACATAAGGCGATCACCATCTACCTCAGCCATTTTCTACCTAAATTAGCTGAGTATCGATGTGAAATATTTAGAATTGAACTAGTACTAATGTAATAGGTTAAAGACATTTTTTTATACTTTTCCCAGAAATGAATCTAACCCATTTCAATAGGCCTAGTTACAACCAACGCATCAATGGTAACGAAAGCCGCGTGTAGAGAAATTTTCTTTCCTTGGCGGTGTTTCTGAGAACAATCCTTACTATATAATTGCAATACTATATCGTAAACGAGTTGGAATCGATGCGAGTACTACTTCTCGGACATTTCAAAGGAATGGAACAGAAGATTCAATGGGAAGACTATTCCAATTAACAAAGCCTGAACGCGTATCGACTCTGTGCATGGACTTTGACATACATCGAATCTGATCGTGAACGCGGGTTGTTCTGGTCAGTGCTTACGCTTTGAGGCCTTCGTCAGGTTCTAATGGCGACATAGTGTGGCTATATGAGTCCAAGGAACAACCAGACATACTGATAAATCTTTCCATCGCATTGCGAAAAAGGCAGGAATCGTTCCAGTGCAAATGGATCCGACGAGCGAGAGCGAGACTCCAAGTCGCGATGCGAAATGGGTCACGGGAGGTACATTCTTTTCTAATCCTGAGCCTGATAGTGACCCCAAAAGCCGGAGGGCTCGGATCAAGGAGAAACTCAAAGAAGGCGCTGGGAAGGCCAAAGCGATGGCTGAGGAAACTGGGAAAAGGCTCGGGCTACGTCTCCAGCGGGTCAAGAGCAAGCTCCCGTTCCACAACCCCCGACAGATTCGTTGACCCCCTTTTTGCTTTCTTCTTCTTCTTCTTCTTCTTCTTCTTCTTCTTCTTCTTCTTCTTCATAATTGTATGTAATCCTTTTAGCTTCGGAGAAAGATGAGGATCCCAACGGATTCTATCGTTTCTTCGTTGTTCTCTTCCTAACCCCTATTGAATCTGTACTTATTAAAGATGGGGACTCAATGCTGTGTAAACTCGATGCCATTTTGGGTTGACTTAGAACGACTTTCTAAGTTATTGGTTATCTTGCGCTTTAATTTGGTGATTACTCGTTCATCTTCTTGATGAGTTTTTGCATGCATGAATCCAATGCTTTTCCTATGCTAAGAGAACATGTTGTTGCCGGCATAGCCGACCCAGTTATCTTCAAAAGGGAGCTAGGTCAATTTCGGATCCGGGTTCCGACGATTGTCGCGGACAAAGTGGGGGTTAGAGAAGTTTCACGGCTTGGCGCCGTGGAATCCAAACGAGTAATCTCAAGAAGAGGATAAAAATCATCAAGGTCGAGACTGGAATGGATCAAGAACCCGATTACATGTGGCTTGTTCCTGTTCCTATCTAGGAGATGCTGTTGTTAAAGAATTCTATTACAACATGCAAACTCCCTCATTTTACTCTTAGCAAATACCCTCTGAGACCCGACCAAAAAAATAAAAAAATACCCTCTGAGACTGTCTGTAGCAAAATCCGTTGAAGCGTAGTCGGTAGAAACAGATAATTTATTTTTATTTGGGTGCTTGCGCTAAGTGCCTACTTGGTAGAAACATAGAATTTATTTTTATTTGGGCGCTTGCGCTAAGTGCCTACTTGGTAGAAACAGATAATTTATTTTTCTTTGGATGCTTGCGCCAAGTGCATGGCACTTTCTCTTTTTTCAATTTGGCTAGTGCGGAGATGCGATCATAAACCAAGGTACATCTTCTTTTTTGAGCATGAGCTTGTCCGAACCTAACAAAAGTGTGCCATTTTCAAAATACGATTGAATCTTTTTAGACTTAATATACATCAACCTGCCCCGCCGAGCTAGTCATTTTCTTTTTACAGGATAAGTGCATTAAAAATCTTAAAACTTGTTGTGAAAATACAATTAAATATTAAAACTCACGAAAACTGCAATCAAATCATATAATTTATCAAATTTATGCAATATGGTCTTTTTATTAGCTAATGAAAAATATTGACGTGACTTTTTTTTAATATTGTTTCTTTCTTATGTGACTAAAACAACATGTAAAAGAGAGAAAAAAAAAAGCCACCTTAGCATTTTCAATCTACCAAATTTGACAAGTATCGTGACCTTATTGTTTAATTAGATTCAATCATTATTTTCATGATAAATTTTATTACTTTGACCGAACGTTTTTAAAATTTTCTTTTTAACCTTTGGGGAATCTAAAATCCACTAGGAATCCTAAACTTTAAGCTTGACCAAATCAATCAAAATTACCGATACCCTCTCCAATTCCCTTATTGTCGCGTCGAGCCTAACCATCCAACGAAACGAGCCGTATATTCTCCCTGTCATTATCGTCGTCCTGTAGACAGAGTTGACATCCAAGCTGCACTCTGATCTTCAATGGACGCCCGCTGCGGCCTCGCCCCGTCCAAGATCCCCGAAGCAGCGTTGAGCTCCGGCGGCCGGAAGATGCCGCTCCTCGGCCTGGGCACCGCCGCGTCCCCGCCGGTGCCGCCGGAGGCGACGAAGCTGGCCGTCCTGGAGGCCATCGAGCTGGGCTACAGGAATTTCGACACCGCGGCGCTGTACGGCACGGAGGAGCCGCTTGGCGACGCCGTGAGGGAAGCCCTCTCGAGGGGGCTGATCAGATCGAGAGAGGAGCTCTTCGTCACCTCCAAGCTCTGGTGCAGCGATGCTCACCCGGGGCTCGTCCTCCCTGCTCTCCAGAAGAGCCTCAAGTAATCACTCAACAGAAATCTCCACACTGTCCCGTATTAGCTTTCCGCACTGTCCCGTATTTTTCGATTCAAGGCCTACAACGTTTTTGTGTGTAAAGATCCTGTGCATTATAAGCATGTAAACATGGGTTAGTTTAGATATGCCTAAAGATCTCCTATTTAACTCGTTACCCTCTTGGGAAGCATCCTCTGAGATTTGAACTTTACAGAGAATAGTTGGTGTCTAAAACTGGAGGCACTGATTGTCTCGCAGCGTTGACTGGAAAATGCATTGTAGATTATAGCGTGAGGTCTGTACAATGACGTAAAGCTAAGACTGCGGAAGTCACTTGCTTTGCACATTTCCTGATGATCTCTGCTTGTGCACATTCTGATCAGAAATCTCAAGTTGGACTACATAGATCTTTACCTCATCCACTGGCCCGTTAGCTCGAAACCTGGAATTTATGAGTTCCCCATCAAGAAGGAAGAATTTCTACCCATGGACTTCAAGGCCGTTTGGGCTGAAATGGAGGAGTGCCAAACGAAAGGGCTAACTAAAAGCATCGGAGTCAGCAATTTCTCTTGTAAAAAGATCTCTGAAATTCTGGCTACTGCCCAAGTGCCTCCAGCTGTTAATCAGGTGAGCTTCTTTGATTCTTCTAATGTACGTCCTAGCAGTTGCTATGACGTCGTTTTGACGGCGATGCATTGTCTCTGGCAAGGTGGAATTCAATCCGCTGTGGCAGCAAAAGAAACTAAAAGAGTTCTGTGGAGACCACAAGATCCTATTGACTGCTTATGCGGCATTAGGCGCTAAAGGAACCATCTGGGGAAGCAATAGGGTCTTAGAATGCGAGCAGCTCAAGGAGATAGCTGAGGCCAAGGGAAAAACTGTTGCACAGGTGAGGCGCTTCTGTTCTCAAGCCTAAGCCCTTGTTTAGTGATTTAATTTCCAATTTTAGATGGATGAAGATGTTGAGTGATGCTGATATTTTGGGCATTGGTAAACAGATTTGCCTGAGATGGGCATTTGAGCAAGGAGTGTCTGTGCTGGCCAAAAGCTTCAACAAGGAGAGAATGAAGGAGAACCTCAAGATTTTCGAGTGGGAGTTGACAGAGGAAGAGAACAAGAAGATAAGCGAGATCCCCCAAACCAGAGGATGTCTTGGAGAGGATTACATCTCGGTGCACGGGCCTTTCAAGACGATTGAGGAGCTTTGGGATGGTGACATGTGAGCAATAGAGGCTGCTCAGAACACTTTCTGACAGGTTCTGAGTTTTGTGGATGTACCTTTCTTCATGTGGAAGAGGAGCTAAACATCACCTGAATTCTTAGGATAGAACCTCACTGTTCGTGAATGGATCTGATCAGATTTTTGCAGCTTATTTCCTAGCTTAAGCGTGCTTGTATTGAACTTTCAACTAATTTGAATCAGACATTGGAAATCTATGAATAGTTGGCATCATCAAACCACATTTCAACAGATTCCGGAATCTCTGAGAACAATGTTACAGATTACATCCAAACAGATTTCGACTTGCAAACCTTTTGTGACATTCTTTCACAAGAAATGTTGCTAAGTGCATTTTACCCTTTGGGTTTTCAGCAATATCTGGTTGACAGCCTCATGGAAAGGCTTTCAATTGTCCAGATGACTGAATGAAACAAACAAAAAGATTTTCCATTCGGGGGCACAGAATGCAATGTAGAAGATGAACTCGACAGTGCTCTTTTTTAGCCTCTACTGTAACCTGAAATAAAAATGACATCGGTCACAATTTCATTGTAAAACTTATAGAGGGTCAATTGCAGAAGCTAATAACAGTTCAGATGACCAATGGACCTTAGGGGTAACTGTACTTCATAAGTAAATACATTTGACAAGTACATGCATTCCAATTTCAGCAGCCGTCCATGGCTCACTTACAGAAGCTGCAAATCCAAGATACAGAGTTACTGGATGAATCGAGCCTTTGAAAAAACTAGGAAGGAACTCGCCCAGTGAAAGCTCGGTCCAAGTAATTGCAGGTCAACCAGACCTTATCTATCTTATACATAATATAGAGAAACCAATCGTACGAAATGGAAACCAATTTATATGACGAATTAAACCAGTGCAACTTGAAATTGGAAGTTTAACTTATGCCTAAAAATACTCACCCTGAAACTGACCACGGCATTCTAAAATGTCAGCTCTAGGCACACGGATATCTCACTTAATAAATTTGGGGCTTCACACCCTTATGCACTCCCACCTTAGTACAGAATTGCCGACATTTGTCTCGTCGGTCGCAGTGCCCGTCACAAAAAATCCTTAGACTGACTTTATGCAGTTCTTGAGTGAAGAACCAGGTCGTCTGCTTATGAACCGGGGGAAAAAAAAACAGGTTGTCTGCAGTATTTCCCAGCAGCAGGATTTTTCGGTGTTTTTATTGTCAATTTTGCATAGTCTGTGGATTAATATAGTTCAACAAAGTAAATGCACGTCTGTAGTTGGCTTCAACATCTGGCAGGTGCTTATGGTTACATTATTAGATTTATAAACAATAAAAGTCTTGTGGTTAGTAAGTATCGTCAATATTTATGAGACTGTATGATGCTCAAATGTAGTATTGCATTCTTGGTAGAGAAACGAGCGAAGAAAGATGTTGAATTAACTAACAAGTATTATCTAGAAGGGAATGAATAGATGATTTTATAGAATTTCAAAAAGCTAAAGTGGAATCGAAAGAGTCAAAATTTGATTTCGAAATTAGAGTGCAAAGTTTAGATTCTAAACGAAGTTCAAAAGCAATTTGTGATTGAATGAATTATTTTAGGGATAAGAGAAATTGCACACAAGACTTATAGTGATTCGGTTAGATCAAGTTTGTGTCCACTTTCCCACATTGACATCCTTTTTACAATATTGAGTGATTATACTCAATGTATAATCACAAAATTGAAGCTCACTGAAGACAAATATATAGTCGAAGTACACTTAAACTTTGAAATTCTAAACTTTGTCACTATCTTGCTCCTCAATACCATGGTCTCCTTGTACACTTCTCCCCTTCCAAATTAGCCGCCGGACAGTCTCTAGAGAATCATATTCCAATCTACCATTTGGATAGATATGTATCAACAAGATTGAGTGGTCATTGAATAGATATGTATCAACAAGATTGAGTGGTCATTGAATAGATATGTATCAACAAGATTGAGTGGTCATTGAGTAACAAAAGCTGAATTTCCATTTGATTCCAGTCACCCGTACAACCAGAATTTTGGTTTCCATAAATAAAGTTTCTCCATTTAAAAAGAACTTGTTTCGAGATTGATTTGCCAATAGAGTAAGATTGAGCCAATAAAATCTTTTTAGTGTGAAATCCGGTTAGCTTAAAAAGGGAGCTAGGTCACTATTGGATCCAGGTTCCAATGACTGTCGCAGACAAAGTGGGGGTTAGAGAAGTTTCATGGCTTGGCGCCGTGGAATCCGAACGAGTAATCTCAAGAAGAGGATAAAAATCATCAAGGCTGAGAATGGGATGGATCAAGAACCCGATTACATGTGGCTTGTTTCTGTTCCTATCTAGAAGATGTTGTTAATGATCATAGACCCCATTTAATTAGTCCAAGCCAACAAGGCTCAAAGCTAGAGACCCGAGTTAGGGCAAACAACGGGGGTACACACAATTTTGAAAAAATTGTCTCAAAAGTTCTAAACTTATTGCATTTTTACCAATTTAGTCCTAAACATTTTAACTTTACTAATTGAACCGTAAACCTTTTTCATATTCTATCGATTGAATTCAACCGATTAATTTTTACTGAAATTCATTGACATGAACACTGACCGTTCTAAGTGCTGTATTGGACAAAATTTAATAATATTTTTTAATTTTTTTCTATTTTTCTATTTTTTCTTTCCCCTTTCCTCTTCCCTTAGTCGATGGCCCTCACTCACACTCACCACAGGCAAGGCCCAGCGACGGTCGACCTCACCTAGGCCAAATCTAGCAAGGGTTGATCGACTCACCCAGTATCGCCAAATCTGGTAAGGGCAAGGCCGACCACCAAAGGAATCATCCCTTTGTCGTCCATGGTTCGAAGCCCATGGCCTTGTCTCCTCCGTGAGCCCTAACCATCATCTCTCTCTCTGCTCGATAGAAATTCCAAAAAAGCCTCAATTCCATCTCGGCCTTTACTCGGTGTGTGTGCCTGGGTAACGGCATACCCTGGCGAGGGCTCCGCTCACCCAAGCTTGGGCGACACCAAGCAAGGCTCCAGCCCTCGCCAAATTTGGCCTAGGTGGGGCTGACCATCGCTAGGCCTCACCCAGTCGAGCCTCACCTGTGGTGGGTGAGGCCAGCCAACCCAACCAACAGTAAAAAGGAGAAGAAAGGGGAAAATAAAAAAGAAATAATTAAAAAATCGAAAAATATATTAAAATGTGTTATTAAATGCTGTCCTCGTTAGTGCAAGTTGGGCTAGAGAGGACGGCCGACATCCATGTCAACGAGTTATGGCCAAAATTGGCCGAATTGACAAAATATGAAAAAATTTAAAACTTAATTGACAAAATTAAAGGGTTTAAGATTAAATTGGCAAAAATGCAATAGGTTTACGACTTTTTGGACAATTTTCGCCACAATTTCTTCCTTGAGCATGAGCTTGTTCGAACTCGTAAGAACTTTTTAGATTTAATACACATCGGCCTGCCCTACCTATAGAGTAAGTCATTTCTTTTTTTTTTCTTCTTTTTTATGGGATAAATGTACTTAAAGTACTAAAACATGTGTTAAAAATGCAATTGAGTCTTAAACTTACAAAAAGTTCAATCAAATTCTAAAATTAATCAAATTTATGCAATCGAGTATTTCCGTTAATTCCGCCTGACTTGATTGACAAAAAAATATTGATGTGACTTTTTCAAAGATTTTCTCTTTTTTACATGGCTAAAATAACTTCACTCTTATCCAAAATAACCTCGTTTTAACTAGTGTCATTACTAACCACTTGGGGATTCGCAGGTGGCCACCCTTCCATCTTGGAAGGGGAGGTTGGGGTCAAATCCCCACCTTCTCAGGGGATTGGGGTGGGGAATATTTCATTTCGGAAGTGGGTTTCGACTCCCACGCCCGCAAGGAGGGCGGGCGAAAGTCGAGAGTGAGTGTTAGAGTAGGATTAGCGTAGGGAAAAAAAAAAAAAAAAAAAAACTACTGTTTATTATTGGTTGAAATTGACAAGACAAGTATCATGCCATTATTAAGACTTGACTACACTAAATTAACAAGACAAGTATCATGCCATGATTGCATGGTTGAATTTAATTACATTTTCGTGAAATCAGTAAGAATTGCCGATTCCCTCTCCAATTCCCTTACCGTCGCGTTGCACCTAACCGTCCAAGGCAACAAACCGTTTATTCTTCGTCATTATCATCGTCTTGTAAACAGAGTTTACTTTTTTGTTAAAAAAAAACAGAGTTTACTTTCAAGCTGCACTCTGATCTTCAATGGACGCCCGCCCAAGCCGCGCCTTGAGCTCCGGCGGCCGGAAGATGCCGTTCCTCGGCCTGGGCACCGCCGCGTCCCCGCCGGTGCCGCCGGAGGCGACGAAGCTGGCCGTCCTGGAGGCCATCGAGCTGGGCTACAGGCATTTCGACACCGCGGCGCTGTATGGCACGGAGGAGCCGCTCGGCGACGCCATGAGGGAAGCCCTCTCGAGGGGGCTGATCAGATCGAGAGAGGAGCTCTTCGTCACCTCCAAGCTCTGGTGCAGCGATGCTCACCCGGGGCTCGTCCTCCCTGCTCTCCAGAAGAGCCTCAAGTAATCACCCAACCGAAATCTCCACGCAGTCCCATATAAACTTTCTGTTCGATTAAAGGCCTACAATGTTTAAATCTGTAAAGATCCTATGCATTATAAGCATGTAAACATGGATTAGTTTAGATATGCCGGAAGATCTTCTATTTAACTAGTTACCCTTTTGGGAAGCATCCTCTGAGATTTGACCTTTACAGAGAACAGTTAGTGTTTGAAACTGGAGTCACTGATTGTCGTGCAGTTTTGACTGATGAATGCATTGTAGACGATAGCATGAGGTCTGTACAATGGCATAAAGCTAAGACTGCGGAAGTCACTTGCTCTGCACATTTCCTGATGATCTCTGCTTGTGCACGTTCTGGTCAGAAATCTCAAGTTGGACTACATAGATCTTTACCTCATCCACTGGCCTGTGAGCTCGAAACCCGGAACATACGAGTTCCCGATCAAGAAGGAAGGGTTTCTACCCATGGACTTCAAGGCCGTTTGGGCTGAAATTGGAGGAGTGCCAAACGAAAGGCCTAACTAGAAGCATCGGAGTCAGCAATTTCTCTTGTAAAAAGATCTCTGAAATTCTGGCTACCGCACAAGTGCCTCCAGCTGTTAATCAGGTGAGTTTCTTTGATTCTTCTGATGCACGTTGTAGCTCTTGGTAGGACATCATTTTGACGGCGATGCATTGTCTCTGGCAAGGTGGAATTCAATCCGTTGTGGCAGCAAAAGAAGCTAAAAGAGTTCTGTGGAGACCATGAGATCCTATTGACTGCTTATGCTGCATTAGGTGCTAAAGGAACCATCTGGGGAAGCAATAGGGTCTTAGAACGCGAGCAGCTTAAGGAGATTGCTGAGGCCAAGGGAAGAACTGTTGCGCAGGTGAGGCGCTTCTGTTCTCGAGCCTCAGCCCTAGTTTATTGATTTAATTTTTAATTTTAGATGGATGAAGATGTTGAGTGATGCTGATTTTTTGGGTGGTGGTAAACAGATTTGCCTGAGATGGGCATTTGAGCAAGGAGTGTCTGTACTGGCCAAAAGCTTCAACAAGGAGAGAATGAAGGAGAACCTGGAGATTTTTGAGTGGGAGTTGACAGAGGAAGAGAACAAGAAGATAAGCGACATCCCCCAAAGCAGATTACATTCAAACAGGTTTTGACTTGCAAAGCTTTTGTGACATTCTTCCTCAAGAAATGTTGCTATGTCTTACATTGCACTCTACCCTTTGGGTTTTCAGCAATATCTGGTTTACAATTACAGCCTCATGGAAAGGCTTTCAATTGTCCAGACGACTGAATGAAACAACCAAAAAGTTTTTCCATTCGAGGGCACAGGATGCAATGTAGAAGATGCACTCGAACAATCAAAATACCTTGCTCTTTTTTAGCCTCTGCCGTAACCTGAAACGGGCATGATATCGGTCACAGATTCGTTGTAGAACTTATACAAGGTCAATTGCAGAAGCTAATAACAGTTCAGATGACCAATGGACCAAAGGGGTAATTGTACTCCATAAGAAAATGCATTTCACAATTACATGCATTCCAATTTCAGCAGCAGTCCATGGCTCACTTACAGAAGCTGCAAATCAAAGTTGCATAGCTACTGGATGAATCGAGCCTTTGAAATAACTAAGAAGGAACTCGCCCAGTGAAAGCTCTGTCCAAGTTTACCAGCTTTCGGTCCTATCCTAACTTGGAGCTTCCATGGTGTAGCTCATTTCGTTATCCACTGAAAGAACGAGGAGGTGAACTCATTGTGTTACTGCACCTACTTGTCATACAAGTTCATATTCTCTCGAAAATCTTCAGCATGTAAGCATCCCAAACCTGACAGAATTAATGAAGTTATGTCAACTAGTAGTAGTTGTAATGGTGAGCTCTACCCTCTAAGCTTAGAATAGTTACTGCAGAACTATAGCCTCTTCAAAAGTTCTACTCATTTCTGCATGATTATATTCAATTTCATCAATTCTTAAAGAGGGTTTCGCACGTCCAATATTATTAAATTCAAGATACCCACCTTTTATCCAATATGAAATAGATGAAGCTATTACCCACATTCCATAAACGGATCAACTCCAGTAATTGCAGGTCAACCAGATCCTTATCTACGTGTGAAAATCTTAGGAATTAAAACCAGCCCGACTCGAAATTGGAAGTTAACTCCTGCCTGAAAATACTCACCCCTGAAGTTGACCAAGGGTCCGTTTAAAAAAAAAACAAAAAAAAACTGACCAAGGGCCAAAAATTCGGTAGAAATGCCAAAAAAGTCCTAAACCTTTTGGCTTTGTGCCGACTTAGTTCTAAACCTTTTTTTGGTACCGATTTAATCCTAAACCTTTTTACGTTGTGCCAATTTAGTCATTTCCAGCCAAAATTGGTCGGATTTTGCTGACTGGACGCCGGCCGGCTAACGTGGCCTGATCGACGCCGACGTAGACAACTTTTAATAATATTTTAATATTTTTGAATTTTTGAATTTTTTGAATTTTTTTTTTTTTTTTCCTTTTTTTCTTCTCATCTTCTTCCTCCAGCCCGGTCGCCGGAGCTCGGCGACCAGCCCGAGGCGACGGCCGCCGAGATCGACCTTGCCGGCCACCTCGCCGGTGGCCGCGAGGGCGGCCTCGCACGGGGCGGGGCTCGCCCTTGCCGGATCCGGGCGAGGGCGAGGCTCAACCCTCGCCGGATCTAGTGAGGGCGAGCCTCGCCCGCCCGGCGTGAGGCCGCCCTCGAGGCCCGGGCGGCGAGGTCGAGCGGCGAGGCTCGCCCTCGCCAGCCATGGGCAAGCCTCGCATCGGCGAGGGCGAGGCTCGACCCTCGCCGGATCCGGAGGGCGAGCCTCGCCACCCTCGCGGCCGCGGCCCGGCGAGGTGGCGGGCGAGGTCGAGGTTGACCTCGCCGGCCGTCGCCTCTGGCCGGTCGCCGAGCTTCGGCGACCGGCTGGAGGTAGAAGATGAGAAGAATAAAATAAAAAATAAAAAGAAAAAATTCAAAAATATTAAAATATTATTAAAAGTTGTCCATATCGGCGCCAATCAAGCCACGTCAGCCGGCGGGCGTCCAGTCAGCAAAATCTAGCCAATTTTGGCCGGAAATGACTAAATTTGCACAACATAAAAATGTTTAGGACTAAATCGGCACCAAAAAAAGGTTTAGGATTAAACCAGCACAAAACCAAAAGGTTTAGGACTTTTTTGCACTTCTCCCCCAGAAATTCAGCTATAGGCACACGGATATCTCACTCACAAATCGAGGGCTTCACACCCTTATGCATGCTTACCCTAATATTGGATTACCGACATTTGTCTTGTCGGTCGCAATGCCCATCATGAAATATTCTTAGACGGACTTTATGCAGTTCTTGTGTGAAGAAGCACGTTGTTGCAGTATTTCCTAGCTGTAGGATTTTTCCAGAGTTTTTATGGGCAATCCCGCATAGTCTGTTGATTAATATAGCTCAACAAAGTAAATGCACGTCTGTAGTTGGCTTCAAGATCTGGCAGGAGCTTATGTATACATTATTATATTTATAAACAACAAGAGTCTTATGGTTAGTGAGTATTGTTAATCTTTCTAAGACTTTGTATGAAGCTCATATGTAGTATTGCGTTGTTGGTAGAGAAACAAATGAAGACGATGTGTGAGCAAGTTTCTCTAAATTCCTTCTCTCGATGAGTGCGTCTTAGAGTTTTTAATTCAAGGAATCTTCTCACCAAAATCAACTTTTAAGTTCCTACTTCCTCCTCTCCAGTCCACTCACTGTAGCACCGTAGTTTTAATAGTGCAAAGTCCCCATTATACGCATAGCATATTATAATATAAGCTTTGATGGACGGACCAAGACATTTTCATCATGCGAGTGGTTGCCCGATCGTCATCGGGGTCTCAAAAAGATTACCAAGACAACAATTTCCTACCCCATATCTTCCGCAAAATCCAAGATGAAAAAGCAGTCTGGCCGAACTCCAGCTAGCATTCCAGAAGCAATTTGACGTCCAGTGGTCGGAAAATCCCACTCTTGGGGTTCGGCACGGTGGAGTTTCCGAAAGTGGATCATGAAGTCGTGAAGGCAGCAGTTCTTGAAGCGATTAAGCTGGGTTGTAGACATTTGGACACTGCAATTCTCTACTATACAGTGGAGCCAACTGGAGAAGCCATTGCTGAAGCAGTTTCGCAAGGGCTGATCAAATCAAGAGAAGAACTCTTCATCACCACCAAGCGCTGGTGTAGTGATGCTCATCCTGGGCTTGCCCTCCCCGCCCTCAAGAATAGCCTCAAGTAAAAAAATCTATCTACTCAGATAATTTTGTAAACGTGGTCATTCCTTGTCATCTGAGCACCCAACTCGTTGGAACTTTAAATGACATGGCAGATAATCCGATGACAATCTGTTCTTACCTTTTGAGAAGTTCTCTGATAGCCTCTAGCTTGGGAATGCTCTCATCAGAAATATCAAGTTGGATTACATAGATCTCTATCTCATCCACGTGCCTGTGAGTACAAAACCCGGAATGTACGAGTTCCTAATGAAGAAAGAAGGTTTTATGCCCATGGACTTTAAGGCTGTTTGGGCAGATATGGAGGAGTGCCAGAGAAAAGGACTCACAAGAAGCATAGCAACTTCTCTTGTAAAAAGCTCTCTTTCATCCTGGCCAATGCACAGATACCCCCTGATGTCAACCAGGCAAGCTTCTTCATTAGTTGAAGAAGCTTTAATGAAGGAAATGACCCTACGAATTTTATGCCTGTCGCATCTAAATTTGATAGCACTAAGGAAGAGAAGATGCTACTTTCGGAGCAAGAATCTTGAAAATTAATATAGAATGTAGATAGATGAATTCCATGCCTAGACAGTTGAGTACAATCATGGATTCATTGTACCGTGCTTTCTCTAACAGACTTTTGAACTGGGACTTTTCTGAGTTTATCAGATCAATTTTGACAACATTTTAAAATCATGCAAGGTAGAGTTTAATCCATTGTGGCACCAAAAGAAGCTTCGGGAGTTCCGCGAGGCTAATGCGGTCTTTGTAAGCACTGGAGGAAGCAATAAGGCTCTCGTCTGGCTGGTCGTTAGCCATAACTGAAGCCGGCGACCGACCAAAGGGAAGAAGAAGAAAGGGGAAGAGAAGAAGAAAAAAAAAAAAAATAGGAATTGATTCTATGAATTGTTCCCGGAAACAAGAAGCTACTTTTTTCTACCTTTTTATTTTGCTCCAAATTTATTTCTAGAAACAAAAAATTTATCAAAAAGATTTTTATTTTTTTTAATTCCGGGGAACAAAAGAATAGAATCAGACATTATTTGGAGTAAAAACAAACGAGCCTTAAGTGAGCAAGTTTCTCTGAATTCTTTCTCTCGAGGAGCAAGTCTTTTGAGTTTTTTTATACAAGAAATCTCACCAAACTCAACTTTTAAGTTCCTTTCTAATCCATTCACTGTAGCACCTTAGTTTTTTAGTACAAAGTTCTTATTGTATGCCTAGCATTATGTCATACCCCAAAACTACAAAGAATGGAGATGACATGGCCATCCTTTCACATGAAGGACGTAGCCTCAAACGCAATCAATAACCCGATATCAATATATATATATATATATCTCAAATCAATTATATACATATCAGATAAACTAACAGATTGATTGCAATATCAGAGTTTCTATAATCCACAAAAAATATATATATACATTTAGAACTCGGCCAATCCAACCAGTAGCAATGATTATGTGCACAACTTTTTTAAACCATACTCAAAAATAGAACTCCCAAAAGTTTCCCACCGACGGCGCTCTTGCTTTATTCGCCGCTAACCGAGGAATCTGAAAAGATTAAAGGACAAGTGGAATAAGCAACAACAGCTCAGTGAGTAGTACATATCTTCTAAGTAGATCGAGCAACCATTATGCATGTATACAAAGCAATACCAAACTTCATAACTCAAACTCAATATATAAAATACATATTGAATCATATAAAAGTTATTTCTTATCATCAAAACTTTATACTAATATGAAAAACTCAACAATTCAAGTATCAATGATCAAGTCCATTGAATAATCTCCATCAAATATCACATATCAATGGTTCATCCATTGATTAATCTATTGTTCAATACTCTACCGTGATTATGATACAACCCCTGGTGACAAGGAAACCAAAATTCCCTTTTTGGCAAGGTCTCCACCTACAGAGCCGGTGGCTCGGTATCTTAAACTTGGTATGCATACCCTCAAAAACCCCCCATTGGGTTCACAGTCGTATTGAATATAAACAACCATCCTCCAATACCAGAAACCCAATCCAGAAATCAATATCGTAAACCAAGCAAATAACATTTTGCAGCATAAACCATCATCCATTTCCTATCTATTTCTCGAATCATCATAAACCTTTTCATAAATCAGTCGCAAAGCAATTTCATATATATTACTCCTTGAACTTTGTATAATACGTTTTTCAAACATTCATAATCAATCAAAAAGTAGTAAATGCTCAATCCGGCTTTTATGTAATTAAAATGCTCCTCAATTCAATATAGATATACATATATACTTCAAAACATGATTTTTACAAAACTAAAGAAGATATAGTATCACTCACCTCGTTGTCTATGACCAAACAACAAATGATACTCATATCGTCAAACTCACGGTCCTATCAAATTTCCGATGAATAATGTTAAAATCAAATAAAACTCTATCTCAACTACGAAACAACTAAATTATGCCTTAACACTAACAAAATGACTCCTACATGCTAACAAATCACATAACCAAAGCGATTATTCAAACTGTTCACGACGCAGAGTTTAAGCGCATAACTTGGTTACGCTATAACTTCCTCCTTCGAATCCCGTTTTGAACGTATTTATAGTCAAAAGAAATCCCTTCAAACATACTACAAGAATCCCAACTTAATCGTCCCAAGATCAAGCCGAAAAATGACAAAATACGGGCCCAAAGCTGCTCGATGCGTACTATTCATTGTGCGCGGGAAACTTCGAAATTTTATTTCGGACAAACCATACACTCAAATTATGATCCGTAAAATCCTATAACTTAACAATACCCTAAACTATGATTTCTATAAAAATATGCGGCTCAACAACTCTAAAATCGGACTTCACCACTCAATTTTCCAAAAATTCTGAATTTGAGCCCTAAAACCGTAAATTACTTCAATTGGACTAATGAGGGGCCTAGTCTCTTACCGGATGCTGCGTTATGGAGTCAAAATCAGCTTGACGAGACATTTGTGACGTGTATGTGCCAAAATCTTTTGCCTTTCTTCCCCTTTCTTTTCTTCTTCTTCTTTTCTTTCTTTTTGGTCGAGGGAGCTCTCAGCTTCTATTTAGCGAGCCTCCTCCCTTCTCCTTTTCAATTTATTGACTTTTCAACTTCTTTTTCTTTCTCTTCTTTTGGGGCCCACTAGCCTAATATTACACATTATATGATATGATATAAGCTTTGACACACAGACCAAGACATTTTCTATCATTTGAGTGGTTGCTCCATCACTCTCAGGGTCTCAAAAAGATTACCAGGACAACAAATCCCTGCATCATCTGCTAATCTTCTGCATAATCCAAGATGAAAAACCAATCTGATCTTACTCCAGCTAGCGTTCCGGTAGCAGTATTGAAGTCCAGTGGCCGGAAAATCCCACTCTTAGGATTCGGCACCGCAGCGTTTCCTACAGTGGATCATGAAGTTGTGAAAGCGGCGGTTCTTGAAGCAATTAAGCTGGGTTACAGACATTTTGACACTGCAACTCTTTAATACACAGAGGAGCCAATTGGAGAAGCCATCGCTGAAGCAGTTTCGCAAGGCCAAGAGAAGATCTCTTCATCACCACCAAGCTCTGGTGCAGTGATGCTCATCCCGGGCTTGTCCTCCCAGCCCTCAAGAATCGCCTCAAGTAAAAAAAAAAAAAATTCTGAGATAATCTTGTATATATGGTCATTTCATTGTCATATGAACACTTACTTGTTGAAACTTTTAACTGTAATATCGCAGGTAATGTTATAACAAGTCTGTTCTTACCTTTTGAAATGTTTTCTGATAGCCTCTAGTTTGCGAATATTCTCATCAGAAAAATCAAGTTGGATTACATAGATCTCTATCTTATCCACTGGCCTGTGAGTACAAAACCCGGAACCTACGAGTTCCCGATGAAGAAAGAAGATTTTATGCCCATGGACTTCAAAGCTGTTTGGGCAGATATGGAGGAGTGCCAGAGAAAAGGACTCACAAGAAGCATCGGCGTCAGCAATTTCTCCTGTAAAAAGCTCTCTTTCATCCTGGCCAATGCACAGATACCCCCTGATGTCAACCAAGTGAGCTTCTTCACAAGTTGAAGAGAAGTCCTTTAAAAGGAATGACCCCGTTAATGTGATGCCTGCCGCGTTTTAATTTTGATGACAATGAAGTGAAGATGCTAAGCTTTCAGATTGCAAGTCTCGAATATTAGTATATAACATAGGTAGATCAGTTCCATGTCTAGACAGTTGAGTACGACCATGGATTCACAGTATCGTGCTTTCTCCAACAGAGTTCTGAAATGGGATTTTTCCGAGTTTATCAGATTGATTTTAACCAAACAATTTGAAATCTTGAAGGTAGAGTTCAATCCACTGTGGCAACAAAAGAAGCTTCAGGAGTTCTGCGAGGCCAATGGGGTTCTGCTCACTGCTTTCTCTGTTTTAGGAGCTTTAGTAAGCAATGGAGGAAGCAATAAGGTGATGGAGTGTGAGCAGCTGAAGGAAATCGCCAGGGCCAAAGGGAAAACTGTTGCCCAGGTGACATGCTTCTTGTTCTTCGAGTCTTTTAGCAGTTAGCGCCAATCATAAAGATGTAATCTCAAACCTAAGCTCATGGAGGAGCAAGAAGAGTGTTGGGAGATAACTGATGCATGGTTGGTGGTGACAACAGATTTGCCTCAGATGGGCATACGAACAAGGAGTTTGTGTACTTGCCAAGAGCTTCAACAAGGAGAGGATGAAAGAGAATCTTGAGATTTTCGACTGGGAATTGACGGAGGAAGAATCAAAGAAGATCGATGAGATCCCACAGAGCAGAGGATATCTTGGAGAAGATTACATCTACGGAGGAAGAATCAAAGAAGATCGATGAGATCCCACAGAGCAGAGGATATCTTGGAGAAGATTACATCTCTGAGCACGGGCCATACGAGACATTTGAGGAGCTCTGGGATGGTGAACTGTAAGCTGCAGCAGGGGGAAAAATGACGGACGCTACTTACAACTAGGTCTCGTACGTGCCAAACTCTTTTGTTAAGCAAGTAGGGAGGAACTAATGAAGCTAAATCTAGAAGAGTCGTAATAATGTTTTAATTGGTGCTCGCATGAAGAGGCACCGAATTGCCAGTATATTTTGAATTCAACTAGACAAAGTACCTTGAAAGTTCTACCAAAACAGGTCTTCCACCTGCAAGGCTTTTCCAAATCGCTTGTACATTTGACAGGAACCTGGAAATACTCCGCTGCTCAATGCTCCAAGAAGAATTTTACTAGGAGCTACACAGTTTACTCGCTAAAATAGATTGCAAACGGCACGCAAGATTACAGGAACTTGAAGGCAATATATCTCCTGCAACTTCTGAAACTCTCTTCTATGAAATTATACCATAGTTTCTGACAATAGGAGCGATTTCATACAAGCATAACGTCCGACAATTTCAAAGAAGATGAAACATAGGTGGTCAACAAGCCAGCCCTGCTAGTTGTCTATTTAAGCAAGATATTTCATAGACTGTCCCTTCCTTCAATTTCACGACTAGATATGTACAAAACGCAGATGTCGCAGAAGTTATCATATACACACTTGTGTCACTGCTTCTAAACAGATCACGTATGACCAGACAGATTGTGGAGCTCAAAGAGCTCCCTACGATGAGGAAACAAGTATTTGAGAATGGATTACTCATGCAGTAATGGATCAGCATGACTTTAGCATCTTTTGGGCCTTTCATAACTTGGAGGCAGTGAAGGACAGTTCTCGTTCATGTTGGCATATGGTTCTATGGTGTTATACTCTGGCAATTCCATCCAATATTCCCCAAGAATCTGACAAAATGGAAGTTGACCTCCCTTGTTACTGCACCAACTCGGCAGACGAGTTTGGTTATTCTCAAAAACCTTCAGCATGTAAGCATCACGAATCTGAGAGCAAAGAGAAGTCAGTTCATATACAGTAACGAATTTTCCATGATGAAATTCAGGATACAAATCTATAAAGAGTAGATGAAATAGGGTATCGATGACTTACCGTGAACTCAGTTACTTGAATAGAACTCGAAATGGGACCAAATACTCCAGCTTCCTTGTACATTGCGAGTATAAAGGCAACACATGTGGTCGATTTCCCATCACTATACATCCAATCATCTTGTTCAGGAGTAGTAAGTAGTTCATCAAATGACATCCCTCGTTGTTCAGTCTCTTGAAGTATTCCATGTAAGTCCAATTCCTGCAACAAAGCGAGAAATGCATGATCTTTGCGAATTGCTAGCAATACCTTGTTGGAGAATAGAACCAGTAAATGGCGAAAATTATGTCCTTAAAGAATTAGGAATCGCAAAATAATCATTTCAACCTCAATATGACAAACCCGCCCCACACCCCCCTCCCAAAAAAAAAAACCCTCCTCTTTTCTTTTTCTTTCTTCGTTTTTCCTCTTTTCTCCTTCCCATCCCCATTCCCCATGCCAAATAACAGCCAAACAGCAATAATGAGCCACTTTGTCCCCATGAGTACACAATGCCATTTATGAGGTTCATCTTCTCGGCCTCTCCAGCTCACAAGAATGAGATGCCACAAAGACAGCAGCCACTTGGACTCGATGACTACAAGTTCCATCCATATCAGAATGACTAGCCAAATGCCTGAGACACAAGCTCCATGTATGCACATTATGTAGCTAAGAAAAGCACCCAATACTAGGACACCAGTCACACCACCACTCTTTTGCTTCCTCTCTTTTTTCCTGATTTGAAAATATATGATCTCTCATAATATATTGACCAGACCAGAATATCCACACATTTAGTTACACGATTACCATTTTAGCTCCTCATTTAGGGAATATTTGTCATTAAATCCACAAAACTCATATCGTTTCTAAAGCCAGGACAAAGGATAAACTAAGCAAATAATAAATTGACAAAAGAAAATCAGAACTGGAAGTATGACCAGTCAGCAGCTATACCTCAGTCCCAAGGCGCTTATTCAAAGCTTCATTCCACATATTTGCAGCATATGCTGGTTGCAATCTCGTCCACATTGACATGACAGAAACGACCTATCAAAAAAAAGCACCAAAGTATCAGGAAACATAATGATAATTCCTAAAATTATCCTGAACCAAAAAATGCCACGCTGCAAAGAATATGGCTTCTTCATTCATGAGGAAAAAAAAGAAACAAAATAAGAAAGTCGAATTGTTACAAAGGTTGGAAAATTCAAAGCAACTCCAGAAAATAAATTCTCTTTATCATATTTCAAAAGAAAAGAAATATGCAAAAATCACTTTGAGAATACTCCACGAAGCACATACTAAGCATTATTTCACTGTTACAACAATTGCATTGAGCAGGTCGAGGAGATTCGCTAATCTCAAACTTCCCATTTTCGATCCCAAAGAAATAGCACCAAAAAATTGCCAGGTACTATCAGATTCACCGCAGAATAATTATTTCTGACTAACAAGGTTGTAATGGATGCATAAGATAAGTCAATTAATAAAATCACTTCCCACCACTTCACATTATTAACACAGTTCAGAATTAACAAGTAAAATGCATACCAAGTGAGCATCGAGAGGAGGAGGATAGTTGTCTCCTACAGTATCGATCCAACTAAATATCATGTTGTGATAACCATAAGGCTTCCCTGACATGCTTCGAGCATATTCCCATGCAGCCGTGGAGTCGAACTTTGCACGCACATCTGGATGTAAAGGAAGCAAGGCTATCTGGGGATTGGAATTGTCTTTTAGCGCCAATTCCCACCACTCTTGCCACGAAATAACCACAATAATTTCTTCCCCCTGCACATAAATGAGCAATATGCTATCAAAATGGTGGAAGAATATATCAAAAAGTAATCACACCAGTCATACCTGTGTTCATTATTAACAATGCCATTCTTCTAAGCCCAAGAAAAATTCGCAAGAAAAACAATTTTTTTCTTCTAGACAATCAAACGTAAAATAGACATCAAAAAGATTCTTGGCAAAATTCTAGGATATGAGAAGGGGAAAACACAAGTCTCTCTTTAACTGAGGCAATAAGGGGAATACATTCCCCAGCAGGAGCAAGAGGCAAGACAAAAACTGGCTTAGAAATTCGTATCAGCAAAATCATTCGCGGAAGACCACACAACATGTCATGGTCAGTTTCCAAGTATCTGCTCTTTGGTATCAAGTTCAAGTGCGTACAATTCATTTTCCATACCCTCAATCCCTATGTTATATTCATCGAACTTTGTTTACTGATTTGTCAATGTCAGAAACTGATATAGAGAAACCGATTAAATAAAAACAAAAACACACCTTCTCATTCTCGTGTCCTGATTCACCAACCCAAAGATTACCATGTTCATCCTTCAAGCAAACCGCTGTATGACCCGCAAAAGCGCCGGTTACCCATTTCTCCAATGATTCAAAACCACCCCACCTACCACGGATCTTGGACACAGCTAAAAAATCGCCAGTATGAACATCGTCTGGATTAATAGTTGTGTACCAGGGCTCAGGACGTTTTTCAAATGTAGCACCCATACGGTTCTTCAGGAAAGCTAAATTAGCATTCTGACCCCAAACAGTGTTAGAGAACAGGGGCAATACATCAAATAGAGAACGCAATGTTCCAAGCATTCCTGATGGCATAAGAAATACAGAAATTCCATGCTGCTTTACCTGCTCAACATCCAACTCAGACGTTATTTTGATGCAACGATGAGATTTACTAATTCACAACTAAATCAAACACACAAGGCATACATATTCCAACTCTGCTTGTTCTTCCCACGAGTCAAACTTCAACGTGTGCTCTCTCGCAGAAAAGTAATAGTCCCACGTGATCCTGTATGGTGTTGCAAAAACATACAAATCCATGCACGTCCAGCTATGTGGTTCAGATGTCTGTAAGGAGAAAGCAAGAAAAAACAAAATTATTCATTTCTCCAGTGAAGGAAGCAACTAGCAAGTGAAGAAATCTCAAAATTCGAGCAATAATCTTATTGTCTTGAAAGAGTCATGGTAGGCGATTTAGCTAGAACCATTTTAAACCATTTGAGACTGGAATATAAGCTCCTGCCATTCAAGCAATTAAATTAAACTTTCTCCAGCACAAGTGAGGACACTAATTTTGCAAACTTTCTATGTAAAACCTAAGCAACTGTGTAACGCCAGTAGCGTTATTCAACCGAAATACCGACTCCATATAAGTGCAGAGTAAAGAAAATGACAATTTTTTCATGTTTCCACAATCGTCTCTACCTTGACTAATAACAAGTCAGATTTGATACCACAAGATACTTGAATATTAAACCCATTCATACGCATCGTCGTAACCGAAAAAGGATGATGAAAAATGTAATTTTAACTCCGTCTCCTACAATCCAGACTCTACTCACCAGCCCCTATAACCCTCCATTTGCCCTAAGAAAACCTACAGAGCACCACCTCGACCATGCTAAGTTCGACACAGACTAACGGATAATTCACGACACGCACCGCCGTCTCGGGCACGCGACCGGGACCAGCAGAGGAACGAAAGACGAACCTTCAAGTACAGAACGCCGCCGCCCAAGCCGGGCTCCTCGTCCCCGCCGCGATCGCCCTCGGTGAACTCGAGGCGGGCGTCGTTGCCGTCGAAGCAGGTCCCGTTCCACCGGAGGGGCCCGTCGCCGGGGGCGACGGACCCGACGAAGGAGGGCAGCAGGTCCACGGCGCCGTGGAAGCTGTTGAGCACCGGCCAGGAGATCTGGCGGGGGAGCACGGGGAGGACGTCATTGACCTTGAACGGTACCTTGAAGCCGAGGACCGCGTCGCCGAGGAACCCTAGGATCAGGAGTAGGCACGGGAGGAGGGACCGCCATGGGGGTCGAGCGGCGACGCGCGGCATGGATCGCGAATCGGGGAGAGGCGAGGATCGCGAGGAAGAACGCGGATTTTCGCCCTCTCTCGGTCAGGGACGGAGGAGAAATGGGAAGTCCGCCATGGGAGGGTTTGCTCGAGCGATGATCTTGACGTCCGCGACGGAGTTTCACGGACAGCTAACTTGGTAGTTATCGTAGAATATCCGCTCCCCTCCCCTCGGCCTCGTGGACTTGGACTGGCACTGGGAGGGAGGAGGAGAGGGGGGATGATGATGACGTGGCGCTTTGTGGGGTCCGCCTTGGCTTCTCTTGGAAATTTCGCCTTGAACTTGAGATGAACAGGTGGCGGACGGAGGTACGAAGGTGGAAAGCGGAAACCGAGCGAGAAAAGGGGAAAAGATGGAATGACGTGAGACTGACCGTTTTTGGTGGAATGAACGGGTCTTAAGGATCGAATATTCCATCAACACTCATCAGATATACCGAAGGAGGAAACTTCACTAATCATTGATTGAACATGGAAAAAGTGAAGCAGTACATCCAAAGTAGACATTTTGCAGTGTAAAAGGTGTCCAAAAAATTACTTAATTTATTATGTTGATATCAATTCAATTTCAAATATAATATTGATATTAATTTAATTTTAAGCATCATCGTATTAATATAATTTTTGTCTATCCAATCAATTTATACTAAAAATTGTTGATGTAGATATCAGTAATCTTACATGACACGGCTAATTTCTCATATGTCTCATATGCCGACCATCTTCCATAATTTTTCATATGTCATTATCGCATGGACTTGAAGCTGTCTCATAATTTTAGATTTGTATAAATATTAAGCTATTGAATCAAACTAAATTATTCATATCCTCTAGCTAAATGCCAACAGTGATTTTACTGATTTGTCTTAGTTACGAGGGTTGATCCTATTATAAACTCAAAATCGGTTAATCCTTGAGTCCATCCCAAATCGGAGTTGCGTTTCCAAATAGAAATCTCAAAAAACACTCGAATATACACGAGCCTAAAAGTAATTAATTTACATTTTTTGTATATTATGAATAAACAGATCTATCAACTAAAAAATGAATTATCTTTATTGCCCTAACAATTTGGTGCCCAGCAATACGATACCCGAAAATCAAATTATGCCCTTTCAGGGTTTTGGGCAAGTTATAAACTCAATAAAACCAAGTTCACGCACAAAACCTATCATGAACGTGAAAGGCAGGACTCTACGTTCCGCTTCTTTACTGCAGGTTTTAATACCGTACTAAACGGTAAGTTTTAAGGTCACATTGCACTTCAATGCATAAGGGGTTGAGATCGATCTTACAAATTGTTTATGCCAGCTGCCAAAATCCCCCAATGTGGAATGTGCGTTCAGAAAAGTCTCCGTCGCCATTGGGAGTACGATTTTAAAGTCCACAAGCAAGTTGCAACGCTAAAAGTAGTTTGGTAAGCACCACCATGCAATCATGGTGCATGTCCCGATAGGGTTAACGTTACTTCACTCTAGCAAGCCCCTGGCACTATTATAAGGCGAGTCTGCCACCAGCATGACCTATCTTCACAAGAGCTTTTACCAATCGACATGTCCTCAGTTTACAATCTCCGAGTTGCCATTCTACAGCCAATTCACATCTAGCAATGAATAGGTCGATAACATTATTCAAATGCACCGAGGGTGACTGCCATGGCAGAGTTGTATCTTCCACTCGATGGAGTGCCGTGTTCTCACAGCAGCAATATTTTGGGTGAGTCCCTCAATTACTGAATGCCAATCAGGTGTGTGATACGGAAATGGATGGCCAAAGGCCGGTCCTAGAGCAAGTTGAAAGTCACCATTGCGCAAGATGAACTCCGCCTGTTGCTACTTAAAGTAACCCTCGTTATGCAGAAGTCCTGCCTCTTGAAGTGAATTGTCTTGAAGTATTCATTCTCCCCATCCAATTCAGTTTGGATAGGTGCAGCTAAACATCAAGCAGTGGATCATCTCAAGTACCTGGAGAGTGGGTAAACACAAGGTGCACAATCAGTTTAACATTTCAAATTAGCCTAAACAACTTGCTTTACTAAACTTACCAAAGCCTCATGCTCCGTCATTCGATAGAACCATCTCCAAAAGACTAAATGTGATCTTCGACATATGCATTACTTCCCAATTCAGTGGTTCATATTCCAAAGAGGAAGCAATTTGAATAGCAAGGAAGAAGAAGAGCATTGTCTTCCACCGCCATCGGCTGCCTGAATGGATTCAATTGGATCTACAAGCAGCAGAAGCATCAATTGCAACTTGGTTAAGTTTGTGCTGTTCGAAATAAGCTTTTCAAAAAGAGAAGAGTAGAAATGGGACACACTGGAAGAGAAAAAGATATGCCAGCAACAGTGTTAATGCAACGAGTTGCAAGATGACAAGCCTCTTCACAGTAATCAGAAAAAACTGCAGGGACATTCATCTCGTGTATCAGCTCCTGCAAATATCAAAAGAATAATTTAAAAAAAGATTATGAGAGGAAGGAGACAAATGAATCGTGGAGTTAAAGAAGACTCACAATTGTAGGTAACCAGGACGAATAAGCAGCAATGCCAGCATTAGGAGCAACAATCAAATGAGGAAAAGACTCCTGTCAACATAACAGAACTTCTCAGAAAGTTACACTGTAGGAATTCCAAACAGAGAAAGAAATTTTACATGAGAGAGAGAGAGAGAGAGAGAGAGAGAGAGAGAGAGAGAGAGGGAGGGAGGGAGAGAGGAAGAGACTTCTGATATATTTCTGTAGATGTCATGATAACAGCCTCTCCGAAGCTGCAAGATAACTGTGGAGTCATAGGCAGTGTCTAAACTCTTGCTCCCTTGAGAACTTGTGGACTTGCAGTCACAGTCGGTGTCACTACACTGAGCATAACCACCAACTTTAATTGTCTCACCATCCCTATTCATTGCGCAGAACACAAGAGAAAAAAGAAGACATGGAAGAGGGTTACAATTTCTCCACTTATATATTAGATCATGCAAATGTCCACCAGAGTGGATACATATCAAACCCAAAAACAATGAATGAGTCACCTATGCTCTGGAACTGCTGGTCCAACAAGCTCAATATGCATCCGCATGCCAGGAAAAAGTGCCTGCAACTCACCAAAGGCTGGAAGTTGTAGAAGCTCCTTCTCAGGCCCTACAGGACAGTAGTAGTTAAGTGTAAGCTTTACAAGGCTTAACTTGGTCTCCATGATTAGAAGCATCAAGGACAATTGATGCATCTGCTCTTTATTGTAATTTTTTATCTTATTCAAAAGATTGTTGAAAGCTAGTGACTCATGTTCGACAAGTGCCTCAAAAGTAGAGACGAAGTTTTCAGACGTCCCTGACAGGATTACACAATCCAAGGTTCATAATAAGGACATTTTATATGAACAAACTGGTATTGATTTTGCAATGGTGACCAGAGTAGCAATAAGGCTAGTGGAGAAATCTTCTCTACACTTATGTAGGCCTAAGTCAACAGGAGAACAATATGCATAAGCAATGGCAAAGAAGAGAAGTTCTCCACAAGAAAGAGTTTTTCTTTTCTTTTCTTTTTCTTCTTTTCCTTTCGTTTGTTCACTCGTTCCTTTTCAATATATTAATTACCTTTCACCAAAAAAAAAAAGAGTTCTTGAAAAGGAGAATGTTCAGGGCTAGAAATTACCAACATAGTGGACACGCAGTTCCTTGCTAGTGCCAATAGTTGAAATCCTTGCACTAGTAATCTGAATGGCATGGTATATCAACATCGGCTGAGAGAGAAAGAGAGAGAGGAGTAAGTTGCTTTAAACACGTATGACATGCATAAATAAGCATGCATCAACTTTAGTCGGTAACAAGGTATCAGGTGGAAGAAAAAATAGTCGCATTTTGGCAGGCAATAAAAGATCTTGAGTGGAAGAGAACATAGTCGCATTTTTGCATGCAATAAAAGATCTTGACATTTGGACCAATCTGATATTCACATAAAACGCCAGTGCAGTGATTGTCCATTACTAAGAAGGGCACCAAACTGCCTCCTGTTTTCACACAGAAGTCTACCTTTAATGGCATTGATTAAAACTGTCCACTGTACTGGAGGTGCTAATCATTTTGAAAATGCAGAATACTAATTTGAAACTTTCAAAGTTCAAGCTCCAAACATCCGCAACCCCAACTCCTATACTTTTTGCTCTATACAATAAATTTTCCATGAACTCTGTGTTGAGAAGACAAAAATGGGATGTCTGTTCATCAAAATGCCCAACTTCTTGAAAAAAGACCATCCAAATGGCTAACTTTGCTTGTTATAAGAGACATAACAATGGGTACACAATAAGCGCAATTCATAATGATTATTCACAACAGAGGATAAGAATTAGCATTAGTACCCATTGAAGGAGTAAAGCAACAGGAGAGTGAAACGGGATATGCCTCCACCTGTAATAGTCCTCCCAACCACTTAGATGGTCTGACATTGGAGACACTGGGCCTGTACAATTCTTTAGTCAAGTATTTTCTAAGGCTCAACTCTGTAAAAGCTGGAAGCCAATGGTTGTACCTCTACATGGGCATAACATTCTCGGAAGATCCCAACTATTGTGAAACCTGCCAACAAATAAAGTTTGTAAGCAGATATTAAAGACAGCATCATTCACCTGAACGGTCCGGTAAAAATTAGGCCATGTAAATGAAACACTGTGCCAAGTCTTGATTTACATAACTGTCCTGGCAAATACTCCAAAAGTGCAAAGAATAAGAGATTTTTCTTATGCTAATTTATTAACACAGAAAAGGTGAAATGTCATGTAGCTCAGTCGGCTAAAGCTTAGTGCTAATAAGGTGGATCCATGAGGGATCATAAATAGATTCTCCCACAGCAGGCTGACATATCAATAACTGAAGTGTGACCTATATTTTCCACAAGACGCAATAAATGCTGGTCCTAATGAGGTGGAATTGGAGGAAAAATTTTCTACTGTTCCTCAACAAAGCCAACGTGTATGAAAGTGTTGGTGCTAAAAGACCAAATACCAGCTAAAATACATTAAACACAAAGTGAGGTGTGAAATAATCCCCTAAGAGTTTTCTCACGGAGCCATCACATATCTTTCAGCAACAGAAGCATTTTTCTATTTGTGCTGGTCAAGGTGTGCGAGCACCAGCAAATTGCCTGTTTGAGAAGCATTTGGCCCATGTAATATCAATTGGTTGACATCCCAGGCAAACAGAACATACTATAATTTTAAAAATTCAGACCATACGAGAGATACTCTCCATAGGTGTACACCAGAACAAGTTTATGCTATATAAACTCATGACCAGAAGCATGAACCAGAACACGACAAAGTAAAATCCGAGATTGGAGAGAAAAACTCAAAAAGATTGCCAACAATGGATATATCAAATATAGGAGTACCACAGAACCTCAAGTCCTCGAAAGAATTGCTCAATGATTGGCACTTGCATTCGTATATCCACATCCCAACCTGATGAATGCCCCTTTTGCTCAAGAACGAACATCTGCTGACTAGTCTTTCACAAATCTGGAAAGAATATCATCAATTTACTTTCGCACAACAAGCCAGAAGAGGCAAGAAATATTCTGAAGCAAAATGAGAGTCACCTCAGTTGTAGCTTCTTGACAGTACGTGAAAGGAAAAGCATTCAATGCATCAGCATGCTTCATTTGTTGCTCTAACCTTGCACATTCTTCCTTATGAGCACTCCGATGAGAAATCTAAGGAGACAACAGGAAAAAAAGAAGAACAACAAAGCTTTCAATTGTCAGAACCCCAACACATTAGCCCTAGTTTGGATAGATGTCAGATCAAGATATTTCAATCGAATAAATTCTTATGTGACATCGGCATGCTTTGCCTCTAGATACTGTTTACATGGAGAGAGCATTTTATGTGGCAGAATGGCAGTAATACCACTTGTCATGCCAAGGCTGTTCCAGTGAGACATGCCACAGGCAAACACAATAACCACCCAAATTTTCAATTTGTAAAGTTGGAGGACATGATTGGCTCGGTCATACCACGTGAGCATTACATATTACATTACTTTCACGCGAGATATATTCTCCATTCAAGGGCTCGGTCACTGTGCACTTAATCACTGGGTCCAACCACCACCCTACCGATTCTTCATTCCGTCAGCCTTGATTTTTTTTCTAATCGAAAATCATGGCCTATTTTCTAGTTTCAGTAGATAAAGCTTTCAAAAAGAACAATGCAAACTTTCATTACATGATGTCATGAGAGACAATGATGCAACCTAGGAGCCGTGCCTGCCGGTGCAAGGAGAGGCTGTATGAGATATATGAGCTTTTGGTGCTTGAGAGCCAATGATCCTCTCAATGAGAGGATCGCAATTTCATATTTTGCATTTTTTGTTAAATCCACCAACTAGGATCCACTCAATACATGTAAGTTACGATCGGTCTAGCAAGCAATGATGGACCTGCTGAACAAATGCTCTGCCGGAAGAAATCAAACACCTAAACAGGCATGCCACCGCAATTGCACTGTCCGTCTCAGAGCCATTCATCTCTAGAATAATCACACATGACCAGACGCAACAGGTTCACCCAGCAAATGCACCATCGCCCGTTGTTCATAATTCAGATTATACGGAATTAAACTACGCCACCACTACAGAACACAAAAACTCCCTCTGTTCGCCCGCCCGGCGCGAGTTCGCATATCAAACCCCAATCCCCAAACGCGCGCCCGCTGAATCGGCGATGCCAGTGCCGAATATGAAGTCCTGACTGGCTAGCCAACCCTCACGCACGCAACGAACCAAACAGAGAGAGGTATTCCACGAGGCTAAGGACCAAAAACGATGAACTCGCCGGGCGCCTATGCAATTCCGCACGGCGGAGCCAGAATCGACGACGAGAAAAACAAGAAGAAGAAGAAGCGAAGGGAAAGGATCGTCACCTGGTGAGAGACGGAGCAGTAGCCGACGGCTCCGCAGCGAAAGCACCGCCTCTTGGCCGGGCCGACGCACCTCGTCCCTCTCCCCTTCCCTGCACACTCCATCGCGGTTTTTACTGTTGAGCTCCTGCGATTCTGCCTGGTCTAGGGAGCGGAAAAATGGAAACTTGAGAAGGGCCAGGAATTTGAAGGGGAAAACGTTAGTTTAGACAAAAAGGCTTGGACTTTCTACTTTTAATTCTCAAAATTATTTTAGAATAAAGGCCCTACAAGTACTGATTATTAAGGTAAAAATGCAATATAATCTTATAATTTTCAAATTCTAAAATTTCATTAGCTCCATCCAAGAATCACGAAAAATATTCACATAAAATTCTAATTAATTTCCGCAATGCGTTATGCTAACATGAGCTTAAACTGGTAGAGTGAGAGAATGCATCGCGAGAAGCCTTTTTGGTTCTCTCTCGGTTCTATTCATCTATTTTTTTTCTGAGTTTTCTGCTTTTCATTCTGTTTAATTTTTGGCCTTTTTTTAATATTTGCACAAACTGATGCTGGATCATTATCACCTGTCGTCGAAATATATTAGGAAAATGATATGTCACTTGAATTAAATGGAACTCACAAAATTTTTAAATTTTCACTAATGTGATTAATTTTAAGATTTAATTACACTTTTTAAAAGTATAAGGATTTAATGATACTTTCGTGATCAATTTTATGCTCCAACGCTCTTATCCCTCTTTATCCTTGCACTCGTATATGCCATGTTTGGTAACATTTTCATTTCTCAATTTTTTTGTTCTTTTGTTCATCAAAATGGAAATTGATTCAATTGTGAAATAAAATATCACAACTTAGGTATCTAGGGAATAGTCGCTTAAATAAAAACTCATTTAGTAACGTCGGCTAATTTTTCTATATCCTAGGAGATATCATAATAGATTTAAAACAGAAATAAAAAGTACAAAAACTTTACTTCTTTATTCACAAGAACAATTACTTAAACAAGTCATTTTCTCTTCTTCTTTTTTGCCTTTCTTCTTCCTTCTCTAGTTAGTTGCTGAGCCTCAATGATAGCCAACGACAAGCCAACGACAAGGTCCAGCGACCTCATCGACCTCAGGAGAACCTCATCGACCATTGCCAAGGCCACACGACCGGCTAGAGGAGGAAGAAGGGAGGAAAAAAGAGAAAAAAAAATTAGAAAAATCTTAGAAAATTATCAAAAAGCTAAAAGAAAATTCTACGTCACAAATAAATTTGAGGGTCGTATCAAACACATTCCGGTTCTTTTTTAATTTCGGAAATAGAAATTTTGTTTAGTTATCAATTGCATATGAATGCTTGTAAACTCATCCGGGGAATAGAAAACAATTGTTCTTAGGAATAGAAATGTCACCGAGCGCGTGTTTAGGCATTGATTCTAAAGTAAAGTGACCGACTCGCTTGTCCCACAAAATCTCCCGAATCACATCACAGTGGAGCATTTCAGACCGGGCCGGTCGAGAAGATTCAGCAACTTTTCGGAGGAAGAGCAGCACTGCCCCAAGATTACAACGAAAGAACACAAACGCTAACGAGCCAGCTCCAACTCCCCTTCACATCCAGAAAGATGCTCCCACAGTGTTCGCTCGTCGTCAGAGTCTAGGCGCACGATCCGGCGCAGCGCCCTAGAATTTAGCATCTCCCTTTTGATTCTTACCCATCAATATTATTTGTTCCAAAGCAGCTTTTTGGGAGCTCCAAAGTTCTACCGAAAGTCGCTTCCATCTTAAAAACGGTCCAACCACTGTCTACTCTGCAAGTCTTAACCTTCGTCCTCGCCACCCGGGTCAAGCAAGGGTCCCTGACTGTGATATTCCCACAAGAGTTTAGGGTTATCGGGTGAAAAGTAAGTAGTGTAAGGAATGATACCACTAATTCATACGGATGATATCGAGACGATTGATACTAGAAGTTCTTTTAGGATAGAAAACTTACATCTCTAGAGAGCTCCCAAAAGAGAGGTTGGTCATTCGTACACAAACTGATCGGAAGTTGATGACGTTTTTCTCATGAGGCGATGGCAAACAGAAATCAATTATTATACTTAATGTGTTTTGTTGTCTTTCTCGATGGACCAAATGCTCTCAAGTTAAGTTGGGTATGGTACGATTTGATACGAGGATATCATTTGCCGTACTGTCCTTATAAATAACTATAAAACAAAAGCTGGTCTAATATTCTCACCTCACTAGGTGCCACAATTATTGGCCCGTGACACATGCCCGTTTCTTGTCTCGTGCCTGTTCAAGGAAAATTTCTATGAAAAAGGCGAGTATAAATTCTTAAATGTGCGTTAAATATAAGTACCGAGCTTTGACATTTCTAAGAAAAAAAAGGAGAGCATAAATTCTTAAATATATGTTAAATGCAAGTACCGAGCTTTTGATTTCAATCGTCAAAAACTTTTTTTTCTTTTTCCGGCAATTGATACACTTTAAGCAAATCAGGCTTATGTTCCGGTGAAACTCTGACGCGACGAAGACGCAGCGGAATTCGAACGGGCCAGAGCGAATATTTGCTTTTGTTGCCTTGCTAAAAGATAACATCAATGCCTAAAACAGAGCGAATTTGTACCCCACATTGAAAATTTTAGGGCCTTTCTTAATCGGCTAAAGGAATTCCGCGGAAGCCTTGTGATATTCCTGTTGAAATTAAAAAAAAAAATTATATGAACCAAAGAAAATGTCAACGTTTGTCTGTTTCAAAGATTTAAGATGATTAGTAAAAATAATATGAATTAACAAAAGTAAGGAGGACCGAATGTGGAGCATTAAAACATTTACGGATTTATGTATAATATGCTAGGAGCATTTAAAACATTATCTCCCGCAGCAGATCATGTTGAATATTATTGTCCTTTGGCACAATCATTGATCATAACATGTACGCCAATTACACGAGTAACTAGGAATAACAAATAGTAAATTGAGGATGCTAAAATATCAGCTTTTTCATATCACTATCTTGTGAAATAGAAGGAGGCCCTATCCAGGAATTCCTAAATATATAGTCATTGCCCAAACTATGAACAGAATGACACAGAATTCTAATGAGACAAAGAAGCGATAGTCACAACATCACATTTCCATGGTCAAGAGAGTTCACTATTAATGTTATGAAAATCGTACTTGAATCAATCGATTCAACCGACATAAAATTGTGTATTGGCCTAACTTTAGATATGATTATGTTGACTAGATTTCTTTTCCAATTCAATTTAATTTTGGCCATTTCAATAGTGCACAGATTAGTAGTCCAATTTGATATATCGGTACGATGATGGAGTTCTTATTTTTCAACTTAGCTTCTTTTTGCCACTTCATTTGTTTGATGATGGTTGAGCAATTGTGAAAAATCATTCTCATTTTTCCTGTCGAAATCTAAACTATCATATGAATTTTTAAAAATTATGCAAAAGCATAGGTCACCTTACAATTTAATATTGTGAAAGTTCCAAATATTTTGGACTTTAAAAAAAAAAAAAAAATCAAAAGGTGTTTGCCACATAATTCGTTAGGTAAAATATAAAAATCAATCCAATTAATGGGATAGTTTTTGAAATCTTTTTTTTTTTTTTTTTTTGGGGGGAAAACACAAGGGATGCCTGAACTACGCTAAAATGGCCTAATTATGCTTTTGCACACGCTCAAGTCTCAACCGAGTCTATCACCACCACCCCTGCGGCTGGCCACCGCCCCGGCCGACTCGGACCGCCCTGCCGACGCCGCCGACACTGGCCCCTGCTGTCTCATTTCCCCCCGCTCTCTCTTCTCCAGGTCAATTCACAGTTCCTCTCGGCCCGCGTGCTCTGCTCTGTCTCTCTCGGTCCCTCTGTGCTCTGTTCTCTGTCTCACGCTCTTTATCAGCTTGGTGATTCTTTTTAGACGAAAGATTGCACAAGCTGATCGGACATAGCTCTGGCAAAGGCCTTTTCCACTTTGCAATCAAGTACTCCCTTCAAACATCTACTGACCCTCTCTCTGCCACGAGACTGACAGAAGACAGGCCGAGACATACTCTTTTTCTTTGTGCTCAGTGATCGTTGCGACCTCAGGCTGACGTCGCCAAGGCCACGGGCTACCTCGATCGAAGTCTCTGTGTCGTCCATGGGCGACGTCAACGAAATTACTGGGCGATAGTGGCGAGCCGGTGGAGACAGCAGCGAGACGAATCCAGAGAGGAGGCAGCGGCGGCGTAGTGCGGCTTGGGGGGCCGGCCTCCTCTGTGCGGTGGCTGCTGATAGAGAAGAGGAAGCTGCAGTTTGGAGCGTCGTACGTTGGGGATGATTGGTTTCCAAGAGGTTCATGGACCGTCCTAAAATTAGGGACGAGCCAGAACTCCTATTTCCCTCTAGAGCTGGTTTTAGGTTCATGGAATCGGGAACAAAATTGGTTATCCTTAGAATCAACCTTAAACCAATATGTCCATGCTGGTTCAATCCAATTCCTGAATTGAGCTGAGCCGGTGCTCACCTTCGGAGAGAAGATAAATGGCAAATTTAGTGAGTATGCATATAGTTTTCGCCAAATATATGTGTCAAAATTAGAATTTGGAAAAGTAGAAATGTATTATCTGTCTTGGTTGATAATTTCACGCATATTTTTTTACAGTTTCGCTTTTTCTTTTATAGGCCAAGATTTTGAGAAGCCTAGCGTGGTGGTCGCTTCTCGTTCGATTACCGTTTTCTGATCCCACCCCCCAGTGCCTGCTCCTGCATTTTGACTTCCTGTAAAAGGCTTGACCATTCAACTGACAAGAAAAGAGAGATAGAGAACCGAGTATATATCGCGAGATATCGGGCGGGGACTTGGGTGGATGTCACACCCAAAAGTCGATGTCAGAATCTTTCGCCTGCGAAGCTCAAATCCATTAAAATAATCCCAAGATTTGAGATCTCCTCGACACTGCAAGATTTGGTCTCATTTTCAATCCTCAAAAGCGAGATAGACAGGGAGAGAGAGCCAATCGATTGAGAGACGACCAGACAACGCATTTCCTCTCCTTTCTGCCACAAAAGCAAGGCAAATTCCACAGTGATTGTGTAGACATAGAACAGAGAGAGCAGAGAACAGGATCCATTTCGTTTTTCGCCTCTCTTGGTCAAGGGAAAAAGCAAAAAGCTGGCGACTTGCATCTTTTTATTAGCTCCATTACCATAACCAGCTGAGTTCCGTCCTCCGAAGCGAGCTGGTGATGGACGGAGACGCCGTCGTCTCGTGGCGGAGGAGGACGCACGGCATCGACGCCTTGGATTCGCTTCAGCCCTCTTCTGATTCCGGCGAGGCTCACGTCCTGGCCGTCGACGACAGCCTCGTCGATCGGAAAGTCATCGAGCGATTGCTCAGAATCTCTTCCTTCAGAGGTAATCTCGCGTCTTGAGTCGCTTGCTCGAGTGAGCTGAAATGTGTTCTTTGCTTCTTACGAATAAAAAGAGTTCTCGGGTTTCCGAGAGATGAACCTTTTGGTGCCGCGATTCGTAGTGACTACCGTGGAAAGTGGAAGCAGAGCTCTGCAGTTTCTGGGTCTGGACGAGGACAAAAGCTCCGGTCATTTCGATGTGAGTGGCAATCGGAAAGTCCTTTCATTCTCTTTTCCGAGACATTTATTGCTTCTTTTTTTCTTTGGTTAATTTGGCTGAACTCGAAAGCGAGGCTGTTGCTCTGTTTTTATGAATGAGCCTGAACAAAACTGTAGCCGCGTCTGGTTATCAGGGGCTGAACTTGAAGGTGGATTTGATCATCACGGACTACTGCATGCCTGGAATGACCGGATACGATTTGCTCAAAAGAGTTAAGGTCATTATTTTACTTATCAAGGTTCTTTTCTTTCACCAAAAAAGGAAACAAAAGATTGGACTTTTCGGGAAAATATGACTTCCCAATCTCTGTCTAATGGCAGGAATCGTCTGCTTTGAGAGAGATACCCGTTGTGATCATGTCATCCGAGAAGGTCTTGGCACGGATTGACAGGTGTTCTTTTGCATCTTCCCTTAATTTCTTTCGCCTAATTCGGCAGATTTCTTCTTTTCTATCGTGTGATTTGAACTGGAATCTGATGGATAGGTGTTTGGAGGAAGGAGCGGAGGAGTTCATCATGAAGCCTGTGAAGCTATCGGACGTGAAGCGACTGAAAGTGTACATGAGGAGAGATTCCGGAGAGAGAAACGAAAGCGAAACCGAGAACAGAGTGAACGTGAATCCGAAGAGAAAGCTGCGAGAGGAGGAGGACGACGACGACGACAATTACGACGATTCAGATCTCTCGGCGTCATCATCGCCATCGCCGCCAGCTTGCTCTGTCTCATCATCGCCACCTTCGGCTTCTTCGTCGTGCCTGTCCTCCCCCTCCATGGCTGCTGCTGCTGCCGCCGCCATCGGCATCGACCGCGGATAAAAAGATGGCTGAGGATGAACGACGGTGATTAGAGGCCAGGGAATGAGCGATGCAATTTTGCTTTTGATTTCCACTGGATTTTAGTCGTTTTTTTTTTTTTTTTTTTTTATCCTTTTTAACTCTTCTTGATTCAGGTTTTTTTACCCTTTTCTTCCCCGTGATTTACAGAACAGAGGAGTGGTGTCCTGTCTCATTTGGGTAAAATGCAAAGCTGTGGAAGTAAATAGATGGAAAGGCAGTGTGAAAATGGTGTGGAAGGGGGAATTAATTTCGTGAATATAGACTTATTTTTCAGTCTCGTTTTTTTTAGGATTACCGCAAGTTGTTCCAACGTTTCAATCCCTTGTAAGTTGCCCACTGAAATTCAAAAAGAAGTTGTAGTGTGTCCCTTGACATTATTACCTTCAACTAAATATTGTTGGAAGCTTTCTTCATCGAAGCATGGGATTGATGAGTGATGCCCTTGACACGTCACGGCTAACGTAGTAGTGCAGTTGTCTAATTTATTTTACTTTTTCTTATGCATGCAGAAGCGTAATTGACCAAAATGACTCAAGAGTACACGCGGATTTTTACAAATGGGGCAACTTTATTTATTATTTATTTATATATGTGTCGAGCGACAAGTTAGGTACATTGGGGAATTCAAAAAGGTCAGTACCACTGATTATACCTGGTGGTAAGTCGGTCGTCCCATCCCAATCTAACAGTAAATGTGGTCACTAACCCTAGCCCCTTGACTTTGTTAAAGAATCTTCCAAGTTCTCAAAAGTCCAGTCGCCCTCCTACCTGCCTTCTATGCCGCAAGGCTATCTCCATCCCCTAGTTCATTGGCGAATAGTGGGAGTAGACCCACCATGCACCCGTTGATATGGGTGTACATTTTAATGAATCCAAGAGTTATAGGCCCCGTCGATGGCCCTATGTCCACAACCAAACGAGACGTAATATGGATAAACACCGTATCCGAGAATCGGGGTCTATGAACTTATTCTCTTGCCAAGTGAAGTCGATCAGTTCTCCATAATGAACCATAGAGGAGGTAGGTGGGATGGACATTTCTATTATCTGAAAAGATAAAGTCAACAATCAATTAGCCTAAGTCCAGCAAGCAGAAGTTCTACGAGTCTATACTACATAAACCAATCACCGTACTAACAATAAAAGCCTTGATTTAATGTATAGTAAATCATCTATTTACTTGAGAACCTCTTCCAAGTAACATAACATATCAATAAAACCAATAACTCAATGTAAAGGTACTAAGGTTATATTCAATACGAATTTCTGCTACCTTCATCATCCAAGGAACTCCATTACCTCTTGGCATCTCGCATCCATCCACATTGCGAGGACATTTAGGGGAACTGCGTTACACCCCTCAAGTGTTACCCCTCTAGGCATCCTTACTATAATATGGGGCATCATTGTCCCAAGGACCAATGGTATTCTCAATTATACATCCACATCACGATGCGGCAATTTCATAATTCAATTTAGAAAGCATGTTGACATTACCACTATCCAGGAACTCAAGTGTGAATCTACGAATTCTTAATCATTTTTATCTCCCTAGACTAGTCTAAACTCACATGTATTGTATTAGAGGAATTGCTAGAGGGTTCTACATCAAGGTCCGTAAACTAGCCTTATAAGAGCATCCTAAGCACCTCTAGAAACTACACTGATTGTTTAGGGAAACATATTTCAAAAATTACAAAACTTTAACATAAGATAGACAATATCTAGAGGGACTATGGAACAAGTGCCATAAGCAGCACGGAGGGACTGACAAGTGCCATAACTTTAAACGGTACTAAAATTGATTCCGGCCAAATGGCTGACGTGGCAATTTTCCGGCGAGTTTGGTCCAAAACGGCGTCGTTTTGCACGCGGACGTGGCGGAGAAAATGCAAAAACGATGCCGTTTCGTGTCTACGTGTAAATAATAATAGAAAAATTAATTCAATTAGATTTAAACTTAATTTTATTTAAAATATTCAAAAGCCCTCGCCGCCGCCGCCCCCGCCGTCGCCGGGAAGGGCTAGCGACGGAGGGGGAGGGTCGGCCGAGGTCGCCGGCCCCGGCCGACCGGCCGATGGCGAGGGCTGCGAGCCCTCGCCGGATGCAAGGGCCGCGACCCTCACCCCAAATGGGCGAGGGCTCAACAGGCTCGGCAACCCCGGTCGACCCTCCCCACTCCGTCCGCCCTTAACATAAGATAGACCTCCCCCTTTTTTTACTTAATTTTTAAATTTTTTAATTTTTCTTAATTTTTTTGAATATTTTAAATAAAATTAAGTTTAAATCTAATTTATCTAGGGATATTTTTTAACATAAGTGTACAAAGATCTGCCAAGTTATGGCACTTGGGCTGTTCTTCTGCCGATATTTTCATAAGACTCCATGGTCGATTCAGTCCATACTGTTCTAAATAATTTTTGTAAACCTGGCCCAAAACGGTAAGAATTTCCATAACGCGGTGGAGTAAGAAAGTAAATGTTCCACAAATCAAATGAGATCGAAAAATCATCAAAATTTTATTTGTACTAGTATAGAATGTACTCTACAACTTTCATGAAGGACACGCGATTAGAATTCTTCGCCGAAAAATCTGTGAAAAATGGAAAGTAGGAAGGGGTCGGTGTAGTAAACATAAAAACAAATTTCTAACTCTAGTTTTTGAAGCATATTCTTGACGTACAAAATTCAAAATTCTGAAATTAAAGTATGTACGGCCAATAAGGGATGACTTTTGTGAGAACGCCCCACAAAATTTACATTCGGTACAAAATTAGAAAAAGTTCAAGGTTGGGCTAACCCGAACCTAACCTAGGTCCGGCACTAGTTTGGTTCAGATTTTCCACAATCCCAGCCTCGTATGTGCTAGATATCGAGTGGCCATGCTTAAACAGTCCAACTAGAAATTTGACTACTTAGAACTTGACAATTGAGGTAGATCATGCGATTGGAACTTTTGATCATAGGAGGATCCAAACAATGCCTATAAAATTTATAAGAAACCATCATCATCAGACAACAATCAAATATAGGATAGAATGGAGGATAACTAGTTGCCTTAGGTCCTAGGTCCTAGGGAGCCATGGTCATGGCTCAGCGAGGCGATGATGTGACGATACCTGCGACGGCGGCTTGGCTGAGGCGTTACACAGAAGAGGAGGAGGAAGGGAAACGTGTAGTGGACTGCAGAGGAATTAAGGAAGCAACCTCTGCTTCAAGCGAGAATGGACAGAGTTTTTGTTATACTTTTCACCGTTTGCTGTTGTTTTGAATTGTGCAGCTTGGTTCTTCGAGTTGGTCGCTGTGACTGACTTGAGCGGCACCGTTGATGCTGGCAAACAGAGGGAGAGCCAGTTGGACAGGCGTGTCTTGCAAGGATACGGCCAAGTGGCAGCATGCGAAGGTGATGAGTTGGCGAGCTGGCGTGGCATGTTCGTGATGGTGCGATGGTGACACGGCGCTGAGGTGTCCCCATGCGGGAGGAGCTGAGTTGGCATTGCGGTTTCGATGGCAGTGAAGGATGGCATGGTTGGTGACTTGGCATGGCTCGAGGTGCCGTGGTGGAAATGAGCTGAGATGGCAAGTCCTTGTAGTGATGCAATTGGTGCGGTCCAATGACGAGTTCAGTGACGCATTAGGGACTGTTAAGGGCTTGGGACTCGTGATTCATCGAGCAAAGATCCGGATGTCACATGTTATTGAGGGCAAATTCGTCATATAAATATACATAACAAGAATAATTTAAAACCATATTATATGAAAAATCGTGTGACTCAAATTCTAGGGTGAATTCACTAATTATACATCGATATATAATCCTGAAATATAGTTTTGAGTAGTCCATACACACACATACATATATATGCCTTATGTAATTAATCACATGCAGTCACGTGATCAAATAGACATTCGACAAATTTGGCCGGAATCAACCCTAAACGGCACATTGCCACCGATTTTAAAAAGATAGGGTGAAAATTGCATAAGTTAAAATGTCATGGGGCAACTTGCCACAACCGCCAAGAGGCAAAATGTAATTTCTCCCTTTAATTCACACTTGAAAAAAATAATGTAAGGGCTTTTGGAAGAAAATGACATTGTTTGTATTGCTTTCCATTTTTCTCTACTTTTTGGAATGAAATAAAATGTGGCCCACGGAGAAGTATTTCCCTATATCATTTTGATCCACTTCCTTCCTAACTCAAAACAAACCAAACAAGGGACTATTTCTATCCATTTCCTTTCACTTCTCTCCATCCAAACACTTTGTAACGGGGGCATGGTAATAGATTGGATTTTTATTTTTATTTTTGAAGGGATAATGGCATGAAAAGTTTGTAAACTTTTCTTTAATATCCATTACCATGTTATGTTTGATTAATGTTAATTGCACATGAAAGGAAAATGTATATGCATGGTAGAGTACTGAGAATTACATAGACTCATAAGATTCACTTGCGCACCGAGTGGACTTGAGTGATGGTATTTTTTTTTTTTTTTTTTTTTTTGCCTTTTGAGAGAGATGATGGGAGAAATTGAAACTATGAGGACGACAAGTAAATGAGACATTTAACTAAAGTTTCATGACATTTATTCATTGATGAAATTGTTGCAAGATCATACGAATCAACAATGGTTACTAAACCTTCGGTCATGGGAGAGGATTCGAGCAAGTCTCACCCTCCCCTTCATTTGTTGTTGATTTTATCTGAGTTTTCTTGTTTATTATTTTTTTTATTCTCTCCCGATTTAGATATGGAAGTTCTCTTCCCCAATCTAGTTTTAGTTATGAGAGTTTGAACTCTTAAATCTATTTCTAAACCTAAGAGTTATTCTCTCATGATTAAGATACGCGAGTTTAATAATGTTTTTGGGTATTCAATACTCTCAATGCTTTGTTCATAAATAGGTCCCCCAACTCCAATTTCGTTGACAATTGCAGGAGCTCTGCTGTCTCACTCAACCACAAATTTGGTCTCCCAAAACTAAGATCTATATGTATTTAACTTATTTTGGTTGTCTCCAATGGCATAGAAGAAGTCGAACTTAGGTGCCCATTACAAATTGGCAGCGCTATAATTATTGGAGAAAATTTTTTTTAATGAGTATTTATCGTTTATGATAAACGAAATTCAATAATGAGTTGTCAATTATTTTGCTTGATAGGTTCGTTTCATAAAGAAACGAGTATGTTATTAACCTTGCCGGCATTCTATTGATCATCCTTCAAGGGCACGTTAAGTGGCATTTCCCCTTTGTCTGAATGGGCCGGTACCTGAGCCTCACGGCCCAAAGATCACGCCAATGTGGCCTGGACATTTGTCCCTTTCCTAACCTGCCGGCCTTCCCATATTCTATCCGACAGTTCATCTCAAAAAACGCGGTTAGGGAATAAAATAATTTCAAATCTTGGTACTGGGAAGTGGAAGCGACTCGTGCGATGATACTTTGTACCCATTTATAAATTCTGATAGACTATCCGAATCAATAATGGCGAATCTGACGGATAAATATATTATAGAGGTTTCGTAATCAAAGTTAATGCTTTGTTCGAAATCTACAAAATCACTGCAAATTCCGAAGAGATGATGCTTTGTTCGAAATCTACAAAATCAAAGTTAATGCTTTGTTGGAAATCTACAAAATCACTGCAAATTCCGAAGAGATGATGTTCGTAAGGCGTCCCCGCTCTTATGTTGGTTTTATGCGTTTAATCTATTCTTTCCATGGTCGGCATATGGTGCCGTCGTCAATATCATATGCCATTATATATTTCATTGAATGTTAAATGGAAGGAGTTAAATAAGGCGGGACGATCCCGACGGTGCACAAAATTGTGCGAAATGTTCAACCCGACATTACTTTAATTGGATGAGGAGACTTCCCAAGCAATCTGGTGGAATGGTTGTCACGCGGTAGGAGTGCATATGGTAACGCTTCTTAGTTGGGGAAGAGTTTTTTTTTCAGAAATAGTTCTTTTCTATTTCTATTCCGGAGAATAATTTCTAAATAAAAGAACATGTTTGGCAACTACACAAAATTTCTACTCTTTGAATAAAAAAATGATAGAAATGTGTTTGGTAACGTTACTATTATTTTTTTGTATTTATTCGTTTTTATTTTTGCTCACGGATCGCCAACCGGCCGTCGGTCGGCGGCGGGCAGTTGGAGGTGGTCGCAACAAGAGAGAAAAATAAAAAAATAAAAAAAAAAAGAAAATTAGCTTATTTCTAGAAGTTATTCCCAGGAATAGAAGCAATTTTTTTTGTTTTCGTTTCTATTCCAAAACCATTCCTGGGCTAACTTTCTATTTCGAGAAACAAAAAAATAACATGGTGTTACTTCAAACGGGTTTTCATTCTTTTTTGTTATGGGGAACAAAAGAACAAAAATTCTAAGAAATGGTTGTCACGCGGTAGGACTAGAAATGAACACTCCGGTTGCCTGTAAAAGCTCATGAGAGAAGTGATTAGCAAATGCTGTACGATTCTTACGTTTAGCTGTTCTATGAAAAATGATATATTTTCAAAAATTATTTTCCAATAAGTCATTTTAAAGAAAAATTGCGATATTTTTCGATATTGGAAAAAAATTTTAAAAGTTTTTTCTATTTTCTATCATTTGAAAAGAAAATTCTTGTTTGATTTTCCTAAATCCACATAAACTATCCAGGCGTTTGTGACTTGTGTACAAGCAATTGGGAAATTGGGTATAGGCATTAGGATTCCAAGTTTAGCCTCAATGGAACCCGGCATGAACAGAAGCATAGGCACTAGTCCTAGCTCCACAGAAGTCGAAACTAAGAACCCGATGCCCATGCCTTGATCCCTAGTATTTGAGCTTAGGTCCACAAAAGTTGAGCGTAGGACTCTAGTGCTCCGGGCCTAGACTCAAGTCCATAGAGACCAAGTTTGGGACCTCAATGTATGTGGTCGGATCCCTAATGACTGGGTTTAGGTCCTCGATAAACAAGCCTTATTGTCAAGTCTTAGGCCTAGCATCAATGGATGTAGGCTCGGGTGTTGGGGACCCCAGCCTTGGATGCAATAGATTTGAGCATTGGCACTAAGGTCTCAAGCTCGGTTGCCATGGACCCAAGCAAGGGCACTAGGGTCCCAGGCTTAGCCACGATGGATCATGGTATAGCATGAGGGTCTTGGATCTTGGCCTCAATGGACTCGAGCTCAAACATGATAGACCCAAGCATGGGCAATGGGGTTCAGGGCCTGAACGTAGGGCTCTCAACTTCAATGGACATGGGTATGGGCACTAAGGACCCAAGCATTAGTCCTAGCACCCTTTGATGGATGGACATGGGCATGGGCATTAGGGTCTAAGGCCTCAATCTCAATAGACCCAGGCATTGGGGACCTAAACTCAAGCACCAAGGACTCAGGTGACCTTTGTGGATTTGACCTAGGTACTTATGATCCAAGCATAGGCACTAAGTCCCTCACTTGGCCTTTATGGACCTGAGCCCAAGTGTTGGGACCTAGCTCCAGCCTCGATGGACCCAAGTGCGTGTCAAGGATCAAGGCACAGGCACAAGGGGTCATGAGTTGGCCTTGACCCAAGCCTAGGTGCTAAAGATCCATTCTAGGATGCTAGGGTCTCGGAAACAAGTGTTAAGGTTCCTATGCTCAAGTGTGGAGATTTTAATTCAAACATCAATATCTAGTCATAAATTTCTTTTTCTAAAGAGAGAATCATTTTCCTGAAGTTAAATATAGATTTTCTGTTGACGCATTTTGCTAAGCAATCCAAATGTCATAAATGATGAAAACATTTTCATAGAAAAGGTTTCCACAAAATAAACAAAGTGTTCATTAATAGAAAGATTTGCTCTTTAAGACAACGATCAATGATTTCATAGGAGATAATACGTTCAGCACATTGAAATTCCACCGACGGTGAACTCGAGTCCCTATTGTGGTGTTTTGAAGTCATCAAATCATCAAAACAAAATTTGAAAACTCCTTCATGCTAATCTCCTATTGATAATAGATATACATTTTTGGATTAATATCACGAAAAATGCCAAATTTGTATACTTGTGGCAAATTTACTTCAAACTAGTTTTTTTACCACAAAAATCTCAAATTTGTACATTTATGATAAATTTATCCCAAATAACCACAAAAAATCACAAATCGGTACACCTATAACAAATTTATCCTAAATAATTTTTTGACCTGCAAAAATCCAAAACTTGTATAATTATGACATACATACTTTTTGTTAAATTGAATTAATACTACAAAAAAATTCATAAATGAAGAGTAAAATCTCAAATTGATACATTAGGCAGCTGTCACGTATCATCCAACTCAACAATTTAATAGTGAAATTTAACGAGAATTAACATATGGTAAATTTGTCACAAGTATATCAATTCGAGCAGTAAATTTGTCAAAAATGTACTAATTTTGGATTTTTTGTTGTCAAAAATTAATTTTAGATAAATTCATTGTAGGTGTACTAGTTTAGACTTTGGGATTGTTCATGATATTAATCCTAAATTTTTTCATTGCGTACAGCTAAAAAACTTTAGTTCCTCCCCTATCTTCTCCCTCCAGCCCGCCCACTGACAACAATGGCGGGGTTAAGCAAGGGTTCGAAAAGGGGTAGGTCGATCCGGGTGACAGCATCTTCGTTTGCTGTTGTGTTCTAGATGTGTTTATGGGTCAAAGTCGCTCGTTGTTGGTGATGAAGGAATCCCTGTCCATGAGTAAACAGGTCGGTTCAGGAAACTTTCTGCCGACAAACTAAACGTGATGGATCCTAGTCCTGGTATTTCACCATCTCATGGGACCTGTTCGACATCTTCTAGCCTCGTCTCTCCGGATCGAGTACACAAGCTGACAAATTTGGAACAAGATCATCTACCCTTTCGGTGTCACCATTCGGTATCTCAACCATCCAAACCGATCATCCGTATGAATAATGATAAGAATGGAATTTACAACTAGTGAATCGATGATAATAGAGACATTAAGAGAGACACCGAGCAGCATAGACGACACTTGTCCGGAAAATTTCGTATAATCCAATTTTCGCAGTTCCACCGGTCACTCTTTTTGGGGAATCTTATGTTGATCAATTATTCACATACGACAAACACGAAAACTCCTGATTATCAACCGTAAGCCACTTGATAGTTGTCGGTTTTATGTTTTTATCTCTGTCTCACTTCATCTCATATCGAACCGGGAGGTCGGTCCAGGTTCTGCAACAGCACAATCCATCTAGTTCTGAGAACATCTTCCCTGACGGGATGGAGGATGAACGACGAAATCTAACAAACTAGGTAACGTATGCTCCTACCAATTTGGGCGTTTGGATTTGTTGCAAAAAGTTTGGGAGATCTAATCCAACAACTTTAATTGGATGACAAGACCTGACCCTTTCCTTATCTGTTCCTGGGAAAAAGAATAAAAAAAGGTATTGGGTTTGATCACACGCAGTGGGCAAATCCTACAGAAGAAAACGTCCCTATTATGCCTTTTGCCTATGATGTAGTTCGCTAGTTCAAGCTAGTGTTCAATACTAAATTATGGTCACGCTTAACATCCCGTAACAAAGCCTACTGGGATTTCCCTTAGATTAAAGTTCCACTTGACGGCCAATCTACCCCTCTCCTAATCGTCATGGCTAATCCACTTCATTGTTTACTTAAGGCAATTCCCGTTTGCTTACAGCCCTTCTTAGGGTTTTAGGAGTGCAAGCAAAGCGGGATGTAATCGGAATCAAGCTGTCATTTGTTGCCTCTTGCGTGACTTTTTGTTCTTACATTTCACCTTATACGTTAGACTTTCAACGTATGAGATCTCGAGGATTTTCAACATCGAAGACTTATTCTGCGCCGTTACAATTTACTACATAATCTCCAAGATTTGAAATTATACCTTTCCCCCTTCGCTGATCCGAAAGGGGATACGACCTTCGCCAAAGTCAAACCATGCAGTTTTTGCTTCTTTTTTCCCTTCCTGGCCAGGCCCCTACCGTGGTTGCTCGTTCATCTTCACCACCTACTGCAATTCCACCCCAGTTTCAAATGCAGAGCCCGGTCAACGAACCACCCAACCCCACCACCTACTGTCTCCCCCTGTCCCTGTCTCCCTTCTCCTGCCGGGTCCACGCTCCGTCCCCATCGCCCAATCTCCTGATCTATGCCGCGTGAAGAAAATGACCGGGGGGTTGGCGGCATCTCCACATTAAACATTCCCCGAATTCGCTCGGATGGATCGGCACGCGACGGAAGCTTCTCCCGCCCGTGAATGCTTAGGTAAATTCCCAACCCGATGAAAGTCTCCCCTCAGGACTTTCCTTTCGTTTTCTCAACTCTGCACTCATTGGCAATCCTCCTCCTCGAGACACAACCCGTCCGATTATAATAATTCGCTTGCTTTAATCGGGAAATTGTCGTTGAGCACTCGCCCATCAATGAACAGTTCATATTTGCCTTTCTTTAAGTTCAGTTTCCGCGGGTACCATTTCAACGCTCGCGCCGACTTGGTCTTGACCAAACGACATGGCTCCCGTGCTCTTATTGTCCTTTTCGTATTTGTTTATGAAACGACCAAAGCGCCCCTAGTCGGAAGGCCTTGACTGGCCGCGAACGCGGGCCATTTCGGTCATTGCGCGGAAGCAAAACACCCGGGAAAAAAAAAAAATACCTGTTCCACCAACCGGGAGCTGCCTCCTCGGAAACTGTCAGCGACGAGAGACCAAAAGCCAAAAGACAGCCGCTGACCTTCTCCTCCTTCTTTTCATCATCTTGCAGAACAGAGGATTGTGTTCTCTTTCTCTGCGGTTTTGATCCGACAACGCTCTCCCATGGCTTCGTTTCCTCACCGAAGATCCGCCGTTCTCATGTGGGTCCTCTTCCTCGCGTTTGTCTCCTACACCCGCCTCGTCAACGGCGGGCAGAACATCGAGGTTTTCTTTCCAGGCTCGGCGCCCGTCCCAGCTCCTACCCCTCCGACCATCCTTCCGGCCTCCCCGCCGCGTCCACCGCCTCCGCCTCCGCCTCCGCCGCCGGTAGCAGTGCCGCAGCCCACGCCGGCCCCTTCGCCTTCTGGGTCGGGCAAACAGACCATCGCCACGGCGGTCGTGGCCACCGCGGCCAGCACGCTGGTGATTTCGGGGCTCGTCTTCTTTCTGGTCAAGAGGCGAGCAGTCGCGCGGCGGAGGAAGGAGGAGAGCGGCTCCGGTGGCGGCCTCCCGACGATCTCGCGCGACGACTTTACGCGGTTCGATGGTAATGTCAAGGGGCTGATAGTGGATGAGAATGGACTGGACGTTCTTTACTGGAGGAAGCTTCAGGGGAGGAGTGGCAAGAACTTCGAGAAGCAGGCTTTGCCAAGCCCGAAAGATGGAGGAGAAGCGGAGGAGGAAGGCACGGCGCCTGGAAGAGATCGCTGGAGAAACTCCGAGCCATTCCAGGAATTCCCTTTGCTCCGAGAGAAGTCCACGACTTCCTACGGCCAGTATAAACCTGAAGCAAACGACCCGGTTCAGAACGCCATGCCTGCTTCTCCGGCTCCGCCGCCTGCCGGGCTCCCCCTAGAGGCCGTGGAGAAATCCACCACGTCAATTCGACCGCCAAATGCTCCTGCTCCGCCGGTGCCACCACCTGCTCCACCATTAGCACCACCCAAAAGGTCAATGGAGATACTCACCTCATCAGCAATCGGAGCCAATACAAGGGCCGCACCACCACCTCCTCCACCAATCCCAGCCGCGAAAGCGCCACCACCTCCACCGCCGAAGGCGGGTGGTCCAACTTCATCACTGAAACCTCCCCCGCCACTGCCAAAAGCAATGCCAGGTGCCAATAAACTAGACAAATCATCATCGGAGAGCGCTCAAACCGGAAAAGATCAGGTGAAGCTGAAGCCACTGCACTGGGATAAGGTCAACATTGCCAACACGGAACATTCGATGGTGTGGAACAAGATCGAGGGTGGTTCTTTCAAGTAAGCGCATCCTGATAAACTTGCGGATTCTAGTAGCTTCAGGACATCGAAATTCATCGAAGATTTTTTGTTTCTAACCCCATGCTCATTTGCCATTACTTGCTGTAGGTTTGACGATGATCTGATGACAGCTCTATTCGGATCTGTCGCCACCAACCGCAAATCTCCTCGAGGGAACACCAGTTCAGCGATTCCTAGTGCTGCCATTCCAGGCCCATCAGGACAGATCTTTCTACTTGATCCTCGAAGGTCGCAGAACATCGCGATTGTGCTCAAGTCTCTGGCTGTTTCCCGCAAAGAAATTCTCGATGTGCTTGCCGAAGGCCAAGGCCTAAATGCCGATACTCTCGAAAAGCTTGACAGGATTGCCCCCACCAAAGAAGAGGAAGCCCAGATCCTTGGATTCGCTGGCGACCCCACAAGACTTGCCGATGCAGAGTCTTTCCTCTACCACATCCTCAAAGCTGTCCCCTCCGCTTTCACTCGTTTTAGCGCCATGCTGTTTAGGCTGAACTACGAATCAGAGACCCTGCAGCTAAAGGAATCTTTACAAACACTTGAGTCGGGGTGCAAGGAACTTCGATCACGAGGACTCTTCATGAAACTTCTGGAAGCGATTCTTAAGGCTGGCAATCACATGAATGCTGGAACTTCCCGAGGAAATGCGCAAGCCTTCAACCTCACCTCTCTGCGAAAACTCTCCGATGTCAAAAGCACCGATGGAAAGACTACCTTGCTTCACTTTGTCGTGGAAGAAGTGGTCCGAGCAGAAGGGAAACGCTGTGTTGCCAACCGGAACCATAGCTTGAGCCGCGCCAGCAGCCAGAGCAGCAGTGGAAGCGCACACTCTGAGCATAGGATGTCGGGAGCGGAAAGAGAGAAGGAGTACATGATGTTAGGATTGCCGATCATAGGAGGTCTCAGCGCTGAGTTCTCTAACGTGAAGAAAGCCGCAGCAATTGACTATGAAACCTTCGCTGCCTCATGTGCAGCTCTTACATCCCGTACAGAGGAAATCCGGCAACTTGTGTCTCAAGGTACAGGGGACGGAGGAGGGTTCGTGAGAGTAATGCAAAGATTTCTCAAAGCCGCCAAAGAAGAATCGAGTGCCTTGAGGAAAGATCAGGCAGCTGTGATGGAGATGGTAAAGAGGACAACTGAGTACTACCAACCAGGGGCCTCAAAGGACAAAGGAGCAAACCCACTTCAGCTGTTTGTTATTGTTAAGGATTTCCTGAACATGGTTGATCAGGCGTGTGTGGAAATTGCTCGAAACCAGCAGAGGAGGAAAACAGCGGCGGCAAGCACAGGGTCATCATCGCCAACATCTCCAGCAACAAGACCCCCTGTAAGGTTTCCAAAGTTGCCACTGCATTTCCTGTCGGAGAAGTCCGGGAGCATGTCTAGCGGATCTGATTCAGATTTATGATTCAGCTCGTATTTGAAAGCGAACAGGCTAATGTGTATAGGCATCATAGAAAGTGTACTATACGAGCAAGCATCGAGCATTCTTTCATTTGCATCATATTCTTTCCCAATTATTGGTAAATATGATCATGTATATCGTTTTTTTTTTTTTTCCGCACTTGCTGTTGCAATGTTTTCTCTTTTGTCACCTGAGTAGTTAGTGCGAGTGTCAGTCGAATTGTTCAGCTTGATTATTATGCTTTAGTCCGAGATGATTGAAGGAGAAGAGTGTCTTATGCGCACGTTCCACCAGTGATTTTATTACTGTGTTTCCGTAGAAGAGAACCTTCAATTCCTGACGATCGTTCAGGCTTCGCAGATTCTGAAATGGGACATACCCAGAAACTATTTCAAAAGAGTCATTTATTCTGATCATTCAGTACTCATAATGTAGGATCTCCATGGAAGTATCAAGTTCAAAGAAATATGTTGAATCGGCTGTTGCAGGGTATGAGATGAACAAAAAAAAGAATAATTGCCTCCATCGATACAGTCATGCAAAAGAAGAGGATGCGAAACACCTAAGAACATACAGTCATTTCCTCTGAGAAATCCACTGGAGGAAACAAAATTGATAGAAACCGAATAGCCCATGAAAAGACCCCACTTTTGCAGAAAACTGAACATGAGTACTGCAACTTTTCTTCCAATTGTTGGATCAAGTGAGATTCGCATGGAAGATGGGATTCAGAACTCACCAATTCAATAGTTACCAGGTGTTTCATGCGATAGATTACAAGGATCCTACAACTCCAAACCAAAATGCACTTCCCAGAGAGTGATAACACGATCATGTTCTTGACAGGAGCAAGATGGAAGCCCACTATGTATCTCGTTCAGAGCATCATATGTCAAAAGAGTTCCATTTGAAAGAATAAGGAGGGTTGAGGAAGAAAGAGAGTTGTGCTTCCAACCATAGATAAACAAATGGAAGTTCTCGAAGGCAAAATTTACTAAAATATATATATAGAGAGAGAGAGAGACAGAGAGACAGAGACAGAGACAGAGACAGAGAGAGAATATTCAAATCGATGGGATTAAGCATTCACAGTCCACCAATCTGCTATCTCAAACTTATGCTCTCTACCAATTTCGTGAAGAATACCCATCTTCATTTGTGTAAGACCTTTCAAGAAGGTATAACTGCGCTCGACATCCTGCCAATACTACGAGTCTCCAGCATAAAGTACAGAAACTGCAAACTCGTCCCTATGTAAAAGAAGCCACAGGGACTGCAGAGACTCTTACACCTTTCACAGATTCTCAGACGAATTCTATATATAAAAGTTTCTGAGACAATCAACCTGTAGGTGTAATGATAGAGAAAAAATGCGACATCTGACCTACCTTACCATAAATTCAACACTACTTATATCTTCCCACAACATAACCAAGACATGAGCGTCTCTCTAGTCATTAATTCAAAGCTCCTCCTCTCTCATAAATGACTCAAGGCGATCTGCTAACTTTACACACAATTGGGTATGTGGATAATTCTCTCAGAATGCCTCTGAAGTACTCCAAACCAGACCCATCTCTTCGGCACCCTTCCTCAAGCATCCTTTTTGAATAATCATCGAACTTCAGCCTTGTTAACCACCTGTAAGATTCATTAAACAATTTTTAGTGTTATTGCCACGATAAAAATATCCATGAACGAAGCAAAGGTACACAATCAATAGCGAAAATTAATCTAAGCTATATGAAATTGTCGCGCTTTTGCATTCCTGTCTCTCATCCAGATATAACACTGCCCAAAGGCTTATGAAGAACTGCAGTAACTAGAGCACTTTGATTCTTGCTTCTGAGTTAGCCGGTTAGTGCTGGAAGAGTTGACAGTTGATAGCATCATATTAAACACTCTTAAGCTCATTTGGAAATGAAGATGTACCAAAATTAATGACGAGAAGATGACCTCCTTTTACCCCTCCCCCAGCATTCTCCAGTCAACACTAGACACAGACATGTCCAATAATGACTCGTGATATAAACATATTATTCTCAGACAGAAAAGTGGTCCATTCAGTCTGGACAATCGAGAAACATTGTTCCTTCGCTAATATATGCTCTCCTCCAAGGCACGCAACCAAACTCTATTTATAATGTAAGCACTTCATGATCGCAAATGGTTTGAATGGATCAATAAAAAAGAACTGTACCTTGTTCAGGCCGTTTGTCGATTTACTATGCCCTGGCTGACCCGATGTGGGTGTGCCTCTCTGGGTGAGACTGGGTCTTGAGTTTTTGTGCCCTGCCTTCTTTTCTTCCTGAGAAAAACCAATCTTCTTGTACTAATGTGATCTTTAAATAGGATGTCATGCTAAAATTTTCACAAATTCCAGGATGTAAAAAATTGCACAGACCCAAGTAGATATGTTGTTTATACCTTTAATTTTGCTTGAGATTGCGGCTTTCCTCTATCTACAGCCGTGGATCTTTCCTTCAACTTCTTCATTAACTGAAATAAGATGATGAGAAAAATTGAAGCCTGTAAAGGAGAAGGAAGAAACATTTTCAGACTAAAAGGATAAAATGATGCACACCAGTGGAACCTCTGCAACCTTTCCTGCCCTCTTATCACTTCGAGACCCATGGGAAGAAGACGCAGGCTGAGAAGCTTTTTGTGCCCCACTCCCTGCTTTAAGTGGCCTGAAGAAAGATATATGAGATCAATGTTAATGATGTGCTAGTATAATACTTTAAACAGCATTAGAGGGTAAAGTTGCAAACTGAAAAAGTTGGCATCAGTCCGAAAATATCATGTGCATTGATTCAGGCAAAAGGTTGGATGCAACTGGGGCAATATGCATGGAGAATGTTATTAAATTCATTACCCCCCATTTTCTTTCTGTCTAATTAGGGGAATGGAAGCCTTTGGTTCTCCCTCCCTGGAAAGCACCTGCCAAAGTTAGAACCCACATGCTTTGAATGTTACAAACAACAGGATTTTGAACAATAATAATCATCAGTTCCAAGTTCCAACGAAGGAGTTGTATGTTTGAGATGAGAGAGATCAACATCATCACAAAACTTACCTTCTCTGATTCTTCGCCAGACAACTTCTGGCCCGCATTATTGTTCTGGAACATCTTGAATGCTCGCTTGACAATGTCCTTATCCCCCATTCTCTCCATGATGAAAGATTTCCTTGTGGCGGGGGAAGCCAGATGAGAATTTGTGGAACCCAAAGCAATCGACATGTGCAAGGCTTTAGGAACTGCATTTTTCTTCTCTCCTGTTGAAAGGTTCTTGCTCTTGGTTGGAGACGGAGTAATTCCTGGCTTGCTCGAAGATCTCAATGAGGATGCTATTGGGGTAGTGGAAGCCAATTGCCTCAACTGTCGAGGGGTGGTCACTTTTGGCGATTTCATCACTGGTGACTGTGGCCTGCTCTTATGTACCGCAGCACTCTGCTCCTTACTTATGCCGCTAATCTGGACCAGACAAAGAAAGGGGGCCGGCAGTATGATCAAAGCATGTATAATCAAGATCTTTCAATGATGGTCAGGAAATTTTGTTTATCATACCTTTTGAGGGAGCTTTGGCTTACTCGACTTTGCACTCTTCACTTCATACTTTGGAGTGGCTTTTGTCTCGATTTCACAATGTGGCTGAACTTCCATGACATCATCTTGAGATTCAATAGAAGGAACCACTTCTTGCACATCCTTCGCTAAATTGTGCTCTTCTGGCCTCTCCATGTTGTGGAGCACTTCTACCACTTCCTTCACCAAGTTAATTTCCTCTGGTTTACCCAACTCGCTGATTTCGAGATTTCTCTCCAGTTCTACTTGCACTCCCACAACCAACGGGCTTTGACATTCAATAGTAATCAAGTCATCCTCGTTCGGGTCTTCACTGTACAAAGCATTTGTCTCAGCTAACAAGCTCATCTCTTGTTTAATTGCTCCGAAGGGACTTTGATCCTCGTGTGTATTGATCTCAAACGTGGCCTCATCGACATCCCTACTCAGATCTCCATTTCTTTCACCCGTTAGCAACGAATCAGCCATCATTTTCTTCTCCTCATCCAGTAACTCGGCCTTTTGAGCAGCGATCTTCTTGTAATGCGCTTCAAAGTAGGCCCTTTTCATGGCCACTGATCCAGGCGCAGCACACTTCTCTACTTCTTCCATATATTTATTAGGCGAAAAGGATGACCATCTCTCCCAAGAGAGCGAATCACCCTCAAACTTACCAAATGAAACCGACACTTCAATAGCAGCATTTGAAGCAGCTGTTGTCTCTCCCATCTGCTTTCGTGAAGATCAAGAACCACACACTGTCTTCAGACACCTAATCCCAGTATTACTGACAAACCCCGACTAAAGTAACTTTAGAATAAGGCATAAAAACCATGAGCAGTCAACTATGAAGTACCAGTACAGGCATGGAAATGGAATGGATTTCATCAAACAGAGTAAATGGGAGTCATTCCCACAGATCCATAAGTGGAAGAAACCTCACCTTAGCAAAAGACTACTTCACCACGGAGCTATTTCACCAGCCACACAAGCTGTGCAAAAACCATCGCCACCTGTTGCGCAGCTGGGAAGTTCATCAATCTATCTAACTCAGAGACAGTGAGGGACCATGTAGTGTGCCATTCAGGATGAGGACAAAAGGAAAAGGATTGAAAATTGCAACCAATGCAGAAGAGAGAGATGAGGATAGCATAAGCATGTGCTCCTTTTCTTCCCCATTGCTTCTTGTCATTTTCACAGTCCTGGGAAGGGGCTGTCTATTTCTGGTTCTTTTGGAAACTCCCAAAATGACAAGCTCAATCATCCATCCTCACAAAAAGTAAAAACCATGATGAAGGTAAGAGAGGCAGGGAAAGTAACCGTCGAAAAGGATAGCAGAAGGCCCCAACTCAACTAGGTTTCAATGGAAAGTTTCCACCTTTTTCACTATAATCTTGCAGTCACTGCTCTTGGAACTGAGAAAAGTTGGATTGAGAGAGTTCAACCTCGAGCCAAGAGGAGAAAAGTCACGGCAACGGAAAGACCCATCAAATGGGATTCGTTGGCTCAATGCGGGATCAAAGTGGACTGACTGACTGACTGATAAAAGCAGGATGGAGGCAGCTGTTCTTTAAGCATTTTCTGACGCCTCCCCAACTGCAGTCGGATCAAAGCGGCTTGAAGGTGATGAGATAAGCAATCAGAGCATGTCTCGAGGGGTGTCTGCGGGACGGAGACGAGAAGACAGGGATGGAGGGAGGCACATGGGACAAAAGCCTCCCATTAAATGATCTCCTACTTGGTCGAACCAGAACAACATTAATAATTGTCAAGAACCCCATCCGAAGGGCAAAAGCGACGTCGCTGGAGGCATCGGAACGTGATTCGTTGGAGTAGAGTCGCCATCCGATGAACCGTGTTCTCCTCTTGATTGCATAGCTTGAACATGGATTTGCTGCCAACAATGGCCGTGTCTAAATACGAATTCTCTGCACTTCAGGACCAAATTTCTGACCTTCGATGTCTCCTCGTAAATGAGTATGGTCCTGAGATAGGGACTTTTCTACCGTGCAATGAGGTTTTGTCCGACCAATTTATCGTGACAATTTAACCGGTGACGTTAATTTTTTTTTTTTATCCGACATTGAAGGACGCTCTTTTATCCATAGTTGACATGTGGTCTTTTTTATTCGACAGTTTACCAAAACAACATAGAAAAGATTGTGAAATTGCATTCGACACGAACCTTGTATAATCCGTAACATCAATGTTAGAAATGAGCTCAGCTTTTAGGGGCCCGAGGTCTTGCCATTAGAGACCTAAATTTGATTACCCAAGGCCCAGGTCCAACTGCCAAGGTTGAGTTATCGTCGCGGGGACCTAGGTCTAGTTTAGGACTTAGGAACATGAATTTGGTCGTGAAAGTCTCAACTCCAATTGCCAATAGAAGTGACACGAGTTTGGTTACGAATGGGTTGATCCAGTTTACTCTTGTGGACCCATTTTGTTTTATCTACCAATACTCAACCGAACTCATCAATAGCCAACCGTCCATTAACCTATTCTAACCCTATATGCTCTTTTTCTCAAAACAATCAATCTATCAAGAAAGCAGAACAGCTTTATCTAATCCCCAACAAAGCGTCATCTAGATCTACCACTACGGAGGAATCATCTGCTTGTTATGCCAGTGAGATCGTCCCCTCATGATAGTGATCGTCTGTCTCAAGTTCGCTAGAGCCTTATTTTCAACCCCACTTCAACCTAAGTTTACTGAAGTGCAAATGGACCGCATTTGCTATCTCTCTCACGACGAAATGTGAGGTTTGGGCGCGAGGGACTGACCACCAAGTAAGTAACTGTCTTGTTATGGATAATGATCGCATTGATTGCTAAGATCGTTCCCAAGCGGCCTCCTTTACTGGAGGTGACAACTGGTTGGACCCGTAGCCGGTCCGAGCATTGAAGTCGGGTCTAATCTCTCGACCTAGACCGTCCATCACCAATTATTTGTATTCGAACATTCAGGATGGGCCGGGCTTGGCTCGGACCCAATTGGGCCAGGCCTAGCTTTCTTGCTAGCTGGTCTTGTCGAAGCCGGTCGACAATGTCTTAAATTCTTAATCTCTTGTGGCTAAGGCAAGCCTTTGGGCAAGCTTGCAAGTCATCAGATTCAGATTCATGATCAGATCTATTCTTTAATTATATGATTCGGCGGTCGTAGCGCCGGCTTTCTAAGCAGTCATCACATCAAGGGTGAGAATCGCGGTTAGGGAGTGTCTTTCCTTCCATTGACAAACACATGCAAAACAAATCCGTACTCTCACTGTTGTCATTCTTTTGGGCCGATAAGTTGGTCGACAGGCAACCCGATTACAGGTAAAAGGGCTCTATTGGTCTTGACCATGTTTTAGCCCATTTTAGTTACTTTATATAACCTATGTAACGTCTAATTATATCATGTCATTAATGGTAGGTTTGTTTTTGCAAAAAATAAATAATTTGGAAAATAATTTCCTAAAATTGTTGTATTGCTTATATTTAGATATAGATTGTTGTCTGTGATGAAAATATTTTACATTAACTAGTCATTTAAAATGATAAAAGTAATCAATATTATAAACATATATTTCAAACCATTTATTTTCTGTAAAACAAACAGTATCTCGCTAAATCAAATTCTTTTATGTCATCCCGAATCACACGATATTGGCCACTGTTTTATTAATATCTTCAAAAAAAAAAAAAAAAAAAAAGCGGAATTCAGTTACTCCTCATGGTTTGAGGTCATTCTTGTAATTTACGTGTCAGCTAAAGGCACAACTTTATTTTGCCTCCCGCTCAAGTTTTCCCTAGATCTGACCAAAAAGAAAAAGGTTTCCGCTGGTTGGGTGGCCCATTTAGTGTACAAAGAATAAAAATTCTCCTCTTTTCCGGTTTCTCACATTATCCAAGGTAATCCGTGTTAAAATCCAACAATCTTGTAATAAAACGACTTATTTTAGACATGACCTGGAGCATGTAGAGTTTATAAAACCATCGTCTAGAACATTCATTAGTTTAGCTGTTCCGGCACAGAGGGACTTATCAGTTTAATTCGGTCAAAATTTATCCCTCTTTTTACTTTTTAACTCAGAATCAGCGTACCCTCAATTGACTCATATGTCGAACTTTTCATCTGGTCCAATGCAGCGTTGTTCGATCTATCTCGAATGCTTGTGTTCTTATTGTTGCTCTTGAAACTGGCCAGAAAGGAACATCATTCATTGAGTTCTCCTGTGACTTTCCATTGCTGCTACCATCACAGAAATGGCAAAACTAAAGACAAAAGATTTCTATTTATGTATTATTATGTTTTCGGGAGAATAGGGGGGGCATTTTTCAATATGTCCAACGTGCCATTTAAGTTTTCGCTTCGGGTTCGTCGGAGATCCCATCGAAGCTTTTTGCGTGGAGTCAAAAACCCAGTTCAGTCAAGAACAAGGCTCCGCCTCTCCCGCTTACTGTTTAACCCCGAAGGCAAATCCGCCATTCTTATTTTTATCAGCACAACGAGGTCAACCTAATCGGAAACCATCATCATTCGTCCGGGTCTTCGGAAATCATTCGGTATCGAGCCAATGGCGTTCGGTCGACCGGCGGAAGAGCCGTCGATCTCCACGTGAACATGTGCGAAAGAAAAGTCAAAAGACGATCGATCGATCGATTTTATGGTCTCGATCCCTGGTTAGCCGCTAAGGCACGTCGGGTCCCGCCAGCGGACCGGAAAGTGTCCCTTTCGCTTTTTCTTTTTTCCCCTCTTAGGTGTCGCGAATCCGAGGGGATTAAAGTTGGTCAGCGCGGCCGGATTTGTCCGAACGGCCGTCGGATCTGGCGGCGCTGGAACCCTCTCGACGTGCCACGCGGACGGGAGAAACTTCGAACTAGGCGAAAAGCTAATGGACCGGAAATGCCCCCGGCGCCACCCGCTACGGAGCCGTAGCTAAGTCGATGAATCGATTCCCTTTTGTATAATTAAAAAGGAAAGAAAGGCTCCTAAGCTTCTCTAGAACCAATCGCTTGCGTGGCGAACTTGCACAAGAAAGGCAAAGTTGCCGTGGACATCGCAACAGCTGCCAATATCATGACACATTTGAGAAACTCGAATGATATTTTTATTTAGGTCGTGTTGTTGTGGGGTCAAAGGCGTTGGATTTAGAAATCTTTTGAGGCCCCGACGGAAACCCGTGAGTGGTTTTTTTTTTTTAATTTAATTTAGTTTTCTGGGGGTTTTTTTTAATTTTTCTTCAATTTATGAGGAGAGCGATGTCCGGACGTGGACAAGTGTAGATATTAAATTTGAAATTTTTCGATTTGGAACTCAACTTGCAAAATATGTTCTTATTTCTTTTTTTCTTTTTTTTCTTTTTTCTTTTTTCAGGGTTTCATTCATTGATCATTGTGAAAATGTGGGTGGTGATCTGTCCAGAACAGACGCGCAGCTTTGATTAATTGCTGCCACCCAAGCTCAAAGGCTCAAAAGCCAACCACTAGAGATGTGGGGAGTGTCAGTATTGATTGGACCTCACCTAACTCTAAATATCGACAAAAAAAAAAAAACAAAAACAAAAATTCTGTAAATCGAACGAACGAAAAAAAGGGCAGCTACACACAAAGAAAGAAAGAAAGAAAGAACAACGTGGTGTTATTCTTCATTCAACCAACCCCCCACAAATTCATCCTCTTCCTCCAAAATTTGTGAACTGAAATGAAATCTAAACAAATATGTAATCGACAACGACGACAGAAAAAGAAGAAGAAAGTGCTGTAAGAATCATCAATTGTCCAACCTAAAACCCCCCAAAAAAAAAGAAAAAAAGAATTTGAAAAATAATGATCACAACGAATGGAACCCCCCAACCCACCCCAAAAAAGGAGAAAAAAAGAAAAGAGATTTTATGTTCTTCATCCTTTGCTACTAATCGCCAATCAATCTGTACACCGCCTATCAAAGAATCATCCAATCTGAACGAATGTAATGAGAGAGAGAGAGATGATATAGAGATGGAAGAATCATCATCGAGTCTCGCCAATCCCTCCAATTCTTCACATCAAGTAGCTCGTGTACCCCATCATCAATGTGCTCCCGGCAGACGAAGAAGAAGAAGGAGAGCCCGAACCCGAACCGAACCCGAATCCGAGTCTGCCGCCCCTCTTGCTGTGCAAGTCGTAAGGCTCCCAGAGGTGGTCCAGCGGGCAGGGCCGCCTCTCGTCCAGCCGCACCCACGGCTTGCCCTTCCCGCTCCAGTGCAGCAGGCTCACCGGGCCCGGGTGGAGCGACCGGCAGCTCCCCCTCACATTGTCGCCGCCGAGGCCGTGCTGGTTCCACCGGTGGTCGATCGCCTCCACGTTGCCCCCGAACACCAGCAGGAAGGGCGGCAGCGAACCCAGGTCGTATATCCTCCGCCGCCGCTGGACCTCCATCCACCCCTCGATCCGCTTCCGGTAGCCCCCCTCCCGCCACCTGGCCAGGTCCATCACCATCACCCCCGTGTTGAAGTAGCAGGGCTCGCGCGACCCGAAGGCCCGGGAGAGGACCGGGTCGGACCAGAAGGCGTCGGTGAAGTACTTGGTGAAGTTGGCGTGGCAGTACTCGGGGGCCCCGATGACGCGGGAGCGGCGGAGCGGGGTGTCCCAGAGGCGCCGGATGTCGTCGACGACGACGAGGTCGGAGTCGAGGTAGATGACCCGGTCGACGCAGGGGTCGAGGATGTCGCCGAGGTAGTTGCGGGCGTAGTTCAGGGGGTTCTCGAGGGCCTGGCGGACGGAGGAGGAGATCAGGTTGATCACGGTGTCCTCCCGGAAGATGTAGACCTTGAAGTTGAGGGACGGGAAGGTGGAGCGCACGAGCCGGGTCAGGGCGCGGGGGCTGGCCGGGTCGAACTCCGCCGCGACGAAGTGGAAGAACACGTTCTCGGGGCAGGAGGCGTGGCGGAGGACGGAGTGGACGGCGGCGATGGACCCGCGGAGGTACTCGGAGTCGAGGGTCATGGCGATGTGGACGAGCGAGGGGTCGCAGGAGGAGGACGCCGGGGACACGGCGGGGCAGCCCCGGCCGTTACGGTACTCGGGGGCCTCGGAGAACCGGGGCACGTCGGCCGCCGCCGGGAAGGAGCGGATGGCGGTGCATAACGGCGACGGGGCCAGGCAGAGGAAGAGGAGGAGGAGGAGGGGGAGAGGAGTGCCCATGGAAATGGGCCGCCCTTGGGGGGAAGAAGGAAGGGGATCGAGAAATCGGAGGGGAAGGGAGGGGGTCTTCTTGGGGTAGGAGATAACGATGGATGCGGCTTATAAAGAATGGGGTTCGATTGGAGCTGGCATTGTTTCTTGTTGCTGAAAGAAAGAGAGAAATAAAGAGAGAGAGTCAATGCGGATGAGTCAAGAGGCCGAGCCCCGTTTTTACTTCGGCCATGAATGACTGCAACTTCTTCGTTCTTGTCGCTGTAAAGTAAATGGTCTATTCCGAGGACCAGAGGGAAAGACAGAGGATTTGGCTATTGGCTATTTGGCTATTTGGCTACTGGCTCTGTATTCGTCTCCCTATGAAGCGAATCGTCCCTTTAGGATTGTTGTCAATCAATGACCGGGCCGACGAATCGAAAGTGCTCGGGATTCGTGGAATCGGGTCGAGCCGATCCCGTTCTTTGCACCGATTACTTTACGCGTGGTCGAGCCGCACGAGACCCGGATCCAGAAGGTAGACCGTGGTAAAAGAAATTTACGGCAATAATCAATGCGCGGCGTTGCTTGATATGTTTACCATCCATAGCGATTTCGTAAACTCGGCCGATTTATTTCTTAAAATGGGATTTTAATTTCCTGGTTAGGTGATTTTGTGTGTATCTCTCGATGTGGAAAGAATAATGAACTTGGAAACGGGTGGTGAGCAAGCAAAGAATGATGAGATCATCTCTTCCCTCATTTTTATTTTTGAGCTTGGAAATATTCACCTAAGCTTGCATCTATGTTATTGGGTTGGAGGGCAGTGGGTGCGATGATTCGCCTAATTGAATTGATTAGGGAACTAATGATAATAATGCATCGGTCGTAATGTAAACTTTTTCGCTCCGCCTTTTTTTAAAGCCATTGATTAAATCATGATGACGTGAATTTATAACCCCTTTTAAATTTTGGGAACTAAAATAAGAAACCCCTTTATATTATATGTCCGTTATTAGAATGTGCTCGAAGGATGAATTAGACGCGAAGACATTGTAATGTACTTAGCGTGTGCTGCACTTCCCCGTTTGTTTTCCACAATTTGACCTCTGAGATCGGACTCGGGCGATGGACTCAATTTATGACAACGTGTCTTTTTTTTTTTTTTTTTTTTTAACAGCAAAATTACGAAAAAAAAAGAAGTTAAATTATGAAAGTGGCATGCTGTCCAGAATCGTAGGCATCTAATTTTCTTGATCCGCGTTATAATCTCCGGCAAAATTGGTCCTGTGCAATTTAAGCAACATTTTGGATATTCTTTTTTGGGGAAATTTAATTGCCATTTCCTTAATAGAACAAAATACCACGTAAATGTCTAGTTTACCCTCCACGAAAAAATTACGCCCTTTTTTTTTCCTTTCCGTTGACTTTCATTTTCCTGGTTTGTTGCTAATGTAGGGTTGAATTTCGGAATATCGGACAGAAGGATATTCGGACAGTCCGATATGTCTGTAGAGTAGTAATCCCAGGCTGGCATGTTCGGATGAATCGCAATCCCAGCAATTTCAAATTTTTTTTAAAGGAAAATTATTTGCTTTAATTGCATAAAATGGAAATAAAAGATTTGATTTAGTTCTCTTTCCGTGATGTGGGGTCATACGATCGAATACCCCTAATGACCCGCAATCATATTCGTATGATTATGATCACCATCGGTAGATATTCGTTAATTAAATTACATTTGCACGTTAAAGATATCTATATTTAAGTTTCTTTTCGGTCAAATCAATAATTAAGTCGATTCATCCCCTTAATGGCATGCATTATTTATAATCAGTATATTATGGTCTAAATTCAGAGAATATTGTTATTGGGACTTGAGTTTTTTTGTTGGTTTCCCGAGATTATTTAATTTAAGGGCCCGTGTACTAGTTTTTTTTTTTTTTTTTTTTGGTCGGTCTGTCTTAGTTGGTTCGTCCATTTTCGCATATAAATAGTCATCTAAACCCATTAACAATTGGAACGTTGCAATGCAGTGATTTCCTTTCTCGGCAAAAACGATAATCGTCAAAAATAAAAATACAGAAATCGAGGCACCTCGAGTCGAGTCGAGGCGACACACTGTCAAGATCTAGCTAGAATTGAAGCTTGAAACTCGGCTCAAACTCGATAGAGATTTTTTTTTTTTTGCTTTTTTTTTTTGCTACCCTATTTGGTAGCCGACTAATTTTTAACTAGTTTTTGCTTATTTTAGCCAACTAATTTTTAACTATTTCTGTTGTTTCGTTCTTTGAACAAAAAAAAAAGAATAATATAAATACATTTAATAACATCAGGTAATTTTTTTATTCCCAATAAAAAATTTGTTCTCGGAAATAAATTTGGAACATAATCAAAAAGTAAAAAAAGTTATTTCTTCATTCCCATGAACAGTTGAAGAATCGAGCAATTTTATTTTCTTCTTCTTTTTCTTTTTTTCTTTTTTCTCCTCTAGTGAGTCGCCGGCCTCAGCCAGGCTTGGCGAAACTCAATTGATGCTGACCTCGCAGTGGTTAGGTGAGGTCGACCTCACCCAGCCAAAGCAATGCCAAACTTCGCATAGCCACCACGAGACTCAAGCTGGCAAAGTCGTCGCTAGAGGAGAAAGAATAAAAGAAGAAAAAAAATCTCATAAATTATTTAAACATTAAAAACAAAATTAAGTCATGCAAAAATATTACTGTCGTAACAAATGCATTTTTATTTAGGAAATATAATTTTTTTTGTAATTACTAAACGCTTTTGAATGCTCATAAATTTATATAGTGAACATAATTAGAAAAACTATTTATGAGCATAAATTGTTCTCGAGAACATAATAATTACTAAACGGGGCATTTCTTTTTCTCAAATTCAACTTAATATAAATTTTGGTGTACTTGTGAACAATGACGAAATGGGAGTTGGAACGTTGTAATGTTATGATCTTATTTCTTGATAATTAGTTGAAAATGACAATCATTAAAAGAAATATATAAATTAATGCGAGTCGGGTTGAGTTTAGCCGACGCACTATCATAAGTACATACATCATTTTTCTTCAAAACGGAAAAAAAGCACATGAACAAATTGAAAAACTCAATTAGGTTTTCACACTAATCGAGTCAAGTATCTTTAGGGTCAAACTCAGCCGGACAAGGTAACTTGAGCCACTCAAACTCGAGTCGAGCTTGAAAAAAATGAAGATCATAAGTACATACATCATTTTTCTTCAAAACAAAAAAAAAGCACATGAACAAATTGAAAAACTCAATTAGGTTTTCACACTAATCGAGTCAAGTATCTTTAGGGTCAAACTCAGCCGGACAAGGTAACTTGAGCCACTCAAACTCGACTTGAGCTTGAAAAAAATGAAGCGGATTTCAAGTCAGGAAACGAGTTGAACATGAGTAACTAACTAGACTTGTTAAATTGAGTTAATATCTTCATTGTGTTTTACATTTCCATATAGCTCATTGTGAGGAGAATTTTCAAGTAAGTTTAGTGAAAATTGTAGTAGGTCTATTACTTTTCCATGATAGGGAGTTTAGTCAATCACATAAAGTGTCAACTGTTTTGAACTAAGAATCTGACTAATTAGTTAAGTAATATATATCCAGTGGAAAGTAATATATTACCACAATTGTGTCGTCAAAACTCTCTGATGATATTATTCACTATTTCATGTTTAAAAATAAAGTAATGGAATCTATTAGTCAGCTCATTTCGTTCACAATCAAAAGGCTTTTTGTTATAAGTATATTAATTTGGAGTTTTTATGGTATTAACCTTGATTAAAAAGCCATGTGATTATGAAAGAAATGAGCCGGCTAATAAATTCTATTACTTTTCTATTAAACACGAAACATTGAATAATATCACCGGGGAGTTTTGATGATGCAATTGGTAATATATTACTTCCCACTTGGTAATACTTAACTAATTGTTAGATTTTCGATACTTATTCCGCATTAACTTATTTCCGATTCAAAATGATTGACACCGTATATGATTAAGTAAACCCCTTGTGGAAAGCAATAGTCTATTACAATTTTGGCCGAACTTACTTGAAAACTCTATGCACAATGAGTAATGTGGAAAAGTAAAATCAATCGACACTTCAATCCGTACTTATAAAACAAATATTTCAATATTCTTTATTTTCATTGATATTTGACAAGTTTGTAGTCATCGAGAAAAAGTAATTTTATGCATTAACCATCGGATTATTGACATATGATTAAAATTAATCACAAAATTAATACTTCGTTTATTTCACGATGAATGAATGATTTATATTATTTTCTTAAAAACAATTACTTATATTGTTAAAATAGTCAATCAAAATCATTGAAAAGATTTTTTATTATCCATAACAGTTCATGTATAAACCTTTTCGGGCGTGATTAAAATATTTATGATTCGTTTATTTTTATAAAAAAAAATAATTTGAAGAAAATATTTTCGGCCATCATCGTTTCCCGAATCTATGTTTTACGATGTCTCGGAGGGAGCAAGATTCGCTGCCTCCAGTAGTGAAATGCCAGTTGTACGCACAGAAGAGTCCAGCTGTGTTTGATGCGGACGGCCGAGAGGAGTTGCACGGCACTGACACCTGACTGGTTCCTCCACCCAAGTCCCCACTACCCGAAGAACTCCATGTGACCACGTGCCTCCTCTTTTCGGAATACTTTTGCCCACTCTGGCCCCAAAAAAAAAAAAAAAAAAAAAAAAAAAAATATTTTGGTATTTTAATCGACACAAAGCACAAATCACATTTTACAGTACATTGCCAATTTTTTCGTATTTAGTAATGAAGAAAGGCCGTAAATTGCAATGTTGTACGTTAATTGAATAAGGGTGGCTTAGTAATTATACGGTAAAAACATATTTATATGCTAAAACGCATTATAGATTCACATTTTACAGCACGTTACAATGTTTTTTCATACTTTGTTACAAAGACGGGCTGTGATGTTGTACGTTAATTAAATAAAGGCTGCGAAATAATTTATGAGGTGGAAAAAAGATTTATTGGTTGGCTTCTTAGGACATGCGCCTCAAGCAATTTGGCACCACATTGTCAGTTAAATAAAATTCACAGGTCTTCAGTACCTCGTTTAGTGAAACCGAATAAGAAAATCCTGTCTGGGAAGCAAGTGGCATTCTTTTAAATTCCTAACATGATAGCTTTGTGTTGGGCTTAGACTATTACGGTCTCTCCCTCCGCCTTCGAGTCTTTCCACGCAGATTGTAAATTTTATCTTACCCCGCACAACGTGGATGATTATTTTAAAAGCTCATTGATGTACGGACCACATAAACAATTTCCAATATTGTATTGTTTACATGTGCATATAGTCAACTTGAACTGCTGCGAAACTTTGTAACTTAGGGTGGTTCTGCAAATCCTTTTATGCAGATTCTCAAACGATGAGTTCACGCAATGTATGTTGAATGCACTTTCTCATAAGAAATACAATGGATCGTAGTATACCTTGTTGGATATTTCAGCAGTTTTGAAATATTTACAATAATAGCTTCGATAAAAGTTATGACCGCATTGAAGACCATCATTATTTTTAACGGTCACATAACGGCTTCTTAACGGTCATATAACGGCTTTTTAATCGTTTTGTAACGTTTAATTTATTTCTCAAATAAATCCTCCATTATTTTACAACGGCTCTTTTAACGGCTCTATTTTGTATGAATATAAAAATAAGATCTCATAAGACACAATATGTTCATATATATCTTTCCTTTTCTTTCAAATTTGGGTTATACACAAAGGTTGTTCGTTTTCCTTCTAATATTCGGTGCGGAGTATAGAAGAAGGTCACGTTGTATCTTGGGAGGATAGGCTGAAGCCTTACGCACCGAGTTTCGTACTCGAGGGGCGGAATTATCCTTAAGGGACGATCTTTGCTTGCACGCCTCGGACATTTGTTTTTCTATTTTCTAATCATTCGCAATGTATTAACTTGATTATTATTATTTTATGTATTCTAATACTTTTTCCAACAATCTTAAGGATAAGTCCTATGGATTTCCAAGTTAGAGTTGTTGCTATATCGCCAACACAATTGGAATCGAAAGAATGATCGAGATGGTGAAGGACAAGTATCACATATTCATGGGCGGATGTCGTGGGAAATTACTAAGCATCGTCAAAGATTTCTTGGTTGTTTTGGTAAGGTTATTGAATGTCGGTAAAATCGTACTTTGAGGCTTTAATACCTAAATTTGTTTCGAGAGGAAGTTGGGTGTTTGTATTTATTTGCTCACTCAAGTTCATGATTATTTTCGTAGCTTCGATCCGCATTGGGGTTTCCTATTTTAATTCTGTTCTTGATCTCGGAAGTTGTAATTTTAGGATTAGAGATTGTTTGTTTATCGTGACTTCATTACTCCTAATGTTTTAATTGGTTGACCGCTTGATATTAACCATTATGTAGTGACCCATTTCATATTTTAAAAAAAAAAAATGGAAACATTGGATTTTTGCGAGTAAATTTTATTTTACAAAATGGTTTCAAATTCTTACCATATGAATGTTGACGACTTCTAGTATCCGTCAAGGAATTTTTGTGTCGATAGGACGAGAAGTATGTCTACAAGCTTGAGAACCACCGTAATGATGTTGTTGTTAGTAGAACCATGTTCTTCTTGTTGTTTAATTTTTTGGAAAATTCATTAAGGTGTCAGTTGCTCTTCCATTAGGAGAGAGCAGTAGTGATTGTGATCGGGTGGTGTATTTGATTTAACTTTGAACTGTTATATTAGTAGGTTTTACTTTGAGTATTGCTTGGCTTTGACCTTTCTATCCGAGTGCAATTGTTAATAATGCAAGCTGAAAATTATGAGTCTCATATTGGCATTCTTTATGCTCATTAAGAATAGAGGAGGTACAACAAACGAAATCAAGCTATATATATTTTTGTGTTTTGTCTTTGCCCTACTTTATATTTTAGGGATATTGGATGAGCACCATTGGTGGATGCAGACCAAGGTAATTGTATATCTTATAATAACCTTAGATATCCTTTGCTTTGATTTTTCATTTGACCCATTGCATACTTGCTTACTTTCCATTATCTAATATGTGGGTCAAGGGCGGTAAATAACGTTAAATGCATAGCCAATCTCAAGGATTGTAGTTAATGTTCCTTTCTAAAAATGTGAACTATTTTATTCATTTTTTTTAGTGTGAATAGTTTCACTTGCGTTGGGAGTGGTAATCATATTACCATTGATCTTTAGACAGGACTTTTTGTGGTAGGATTTAGAGTTGAGCGTTAATTAGTGTTTTTGTGCTCCTACATGTGTATGTAAAATTGCTTATTAGGATTCAACACTCGCAAATGGGATTTATGATGATTTCATGATGCTGCTTTTATAAATGTTTTAGCAAAGCAACAAATTTTCTATCGCTGATATACCATTTAGTGTTGACGAGTGTCTGGTATTGGGTTTGGTGGAGGCCAAATTTGTCCTTACAAATTCTCACTTCTTCAAGCTTCTTTTATTAAAATAAGAGCAGCTCCTAGTGCAAAATTTTCTTTGAATGAATATGCCATCATCAACGAACTTGTATGTCTGGCTGATTTGAGTAGAGATCAGCGTGAAGAGACAAAAGTCAAAGACTCCATGACAACCAATGAACGCCTCAGGTGAGATCAATTTTCACAACAATAGAATTTTTGTGGATTTTGCGGCCATGTGAATATAAACTATGACATTTTACATAGTGGATTTTCCATTTGTATTATAATAATACGGTGATGTTAAGTGGATCTCGGATTCATATGAGACAAAATCCACTAATGAATATTTGTCCACCTTGTGGAGGTGTCGCAACATAAAAAGCAATGGAATGAAATTGTGGGGAAATGACAATCCTGCTCAACCAAAATTTAACTTGGTTGAAGTAGATGATCGATGATGTAATTATTGTAGTCATTTTCCAAGCCAATATTTTGGCAAATGCAAAAGAATTGAGGTAGACTCAGGCACTACCAAGCATATATGTTAAAAACATAATGCTTTATCCTCCTAACCTCTAGTAAGGAAGGAGAAGAAAATATTTATCTTGATGATTGAAGAACTACTCAAGTTCTTGGGAAGAAGAAAAATTTCTCAAACTCATATTAAAATTGAGGCTGAGTAGTTGAGAAATTTCTTACTGTATGTTCCTATGGAAATGAAATGACACTTGTGTCTAGACATTATGATTGCCAAAAGGCAATAGCTATTGCAAAGAATGAAACTTTCAATGGAAAAAGAGACGTTTGGTTGAGACATGATGTGGTAAAATAATTCCTTATAAAAGGGATTTATATCGATCGATTATGTTAAGTCAGAAATGATTTTGGCCAATCCTCTGACTATACATCGAGGGGAATGGGACAAGCCAATTGAAGAAAATCAACAGTGATGGTAACCCAACCTATGTGATTGGCGATCCCATGAATTAGGTTCATATGGGTAATAACAAGTCATTTGTTGATCTAGTGCACTATTAAAAAATTATTGTCCATCCTAAGGTGAAAATAGTGCAAAATTGCAAGGAAAAAGAGGTTGAGTTAAGCTCTTAATGAAATTCCATAGCCATTATTGGTGGTGTATTAATCTGCAATATACACTTGATGGAATCACCTATATAAGTGTGGAGTGGGGCCGCTTCTATGAGATTTTGGCGAAAATCTCTAAAGCACTTATGAATAAACCAAGCACGCGCATGGCCTATTAGCGCAAAACCGCGTTGAACAACAAAGTTTGTGGGAGTGTAATGTGATTGATGAAAATTATAATTCACAAAAAGAAATTCTTGGTTCATAGAAGTTTCAAACTTCACCAATGATTTCGTGAATTATATTTCATTCTTTCTAGGGTTGGTTCATAGCCTAACAAGCACCAATTCCGATGCATTACTCTCCAATAACCCAGCATTATTTTATTTTTCTTGTCAAAACTTTATGAAATATGTGGGGGATTGTTGGATATTTCAGCAGTTTTGAAATATTTACAATAATAGCTTCGATAAAAGTTATGACCGCATTGAAGACCATCATTATTTTTAACGGTCACATAACGGCTTCTTAACGGTCATATAACGGCTTTTTAATCGTTTTGTAACGTTTAATTTATTTCTCAAATAAATCCTCCATTATTTTACAACGGCTCTTTTAACGGCTCTATTTTGTATGAATATAAAAATAAGATCTCATAAGACACAATATGTTCATATATATCTTTCCTTTCTTTCAAATTGGGTTATACACAAAGGTTGTTCGTTTCCTTCTAATATTCGGTGCGGAGTATAGAAGAAGGTCTGTCCATTGTATCTTGGGAGGATAGCCGCCGAAGCCTTACGCACCGAGTTTCGTACTCCGAGGGGCGGAATTATCCTTGGGACAGGTCTTTGCGCGCCCGACATTTGTTTTTCTATTTTCTAATCATTCGCAATGTATTAACATTATTATTATTTTATGTATTCTAATACTTTTTCCAACATACCTATCTTGCGGTCACTCCCTTTCAAGCACTTGTCGAACATAACATTGTCAATTTTTTTGGATTCTTGACGCTCCATTAGGGGTTCGTTTGTCGTTGGTTCAAGTGGATTCTTAAACGACTTGCCACAAAGCAAAGGTCAGATTTTTAAGTAGGTTTGTCCTCATAGTCGATATACTATTGTTGTAGGGTTAATACTTAATACCATGAACAATTTGAAACTAGTACACCGATGATTATAAAAAATCCCAAACTAGTACATTTATTATGAATTTACCTTGAATTAATTTTTTGACTTTAAAATATTCAAAACCGATACATATTTGTGACAAATTTATTATCAATTAATTTTCCTTAAATTGGATTAATATTGCGAAAAAATTACAAATTGGTACACTTATATTAAAAGGAAAGTAAAGTCTCAATTTGATACACTTGTTAACTGTTATGTATTATTCGATTCAACATTTTGAAGATAAAATTTAATGAAAAATAAATTTATTATATATATACTATTTTAGGGTTTTTGGTGGTATTAACTTATTTTTATATTATATATGCCAACCATTTGAATGTGCATGAAACGATGTATCAAATTTGTTTGCATGATTGGTCCGCCATTGCATGATTTCCTCCGGAGAGCGGAACGACAAGAACTAGGGCAAACACGACAGCGATGTGCTTAAAGCATCAAACGAAGTAATCAAACTCAACGTCATTACTTAAAAAAAAAACTCGCAGCAGCCCCCCTTCAGCATAAGTGGCCAGCGAGTGACTTCACGTCCACGTGTGGGTTGAGAGAGCAGGTGAAAAATCGAGCTCTTTTTAGCGAAAGAAAACAGAGAATGACATGTCGATGTTTTTGTCAGGTACTGATAAGGACAACGATGGCGACGATTTGAATAATGAGAGGGATCGGAGGGTGAGAAGTTGGTTCGAATTTAGGTGGTGCTTAGGATTCTCTGACGACGGGAGAGGCCCCGGGTTTCGGTGAAGGAATAGTGCCAAACAGGTTCACTGACCTTGAGGTACCAATGAGAGAGCCTGTGACCTGCTCTGGACGGTGCTGTTCACTTGCCACGTGAAGGGATATTGCATGACCAGAGCCAGGCAAGCCATTCCATGGAGAGAATGCGAGGGACCAAGATCAAAATCGTCTCATCTCCATATGATATCTTAGGCTTTAGGTTGGAAAATTTATCCTACTTTTAAGTTTTTAACATGGTATTAGAATCAAGTTAGACAAGCCCCGTGCATCGGGTTTGTCAAGCCCGTGAAGTCGTCTTTGCATGTGAAGGAGGATTTTGTATCACATGCAACCTATATTTATGGGTCGCGTGATCGCCCCAATGGCGGCACGAAGAGGGAGAGAGAAGAAAGAGGATATGAGATTAGGGTTTTCAATGGTGTGTGTGCAGTTTTTCACGTTTCAATAAATTTAAGGTGTTTTTACTGGTGTAACTTAATTCGAATGTATCATTTGGTTGCCTATATCAACCATTTAAGGAAATTTTAGCTCTTTAGATAAAGAGGGTCCTGATTTTGAAAAGTAAACTTGTATTTTGCATATAATGTACACATGCGAATTCGTTTGTTAACCCAAAAACCAGTCCTAGCGTGCGAAGAAAAATCATTGTATCAAGGAGTCTTCCTCTCCGGTGGAGGTTGTAACCTAACTTAGGCAGAGATAATTTGAGCGGCTGCAAGTGTACTTCCGAACATTTAAAGAACTTCAATCTAAAAGTTACTAAACGGGGGGAGTCTCTAGACGATCATATTCCAAGGGAGGTCATCTTTCGTCTTTGCCTTTTCTGCTCGTGCTTCACGGGAGGAGGAGCGGCGCTTCAGTTCAATCCGCGGAAAGACCTACCGCACCAGCATGTGATTTCAATGATAAAACGAAAGCTCGCTCGTGATTCCATATATAATTTGAAAACTCCGGGAAAGTCACTCGTGATTCCGATAAAGATAAAGGCTTTAGAGAAAAATTCACATGCGAAACATGGTGGACTTCCCTCCAGCACAGGACTGTCTTAGCGAAATAGGGGATGAACAAATCATACGGTGCGTCGTGCGAACGGAGATGCCTACGCATACTTCCAGACTTCCATGTCCCCAGTACAGGTGAGCATAATTTCAAGGTAGAACGGAAATTTGACAACGAATCGGTGGGAACCGGTCAGGTTTCGAGTTAATATGTTCCGATAAGGTAAATTTTAGATTTCAGATGGAATCGGGAACTCGAACTTATAACAAGCCTTTGTGTTTTTATTGTTCTATGTATTTGTGTGATCTCGAGGCATTCCATAGTGTTCAATAATAAGTGTATAATCTAAAATTACTAGCTTGAGCTTTAATTAAAGGCGATACCCATGATTGAGATTTACTTTGTTGATATTTTATAATGTCCGAGTGTCTAAGTGTGACTGTGTGAATTGTGAGAAGTGAATTATAGTAAATAGTGATCATTAAATGTGATGGTTCACCAAGATAGAATTTGGGTAAACCTTGGAACAGACAAAATCTAAGGAAACCTTGGAACCGACCTTGAAACCTGGGTTCCAAGTTCTTAGATATATAGGATGAGTTCCAGCAACCTCTAGGATTCAAAAATTAGGAATCTGTTTTGATAGATAGTTTTTAGATTCCAAATAGAACCTGGACAAGACCTGAAACGCTCATCTTTGATTATAAGCTACGAGCATATGCCATCCTAAACTGTGGTATATCCCAGAGCAGGATGAAGTTATTGTCTCTAGAAGGAACCCTAAAAATATTTTAAAGAGAGAGAATAACGAAGGTGGCCAAGGAAAGGGACCGACGTCGGAGAATCTCCATCCCTCTCACGCAGTTCCTTTCTTGGGTCTTCAACCTCCCCACGCTTTTCAGACTCGAAGGTCGAAAGGTATACGCAACTGCAACTCCTAGACACTGGAAACATCCATCGCATCTCGATTCTTAACAATAAATCTGGTCTCTGCGTATGAACTCGTCGGCCATCTTGACTTTGCTTCCCCAAGCTCATTATTGGCGACAATGACATCACAGCGGCTCGAGGGTTCACATGCGAAGACTGAAAATCTCGCGAATGAATATGCGGGCATGAGATCAGTATCGGACCACGAGCTTTCCATAGATGTCATCTATAATGTTTAACAAAGGTTCTGAAAATTTGTCTGACGCGCAATCTCTCTTTTCGGGCGGAAGAGAATAACACGTATGTTGCTTCCGTTTACTGGTCACTTCAAGTAGCCGATTTTCCTATTGAATCATTTGAAACGTTCGGGGCCTCTCGACGGACCAACCCACTTTGTTTTTACTTAGTATTCCACAAGAATTGCAGAGAGGTAAGAAGAACGGCCAAATCTCGAAGAAGGAACACCTGAACTTTTTGCCTGTAGGACGAACTTGCCATGGCTGCGTAAACGAACCCTTAAAATCTCACAAAGTTTTAAGTTTATAGCCGAGAGGGGAAAAAAGTATACACCCGTTAGATCTTTCCATTGAAGCGAGCTGATGACTCGTATGATGTGACCAACGACGTGTTAAAGCACCTAATTGATAGGAAGAGTTATAATGATCTCCTGAAATTTATGTGGAGCAGATTAGTTTCAATCAAGAGAAAATTGACAATGTTGACGTTTTTGTTGAAACGGTGCTTCGGGCTTTTACTAATGTGTCTTGCAACGTCTTTTTTGCTCATGTCAACATGTCATTTTCTAGGTATCATAACAATGCCGTCAGCCACGTCATGTGTCGTATCAAATGTATGGACGAAAAATTCAACATGGTATATGTTGATTTTCTTTTTTTATCATTTGAAAAGTCAGGATATTTTTATTCTTGGAATGTCGAGCAAGAGTGTTTTTTTTTTTGCCCCCTCTTTTGGAGTTGGCCTAAGGAAAACTAGGAAAGCAGCATGGAGTCTGTGCTAGGAGCGGACATGAAGAATTCGATTCTCCGTACCTGCGAGAGGTCGCTGAGATCGGGCCCACCCAGCCCAGGGGCAGTAGTCGGACTTGGGAAGGACAATCCGGCCCATGGGCCCATCAAAGAAGACTTTAAGTAAGCCCGTTTTCTCATATTTAGCTCGATTCGTGTCCTGGCTGTCTTCCTAAGTGAATTATCCTACCTTTCGATAACCTTGCGATTCATTCATTAACACTTCAATTCGGAGTCCAACGAACGAACCGATGATTTTCATGAATCAAAGTACATTCGAGCAACCACGACGATGACGATAAAGATTGGTGCCGTTTTGGCAACTGAGGTATCTCTGTCGGATGATCTGGAAATCGATATCGACTCTCTTGAGATTATTTTGATGATGAGAGAACATCATTGAATTGTTTGATGAGTTCTTTGAGCGAATGTTAAAACGAATCCGCAGAAGATAAAAGTTTTATCAGTTTCCTTGACAGATGGTTTCGGGAGTAGTTTCATCTTGAAAAGCTCTCTAAAGCTGAAGTAAGAGTGCTTGTAGAAAATTACTTTTGTGCAAGGCTGTAGAGATCAGGATCCAATCATTCTGGGGTTTTTGAAAATTGGATCGAGGTTTCATAAGATCCTACGGATTTCACAAATTGAAGCGTGAGTTGTGAAATTGAGACTTTGTTTTGTGCTATTACATGGACAATGGTGCTATGTTTGAGAACCATCTCAACAAAGTGATCGATTCCGATTTTTTGTTCGGGGAGCAATTTGGGAATAGAATCGCGTTTGGTAAAATTTTTGTTCTTGGGAATAGATTTGGAGTAGAAAAAAAAAAAAAAAAAAAGTTGATTCTTATTAGGGAACAAATTTGAAAATAAAAAAACCAACTTTTCTTCTTCTTCCTTCCCCATCCCGCAACCGCCGTTCGTCGCCCGCCGCCGCCCGCTCACCGCCGCCCGCCATTGCCCACAAGCCCGTTGGTGGGCAAGCCTCCGACGCCCGAGCTCGTTGGTGGTGGCTAGGGCCTCGCCAGTTTGCCCAGCCGATGAGGGCGCCTCGCCAACGATGCTCAGTGAGGTTGTCGGCGGCGGAAGAAGAAGAAAAGGAGAAAAAGGAAAAAAAAAAAAAAAAAAAAGTAAAAAAGTAAAAAAATTATTTAAAAATTAAAATAAATTGATTTGGAATGGAATCAATGAGCGACAGATCAAACACAATTTTATTTTAGAATTAGAAATTTTGGATAATTACCAAATACGTTTTTTATTAGAATCGGTTTAAAGCGAACGAATAAAAAGAATCATTTCTAATTAGAATTTATTCCTAGGAACAGAATCATTACCAAACGCGTCATGATATTTCATAAGCAAATATTGCTCCATAGTGAAATGAGTTCCATAAAAGTAATGAACACAGGCACTGAGATTCACATCAAGGCTGACAAACCACAAGAGCACAAATTAAATGTCTAGACTGATCCATTACACAATTGATTGTCGACTACTTTATTCACTTTTGTTGTCATTCATGATGTGATACGTCGTACCAATCACATGTGTGATTTTTAATCGCTCTTGAAAAAATTCACCGAAATGAGCATACGAAAGAGGACAAGTCGGATTTCTCACGGCCATCTAAGAAGTATCGGAATAAAGAGTTCATTTCGCAGGACTTATTTGATTGGATTCATCTTGTATATGGAATCTCCAAGGCCACACGGAGAATTTTCCCCTTTCTCACGACATTAGGCCATGAGCCGTGACATTAACAAGGACATCGGTACTCTATGCAAGTGAGCGTTGTCATCTATCGAGTCTCACATCAACCGGAGGACTCGTTCCAAATGCTTATCGCCTCAAGCGGTCACAACCGAACAACTCTCGTGAGCTGTCGGGTATAAGTGGATCACGAGAGATTGTTATATATGGACTAACTTCGCCACCGAAAACCAAAAAAAAAAAACTATTCGCCAATTCGGATCTACGAAATCAAAATGCTTTCCGTCGTCCGCCGTTCGTGGATTACGTGTGATCCATAGAAGAAAAAAAAGGGGGAGAGGGTGACGTTTTCAAAGGGCCCCTCTTTTTTCTTTCTCGTTTCCCTTCTTGCTCATTGGATCTTTTTTGGAGCTGCGAAAATTAGGTGGACAGGAAGCAGCGGAGGACCAGCGAGGATGGGTCGAGGAGCGGAACATTAGCCGCCACGAGTTAGTGAGGACCGAGGTGGCCCGATCGATGTCGTACCGCATCGCGACAAACGCCTCGCTGCCACGCATTACGTATCCAATAGCGTCCCGACACAGAAGCACGGCCAAGAAAGAGGGGGCCCATTGCCATTTAGGGCACGTGAACCACACCCGTTCCTTCAAAACCAACCACTGCAAGGAAACTGCCGACCGCCGTTCGTTCATCTGTGTTCTTGACACTTCCGCCCATTAGGCGCGTGATTTATTCTTCTTTTTTTTCTACTTTTAACTCCGCCGGCTCGCGCTTTAATGTCTTGGTCGGCGAGTGCGCTTTGTCAAAAGGGAGGGGGGGCAGTCGCCGTCATCTTTAATTGGGACGCCTCTGATCGACGGTTTACAAAGAAATTTGCAGCGCCGAAAAGTTTTTCCAATCAAAACCCTGAGTGTAACGTGGAAGCTACGACGAAGGAACAAAAAGGGCGTTGAAAGTGCCCGGTAGAAATTCGATACTTTCACCTGAAGAGATCGCCAAGACAAAGCTCAAATTTAAGTCCGTTAGTATATTTAATTAGATCCATCTTTACTCAAAATCTTAATCAATGAGTTATAGACCGATTATGATATATTAACTATTCTACACTATATCAATTTTTCAATATGGTATTTCTTAAACACAACTTACACGTGTATCATAGTAAAGAGGACGTCGGTATGTGCTTACTACTATGATCCATGATTTTAATAGTAGGGTATGATGGTTAATTGATCTTACTATCTAACGGCATCATGGACAATGGGTTATAAAAATTGCATCATTGAAAATTTTTTCCTCGTGATTTGATTCGTATCGTGAAGGCATCTATGAGCAAACCATCGAGTGTAACGCAGAAGATGTGAAGGAACAAAAAGAGGACATTAGTATGTTCTTACTGTTATGATCCACGATTCTGATAGCATGATAGGATAGTGAATTGATCTTATGGTCCAATGGTATCATAGATGATGGGAATAAAATTGATGAAGTGGATATGCAAAGAGCACATCGCTATCCTAATTTAATCATTCTAACTATATTTGGTTTCGATTTGTCTCATCGCTGTCGAGAATAAAATTGTAGAAGAAGTGACAAGTCGATCGTTTTGAAAGAGTACCCACCCAATTTTTGTTATCATATTTTATGCGTTTGATGTTAAACAAAACAAGTATTGTTCCTTATCTTCTTCTTTTTATATCGTGATATGTTACGGCCACAGGATGACCATGCGTTATTGTCGACTTTTTTAGCAAAGCTCCATGCATGTGAAGCAAAGCAATCTTCAGATTTGCGAGAATCCACCCTTTATCATTACTACTCTCACTTCTGAAAGGTAAATTAGTTTTGTGATCAAAAAATTAATTTGGAATAAATTTACTAATTTAAGGTTTTTGGTGAAATTAACCCTTGAGCAAAACTTATAATTAAAGATAATTGTCCTCCACTTTCAATTGCTTTTCATTGGTGAGTAAACATTTTGGGTGCATCTAGTTCAGCATTCACAAAGCTCTATCGACAATTGCAAATGTTGTTTGGCAAAATTTTTGGGTTGCTTTAGAGATATGTAAATTGCATCTCCAAAACTCTCTAAAAACCTTTATTTTAAGGTAGGTCCGAAAATATTTTGAAATGCTACATTTACATAATGTAAATAGACTTTTTTTTTCTTCTAGCTTTGTTTTTGCTCAATTTCATAATACCAAAAGTGTCTTCGAAAACCCTAAATTTGCCTCAACCAGCTTCGCTAAACAAAACAAGTTTATGAGTTTGGGATAAATTTATCATAAATGTATTAATTTAGAGTTTTTCGTTGTATTAACCTCAAACAAACAAGTATCATTCCTTATCTTCTTCTTATTATGTTGTGATTTCATGTTATGGCCTCAAGAAGACGACATGTTATCATCAACTTTTCGAGCAAAGCTCCATGCATGTGAAGCGAATCAAAGCAATCTTCAAAGATGGGAGAATCCACCCTCAATCGTACTGCTCTCACTTTCGAAAGGTAAATTAGTTTTGTGATAAATTTATCACAAATGTACCACTTAAACAAAACTTACAATTAAAGATCATTTCCACTTTTGATTACTTTCCATTGGAAAGCAGATATTTTGGGAGCGTTTGGTTTAACATTCATGAAGCCCTAGGTCCCAAATCCCTTTTGAAAAACGCAAGTGCCGTTTGACAAAATTTTTGGGTTGCTTTGGCAAAATGCAATTGCATCTCCAAAATTCTCTAAATGATTTTAGCCCAAGGCAAGTCATCAAATATTTTTGAATGCTGATTTTCTGGAAGGCAAATAGATTTTTTTTCCTTTCAACTTTGCCCTCGCTCAATTTCATAAATCTGAAAAAATGTTTTCGAAAATCCTGACTTTGGCATGTGGCTAGTGTGTCATTGATGAGCGGTTGGCGAGCCACCGCCAGATTCGCCTAAATAAAACAAATACACGAGTTTTGAGTAAATTTGTCACAAATATATCAATTTGGAATTTTTTCTATATCACCCTTAAACAAAATAAGTAATGTTCCTTATTTTCTTCTTGTTATATCGTGATTTCATGTCACGGCCTTAGGAAGACGACACGCTATCGTCGACTTTTTCGAGCAAAGCTCCATGCATGTGAAAGCGAATCAAAGCAATCTTCAGAGACGGGAGAATCCACCCTCTATCGTCACCGCTCTTGCTTCCGAAAGGTCAAAGGAAAAAAAAAGGCGGCAGCCCCATCGAACCTTCAAAACTACAAATAGACGGACCTAAAAAGAGAGAGAGAGATGGAAAAGCCGAAAAGGAATCGGCACACGCAGCCCGGCCACATGGAAAGGCCGAGGCGAAAGGGGCGAGACGGATCGCCATCATCACCACTCACTCGATCCCGCGAGCGAGCGAGCGAAGCAAGCAAATGCGGTCGCGGGTAGGTGGCGGTGGCGGGGCCCCGGCTCCAACTCCTCTTATCCCCCACCACGATCCTCCACCACCACCACCACCACCACCACCACCACCATCGCCACCACCATTGGTCACTATGGAACGATTGAATGCGATGGACGAACGAAGGACGATGGGGTCAACACCGCAGACGCAACCCCCCCAAAACCCTTTTTCCATGGAAAAAGAAGGGGGCCGACCGAATATGCCGAGCCGACGGTGGAGACGTCGCCCCCCCCATGCCTTTACTGCTCCACCACCACACCCTTTTTCTAAAATTTTCCCCATTTTTTCCCCTCTGCTTTCGCCACTATAAATTCATTATCCTTTTCAATTCTCAAATCCATTTCCAGCCCCACATTCCAATAGACCTAAAATTAAAGATCATTGTCCTCCACTCTCGATCGCGTCGCTCCATTGGTGAGCAGACATTCCCTTCTCCAATCGCTCGACCTTTTTGTCAACAGCTTTGATCGCCGCCATTAACTTAATTAATCAACGCACACGTCACAGGCTTTAGCAACTTGCTTTGGAGTGTATTGATTTCAAGAAGTCAGGACCCCTTCTACACTGTCCTTTCTTCAATAACATCAACTATACTTTATCTCGATGATAATTCAAATTGCTTTTTCATTTGGAGAGTCGGGTTAAATCACTTTGTTAAGATCATTAAACAATGGTAAGGAATTATCGATGTAGATTATAACACGTGATACAGATCAGTTGTGCAAATTATCACTTTGGACTGTTGGAGTCCTTTCCTTATATATTTGCACATAATTAAGAAGGCTATATATGATCACCAGTAAATAGAAATTGTCACTTTTTAACTTTTGGCCTAGGACAATATTCTCTTTCCCCCACAGGAAGTATATGCATTTCTATTTGAAACTCTCCATCGAACCGACTTTATTTACCTAACTACATATGATTACCGGCAAATAGAATTGATCTCTTTTTTCTTCTGGCCCGGGACAATATTCTCTCTCCCTCATAAGAACTATATGCATTTCTGTTATCCTTTTTGGCGAAACTCTCGATCGAATCAACTATATTTACCCGAACTATTTCCTAGGATTTATAGCTAAAATTTGGATGATGGATGAGCAAAATATGCTCAAAGATGGAATATCGACATACGTACGCACTATGCAGATGTCGGATATACCTACACGAGATTAAATTGGTAAGGTTACCCTAGTCGTCACGCACGTCATATTTCGCACCCTCGAAGAAAATAAATTCCAAAGACACCTGGCCTCGTTTAAATCGCTCGATATTCGGACGGCCGCCATTCACCGCCCCCCCAACAATCGGATCCCCACCGTTTATTTACTCCCCGCGGAATCCTCCCCCCACTCTCTTAATCAACCACACATCGCCATGCAATTTACCCCTATTTTCTCTCTCTAAGGGCACTCTCCTCTCGCTCTGTCTCTCTCCTCTTCTTGCATGGTCTGAGAAACTTTGAGATCCCCTTTATCTCGGACTCGTGCTCTGTTTGATCGGCGAGTGGAGTGGAAAGGCGGCTGGTCCAGAAGATGTCGCGGAGCTGCTCGCAGTGCGGGAACAACGGGCATAACTCGCGGACCTGCATGGATGGAGGAGCAGGAGGAGGAGGCGGAGGCTGCGGTGGCGGGGAGGGGACCGGCGGCATCATGCTGTTCGGCGTGCGCCTGACGGCGGATGGCTCGGCCTTCAGGAAGAGCGCGAGCATGAACAACCTCTCGCAGTACGAGCACAGTCCGGAGTCCTCCAACGTGGTCGACGCCGGCTACGCCTCCGACGATGTCGTTCACCCCTCCGGTCGCAGCCGTGAAAGGAAGAGAGGTAATTCGATAGCTAAAATTCATAGAACTGCAGAACTGTATCCGCGTCGGCCCGATTTCGTGAACTTTTTCAAGTCAGGTGAAGCGGTGGGGTCTTGGTAAATTTTGTGTGATTTAATTCACTCACGGTGGTTTGATTTATAGGAGTTCCATGGACGGAGGAAGAGCACAGGCTGTTCTTGCTGGGACTCCAGAAGGTGGGGAAGGGGGATTGGAGAGGGATCTCTAGGAACTTCGTGAAAACGCGGACGCCGACGCAGGTGGCGAGCCACGCCCAGAAGTACTTCCTCCGGCGGACCAACCAGAACCGGCGACGCCGGCGGTCCAGCCTCTTCGACATCACCACCGACTCGGTAAACACAGCATTAATTCCATGATAATCAACTTCTTTTCTAAAAATTTGAACCATTCTGACATACTTTTGCTAGCTGTTGATGAACAACCCAAATCCACTAGTTCTTGCGTCTGTCTGTGTTGTACATGCCTGTTAAGAGGCTGTGAGAGCCAATTTAATAAACGGATCTTGCTGGCAACTGCAAGAATCCATTGAAGTTTTTCTGGATTTTCCTTTCCATAAAAGGTAGAGCAATGCCATGAGTGGAACAACCAACCCCTTTCCTGTAGGAATTGCAAAGCGAAGAGAGTATGGTATCAACTGAGACTTGCTTTTCCCCCTGAAAACTCAAACGTCGACTGACAATCTGCTGCAGTACTTTGGGGTTTCAAGCTCTACAATGGAGGAGGGTCATCATCAAGCGCACCAAGTACCGAGCTTCCCTCTTTCCTTGCCTCCGGCGCTTTCACCGGGAACCGGCGAGAATCTGCTGGAAAGTCTGCGACTAAGAAAAGAGGGCTGCCAGTCGAAACCCACCCCGTCGAAGCCCATCCGCCCGGTCCCGATCCTTCCCATCCCTCCGTCCTCGAAAATGGCGGCTCTCGACCTCAACAAGGCGACCGCCGCTTCGGAACCGGCGAAGCCCTGGCCCCTGTCTCTCAAGCTCGCCACGGCGATACCCTCCGACGACCAGCAGGCGGCAGCGGCACCAGCGCCAGCAACAACCCCACACTCGTCGCCGACCAACAGCATCATCAGCGTGGCCTGAGGAATCAATGGTCTTGTATGGTCATATCCATAATCACCAAATGATCGGGCTGCAAAGTTGCTAAAGTGGTGGGGAGGATCTTCTAGAGCTTAGATGAAACTAGAGATTAGGAATTAATTAGAAGGTTTAAGTAGGGAGTCATTGTTTGCTTTTGTACATAAGCTAAGGGAAACATCAAGATTGGGGGGGACAGGAGATGCGGTGTCGTTTTCGTGGTGGTGGTCTACGTCGGTGTCCAGTTGGTCGGGGTTAGGGTTTGCTTTTTCGTGGGTAAATGGGGAGAGTACCAGGTACCTCTTCTGGTCATTGGTCCGGCTTGCTTTGGGAGCCTCAACTTAGGAAAAGAAAATATCTGTCCTGTGAATATTCTTGTCCATATGTCTCTGTTTTCTTCCTTTCTTTCTTTTCCTGTTTTATTGAAGTATTTTCGGGCGTTATAATGTGTTGTTTTATACGTGCATTTTGCATGGTTTTTGTTTGGCGGTGATGGCATTAGAAATCTCTTCATTTTGAATCATAAGGGTCTTCCATTGACTCTGCGAGGTATGCAAGCCCTGGCCCGTTTGTCGATTGGAAAGAGACCCCTCGAAGAATTTTCGAAAGGAAAAGGAGAGGGATCGGAAAAAGAGGCGGTGTTTGTATCACGTGAATGTGTATGTAAAACTTGTCGTGAAGCAAGCGAAAAAGAAAGGAGGATATATTCATTGGATGTCTTTTTAAGTCTTGTTGCGTGGAAAGTTCAATAAAAGTTCTCGCAGTCGTCGCAAGTGCGTTGGAAGAAATAAGTCCATCGATCGAGGGCGGGCGATGAGTTGAGGACGTATGGCTCAGCGACAGTCAAGTTCCACCAATGAGTAGTTTGAAATTCTTTATAAAAAAGAAATTAGCACAAATATTTTATAAATTATAATTTTTACGGGACGATATTTATGTCGAAATTGCTTTTCAATACATTTTTAAAGTATATCTTATTAAATAATATTTGCATCTTGAAAAAAAAAAAATTAGTCCAAAGGCCTTTGTACGATCACGAAGAAGTGACATAACTGACAGCGCCATCAACGGAACAAATGAATATGGATATATGCCAAGACAAGATATAAATTAAGTACGAAAGATTAAAAAGGCGGACCCTCTTATGCCCACGCAAAGCGCGAGCCGTTCGTATGCAATTTTTTAATCGATTCTCGTGCAGAAGGATTGCCCACATCGATACAAGTGGGCTCGTGGTGGGGTTAATTCAGCACAATTCAAGAACCTTATTTTTTTAGGGAGCTGACGCCTTGTTACTTCTTAATCAAAGTTAAGATGGTAAGGAGACCTGTAGAATGAGTGGGTCGAGTAGGATAAAAAAATAGTATTACCTAAATAAATCCATTTAATCTGTTTTGATTTATTTTTATGTAATACAAATCTAATGATTTATACTCGATTCGACTCATACTTAATGCATAATTGACCTGGCCCATATTACTAAAACACATCTAAATTTAACCAAATTTAGGAAAACTCATAGTCAAACTAAGTGAAAACACGAAGCGAGCGAGCCCGAAATTGAATAAAGACAAGTGAGAGTCATAGAAATAGATTGAGCTTAAGTAAATTGTAAACCCATTTAACACCGATATTAAATTCGTTGATGAGCCATAGAGTTTAAACCCATTTATAATCCATTTACATAATATAGTTAACCCATATAATAACTCAACCCATCAAATATGGGTTAAGAAATGAGTCTATAACCTATTTTCACAAGTCTAAAGATAGTTATATATGAATAATATTTATATTGAAAACCACAAATGCATTTGTACTATTTTGCAAGTTATTACACCACGATCATTTACGTAATTTGAGAAAAATAAATGAAAATTAATTAATAAATAATTGTCGGAAAAATATATTAACCATTAATTCACGCTAGTTATCAATTTGTATATAATTGGGTATAGTAACCAATAAAGGTAACTTGCCCCTCAAATAAATATATGTTTTTTCCTTATTAATCACGAACATATAGTTTTTTCTATTATTCTCTCCATATTTTTAAATGAGCGTCCTCAGTATTAATTAAAATTGGTTAATATCCTAAAAACCCCAAACCGGTACACTTGTGATAAATTTATCCAAAACTATTTTTTTGACCACCAAAAATCCAAAATTGGTACATCTTTGACAAATTTACTCTAAATTGGTATATTTTTGATAAATTTACTCTATGTTAGTTTCCATTAAATTTTACTATTAAATTATTAAGTTAAATTGTCAAGTGTAGCGGTTTAAGATTTTTCTCTCCGTTTATCATAGTTATACAATTTTTATGATTTTTTTATGGTATTAATCCAATTTAACGGAAGTTATATTTGTCATAAATGTATCAATTAAAGATTTTTTAGGGTCGAATAAATTAGTTTTGGATAAATTTATCACAAATGTACCAGTTTGAGATTTTTTTATGGTTAATTGAGGTAAATTTGTCATAAGTATATTAGTTTTAAATTTTTATACGTGTACCGGTTTGAGATTTTCAGGATATTAACCCTAATTAAAAATTGTATTCCCACTTTTCTTTAATTTTTAGACTGAAAGCAAAAAAGTGTGCCTACCAAGAAAGTCAAGGTCAAACATTGCAGCTCCAACGACCACAGGCGGATTCCTTTCTTGGTCGAATTTACTTTCTAAAAAAGATCGATAGTTTGCCACACAAGAACTTAGTTCTAGCGTGCCTTCTTTTATTTATTTATTAAAAGGATTTGTTAAATAATGCCTCCGAAACGCTTGTTAATTAACTGAGTATAATTATTATTTTAAATGTATTAAATGTTCTCATGTCATGCATGATCACTACTTTAAAAATTGAACCGTTTCTCATTTAGCGTGCTTAACAAGTGCTTTAAATAAATTCGTTAATATGATCAGTTTTCTAAATCTTACAATATGGTGCTGTAGTTTCCCCCATCTTAAGAAATTTGTTCTTTTATTAACATGAACCTTGATGGCTGGCATAGTTGGTCAGGCATTGCGGTATATCCAATTTCAAAATTGAAGAGTTTTCCATTGAGATCCCATAAAATGTGCTCCGAGGATACGTTCTCCATTAGGACCACCCCATTAGGAGTGTTTCAAAAAGGCCTTATATCCCAAAAACTCAGACCACCCAATTACCCTAAATTAGTGTCCTTTTGGCTAAAATTGGACCAAGTCAGGCTACCTGACCTAATGATTTCTTCCTCTTCAAGCCGGTCCGAGCCAAACAAATTAGAACGTGGTAACCCTAATTTGTCAGCTCTCACTCTCCCTTCTCAGACACTTTCTTTGTCAAAGGCTCTCTCTCTCACTCACTCGCCGCCGCCGCCGCCGGCGGCACCACCACCACCACCAGTCAGTCTCGTCATCTCTGCCTCTCATCTCTATTTGACTCTCGCAGTCCGCTCACGACAAAACTTGTCCGCCGTGCAAGATCCAGAGGTCCAACAACACGCTAGATCCGGCTAGCTCGACCGCAAGCGCCACCAAATTGAATGTCACCGGCCGGAAGTGACTTCGAGAATTTTTTGTGATTTTTGGTTTCGTGGCTGTTCCCTTCTTCAACCATCGACAGGCCCATCGCCATTTACCTCGGGCCAAAGCATGGGCCTTTCATACCAAACCGGGCCGAGACCGTGCTCCAGTAAGCCCAGACCTAACCGAGAATCATTTGGTCCGGGCCCCTATACCTTAATTCGAGCCGAGCCCACTGCTCGGCCTCGGAGAAATCTGCCGGACCAAAATTTCAATTTTAACGTCTCTTATGGGACCATATCAGAAAAAGCATTCCCAGTTCTCCTGGATATTAGTAGCTGACGCGAAATTGAACGGAAATATTGGTTGACACGTAGCTGTCGCATTTTTATTTATACGCAAAACTAAAATGGAAAGAAAAAAGATAATATAATTAAACAAGAGGAGAAAATAATATAATATTATAAGAATGACTTTGATTGCGATTGTTCTCTCGTATTTTTCAACATTCCTTTTCAACTCTATATGTATTTTTATTTTTTATTTTTTATTTTTTCGTTCGGACAGCTCTGTACGTAACTTCCTTATATAACGTTACATATCGTCTAAGGGCGGATTTGGCTGAGAGAATAAATAATAAAAGTTACGAATTTTTTACTATAATTTATGTAATTTTTTAAAATAATTCTTATGCACAGTCGTGAATTTGTTCGTCAGTGTAAATTATTTGCCAAATTGTATTTTATTTCACGTGAATCTTCGTATTTCGAACAAAACAAAGGTGGGATTCTCCAATCGCATGATAGATTACTTACAATACAAGCATTGACAACGATTGGGAAATTCCTAGTTGTCATAGGTGACATAGCGAAGTTTAATACGTGATTAGCTATGTTGAGAAAAATAGCTCAAAAAAGAAACGGTTAGTACGGAGAGTCACAAAAAAAGATTTTCGATAATTGCCTATTTGCAATTTTAAGAATTTGTTTGGTAACTATTATATTATTGGAAACAATTTCTACTTAGAGATGATTTTTTTTTTTTTTTTTTTGTAATTCTGTTTCCTTAATTTTTGAATATTTGAAGGCATTGGGTAATTATCCAAAATTTTCATTCTTGGGATAAAAATGGTTTGATAAGATCTCGATTTTTTTTTTTTTTTTTTGTAATTTAGAATTCATTTTAATTTTTAAAATAAGTTAATTAGATTTGTCTATTCTTTTTTTCTTTTTTCCTTTCCTTCTTCTCATTCTTTCTTCGGTTGGTGACCTCGTCGAAGCATTGCTCGGCCAGGGCAAGCCTCATTGGCCAAGCTCACCTAGCCAAGGGTGGGTCAAGCTTGCCCAGTTGCCGACGAAGTCAGCCTCGCCTGGGCTAGGTGACTCCAACCGCCAATGAGGCTCGGCCTTGCCGAGCCATTGCAAGGGTAGCGCCACCCGGGCCGAGCTCGGCCTCACTAGACTTGGGCGAGGCCGAGCCTCGCCTAGTCGCCACCTCTTGTTTGGCCGGTTGCCAAAGGAAAAAGGAGAAGAAGAAAAGTAAAAAGAAAAAGAAAAGAGGAGAAAAAAAGAAGAAAGTTACTCTTGGAAATAATTAAGTAATTTTTTTTTTCTATTTCTTGATTTTAATTTAAATCTATTATTGAGAACGAACAAAAAAGTTACTGAACAGAGATTTATTTTTTGTTTTTTTAGAGAACAAAAGAATATAATAGATACTATTTGATTGATTATTAAACAGGCCCTAAATTTTATTAAAGTTGATTTTATTTTTATCGAACATAACTCATGTTATTAAAAGGGCTGGGCACGGATCCTAGTCGGGAGCAAAAAACGAGTGCATCTTGTAATTTAGAGTTTTATACGACAGCAACCTCAGTGAAATAAAAAAAGGGGAAATGCCATCTGTCCCGAGCGATCAACTGTGGCCCCGGCGTATCTCAAGGGGCAAGCGTAGAAATATGGCCTTGACAAGTAGGTGTCACATCTTTTATTTTATAGGTGACATGGAATAAATTAAAAAGCACACCCCAAAGAAAAAGAACGAACGAAACAAAGACAGGTAACGATAAAATCAGTGCGTGTATGTGTGTGGGGGCAACTCACATTTGTCCGCCCATGTACAACGACATACCAAAATTTAATATTGGCAAGTGAGCCTCCTCTGGTCAAACATTCGCAGCCTTAGATAAGTTAAATAAGTCAAAGGACGCGTCTAATAATCATTTCACTTCTCTATTTTTCTAATCTCTTGTTCTCAAGAACAGATTTGAAATAAAAATTTATTAGGCAGCGCAATTTCATATTCCTAATTTCCGGAACAAATTTTTAGTTCAGATGTATGTTTGGAACATAATCGAGAGGTAAAATTTTTTAACTTCCTTTTATGAAAACAAAATGATAAATAAAAGATTTTCTCATTGTTCGCATTTGTTACTGGTCGACCCCTTAGGAGGGTGAACTTTTGTTATTTTTGTTTATTGAACAGAATTTTTATGTCGTTATCAAATACGTTTTTTTACTCAAAAATTTATATAGGGAATAGAAATAATAAAAAAGATTGGTTATCATTGGTTCTCTAAAATACTGATGAATCTTAATTATTTTGGGGGCCACTAGAGTCCCTCCCTAACCTAAACCAAAAGCCCACCCGCCCCAACAAGAACCCCACAAAAACGACACTGCATCACCGCCACCTCCAGCACCTTCCTCCTCCTCCTGTTCTTCTTCTCCCCGCCGTCGAGTAGGGGTTTTGGCCTGAGAAAAAGAGAGAGAGAGAGAGAGAGAGAGAGAGAGAAAACGCGCAAGTGAAAAAAATGGAAAAACGAAACGCGATCGAAGGCAAAACGACGACCGACGACTGACGGCGACGACGACGACAAAAAAAAAAAGTAAAAAAAAAAACCAGTCAAAAGGTCGCGCATCTTCCCACCCGCTTCCCTCATCATCCTTCAACTCTCCCTCTCTCTGACCCGGTCAATGGCCGCTCTCTCTCCACCACCGCTCCTCTTCCCATCACCTTAATCTCTCCTCCGATCCCAGACCAAAACCCCCACCCCACCTCCATGGCGGCCTCCTCCTCCTCCTCCTCCTCCTCCTCCGCCGCCGCCGCGGTGCTCGCCCTCCACTCGCTGCTGTTGCTGCTCGCCGTCGCCGTCGCCGTCGAGGACGACGTGCTCTGCCTCGAGGGCGTCAAGAACTCCCTCGGCGACCCCGGGGGCTCGCTCGCCTCCTGGACCTTCGCCAACACCTCCGCCTCCCACATCTGCAACCTCGACGGCGTCGCCTGCTGGAACCTCAACGAGAACCGCATCATCAGCCTCAGCCTCAACGGCTTCGAGCTCTCCGGCGGCCTCCCCGAGTCCCTCAAGAACTGCCACAGCCTCCAGACGCTGGATCTCTCCCAGAACAAGCTCGACGGCCCCATCCCCGTCCAAATCTGCCAGTGGCTGCCTTACCTCGTCAAGCTCGATCTCTCCTCCAACTCGCTCACCGGCCCCATCCCCAACCAGATCGGCGACTGTAAGTTCCTCAACAACTTGATTTTGAGCGACAACAAGTTGACCGGCACCATTCCTTACGAGGTCGGTCGCCTGGACCGGTTGAAGGTGTTCTCCGTCCGGGGCAATGATCTCTCCGGATCTATACCGTCGGAGCTGTCCAAATTCACGGCCGACGATTTCTCCGACAACGACGATCTGTGTGGTAAGCCTCTTGGGTCGTGTGGGGGGTTGAGTAAGAAAAGCCTCGCTATAATTATTGCCGCGGGTGTTCTTGGAGCTGCAGCATCTTTGTTGCTAGGGTTTGCGCTCTGGTGGTGGTACTTTAGTGGAGCCAGTAGGAAGAAGAGAGGATACGGCGCTGCTGCTGATAAGGACGATAGTAGTTGGATTGAGTGGTTGAGAGCACACAAGCTTATTCAGGTGTCTTTGTTTCAGAAACCCCTTGTCAAGGTCAAATTAGCTGATCTTCTTGCTGCCACTAACAGTTTCGATTCTCGGAACATCGTGATTTCCACGAGAACCGGGGTTTTTTATAAGGCTGTGTTGTCTGATGGTTCGGCTCTCGCTGTGAAGAGGCTCAGTGCCTGTTCGATTGGCGAGAAGCAGTTCAAATTGGAGATGAACAGATTGGGGCAGCTTAGGCATCCCAATTTGGTGCCTCTTTTGGGTTATTGTGTTGTCGAGGATGAAAGGCTTTTGGTGTATAAGCACATGCCTGGTGGGACTTTGTTCTCCCATTTGCACATGAATGGTCAAGGCACCACTGGTCAGTATAGCTCATTGGATTGGCCTTCCAGGCTTAGAATAGGTGTGGGTGCCGCGAGAGGGCTCGCTTGGCTTCACCATGGGTGCCAGCCCCCATATTTGCTCCAAAGCATTAGCTCTCATGCGATTCTCCTTGATGATGATTTGGATGCGCGAATAACTGACTTTGGGTTGGCAAGACTAGTCAATCCTCGTGATTCGAATGACAGCTCATATCGCAATGGAGATTTGGGTGAGTTTGGTTATGTGGCTCCTGAGTACTCGAGCACTATGGTTGCATCTTTAAAGGGCGATGTATATGGTTTTGGAGTGGTACTCTTGGAATTGGCTACTGGGCAGAAGCCATTGGAAATCTGCAACGTGGAGCAAGTATTCAAGGGAAATCTGGTGGATTGGGTCAATAATTTGACTAGCAGTGGTCGAAGCAAGGATGCAATCGATCGATCTATCTGTGGGAGAGGACACGATGATGAAATTTTGCAGTTTCTGAAAGTTGCTTGTTCTTGTGTGGTTTCTAGGCCAAAGGATAGGCCTTCCATGTATAATGTATATGAGTCGCTGAGGACCATTGGTGAGAGACATGGTTTTTCAGAAGCAGATGATGAATTCCCATTGATCTTCAAACAAGATTCCGACAATAAAGAGTAGCCTGAAATCTCCGCATTTGGGAATCTTTGCATCTTATGCTATGTTCTGAATGATGTCTTTTGCTGGTTTCTACTCCATGGGGCTATCCAATTCTTCTGGCAATTGTTGGATAAATTCTGTATCATACAAGAACCATCATCTGATGTAGCATTCTACATAGTTTGGGGAAGTAATGTTGTCAATCTGAAAAGGTACTTCCTGTTCTTTGGGTGCCCTGTTGTTCATTCACTAGGTACTTACCGGTATACTTTTGAAATGATGCCCTCTTTAGTGTCTACTCAGCTATATTTGTTTGGCCATATTGCAATTCATGTTTCTTCTCTAGCGTGGAGTTCTTCTGTCCATTAACTTCCTTTCGTGAACATGGAATTTCAGTCTACTTTAGATCAGTGGAGCAGGTCTTAGTACATTGCAATGTACTTCTGATTCTGAGGTGTTGGAGATTCTTAATCCAATCTGATGTTGTGTAGGATTTTCATGAGAATCATTAACTGATAAATCTTTCGTTTCTCCTCCCCAGAGAATCAATGTGGTGATATTATGGATTAAATTGCAACCTTACCTAGAAATATTTATGTTTTTGAAAGTTTTCAATGGAAGATAAGAGGGAAGGTTCTTCCTTGAATTCATTGCTGTGGGAAGATAATTTTCTGGAAGCAACCTTTATCATGACTGATTCTCGTCTTAGCTGTGAAGGATACTCTATTTTACCTGAATTGAAGATGACCACATGTATGGCAAGGAAAGTTTGCTATGGGGATTTTTCTGCCTAACCAAGTGGTGAATAAACATGGCATCACTGCTTGGCATTATGCCATCGATGGCACTGTCGCAGCATGAGACTTCCATTAGACTGCATATCTCCCGTCGTTTGAACTTGCTTGCATGTTGCCTTTGGAGATAGTCTTGCCTAAGTAAACTAATCGGAATTTTTTCCTGCGTTAACGAGCAATCCACTAATTTGTGGAGGCTTATTAAGGAAAAACAAAACTAAGGGAAGAATAGTTTAGTGCATATTTAAGCAAAGAGAATGGAACGTTGACTGGCTTGGCAAAGAATAAGAAGCGTGGAAGATTGACTGTTTAAAGAACGTCAGCTTTTGAATGATAGATATCTTGGAGCATTGTTTGATGGGAAAGGTAATGGTCGCCTATGTCGAAGTCTTTTGCCAAAGCTTCCTCCTTTTACTTCATTGCTAGGACGAAAGCTTTGCTTTTACGTTCGCTAATCATTGCTCTCCAAGTCCAGTTATGTCTGTAACGCTTTTATCTTTTTTTGAAATGATTGTCCTTGAGATTTCAATAATTGTTTTGTAGGAAGTGTCGTTCTGGGGTTTTGTTGGTCCCAGTCCCATGTGATAATCTTCTTTAGAAACTAGTAGGCTTGACACACACACGTGGCAGCAACAACATTTAGTATAGGAATCGACGTCTTCGTCTGGCATTGGCGAAGTTCTATTCAAAGTGTCCATGGTGTTGTCTAATCGCCGTAGGGAATTTAGTAAAACCTCAATTTAAGGGGGGGTTTCTTTAAGTTGAATTATCCTTAGATACTTCTCTTCCAGGACTAATTTCCAGGATTCGAAGAGCAATCAGAGTGAATTATTCAATCCTCGTCAAAACTTCGTAAAGTTTGGGTAAAGAATGCCTCGGACACTTTGCGGTCTCCAAACACATCAACTTTTTCAGTGGTGCATATTACTAACGCTTCATAAATCGAACGTTTCAATAGTAATCCGTGTACTTCATTTTAGCGACGATATTAGTGTTTAATTGTTCTTCAGTGGGATTTAAAAGTGCTTTTGTCATGGTTCCATCCTACGTTGAAAATAGACATGTCAAGTCAAGCCTGCGTGTGTACTAATCTGTCAGTCCAATCAAATTGACGACATCGAAAGTTTTGGGTCCCGGTTTGAACTCACTCTCTAGTAGACAAGATTAGCCCATCCTAAATTATGAACAGCTTCGGTTGAGTTATGTTCATTCTAATAGTGACAAGAAATCTGTTTCTAATGCGAGCGTCCACCTAAATTATTCGCTAGCAAAGGTTTCCTTGAATTATTTCTAATGAGGTCATCAATCTTGACTATTTCCCCTTAGCTAACCCAAAGATTGGGAAGATGGCCCTGACTTCACGATTCTGTACGTGTCGAGGAGCAACCCCCATATAAGACTCAGGTACGTATCTCCTCGCGGGGCTCGTTTTGATTTGTGGGTCATGTTATGGAAAGCTGTGGGCATAGACTAAATTACATAGGCTTTAGACTAAACTAGCCCCCACGAGAATCATTTCTTTGACTATTTCAGATTGAATTTTCTTCTCGGCGTGAATTTAGCGTCCCCTCGCCTCCACGTGGGTCCACTTCAATAAAAGTTATGATTGACTTCGTGGGTCCACTCCAATAAAAATTATGACTGACCTTGTGTTTGAGTAATCGATATTCATTTGACGTTTTCAATTAGGATAATAACATTACAAGTATTATGATTTTTGTACGATGTTTACTCGAGTGTCCTAACTTTTTTTTTTTTGATTATTTGAATACCGATGATAAAAAAATTGTTCATTTAAGTGTCTATTTTGACGATTCGCCTTACGGGGCTTTTTAAAAAGAAATCTAAATTTTGAGTCCGACGTGCCACACCTGCTCTTATTCTTCGTGTCTTCGTGCTCATCTTCTTCGGTAGAGAATTGGAATGAGGAGGAAACCAAAACACACGGCTCTCTGTCCCTCTATTCACTCACCATACAAACATCCGCGATAAAGTCCAAGCGAATCCTAGTCCTCGAATGGCTCGGCTTCGTCGTGTGCAGTCCAAGACAAGTTTGCGAAAAAACTCATTCGTCGGTTTGCGTTTGAGTGAGAATACGAAGCAGTGGACGAACGAGAAGTACCGAGGCCATTCTCCTCTGCTCGATCAGATGTTTAATTAACAGACAATGAAAAGAGAGCAAAATCACTGTTTTCCACTTCCACTGTCTATTGCCCTAAAAGATATAGAAGGTTATTTTGCCCAAAATTAAGAGAATTAGGGCTTTTGACGATTTCGGAATGAGTTTCTGTATAAAAAGGGGAATTTTTAAGAAGAAAAGAGGAGCATTTGAGGCCAATTGTTGCCCTCTGAAACAATGAGAAAGCGTGGTATTCCACAGAGAAAAAAATGACCCTTTTTCAAGTTTTCGCTGTTTTTTTTATTATTATTATTATTATTAATCTAATAATAGGGCCAAAATGAGATCGTTTTTTGTGATTTAACCGTACTGGCCAATTTATAATAAATTAATGCCAGATTTTTTGGCCACAAAAATTGCTGATGACACTTGTAATTGATTTTTTAGTGCTCTTTTTTTTTTTTTTTTTTTTTTTTTTTTTTTTTTTTTTTAACAATTGGATTGATTTGAAGATGGGGGACGATTGTACCTAAATTCTCATCGATAAATAGCATAAGTTCTCATTTTGTAAGTAAGAAAAAAAATACATTATGGCATAAATTCTAGATCATCCATAGAATTTTTGTCTGGCCTTAAGGTCTTAGTCCCGTTCAGTGATAAAGTCGCAAATTTCCATTCTAGAGTCAATTATGTTCAATCGTTAATGACTTCTCCCCTTTTTACTACAAAAAAGAAAAAAAAAATTAGTGGGGACTAAATTTAAAATACCCTGGAGAAAATGTTGCACCTCCTTTCTCCTCCCAAAATTTTAGATCTTTCTATGTTATTCCAAATATCTAGATATTTTCTCCCGAGATATTTTAAGTTGAAATATATGGCTAATAGATAGACCATATTTAGTATTCTTTAGATTTTCCAAAGCTACTTCTAGAATAGATATTTTCTTGTAAGATATTTTTAAGTAAAAATGTGGGGCTGATAGATTGGCCACATCTCTCTAGAAATATCTAGGAAGAAGGTACTCACACCTCCTTGTTAGGCCTATAAATAGTCAAGAAGTGTGCTCATTTGTGTGTGCGTAAAAATTTCTCCTGATTGATATTGTATAAAGTGCCTCTAATAAAAAATGTTTTTTTCAATAGGATTTTGTGCTTTTCTTAATAAGTAGTATTGGAGTCTTGCTTCTGCACTCAATATACCCATAAAAGTACACGACTCTTAGTGACTTTTCTTTAACAATATGTATATATATTTCTACATGTCAATAATTGAAGGCATCGGCAATTTTTCATTAGATTTTATATGGAAAGACAGAGAGGCTTAAATTACCAATAAAGAGTGGTACATATAACCAGAATTGTGTCAAAGCAAGAAGAAAAATTCAAATTTAACCAAGCGATAACATTACACAAAGACAGAAGAGGCACAAACTCCAATATGATTTTCATCTATCCAGCAAGCGGTGCCTCTCGTACCCAACAACTGCACCTCTGGATATCTACTCCTCGCCTTTTGCTCTTCCTGACAAGTCAGAAAGATTCTGGTGTCCAGGTAAGAAAGTGGATAACATGAGCTGTTGTCCTTCCCGTCTCTGCATCAGCACATGGTCTTCTGGGGCCACATCCGTTATCATTGCCCAAAGCAAAAAGACCAGAGTGCTTCCAAATCCGAAGACACCGCCGAGATCTATGGACCCTTTCCACCCAATCCATTGATTCTGAATTTTGACTGACTGAAGTGCCATATGCTCGATGGTGCTTGAATTAAATTGATGCTCGGTCTGTGAGAGAAAATCTAGTGGCGGTAGGATTTTCTCAAGGTCTCTTCTTGTAATATTAAACGAGTCGCCATCCAACTAAACAATACTTGAAGCTTGACCACGAGTCAATCGAGTACGGAGGCACCATCACGAGAAGCTTTCCTACAGCTGATGCAGAACAGGCTAAAATGGCCCTTTAAGAAGACTAGAGAAAAGCATTTCAATGTCCCCAGATTAAAGAGATTTGGAGCCCGATTTCGTGTAGGTCAGAAGCACAAGGAATTTCATTATTTTAGAACTTTGTGACTTTTAAAACTCAGCACTAAAACTTAGCACTATGCGACGCTTAGGATGCGTATGGTAATATTTCTATTCTCGAGAATAATATTTTTTTGTAAATAATTTTTTCTATTTCTATATTCGAAAATAGTTTATGAGTATTGACATGTGTTTAGTAACTGAAAAAATTTCTAAACCAAAAGAGAAATGCATTTGGTTTGACTGATCAGACGAGAGTCGACGAGGTCACTAGCTTTGGGAGAGCCTCACCACGGCTCGGTGAGGTCGATCTCACGGTGGTTAGACAAGGTAGAGCCTCGCCATGGTAAGGCCAAGCTTGCCACAAGCCGACTGGTTAGACAAGGGCCAACGAGGTCGCCGGCCTCGGGAAAGCCTCGCCACGGCTTGATAAGGTCAATCTCACAGTGGTTGAATGAGGTAGAGCTCCAGGGGCCTTGCCAGTGGCCGACGAGCTCGGGGCGATCTCCCCGGGGGCTGGTGAGGCTCGAGCAAGGTCGTTGGGCCTTGTCTGGCTGGTCACCGGCCTCAGCTAGAGGAAGATAGAGGAAGATAGAGAAAGAAAAGAAAATGAAGAAAAGAAAAGAAAGATTGTTTCTTGAGTTATTCCTAGAAACAAGAAACTTATTTTTTTTTGTTTCTTATTTCTATTTCAAATCTATTTTGAAGAACAAATTGCTTCCGGAAACAAAAAAATTAAAACATGTTACTATTCTATTTCTGTTCTGGAGAACCAAAAAACAGAAACAAGTTTTTCCTGCAGCGTTACCAAACAGCATCTTAATATTTGAAGCTTCCGTGCAAGCAGATTCCTTTGCAGTCAATTCATAGAAGACGTTTATCCAGCGAAAAGAATCCTAATGGACTTTACTTCGAGCATGAAGGAAGAAATGCTCCAAAATAGTTCATAAGCAGTGTTACAGACGAAGAACCAAAAACAATTTCCACTTCAAGGCTCATCCACCCCGCAAAACAAACTTTCAAGAACCTTGTGCCAATGATGCTCTCTATCCGAGTAAACTCATCACAGCTCTTCGGTCTGCTAAATTTGAAAATGGAAAACTTTCAACAGCTTCAAAAATTTTCTACTCGGGTTGCAGAACGAGATTAGACCATATTATTGCCACCCCCATTTTTCGATGAATATACAGGACAAACAAGAACGCCGATGCCTTCCATCTGGTTCTTCAACTTCCTTGATCTCAACAAAGACAAGCTCCACACAGAAGAAGGGCATTGCTCGTCACTCTGAAGTCCGATCTTAAAGATGAAATTCTTTTTCCATAAGACATACCAACAGCAAGATGGCGTCAAACCTGAATTACAAGCAGCAAGTACATTTCTTGAATCACAAGAAATAATCAGGAGTCTTGCGCGTTGTGTCCGGTTCAATTTGACGTGGTGCTGGTTCAAATTGAAGGAAATTCTGATCCATATTCTCTCCAATCTCAAGAATTGCAGCCATATTTCCACACCGATAACAATAATTGGGAGCACTAAATACAGTGACCACATTTTTTTCCTAGCAAGATGTGAATGAGCATAAAGAATGAGTTAGACATGAAATGGCGATACATGCTACTAGAAAAGAAAAGAGGAACTCCCTGTTCTAGTTGACAGACCTGACACCAATTGTATCCTTCCATGACAAGCTGATGGGCTCTTGATATCAGAGTGAGACCATTGGTGTGATTAAAATTAGCAGCAATGTCCTGACCAAAGGTATAACCAGCACCACGTGGAGATATTCCCCAGCCACAGCGATCGTCTGGATCAGACCACAAGAGGTCGCACATTGGTCCTTCATGAGGAACCTGCACAATGTACAATGAAATTAGGGCATGCGGTTCATCCAGTGGGAACTTATAATGCAATAGTCAGACTCAAATATGCTAATTTTGGCGAAAATGGTTGTCATGTCAACAAAATGGCATCGGAAAGGAAAGAAATGGAAGGAAAAAGTTCATTCGATGTGTATACAATGTGACAAAATGACCTGCCATGAATAACTAAGCAAAAGTTTTGTGTATTACATATTAAACAATTAGAAATTACATAGGCACATGTTCTGAAAATAGAAGAACTGAATTGGTTAGGTGATATCGCATGATGTCAAGTGGCATGTCACCAGACATTTTTAAAATCACAACAATCACCAGCAAGAGCACTATTTTATCCAGAGAAGAAAATCGATATTCTAACCAGGGTACATCTCACTTTATTGCAATTTTTGCAACTTTGCAACAGTCAGGCTAAAATATTACTTGTAGAAATTGCTCAATCCCCCTCTCTTGAGGCAAGTACATTAACTTTCAGAAACACTGAATTCATACTGTCAACCATATATCCACATCTTTTGGACAGCATGTCATACAAAAAATTGTATATTTAAATGTTAAGCAATTACTTGGATCCATACCTCTTGTATACGGTCCAGGGCTCGGATATTGTCTAGTGTATCCAAGGAGGGTGATAGACCTCCATGCAAACAAAAGATCTAGAACATGAAAGTGCTATAGTGAGTATATAACATGTAGGTAGCTCATGCAGTGAAGTGGAACAGGTCACTACAAACCTGACTCTCAATAAGAGCAGTTAGTGGAAGATAATCGAACAAGTCGGTGAAATATTTCCAGACATTGGCATTTCCATACTTTCTCAAGCATTCATCATAGAAACCATACCTGAAATTTATGAAAAACTTAAGTCAAGAGTGAAGAAGACCTTAAAAGCTTAACCATACTACACATGTTCATGAATGTTAAGTGAGTGCCTGTACTGTGTGCATGCCAATCCATTTTGCTTTATTTTTGTGTGTGTGTGTGTGTGTGTGTGTGTGTGTGTGAGAGAGAGAGAGAGAGAGAGAGAGAGAGAGAGAGAGAGAGAGAGAGAGAGAGAGAGAGAGATCTGAGATTTTCCTCTCATAAAAGAATGTTGTATATTAGCATTTCAGCATTTTCATTTCTGAAACAAAGTTTTCATTGAACCCATTTGTAGATAGTCCAAACTCCAGAGCCCATCACTCATGTAAAGCTAAATCACTCTTAAAACAAACTTTGATTTGTGAGATTTTGGTGGGACTATTGCCAACTGTTCTAAAAGCTTAAACTATTGGATGAAAGCGTAGTTTAATTTTTAAATATTCTAACACTTACCCTAAGTGTGGAAATATTTAATGAGGAGACAAATGGAGCTTGGAAATATTCGGACTCAGAATCTCACTCAGAATCTCACTCTGATACCATGTGAGATTTTGATGGGACTACTATCAATTATTCTAAAAGCTTAAGTTATTAAATGGAAGTGTGGTTTATTATTTAAATATTCTAACATAATTCATATTCCAAGCACCCTACCCTAGTTACCCTTCTTTTAAAGTTGCATAGAAGCGATATATTCCAATTTCTTGAGCAGTTCATTTTCATGTCACTTTTCTTAGCTAATAGTCATTAATTACACTGTTGGACAACAAACAGAATAACGATGGAGATAGAATAAGAGAGTTTTAGAATTCAACTAGTACTCTGCTAGTTTTATAAGGATCAGATTATTTTATCACACAGAATGATAACACATATCTTAGATAGTAATGGATAAACAAACAAGGGGAAGATACAGCAGCAAAGAGTGACTGAAATTTCTGGAGCAAAAAGTCTCACAAATAAAATTAGAGACAACGTAAATTAGCACTAAAGTGGACATCCTGAATCAATGAAAACCAGTGATCTTGTTATATAATTATCCAAGAGAAACATCTTGCTACCATCTAGCACACCCATGCAATGGATAGTACATAAAGGACAAGCATTATTGTGCAAAACTGACATTGCTTTCACATGACGTATGGTCTTCGAAAACTAAGAAAGTGCCTTACACTTGTGTTATTTGCCGACTTTCATGATTTCCCCTAAGGATAGTGATTCTATCTCTATAGCGAACTTTCAAAGCCACTAAAAGCGTAACAGTCTCCACCGAGTAGTACCCCCGATCTGCATTTATGAAACCACAAATGCAGTTAAATACTTTCTGTACAATCATCTACCACCATAAGTGGCATCAATTACAGGTGTCTCGAAGGGAAATGCTATAAAATATGGATAAAGCTGGACACCGAGGATACCATCCCACATAGGATACTCCCAGAGTCGTAACAATGACAACACGAACAAACCATGGACAACAATAACATCTGAATGAGGCCTATAAAAAGTTACTCTGCCAATAATATTCCTCAACAGCCAGTGAAGGCACTTCTTTGGTTGACCTTATCACTTTGCTAGAAGCATATACCCAAGCAGCATACATCGCAAAAACAATTTTCATCCCCACTGCGTTAAATCCGGCTCTAAGTAAATTGAAGTTGCAACCTCGATCAACCATGGATCCAAACAGGTGAATCATGGCTGTAATTAGTAACTAAAATGGTTTTAAGGTACTGAAGTGAGATCTCACGTCACTAATTTCCAATATGCACATGACCAAAAGACAAGTTCCTAACACAGCCAGAACACCCATACTGCCCAACCCCAATCTTCTGTTTCCAAAAACTGCCAGCAAAATAAATTCACCAACAATGAGAAAGCATAGCGCGTGGAATAAATCCATAAGGTAAGCAATAAAGAAAAGTAAGGCTTAGACCCACCAAGAAAACTACTTCCAATTATGCTTATGGAAATTCAAAAACAATTAGACAATTTTTACAAGGCAAAGAACCGCAAGTTACAATTTCTGATCCACGATGATTTGAAGAAATAGCGATCCTTCAAATCCTTCAGTGCTATCATGCTAATCGAGTATCACTACCAGCATAAAATATGTCGAGGCAATACAGGGTATTCTAAAGTATTGGAGTGCAATTAGAGATGAATGCCACGATGGTCTCTATGCTACCGACACTCCCAACAAAAGTAAAATTTCTGACCTGCGCAATTACTCTAACATAACCACAGACATTCCTCGTTCCGGTCTTTTAACAATAGATTCAAAGATCACACTAGAAACCAATGAGCACTGAGCAGGATCAAGGTTGTCAAACTTCATATGCAAATAACACCCTGCCTGCACAAACATACTTTGGCGAGCCCCCAATCTGGCGCTATGTAAATGAATCCAGAAACTTTGGAAGAAGAAAAAGAACCCATAATCATTCTTCTTTCTTTCCGTCTCTTGTGAACAAATAAAACCAAAAAAAGAAAAAGAAAAAAGAAGTAAGACCATCATTAAGACCATCATTGTCGTCGATCAGTCTCACCCATACAAGCAAAAGAAAAATTGAAGCGAACAATCCACCCACCATGGCAGAGAGCGATCTTCAGATCACGCGTCATCACGCACAACATAGTTCAACATACACAAACTCAATAATTCCACATCCTGGAAACCACATAGCTCGCAAACGAAGCTATGTAAACAAACATAAGCTCAAGACCAGAAGAGGCAGGCGGAACCCAAAAAAAAAAAGAAAAAAAAAGGAAAAAAGAAGAGCTCACCAACATAATCTCCCATAAACAGATAATTCGTATCAGGCGCGTTGCCGCCTATCCTAAAGAGCTCGATGAGATCGTAGAACTGGCCGTGAATGTCGCCGCACACCGTCACCGGGCACTTCACCGGCTGCACGTTCCACTCCTCCACGAGGATCGCCCTCGCCTGATCGCAGAGCGTCTTCACCTCCGCCTCCGTCAGCGGCTTGCACTCCATCAGCTGCTCGATCTGGTGGTCCAGATCCGCGTGCGACGGCATCGTTCCCGACCAGGCGCCCCCTCCACCACCCCCACCACCCCTCGTCCCTCGGCCCCCTCCCGCTCCCGCAGATCGCCAATGGCAGGCGGGGGGCGGAAGCAAACGCGCGATCGTCGACGGGAGGAGGTTTTCTCTCCCCTCACTCACTCGGCTCCCGTCGAAGGGAACGGCTCGCCGGGCGCCGGGATCGGGATTCCGAATCGGAGCGAGGCGAGAAGGAGATCTCCGAGCGATCGAGCGGGTCGCGATCTTTCAATCATCACTCACCTCCGCGAATTCACCAGCGCCTTCCTCTCCTCCTTCCTCCTCCTTCCTCCTTCCGCCTTCGCAGTTTGGATGTCGCCCAGATGTTTCGACCGATGAAATTGCATGAGAGAGAGAGAGATAGAGAGAGACTGAAATGAAATTCGAATGCGAATGCGAATGCTAATGCAAATGCGGATGAATGAATGGGGACAAAAAAACCGTCTTTCTGTCTCCGGTGGCTCCGCCGGGTCAAATAGAGAAATCGGTGGCGACACGTGTCGAGCCGGGGGAAGGCGATTCAGACATCCCTCGCGTGGGGGCGGGCGCACCGGATCCAACCCCCCCTTCTCTCTCTGACCTCGTCGCCCGGGACTAGGATTGGTTTCGCGATGTCTGTCCCCACCGTTGAATCTTTTAGAATTTAATCCGGATGCATCGGAAGGCGTCGTTTTATTCGATCGAGGAATTATCGATGTTGCCATCGAATCATTAAAGAAGAGACTTTCGTCCCGCGGGAAATTTAAGATTTCTTTCCCTCTTAAGTTCTCGCATTAATCTGACACCTGTTCCTTCGAGGTGGATGGAGTTTTCGATTAGTCTAGCTTTTATTCCTTAATTTTTTTAACATTAATTAGATTTTGCAAATCTCTGGAGTCTTTTAAAATTGGGTAAGATTCAGATTATTGAGATGATCCGCTAAAATATATTTATGTGGAGTTGTGGTAATATTTATAAAGACAAAGAGGTGCAAAGGAAATAGCAAAATGACGACCCACTTCCATTAAAAAATCACCAACATTAGAGTAAGTTGTGATTCTATTTCAAACTTTTTTTAATTCCATAGATAGACACTCACTTTCATTGTGTATCTCAATGTGGCCTATGTTAACTTTCTGTCCGATAATGCCATGTGTCAATTCCGCGTAATTTCCTTTTTCAAAATTAGAATTATATATTTATTTCCTCTTTATTTCCTTCCTTTTTCTTTTATTTAAAAGAGTGCATATTAGAATTGGGACTTTACCTATATTTTGTGGGTTTTAGGAGAAATTATGTTGGGAATGATGAAAATGAAAAGGTTTTCTAAAATCTAGGCAATAATGTAATTATGAAAATATACGAAGCACTGATTTCACTTTTTTGGAAAATTGGTCGATTAGGTTGAATAAATTGAAAATTTAAAGATCATGTTGAATATTTAGGAATAGTTTAAGAATTATATTAAATGAATCAAAAGTCCAAAAATGACATTGAATTAAAGTTTATGAACTATTAATGTCAATCTTTACTACCCCAGATATCACCTCGATAGCCTGATCTAAGCAATGATGAGAGCCATGCTAGGAGGAATGGGGCTATGGCCACCCGTTGAATTTCAGCTAAGTCAGCGGGAGACAGAGTCAGCAACTGGTTGGCCACGGGATCATGTGTTTGGGAGGCCTCTTCGGAGCAAACCAGCAACAGAAGAATCAAACTCCTCCTGTTCGACATCTCAACGTGGTCAATGAGGGTTGAACATCGGCTCAAGATACGTTGGTAGCCGTCATGGACAGGACACTCTCGTGAGAAGGTGTCCGCCACGATGCCATCGGCGGCTAGGCCTGTGAATGCTGCAAGGTCCGCAAGGGTGATAGACATCGTACCCTCTAGAAACATAAAGAAGTTGAAACACTTGTCCTGTAGCGCCACCGAAAAAGTACAGAGGAGGTGGTCGTGGAAGTCTTGTTTCTCTGTCGGCTGGCGGACGGGATGGATTCTCAGCTTCTCCAGAACCGAACCCTCTTGCCTTATCAAGCATGCGACCCACCTTGAGTTGTGATTATCAGCAGAAACCCAACACCGAGGAATCGATTTGCTCCACCCTGACAAATCACCCATCTTTTGTGGTTTTCGGAATACTTCTCTTTCAGGGTGTCCTTCACTCCTGTAGCGCCCGGGGTTAAAAACAGGCCCTGTTACATCATTGTCAACGTTCTATCAGATTGTTGAACAGTGAACTACTTGAAATTCTCGACCTCGACCTGATACAACATGTTTCTTGCATTCAACGGGTTGGCAGTCGCTCTTATTAGAACCTATCCTTGACGAGCTTCACAAAGTAACGTCACTTGTGCTTACAACCAGTGATTTAAAGATTCCAAATGAAGAGACGAACAATTAGGGAGGAAGGGAGGCAATGAGAGAGATCAAAGGGCTTGAATTGAAAAAGTAGAGACTTCACGGCTTAAGTACGTTTTTATCTAAATGGGGATGCTGTTACATTCTGACCCACTACTGAGCCAGCGTGGGGTCAAAATAACGGGGCACACGTTGACATTAGGCCCAAAATGTGGGCCCAAATCTAATGGCTTAAAATGACAAAATTAAGTTTGGCCTAAATTGGGATATGACAAATACCTTTAAGGTAAACTTAAACTGCGTTTTAGGTTGTCCAGTAAATATATATTTGAAAAGCCCTTTAGTGTGACCAAATTAAGTATTTTAGTTTTAGTATTTTTCAAAAAATTAAGTGTTTTAGTTTTAGTATTTTTAAAATTGCAAAAATAAACAATGACTATATAAATTTTCACATTTTCATGTTGAGAGTAATGTAAAAGATATATATTAGTAAATTTATTTAAAAATTATATTAAAAGAATTTGATTATAGATTAGATGCAAAGCTCAAAAAATTAAGTTTTTTAGTTTTAGTATTTTTAAAATTGCAAAAAATAAACAATGACTATATAACCTTTTACATTTTCATGTTGAGAGTAATGTAAAAGATATATATTAGTAAATTTATTTAAAAATTATATTAAAAGAATTTGATTATAGATTAGATGCAAAGCTCAACAAATTAAGTTTTTTAGTTTTAGTATTTTTAAAAGTACAAAAAATAAACAATGACTATATAACATTTTACATTTTCATGTTGAGAGTAATGTAAAAGATATATATTAGTAAATTTATTTAAAAATTATATTAAAAGAATTTGATTATAGATTAGATGCAAAGCTTCCCACTTGCTTTAGGCTTTAAAGATTTCAAATGCCAAGCATTTGGGATAAAATAAGGTTGGATTATAAATTCTCCAAATATTTTCTAGATTGTAGAAAAATCTGATCACATGCTTGGTACAATCCAAGATAGGATATATACAATCCAAGATAGGATAATTTTTTTTTTTAATGAAAATCTCACTTGCCTAGTACGATCTCTTGTCTAGATCTCACTGCTTGAGTTCCCTCACCAATATTTGAAACCCGCTCTTTCTAGCTCCCTTCGGTTTGTCTCCTTCCTTGCCAATTTTGCTAGATCCACCGCCATCTCACCCTTTAGCCTGAATTTTTTATCTAGCACTTTATTTAGGTATATCCGATTTTATCTAATTTAGGAACATTGCCAAATATCGAATAAGATATTTTGTTATCCTATCCGAACTATGAGATGTAGCCTTAACTCATAAGACTAACTCAATAGCATGCTTAATAAGCTCATTATGTCATAACAATGATTGGCTCAAAAAGCACATTAATGGAATGTTTAACAAGCTCATTGATGATGAGTTTTTGATGGATAGAGTTCAAGGGAAGTTCATGACGTGCGATGCCAATCAATTGACTTGAAATATATCAAGAAGTCGAAGACTAAGTCAAGAATGATTTATCGACCAAGGAATGGTTATACTTAAAGGATTGGGAGCGGTTGCAAATTATTCGTAAAGCATTGCAAGTCAAGAGGCAATTAGTGAATTTTGTTGAAGAAGATCCTGCATAACAAAATTGCATGCATGATGGATAAAAGGACGCATCTCTCATTGCACATTCTACGGTCACAAACCATCAACCAAGGCATCGAGAATCGTGAGAAGGGCTTGTCAAATTAAAGGTGAGTAATTCCATATTTCATATAAATTTTACCTAGAACTTGAAATCTATTTGTTAGAACATGTTCTTATTTTTTAGAACCTGAAACCCACTATGTCATAGGTTTCAAAGTTGATTTCAGGGTCTACCCACCTTCTATCTATATTATTAATTGAACGATTATAGTGAATTATCACATTTAATAATCATTACTTGCCATTATAATTCACCGATCATAACTTATATTTAAACACACAAATGATATAAAGTATTAACAAAGTAAAAGTCTCAATTATAAAATGGAAATGCGGACTAGGGGTTCCAAATTATGCATTTATCATTGAACACCATGAAATACCGCAGGATCGTAATAAGACATAAACTAAGAAAAACATAAAAACTTATTCCAATTCTAAGTTACAGGTTTTAGGTTTCATCAACTTAGAACTTGAAATCTACCAATTAAAATAAGGTTTTCCAATTTTTGGAATTTGGAATCCCAATGGATCTTAGAACCTGGAACCGAATATATTTTCACTAGTTTGGTTTTCAAGTTCCAAGTTCTACCTTGAAACCATACTCATCCCTATGTTAAATTTTGAATAAAATCATTTGGATTAGATTTCACCAAAGTTTGAATGTTCAATTTGAATTAAATTAAGTTTCCTAATTTCAGTATTGTACTTGTCTTTGATTATAAAAGCTATAAAGTTGTGTCTTCTAAGCCTTTTACTTTCCCTATGCACTTAATCGATTTCTTTTAAAAAGCTTATGTCCAATCTTAATCATCGAGCAAACATGCTATCCAAAACTGTAAGCCATCTCTAATTTAGTAAAGTCTATTTGTCCACGAATTATATTTATAATTCAAAATTTACGAAGTCCTTGAAATTTCAAGACACATTATAATCCACTTGCTTTTGATTTAAAGCCAAATTCGATGCTTTAACAACTTGACAAAAATACACGTGACACGTACATAGAGATTTTTTTAAGGACTCTAGTATACTTTTCCACCTTCTCTTTTTAAATTTTGAATGTTCAAATTTATAATTCTTTGATGTCATCCGTTGGTAGGGTTGGAAATGTAATGGGGAGTCAAAGTCTACAAAAGGAGGTCAAATATACAACGCATCTAAGTATTTTTAGGTGGGTAGTGGTGTCGATTGAACCCGGGTCAAATAAGGACGCTCCCCCACTAATCTTGGATGGGACCACATTGCATGGTCACCCAAGTTTTGAGAATAGAGCTGTTTACCATCACACGAAAGCCAAATCTCAAAGAGGAAAGACGCCCACCACCCGAAAACTTCCCCAGTTCATCTAAAAACGCAGCCCCAATTTTTTTGACAAGGATCTTAGTACATGCTTGTCTTTCGTTGGTTGTGACAAGAGCACGTTCTCCCTTTTCTTTTGTCCTTTTCGTAAGCTGTCCCAATTCGAACCTCGCTTGCTTCGGACTCAAAACTTTGCTTCTCAGCTCAACCCCAACTCAACAAGCAAAGAGAAAAGGAAAAGACAGAGAGAGGTTGGGTAGAGAGCCCGCCCACTACTTTTGTGCCCACTTTCAAAGTGTGATCTTGTGCTATCGCGCGTTCCTTTTTCTTCTTCTTTTAAACGTTTGACCAATCGTATGCATAAATAAGATAATTGGCTAATTATGCGGTTCATGAGATGTTAAGAGTCCGTTTGCTTGAAAGAACATTGTTCCGGACAATTGCTGTCCAACTTCTCGTCGTTTGGATGAAGGGAAACCAATCGATTTACAATAATCGTTTTTCATTAACCGAAAACAATAAATTTAGATCGGAGGAAAACGACTTTCCTTTCTAGTAAAAAAGGAATTACTTTCCATAAACTACTAAATAAATGAAATCTAAGAAAAATGGTTTTCCTGGAAATTATTTTCTTTCACCATAAACGTTTTCAATGAAAGGAACGTCTCCTAAATTGCTATAGTTAGTCCACGTGGAGGGTCCAAGGAGTAACAACATGTGTATAGTTTGCATTCTAAATTAAAAAGATTGCATTCGTTCCATGAACCCGAGATGCAAAGGCTTTCTACCGATCATGCGTGCCCCTTTAATGTTTTATGGTGGGTTCGCTTTTATTTTGCGCACTTCCTTTTTTTTCCCCCTCTCTTTGATAAAAGAATTCTGTGTACTTACTGATGCCACCTCCTTTTGACCAGCAGAATCAGCATATAAGAACAAAACAATTTACGGACAACAACCAGCGCGTGTGGGAGACTGTTGGCCGCTAAAACATTCATGACAAGACAGCCCCTGAAACATTAGCCGGCCACTCATTAAGCATTTCAAATGAGGAAATGTTTGATTTTCAAAGTATCGCCGAGGAAAGATCGTCTGGTACTTGATTGCTTTACAAGGGCGCTTTTCGACAACACTCTATTTCGATAAACAGGACAAATCAGATGTACGTAGGACGTGTAATCAGGCAAGAAAATACGGAAGATAATTTAAAGTAGGGTTTCGTCTGATGAGTTGCCCTGGATGATTTGTCTTTGGATTCTGGAGAGCATATTTTGTGCGACACAAGCTTCCAATATTCTTCGACTTCCCCTAGTGCTAGCCACCAAGAATACAATGCTTCCCGGAAGAGAATATACGGCGGGCAATCAATCAAGCAACAAAACATTTGGTACTGGAGTGTTCTCAAACTTTTCTAATTAACTTTAATTACAATCCCATGTCTAGACGAACTTAAGCAATCCTGCACACACATTTCTGTCGTCTTCTTCTCTCTCTCTCTCTCTCTCTCGATACCTATGCTTGACCCGGAGGTTGTTTTGAGTTCCCAGATCTCCTGAAACCAAAGGAAAAACACATAAATTTAAAGCCACGCATTATTTTTTATAAGTGATAAAAAGCAATGAATGTGCTTTGGTTCTCTTGGTTGTTCTCTCTAGCTTTTTTTTTCCTCAGTTACCCTTTATGTTGTGAATAAAAGTGCCAGCTTCCAATATATTAGACCTCGATTTTCAATAGCATGTTTGAAGATGCGGCATGTCTGTTCTAAAGGGACGGGAAAGTGAAGACCAAAAGAAACAATTAAAGCTTCAAAAGGTTGCATGTACTCTGGACATATCTATATTTACGTAAAGCTTTAGATAAGCATTGAAATTGAATAAAGCAAGAGAACATCTTCCCTTTTGATGGCAGGCACATATTAGATTTAGCTCCTTTGTTAGAGCACTAAGTAAATAGCTGACGCAATAGTTTCTTTTTTCTCTATGCAATGAGAGGGAAGGGTACTTGTTCCGTAGGCACTTGACGAAAATGCACCCAATATAGCAGACCGTCAGATCATGTGAGACGTGAAAGATCCACGGTTGAGTATACGTATATAATGTCTTACATGCAAGTGTTTTCTTCTATCTCTTAGAGAAATCAAAAGATGAAGCAGAAAATAGAATTGGGATATATTTAAACTGTTGAATTAAGCAGACCTTTTGTTTGTTGGTTACCGTTGGTCGTATTTTCAAGGAAAAGACATTCGAAGTATAAAATTTCGTGAAAGGGACATGATTGTGAGATATTATGTCATTATTTGGTTTATGAAATAAATTTTGACATTGGCATATGGTGTGATGAAATGAATAGAATGGGAATACTTTATATTTAAAAGGAAAAGTTGATTTTCTCTTATAATTGGACATCCATATGAATCACTCTGAAGATGATAATATAGTTATTCTTAGCTGTCTAAAACTTTCGCAAAAGCAACTGTTTCATAGGGAAGAAAACTTTAGCAAAAGAGAAATTCACTATGCATGGAGCAAGAAGCACTGACACAAACTGTTCGGACTATAACTCTATATTAAAAACATAAGAGAATCACGTTAGCTCTTTTCTAAAGCCCACAGTAAACCTCGAGCCTATTAAATACCGCTGGCTCAAAATCACTAATCATGTCAAATCTTATGAACATTGCGTAGAAATGCACTCATCACATCACAAACACGGCTTCATGTTTTCATGAATCCAATAAAATATATCTCCTGTCCTTTCTGTAAAAGAGAGAAAAAACTTCATGTACCGTACCTGTTATGAATAGGATCAGATCCATTAGGAACTCTCCTCTTGCTCATGTAGTAGAGATCTGACCGCGGACGGAAAACAAGCTTCTTCTCTCTATCAATCAACTCAGAGTTCCTTGCCTTCCCCTTCGACCACTTCTTCAAGGGCGGGCTTGGTGGTGCTCCTCTACCGCCAGCTGCTTCCGCCATCGCAAACACCAAAAGCCAAACGAGACTCAGAGCTGCTAGTGCTCTGAGTAGGAACTTTGCGTAGAGAGGACAATTCTTACCCATGGGATATGCTCCTTATATAGTCCTCTATACACAGGATTCGACTCTCTTTTTTTTTTTTTTTTTTTCCTTTTCCTACAAAGAAAAATGCTTAGATTTCTAGGATGACTAAGACGAACGACGAAATATGGCAGAACTCAACACCATCATTGCACAATGATTGCCATGCATGAAAGAGAAAAGAGAGAGAGAGAGAGAGAGAGAGAGAGAGAGAGAGGAGTGCCCGGGGGGGGGTGGTGTTGGGGAGTGGGCTAAGGCAAGAATTCTATTTTTGGGTGATGGAAGTCTTCCCAAATTTACTTCGTGGGCTACGGATGGTTGGTTTTCTTTATAGGTTGAAGCGATTCTATTGCGCTTTCTCGAAGAGAGAGAGAGAGAGAGAGTGGGCAGGCTTAGCTGGCTTCTTTGGTGACATGAAAAGGGACCTAAGTTTGCTTTATACTGGTGAATTTTAATACGACACTGCTTTTAAGCTTCCATTTGAGTTTTTTCATGCACATGCACCCACAATGCCCGAAGAGCCTTGGTGCCTCTCCCTCCCCATCCTACGTTACGAATAAAAGCAAAGATATTTGCAACGAAAATTGGCTCCTCTCGTATCTCCTGCGCTCACGTGGCAATCTATTTTTAAAAGGATTCACATACAATTACCTATGACAGAGCACCAAGGTGTACGCGTGACTATGTGAGTTGTGTTAAAAGATTTCAATATTGAAAATTTAGGGTACATTTAGTTCAGTTTTCTCAAGAGGTTTTCGATCAATGCTGGGGTGTTTGACAAATTTTACCTAGGGCTTTTGGCCAAATGCTGGTCTTGGGAAAACTGAAAGTCCAATATTAGTAGGGACTAACATTGAGCTTTCAGCATTTGGCCAAATGTTAAAACTAGATTTTTTCTTCCAAAATTACTCTCACCAATTCATTAGTTTTCCAGTTTTGCCCATTTGTGTAACTATTCATCTTTTTCGTGCGACGACGGCCGATGAAGCCAGATTTGGCCAGAGAAGGGCTAGTGAGGGTCACTCGACCCAAGCGACCCTTGCCAAAGGTTGTACAACCTTGGGCGACCGTTGCCTGGGTCTCACGACCTTAGGTGGTCCTCACTTGGGTCTCGCACAATCCTGGCGACCCAAGCGATTTGCGCGCCTCCTAGGTTGTGCCACCCTCCTCGGGCGACCTCAGTTGACGGCCACCGACACTAGATTTGGCTTGCCGGCGGCCATAGCTCTTCTTTAGCTTCAATGAAAGGTTTAGTTTTTTTTTTTTTTTTTTTTTTTTTTTTAAATAATAAAAAAATGTAAAAACTATTGCCAAAACTCATTGCAAAAGGTTTTCTTGCCAAACACTCCTTAATTCCAAAGTCCATTTGCAAAAAGTTTTTATCAAACATAGTTTGCATTCCCTCAAAGGACTTTGACTTTCAGCATTTGCATTACACCCAAAGTTCATTTGCAAACCTGAACCAAATGCACCCTTAGTATTGTATGAAGCAGTTTGGATACCTTAATTAGTCCATACCACATTAATTTAAGTTTTTAATGAAGTAGTATCTAACTAGATATGTTATTAGGTTAGGACTTACGATCTCTCTCATAGATCTTCTCAAGTGTAGGTATTGGAATTTTGCTGCAACTTACGAGCCCAGACAAAAGGTATCGAAACCTTGATTAGTGGCCCTCTAATGTGGATTGATATTTGACTTAAATATCTCAAAAAAGAAATCTCATGACCAACATGAATTTTGGTGAAAACTTTCATCTCGATGTGTTTGGCAAAAAGAGACTATGGGTGAAGGCAGGTATCGAGGTAGAGCAATTTTATCCATGTACAACAATGATGTTTGTTTGGAAGCTATCTTGTAACAAAGGTGGAGATGCAAGTGTGAGATTGTTTGAGGTATATGTTACGGGCCGATCGATTGGGATCGTGATCGCGCGGCGACTCAGGCACTTTTGGATCACCTAAGCCAAGCCTTGCTCGATCGATCGCACACTCACTCGCTCACCCGGATCGTAGAGAAATAAAGTTTCTAGAGAGAGGAGCTTTGGAAAGAAATGATTTTTGTATTGTTGAAATGGTTGGATGGTTACAAATGAGGGGGAGGGCACCTCTTCTTATACTAGAGGCCCTCAGATTACATCCGTTGATCGACTTTTTATTCGGCGGACGAGATTGCACCGCCATATCTACCAACTACCAACACTTATGATAGGAGACTTCTATAATTTGGCGTAATAACTGTATCGCCTGCCCTTGAAAAGTTCTGGAAGAAGTCTTTTTGGGAATCCAAGCGAGCACAGGAGGTCCTCTGCGGCAAGGTACGGTCCTTTAGCTACCGAAACCTCTTGGCCGTGATATACATGTAAATTATGCGTTGGAGAACTCTCACATAAGAAATTTATTGTTATGTGAAATAGTCATTTTATCTTAAATATTTACAAATCATTGACTTATACTTCTTAGTGAAGATGAAATTAGATATATTGATGGGATCAAAATTAGACTCTTTTCTAAAGATTTCCTCTAAAAGGGTATAGGACTTTTGCTACGAGTCCTAACATAGGGATTGCACTATTGGGTTTCTATTTCAATCCCAAACGCCCTTCTTCATCAAATATGTAAGCTGATATTGGTTTTACTAGTTAGGTCAAATTGGGTTAGTACAACCCTAATATGACCCGACCTACCCAAATTGCTTCATTAAGATGTTAAATAGCTGTGATGGATTTTATTAATGGGATTGATGTGCCTACTGGAGATGCATAAACAAAACAGAAATATTTAGGGAAATGTTAATAAAATTACGAAATCAATTCCTTTTTTTTTTGGGCTAATTTACAAAAAAATCCAAGATATATAATCCGATACTATACCTAGAAAAATGATCTAATATAAATAATTTATTGCATACCAATGTTCATTCACATAACATATTAATTGGCAAGGATGTACCAAATTAAGCGCTCAAGCCAAATAGGTTAATGTAGGTCAAATCAATAATCCTAGCAACAAGATCTTGACCAATTCAATTAAATAGAACATAAATGTAATTTTCGGGTGACATCAGTTTCACCTTTATATGACCCAATTTATAAATCAACTCAAATGTATCGTGACAAGATTATGACATGAAACACGAGTAACATAAATTTGAATCCACTAGACTTCCACTCGAGTCATGTTTTCATATCATAATAGAAATAGATACTCACAAGTTTAATTAACCTCCTCTGGTCCACTTTATGCCTTAATCACTTGGACCACCCTTAGTTGGACTGCAAAAACTTATACTCTCCCAAAAATGGGGAAATGTGATCTTTAGGAATATGATCACCCAACACATATAGATATAGATGTACATGAATATGAATTAGAAGCTGGTTCCACCTTTAGATGGTTGAGGGCCTTTTGATTGGGGAATATTGTCACTCCTTACTTCGATGGTTAAAGCATATGGCCCATTTTTTTGTCTTATCCATTCTCTGCATGCATGTTGGAGTTATAATCAATATGCTGGCAAGAATCCAATGCTTGTCACTAGGAATGGCTTCTCCTAGAAGGATGATATAACTAGGTACAGTATCCTACAACTTTTTTTTTCTTTTTTCTTTTGATTTGGGTCAGCGGCCGTATAAAGTGCTGATGGTTCCAATATTATAAAATCGTTGAGAACCTGAGATTTGACATGCATCATAATGCAACTTTGGGTGTCCAAGGAATAGAACCTTTGTATGACCAAGAAAAAAAAAGGAATAGAACCTGCCTTGGTTCCTCTATTATGAATTCCTTTTGTTACCTAGTAAATCTCGAGAAATTTATTTACAGAAAAGTGGATTGTGATTTCGAGACACGCAACTATCTAGGGCTGAGAATTTGTGCTGACATGTTGTAATTGTCTTTATTGTTCATGTCAATTCATGTTATCGTAAAACATTATAATTTTGGTAATGTATTGGACAGTATTATGAAACCATGATCAACTGTTTTAAATAGCTTAAACATTAATTGTGAGGCAACATGGTGGTTTATATTTAAAATACTCCGGCACTTCCCTGACGTGTAGGCTAGAGTAGCATTATTGGGTAGACAAACAATGAGACCGGAAAAATTTGAACTCAAAAACTCCAATATTCCATATCAACTTATGTGGGATCACAATGAAACATTCTAAAAAATTAAGTTGTAAATTATTCAATTTTCTTAACATACACACCAAAATAATTGAACTATAATAATAAAAAAATGTGTCAATTCGTGTCATCATATGCAATTAAGCATATCATGTCAATTTATATAAGGGTTTTCTCGTAATTTATGTTTCTTCTTGTGTCATGTTTATATCGTGAAAACAGGTCGTGCCTAATGTTCCCGATTATGATCCTCAATGTCCGAGGTGTCCCGCAGATGATATATCAATAAGGTACACAAATCTGCATGATGATGGTTCTAAACATAGAAAGCCATCAGCAGATCAGATCTCACAAGAAACATATGGAATATTACGTAGCTCGACAAGATCATGTCCTTTTCTAGCCCCCTCTAAAAAGAAGAAGAATTTACCATTCGAAGTATGAGGCTTCTAACAATTTTACTGTTCACGTTAAACATTTATACAATAAGAAGCACGCAAAACGATATGTACATACTTAGTTTGTAATTCAGTGACCGAAGTGATGGGTCTAACTATATATGAGGATTATTATAAAAAAAGTCAAAAACTTATCATATGGTAATCAATTCAGTCCTAACTATTTCAATTGCCCAATTTAGTTATAAATTTTTGGTAATTTGTCAACAAATGTTGGCTATAAATTGTTCATGTGGATGTTGGCCATTTTACATGGTATGATTAGTGTTGACATGAATAATTTTTGTAACTTTTAATTATATAACTCTGAGTTGGCGGGGATTGGTTCTTTCTTTCTTTTTCTTTTTTCCAAATTTGTGCCCGCGAAAGAAATGAAAAGGAAAAAAAGGAAAAAAATTGAGAAAAATTTAAAATAATTGTAAAAACTGTTCACATCAACGCCAGTCATGCTAGTAGTCATGCCATGTAGGTTGGTCGGTATCCATGTCGATGATTTCCAGCCAAAATTGATTGAAAGGATTATACTGATAAATTGTCAAAATGTCTATGACTAAATTAGCCAAATTGAATTTAACAAAAAAAAATTAGTCAAATTGAAAAGTTTAAGACTAAATTGATTGTCGTAACATAGGTTTAGAATTTTTTCGGTAATTTTCTCGCTAAAAATGTTAATGAGCTTTGGGCACTCGTTTTGTAATCTTGGCATGGACTATTATTATATGTCCTAACAAGTGGTATCAAATGTGATAGATTGGGCCCGATTTCTATGGATTTCCGATGAATTTCTAGAGAAAGAAATCACCCGATACGCGTAGGCATGTTTCCCACTCGCTGAGATTGTTAAACCTGTTGTGGTTGCTGGATACCGTGAGCTCCATCGATGCTTAATAAAAGAGTGGATTGCTGGATGCTTCATTACCAAAGGTACATGTGCGAGAATTTTGGTTAACATCGAATCTCCCAAATGCTATTTGAAGTGTAAAGAAAACTAATATATCTAGGTTGCTTGCTCGATAGCTTAGACCTCTGAGTGAAGTTCCCATATGCTATTTGAAGTGTAAAGAAAACTAATATATCTAGGTTGCTTGCTCGATATCTTAGACCTTCTAGCGAAATTCGGTTTAACTAGATATAATAAAAAGTAAATGACACTAGGCTCTTTTTGAGTGATCTTTTCAACCGTGAGGTTGTGTCTAACTTAGTGGGGGTTGAAGCGCACATCATCATTGGTGGATTGGAGTTGATAGGCCCTAGGTGGGAAAATTGTCCAAGAAGTCCAAACATATTACATTTTTACCATTTCAGTTCTAAACTTTTTAAATTTGTCAATTGTCAATTAAATCCACTTGGTCAATTTTAGCCAAAAATTGCTTGAGTGGATGCATGCCATTCTACGTGGCATGGCCAGCCATGGAATGGCCGGTGTTAGCATTAACAATTTTTTTAATTTTTTCATAAGCATGTTTATTTATTTTCTTTTTTTCTTCCGAGCTTGACGAGGGTTGATTGCCAGTCATAGGCGACGGCCAGCCAACCCTTGCCCTGTGATTGATGAGGGTTGGCCGATGACCCTCGATGGACTTGGTAGAAAAAAGGAAAAAAAAAGAAAAAATTATAAAAAATTGTCTACATCAATGTTAGCCATTTACAGGGCACTACCGGTGTCTACATCAATGATTTCCGATTAAAATTAACCGGATGAATTCAATTAACAAAATGTTAAAATTTTTAGAACTCAATTAGTATAATTAAAATGTTTTGGACTGAATTGTTGAAAATACAATAGGTTTATGATTTTTTGGATAATTTTTCCAATCTTTGACAATATGTGTCCCCGATGAATATCTTAAGGTGTGCTTTGCCTAGATCACGGTGGTTGCCAGATGAGGATTACCATTTCGATGAACGGTCGAGAGATTCGAGGGAGTTGATGCATATCCCCCCATGACGGATGAGACTTGTTAAGGTACTTGTATTGAATGCTAATGAAAATAAACTTCTCTAAGATCAATGAAAATCGATCCGTCACGGAGGAATTGATCAATCTAATTGACTTACTACTTGATGACTGAGAATTTTTTTCAAGATATTGCATCCACTTAATGTTGGTAATGAGCTTGAGTTTGGACTCCATTTTGGTGATCTTCTCATCAACGAGGCACTGTACATTTGTCATCCATTCACAGATGATCATATAACCCAGTCATGTGAATATTTTCCCTAAAGGGTTTTGGAAGGCCTAAAAAGTTGAACTAAATAAAACAATAGAAAGATATGGAAGATCTCTTTGCATGCACACACACCATTCGTGAGTGAAATCATATTTTTATTGGATTCGTACACGACAACTTTGATAGGTGTCCTGGAATCTCGATTTGTTTGATTGTGCGTTACCCAACATGGGCCGATTCCATGCGATAAAAAAGCTCTAGATTTGGGTAGTTGCACTTCAATTATAAAAATGCTTGATCACGCATCTCCCCGAATAAAACATGGTTTCAATGCCATTACTGTGGCCAATACTAAAGCACGGTTCATCTTTCAGTACAAGTTTCTCAGCATGATGCATGTCCTGTCCAGCATCCCCCGATGAGCTTCTGTGTCTGATTATTCGGTCAAAAAGATGAATGGATAGTGCGTAGATGTCTCCAAAGAAACATCTATGGTTGGAGTTCCATAACCTCACATGTTAGCTATCGGTCAACCGAGTCATTAACGTTTTAAATGAATTATTATTGGTGTACAAAGTTAATTTTTACTTTTTTCATCCTTGTAGGAGTGTATGTAATTTACGAGTCGGATAAATCCGACAAACATACAAACTATACTAATACAGAAATCTCACTAACATACTGTTGCGTCGTTCCCAGGAACTTCGTGTTAGAAATTCTTATAAACATGGGATAACATTAATTGTACAACATTTTTATTATTAAAGAACATGCTGTTGTAAAGTAAAATCTTTATTCCGCATTGTAAACATGTTACGGTTAATCCATCATGGTCGTCCAGGGAAGCAGAAGGAGAGAAGGATCTAGTCCCAGATTTGTATGTCACCGTTCGTATTGATTGATTCGGTGATGGCGATCACTCTTCTTAGCCTGGACAAGTCGGGTTCATGATTTCCATTTAAATCTAGTATTGATACCTAAATTTTGACGGTCCATTTAATCATTTGTTGTATAGAAAATTAGAAATCGACTCCAATCAAAACAAAAATATTTTTGATTTGCATGTTAGCAACATCTTTATTTAAGGCTCACACAAATTGCATAAATGGACTGATTTTAGCAGAGAGTTTTCGAGCGTAATTAAAATTTGAAGATCTTGGCCAGCCGATGCTTCAATTGACCATGATTGAATTTCACACGTGCTTGAGTTTATTATCAAAAAAAGTCATAAAACTATTGCACTTTTACCAATCTAGGCTTTAACATTTCAATTTGGCCAATTTAATCCTAAACCTTTTGGAAAATTGTCAATGTAGTCCAACCGGCCAATATTAGCTTGTGGACGCCACTTGACTCGTTCAAGCATAGTGCACCATCTTTCGGGTCCTGACATTCATGCTCTCACTTGAACCCTTCTTAGAAGATCAAAGTTGATCAGCAGTGCAACTAAAAGGGGATCCTACCAATCAACTTCCTTACGCCTTTATGGGTTTGCTACCCACTCACACATGTTAGACTCCCTACATGGTGCTATGATGTTGATGGAGACAATTTTTGTGTTTTTCATTGTTTTTACTAAATTTTCGAATTTTTTAATAATTTTTTATTGTCTTTTTGTTTCCCTCTTCCTTTGGGATCACCAATCTCCTTGATGGTCGGTCATAGGCGAGCGCCGACCTCGTAGGGGTGAGGTCACTTGAGGTTGGCAAGGTCACCTCGCCAATATTCGGCAAGAGTTGACCATGCTAGCCTTGAGCTCAGCCTCAAGCAAGGCTTGCCGTCACCGGATCTAGTAGGGTCCGGAGCTAGCAAGGCCAACCCTCGCTTGAAGCTGGCGAGGCCGACCATCACCGGCCTCAAGCGAGGCTTGCTCTCACCTTACACATGATTAGGGAAGTGGATTTTGATGAAGCTTGGGGGTGGTAACAATGCATATTTCCTTCGGAAAATCCCTTTAACGTGAAGGCAAGAAAATCGACTATCATTAAAAACTGGGGAAATAAACGTTGGTCGAAATTCACTGGACATATTCACGGCAAAGTAAAGTTTCGGACGGGAACATATGCTTATGTATCTAGGAAAGTTTAGCAAGCAAGAAGCATCACGGGCATATCGAAGAAAAGGTGGAAGAGAGAAAATATTGGGAGATACACAAAGAAAGTAGCCGAAATACGAGGAAGCTAAGAGGGCAAGGAATATTGAGGATTCAATGAAAGATAGTGTTATACGTGGGGGCATATATTTATCATATTCTTTGATTTCAAGACAGGAAAAGCAAGAGCAATATATGCTTATTTTAAAACAAGGAAGATGAGAATGAAAGAAAAGACGAAACTTTGACGTGTAAGAGGACAAGGGGGACTTCTTTTTGGAAAAAAAAGAGTGTCCGTTGGTTCACCAAAACAGAGAAACGCTCGTGTTTGCTCTCTGAGTGGCCAGCTCTCGTCACGATCGCAACCCCTCGGACACAACCACACCTGGAGCAACGCCAGGTAAATCCTCCGCAGTGTCGGTCCTGCCATGCCGACGCCAACGCGGTTGCTCGCTGCCCCTTCCCCGTCGTCGTCTCTGTTTGGACCCTGTGCTGCAGCCCGCACGCTCATCAGTCCAATAGTCCAGGCGAGGTTCCAGAGGAGTCCTCGCCGACGTATCGACAGCGGCCGGCGCCAGGTGGTACTCGGGGTGTCCGATTTTCTTTGCTGTTTTTGAAACTTTGCTCTGCACGTTTTCTTGTGGTCTTAGCAAAGTGGAACGCTCAATCCTCGACTAACTCAGTTGTATCTTTCCACGAGCCCTACGGTAGAAAATAGGTTTAATATCACAAAAAACCAAAAATTGATATACTTATAACAAATTTATCTCAAATTAATTTTTTAATAGTAAAAAATGCCAAACTAATACATCTTTAATAGATTTACTACAAACTGATACACTTGTGACAAATTTACCCTCTTAGTTTCTGTTTAATTTTACTGTCAAATTGCTGAGTTAGATGATACGTGATAGTTCACTAGTCTACCAGTTTGAGATTTTATTTTTCATTTGTCAAAGTTATATTCGTTCTGTGGTTTTTTGTAATATTAATCAATTTGACGGAAGGTATATTTGTTATCAGTTTGGAGTTTTTGGAGGTAAAAAAAATTAGTTTGGGGTGAATTTGTTATAAGTGTACTAATTTAAGATTTTTTTGTGATCATTTTGGAGGTAAATTTATCATAAATATATCAATTTGGGGGTTTTTGATGATAAAAGAAAATTTAGTTTGAGATATATTTATTACAAGTGTACAAACTTAAGATTTTTTGTGATATTAAACCTAGAAAATATTTAGTGGTTTGAAATCACCACGTCATCATCTTATGTGGCATGTGTGTTGGGAGAGGCGATGTGCTAGAGGTAGATTTGAGCAGTAGCTTTTGTGACGTTGGAGAAAGAGTTGTTTTTGGGGAGGTGGTGGGATGCGTTGGAGAAAGAGGAAGTGTTTGGGTTGTTCTTCCGACGAGTGAGTGTTAGAATAGGATTAGAGTAGGACCGACAAAAAAAAAAAAAAAGAGAGAACGTAAAAAAAGCCTTGAAAATTGAAAAGAGGATTGAGAATTTTTTAAGCTGGAGTTTGAGCATTTATCGTCCTGTCCTTTGCCAGCCAGCCAGAGTAAAGTAAAAAAAAAGAAAGTCCACTTTTAGGATGCTTTTGATAATCATTATGTTTGTAGAAATAATTTCTACTAAAAATGATTTTTTTTTTTTTTAAAAATTCTACTCCTTAGATGAGTTTCTGAATATTTGAAGGTGTTTGGTAGTTGTCCAAAATTTATAGTCCCGGAATAGAAATGCATTTCGTAGACCTTTAAAAATTTCTACCCCAAACCATTTTCTTTTAATTTTTTAATTATTTTTATTTGTTCCTTTCCTTTTTTCCTTTTCTCTTCTTTTCCAACCTCTAGTTGTTAGAGCATCACTAGTCTTCAGCAAGGCTCGGCCTCATCAAGCTAGGGTGAGGCCGACCTCGCATCAGCTGGGCGAGGTTGAGCCTCACGGTGGTCAAGCAAGCCTTTGGTGAGCTCACTCGATCTCGCCCAGCTAGTTATCGACGGCGGCGATGGGCTACGGTGGCCAATGATCGGCTGGGAGGAAGAAGAAGAGAGAAGAAAAAAGAAAAGAAGAAAAGAAAAGAGAAAAAAAATGGATTGGCTTGATTATGGAGTTGTTTCGAAAATAAATAAGCAACTTTTTTCTATTTTGATTTTATTTTAAATCTATTCTTGGGAACAAAAATTTACAGAATGGGTTTATGTTCTTTTTTTGTTTCCGGGAACAAAAATGATAAAACTGGGTAGTCTTTGGCCGGTTGCCAAACAGACCTTTAGTCTTTTCTATTTTCCAGCCGGTCCAAGTGAGAGACATGTGTTGCCCTTTGTGTGGAGCCACCTAGGATCACGCACGCCACATAGGCTAATGACATGATGGTTACTAACCACCGAATATTTTCTTCTACTACCGTGACTGCAAAAACTCCAGCAATCCTCCCAATGCTCTTGCAATGAAATCGTTCTAGAGTAGCCGATCCCATGTTTCGGTTTTCCGTCTCCATATTCAGTTTTCCATCCCCATATTCCTACCGCAAGTCAAGCTCCATCATCGTTGCTTTGTCGTTCACGCTCATAGCCTTGCCGATTGCAGTTCATCGTGGCCAGCCATCGTTTGATCCAAGTTCAAATTAGGTGGCTTCTTAATTTGAAGTTAATTGAATATACGATTGCCTAATTTAGATTATTTGATTCAAACTTTGATTTGGTTTGAGTTTTAGGTGTTCCCTTAATAAGTAACTTCCCCAATTAATTCATTGCCTTTCTATGCTCGAGTCGTGCATATAATTGGGATTTCGATACCTAGGATCGGATTCCCGATTATCCTTATGTCCTATTATCAATGTCATGAATACTTGATTGCCTAAGTTAAGTTTATATATTGCATGTTGTTAATTTATGAAATGTTATTATTACGAAGAATACAAAAATAAAAAAAAAAATGCATTTCATGTTAGCATAGATTGCATTCATATTAGTTCCCTAATTTAAAACTGCATATGTAGGGGCCATGTAATTAATTAGGAAATTACCTAATTTATATTAGGATTTAATAAAATTATTTCCTAGTTTAAACTAGGTAATTACATTTTAGTTGGTTCTCTATATTAGTCTAAAAAAACACATATATAAATTGTTAGATCATTGCCTGTCCTCATGTTCACCATGTAATCGTTGCCACATCATCACATTGTCATGTTATCATAATATTGCGTCATAATATTCATGTCATTGCATGTCATGTTAGATTAATTTATAGTTCTTTTTCTTGACCTATGAAATAACTCGCATATAAATTGTATCTCATGCATTGCATATAGTTCAATTTTCATTAAAAAGAAAAACCCAAAAAGAATTAATTGCTATTACATTTAGAAATCATGTTTAGGTCATGCATATATTATTTAGTTAACATTTTGTATAACACTTGGTGTGTTGAAGTTGATGTAGCTTCTGCTTTGCTTAATGCGTTGATGTTTTTGCCCATATTTGAGTAATTCATTTATTACTTTGAATTATTTCTTGTTAAATTCTTGGTTGTGCACTCACATGACCACCCATTACATGTTAGTGGTTTAGGATTAAAATTGACTAAGATTACTTGCAATTTTTTTTTGAAAATAAAAAGAAAATGCACATAAAGGGCGTTAGGTTAATCTAGCATAACCAAGTCTCCATATTCATGCATTTCTAGTTCGTAAAAGTAAAGTGATCTCCCATACTTTACTTGGATTTCTAATTGATCCATAATAAATTAGTGGTGATTTCTAATTAAATTGAAGTGCATATTTAATTGATTAAATTAAAATCCGAAAGTTGTGATTGGTATGAATTTGTGAGAGTCCGTGTTAAGTTTTTGGACTTAATAATCAATCAACTTTCCTTTTAGTGGTCACATTCAAGAAGGTCCAGACACTTAGGGCTGTTTGGTAACTATTCCAATAGTGGGGATTCTCGATTTTTTGTTCTCAAAATCGGTTTGAGACAAGAATCGCATTTGGTAAAATTTTTGTTCCTAGAATCAATTTGGGATGAGAATCAAGAATAAAAAAAAAGTTGATTCTTGTTCTGGGAACAAAATTGAGAATCAAAACTTTTATTCTTCTCTTTTCTTTTTCTTCATCGATCGCCATCCCGCGATCGCCGCCGCCTTGTCGATTGCCACCACCTACCGCCCATCGCCGTTCGGCTGCCGTCCGCCGCCACCCGTCGTCGGTCGCCGCCGCCCTCCGCCGCACGACACCGTTGGTCGCCGGCAACCGGGTCCGACGAGCTCGCTGGAGGCTTGCCAGGCTAGGGCGAGGTTCGACGAGCTCGTTGGAGGCAAGCCTAGCCACTGGCGAGGCTCACCCAACCCCGCCGGTGGCCAGGAGGGCCTCGCCGGCTGCCCGCGAGGCCGGGCCGACGAGGGTCGGCCTTGCCGAGGGCCGACAACCGGCCTGAAGAAGAATTAGAATAGGAGAAAAATAAAAATAAAAAATAAAAAAGGAAAAAAAGAAAAAAAGAAAAAAAAGGGAAAAATTATAAAAGTTATTTAAAAATTAAAACAAATTGATTTGGAATAGAATCAATGAACACGATACCAAATGCAATTCTATTTCAGAATCAGAAATTTTGTATAGTTACCAAATGCGTTATTTTACTCAGAATCAGTTCCCGGGAACAGAATAAAAAATAATCATTTCTGATCAGAATTTGTTTTTGGGAACAGAATCGTTACCAAACACGCCCTTAGGTATTCTAAGAATGTTCACCTAACCTTTGGTCTTTTTTGGTTTCGACAATGAATTCTCGAATGTGATTTTGTTTTGTTGAAAAGTGTCGATGAAATACCTTTTAAAATATGGAATGGTAAACATGAATTGACAAAGGTTGTGAGGGCATGGCCACCTTTGTACGTGGCTAGCAAGGTTGGCCTCGTCCGCATATGGGTGAGGGTCATAGCCCTTGTTGGCTATAGTGGGAAAATAAAAGAAAAAAGGAAAGGAGAAGAAAAGAAAAAATAATTTTTTTATTTATAAAAATTACCAAAAAAATAAAAATATATTATAAAAAAATTATAAAAATTATGTCAATGTCGGTATTAGCTATTCCATGTAAGATAAATATTATCCATGTCAACAATTTGAAATTAGCCAAATGAACTCAATTGAAAAATCGTAAAAATGTTAATATTAAACTAATCTAATTAAAAAGTTTATAAGTGAATTAACAATAATGTAATGATTTATAAACGTCTTAATATTTTTTCCAAAATAAGCTTTTTCCAATTTGACGTTTCTAACAGAAATCCTAGTACAAATTCAACAGATCGGAGTAGTGTCAGTAATTATTACTTTGGCTGTAGAGAGGGTATAGTTGGTGGCTAGCCTTATAAGTAAAATTTGAAAGCTCATATAAGCAACACCTAGCTCAGCCTTATTCACGAACTCCAAAATTTGGTTTCTCACTTAGGAAAAAGAACGCAAATGCTGCAACTTGAACTCCACTTATAAGTACGGGAAGTTTGGTTCCGGCTGTGATAGCTGCTCTCACATTTTTTTTCTTTGAAGAGATTGATTATTAAAATGTCTTCACTTCTTTAGAGATCAATCCAATCGAAAGTTAAATTGGGGTCGTGTACGTTTAAAAGCTTATGAATATGTCAAATGACAGTCCTCACAAAGCATAAAAATCAATAATAATTGCGATTACCATGACACGCCTAGCAGCAGTGGTTGGGGATTAAATTGCGTGCCTTGCTTAAGATTGAAACAAACAGTAGTAATTGTAAGTGTACCAGTGATGCTGCATACTGTAATCGAATATCTATAATATTTGAGGAATCTATTGTTGATGGGGGAGTAAGTGGGAAGATAATGACCGCAATACATGGATTTGGAGATGCCGTTGTTGTTGTTTATCTGCACGACAAGGACATGACATGGGTAAAATGTGAATCATAGAGTGGAAACTCGAATATGACACGACATGATATGACATACTTAATTGCATATGCTAACATGAATTGGCATGATAACACAATTTCATCGTAATTAAATTATTTGACACGAATATCAAACGGGATACACGAACAGGGGGAGTACTAACCCTAAGAAGAGGCTCCCATCATTGTCACCGTCCCTCCTTGTGCAAGTGATGACCTATCGCAAGTATGTCACTTAATATTGGAGATATGAAAATTTATATTCTAAAGTAAATTATTTAAGTGAAGCCACGACATATAGATGGATTTTAAAAGTTCGTAGATCCATTTAAGCACCAAATGAACTCTGCAATATTTTGACCAAAAAAATATATCATATTACTTTATAGAGAAAATTATCCAAAGAATCCTCAATTTATTGTATGACAATCAATTTAGTTTTAAATATTTCAATTATACTAATTTTACTCTAAATTTTTTGATAATTTATATTTTGCAAAGCATCCAAATGTTTTGCATATCATGCATATCTTGCACGTATTAGATTTGCGTTTAAATCCTCGACAAAGCATATTCAATCGGGAATACTCAACGTCCTATTCCTGCCATTGAAAATGAGTACTTTGTTACTCTTTAGATTCATCCAGAGTTTCCTTAACAATGGATTCAACAAGGATATTAATTAGCTATGATATCAAAATCAAGGAATACAATCGTCACTTTTAATTACTGGAGTTTGCCCCAGTGGCCATTCTTCTAACATGGAAGAGAGAGGTGGGGGTTTGAATATCCATTTTCTCAGGGGGTTGGGGTGGAAACGATTTAGTTTTAGGAGTTGATTTCGACTCTCACACCTTGCAAGAAAGTAAATCAAAAGTCTGATAGTGAGAGTTAGAGTAGAAATAAAGTAGGATCGAAAAAAAAAAAAAAGTCGTCACTCTTTCCATTAAAGTTCTTTCTCCTTGTGGACCCCAAGTGGAATCTAAGGAGAATTGAATAGCGAGCATGCGGAGAAAATGATGATGGGTGGAGAATGATAGACGCAAATTGCGCAATCCCAAGATCTCCATAACAGAACAAGAATATGCATAATTGAGTAGGAGAATTAACGCACTGTTTTGGAATTCATCGATCTTGAAACGGAAGCGGAAACACAATGTTCCACGCGCAAGTCCTTCTCCTCTATTGCCCTCCGTATCACTGGCTCAATGAGGCGACCCCTCACGTTTAGCGTTAGGTAAACGCCCCTTAGGTGAGGAGTGAGAATTAGGGTTAGAGGAGAGACTTAGCGCTATTTATAGAGTTGAAGCCAGGCCCCCTCATTACTGGTAGGGCTCAACTCGGCCCACACTAAAGGCCACCCCATATTAGACTAATTAAAACCTTCTATCTCACCTTAGACCAATCCCCCGTAAAACGGTAAACATTAAACGGTAAATTACAATATCAATTAATGTAGTCCACAATTAAGAAAACTCTTACAGAGAAGTCACGTGAACTACACAAAAGCAAGAAACGACGCGAACCACACGGAAGCAAAGCCAATGAATGAATCGTCCATATTCTTTCGCCCCAAAGCAAGGCAAAGGCAAAGCAATAGTACTAGTACTAGGCGTCATAAAAATATAATTACATATATATGTACGTATTAAATTTAATTATTTGATCAGAATATCGATTTAGATAATTGAAAATAATGGGATGTGTCCGACATGGGTTTTAATAATGGAACGATTTCAAGAACATACGGCTCTACTTCGTTCTTGCTTCCTGCGTCACCATGAGCTCGAAAGTCTTACCTTGACTTGTCGTTTTAGTCTTTCGACCGGCTCTTCATTCACCAACGAGGATGATGTGATGGAACCATCTATTCACTGAACAGTCTCATGCTCGGCCTAAGTTTTTCCTTGGATGCCTTTGTGTAATCTCGGAAGCAACTTTGCTTCATCGGCACTGATTAGATAAAAGCTTTCTCCCTACCTTCAATCGAATCAAAGAATAACTTTCCTGGTTCTACCTTCCTCCCCCCATCTGCCATGCCCGATCGAGCCGTCACTATTGCGACAACCGAGCTTTCAAGAAGATGATACTTGGTTTCGGTTTCGAATTCTCCCTTTTCCACCTCGCGAGGTTGAAGACCGTTCTCTTGACTCTCTGGCCGAGTACCTTCAACCGAATTCCCTGCTCGGTCACCTGCGTTCTTCGTTGATCCGAGGTAAACCGCTTCTCAATAGCCTAGTCCGCGTATTCCTTCAAGATCTCATATGTAAGCCAAGTTACCCTCGTTTCACATGCCTATCTTTCTCATTTTTAGCTACGATTCAAGCACCCCCCAGAATAGAATGGAGAACGGCGTTGCTGCATCGACCCAGCCCGATCTGAGGCTGAAGTGGGACGTGTTCCTGAGCTTCCGAGGCGCGGACACTCGCACAACCTTCATCGGCCCTCTCTACGACGCGCTCTGGAGCAAAGACGTCCGGGCCTTCCGCGACAACGAGGGCATGAACCGGGGTGACCAGATCTCGCCGAGCCTACTGGCGGCGATTGAGGACTCCGCCATGGCGATCGCGGTGATATCGCCGAATTACGCGGACTCGCACTGGTGCTTGGAAGAGCTGGCGAAGATATGCGAGTGCCGGAAGCTGATACTGCCGGTGTTTTACGGGGTCGAGCCCTCGGATGTGAGGCATCAGAGAGGGCCGTTCGAGGGTTCGTTCGGGAGTCATGTAAAGCGGTTCGGAGATGCGAGCGTTTCGGCTTGGAGAGCTGCCATGGAACAAGCTGGTGGAGTCTCTGGTTGGATCTTCAGCGACCAAGACGATCAGAGGTAAAGGATTCTCGAGCCTTTCAAAATTATCCCAATTAAATATTTGACACATCAATAGGAATAATTTTAGTTACCATTTCATTCGTTTCGCGAAAAATAATTTCCCGGAAAATGTTTTCCGGATTTTCCGACGTTCGTTTTCGAAAATAAATTTTGGGGAAAATGTTTTCAATGGAAAGGGAAAAATCTTCTAAATTAGGGAAAAATATTTTTCATTTTTAAAAAGTGGAAAACATTGTGAAAAATATTTTCTTCACTTAATTTCTCTTATCTCACACATCTACAAATTCTCATTTCCTCTTTCCATTTCTTCTTTTCTTTTTTATTTGAATTATTTTTTAATTTTCTTTTTTTTTTTATTCGAATTATTTTTAATTTCCTTTTCTTTTCTATTTATTTTCTTTTTCTTTTCTTTTTCTTTTCTTTGTTTCCCATATTCTTTTTTCTTGGCTAGTCGTTTGGCATCGCTAGGTGAACCTCGAGTTCGTTGATCTCAAGCTCGTGCTCGTTGATTTGGCGAGCCTCGAGCTTGATGCTTGTGCTCATCGCCGAGCTCGAGGCTCGCCTGGTGGCCGGTTGCGGGCCATCACTATGGCTAGGTGACTGGTTAAGAAAGAAGAAGATGGAAAAAAAAAAAAAAAGAAAAAAAAAAAAAAGAAAAAAATTAATAATAGATTTTTTTAAATAATTAAAAATCAATTTTTAAAAATATGAAAAATCCATTTTAAAAAATAAAATAAATGAAAAAGAGTATATGGAGGAAAAGATTTTCCTTATCGAACAGCGAAAAATATTTTCCATTTCATTTTTAGGTTTCATCCGAATACCGGAAAATAATTACATTTTCTTGGAAAATGACTTCTTGGAAAATATTTTTCATAAAACGCTACATTTTCCGTGAAACGAACGGAACCTAACATACATTCATCTCTTTTGTCCTCTTTTATTTACCGTTTTGGTAAACTTAAATCAAATGGTTGAGGTAATTGAATCTAAATTGTCATTATGGGTTGCTAAAGCGGCAACAATTAATTAAAAATAGGATAAGCTTGCATGTTTAATTTCTCTTTAAATCTTAACAATGAAATAATCCATATGTTGCGAACAGAATGTGGTTCTTGAACACACTAGTAATTTAGTGGACTCTTGTGGCTACCGTACAATGGCACGGGAAATTGTCTAATTAATTTTAAGCCTATTGTACGGAAATTAATTCAGTTCTAAAGTTTCTTATTTTGCCAATTTAGATCTAAACCTTTACACAAAATTTCAATATAGTACTTCTAGCCAATTTTTGCGAAAAATTGATGACATGACACACCGCCATGTAGGATGCCTAGAGAAGACTAGATAGCCATGTTAGCAATTTTCGGAGAAAATGACCGTAAGGACTACATTGGAGTTTTGTATAAAAATTTAGGACAAAATTGACAAAATTAAAAAATTTATGACTGACTTGATATTTATATAAGTTTAGGATTGATTGGTGTAATTTTCCCTTCAATCGTATGGTGACAACACAAGGTACCTTGTTTGTGCACCTACTCCCAAAATTATTAGATTAGGGGTAATATAGACCGATCTCTTTGAAGGTATTCTACATTCTATAAATGGTTGGTTGTTGTGAATAAAATTTTTCATGCGAAACTAACTTTTTCCAATTTAACTTTTCTAATAGATATCGTAGTACAAATCCTATAGATCAGAGTAATCTCGGTAATTTTTGGTTTGGCTATAGAGAGGGTACACTTGGGGGCTAGCCTTATAAGTAAAATTTGACAGCTTATATAAGCACACCTAGCTCAGCCTTATTCTCGAACTCCACAATCTGGTTTCTTACTTCGGAAAAAGAATGCAAATGCTGCAGTTGAGAACTCAAACTCAACTTCTAAGCAGGGGAAAGTTTTGTTCCGGCTGTGAAACTTGCTCTAACAAATGCTTTACATCTTTTGTTATATCAAAATTAATATACTAAATTAATTTATTTAGTGAAATCGCCACGTATATATGGATATTGAAGTTCAGAGATCCATTTAAGCCCCAATGAAATCTGCCATACCGCTTTGCGAGCCATTTAATATGTCAATTTTAATGTTGCTATAGTAATATATATCCCTGACTTTCTCCATGTTAGGACACCATTTTCAATATGTTCGTTGCCTAAGCTTCCTTGTCCGAGTATTATATATCTAGGAAGCCAACTTAAGTGAGTAAATCTTGAGTTTACAAAGTATATCACTAATCTCATGGACCAAGTAAGAGCGAGTCTAAATCTTAGGTAAAGGATGGAATTATTTTTACTTACAGACGTACTCGTTACAGAATCAAACTTGTGATGCGGGTCTAATTCACTCAAACTAATTAGATACTTAATCACTAAACCATCCTTATGGGTTAACTAAATAATGTTAGGGTTGTCTTAGTGTTTTTTTTTCCTTTTTGTCAGCATAGTTAACTTAGGGCGTATTCGGATGGACTCTCACTTCTTATTTTTGCGCTCAGGCACTTTGTCATTTTAATATTCAAAACACCTTTCACAATAGACAGAATGTACAATCGCGTATAAGTGTTTGAAATTTGAATAAGATTTTTTATTCTGGCGGAGAAGGGAAACAAGTATATATATGTTTTTGCTAGGCCTGATAGGTGTTTTTTCTCCTTTGAAATAAAAAAATCGTAGTAGATGAGCTGTATATTTCTTGTTTTTTTTTTCTATGAAAACGCATAATTGTAAAGCCAATATTGGTAGAGAAAATACATCATCAATTGAGAGTGTGGTGCAAGACTGGGTGACCATTAAAGGTTGAATGAGTGACTTGAGTAACTTAGAGTTAATTTTGTAGTCAAATTCCTTCACGTGTTAGTAATCAAACAATAGTTGTGTGAATTAATTCCTATCCGACCAAAAAAGAAATCCAAATTTAAAGTGACGTTTACCCTTGGAGAGCTATATAGCTCTCTCAACCGGAAGAGGGTTGTGATCCCGCGCACAGATCCCCCCTACTGTCCTTTTGGCCAACGTGTGTCTAGCTTTCAGACGCAATTACAACGCTGGCCATCGCCACCTTCAACGATACCCTTGCTAGCCATGGATGGAGGACCTTTGCCGCCACCCTAGTCGCCATTGCCTCCGCCCTCAACCGCCACAGCCGCCTCAGCTTTCCACCACCTCCTCATCAATCTCCACCACCAACATCTCTGCTCTCAGTCAACACCGTGGCCTCTACTTTCGGCTCGTGCAGCTGCAATTCGTCCTTGCTCTCGTCGAGCAAGAGGTCTGAGTTCGAGTGAGCCCTAGATCTCTGGTTGAGCACCTTCGAGACAGACATAAGGCTTGCGCTTGATCTTGGCTCAAGCTTGTCGCCGTTACCATCTCCTTCTCCTTGATGGGCGCAGTGATGCGAGGGGAGGTCGAAGGGCTGGTGTGTAATCCAGGTGAGTACCAAGGGGAGAGAGGGGCTTGCTGGTAATTCAGCAAGAGACAACGGTGAGGGAGGAAGGGGGCGTTGGCGGCGGTGTGCGACAATGTGCTGGGCGGTGGCGTGCGGTGGAAGGGTGGTCCTACTTGTCCAGGCATTTAAAGTACATATTGAAGAGGGGCTTGAGGTCTCGAGGAGAAACTAGGTCGGGTATTTGGAGGGATATATGGCACAAATCCTACGGCAATGACCAAACTCGGGCAAAGCTGGAAGGCCTGGCCACGCGGTTGTTGAGGTCGTGCGAGAGTCGTGTGATCCAGGGCAACCAGCCACCGAGGTCAGGGGGCCCTGGGTGAGGTGATGCCAAGTTTGGGTGACCTTAGGCGGCCCCAACTTGAGCTTGCTAGCATCATGTGAACTCAAGTGAAGGCCACTGAGGCCGTGTGACCCCAGGCCGCCACTGCCGAGGTTGAGCAACCCTAGGCGAGATGATGCTGAGCTCGTGCGACCTCATACAAGTCACATTTGACCAGGTTGACAATCCTTGAGTCTTGAACTCAACTTCGTTCAACTAGGGCTTGAGATTGAGCACGAGCCTCGTGTGACCCTTGGCTGGTGCTGTGCAAGCCTTGGCAACCCTCAATTCTCTGGATCTTGTTATGACTGTCTAGATCTAGCTTGATTGACCCATGACTATCGATTGTCGTCATGTGGTTCAGAATGATGATGTTGAATTAGTATTCTCCCCTTCTGCATTGGATACTTAACCCAAAACTAGAGATGCGCCGAAAAATGCTATGGCTCTGATGTCATAAAATTGGACTATGATATGAACCATAGAAAACAAAAACAAAATTTGTGATAAGTATACTATCTCATACGTACAGCTCTTCCAGTTTTAGAAAAGGGATTGCTTGTTAATCACCAAATTCCTTTTCATTTACCGACTCATATCATAAAAAAATTTATGATAGAAATTGTCATTGCTCTAATACCATAAAATTGGCTTATGATATGAACTAGGGAAAACGAAAATAGAATTTGTGGTAGGTATGCTATCCCACATGCACCGCCTTTCTAGTCTTAGAATATTGATTGTCTTTTAGTTGCCAAATTCATTTTCATTGTTTTATTCATGTTATAGAAAATTTAATGATAGTAAAATTTTAATGTACAAGTTCCACATTGTGGCAAGTACAGAGGATATTACCGGGATTAACTAGAATATCTATAGTTTAAAAAAATCATACCAGGCAAAAAGAAAGATAGGAAAGAGTTTTAAGGATTCATAAAGCAAACTACACGATATTAGCTTTTAGGGCGTGTGCGTTCTGCCCCTTAGCATTATAAGCATTGCCTTATATATATGTATAAGACGAATACCGATAAGCTGATTATTTGTAATAGTATTGGAGATCACCAATAATTTCTACAGACTCCTTATGGTTGACAATGGCCAATAATTTGTACATGCTGACTCTTACACCAATAGACTAATTTTATATAACTTTCATGTTCGATAGACTCTTGTTACACAATTTTTGGTTTTGCTACAGTACTGCCACAATGATAAACAATACTGTTACAATGCTATGAACAGTGTTTTTGCTGCAGTAACTCAAGCTAAATTTTCTACATTTGCCAGCACCTTCACATGTCATACTTATGAATTAGTTTTTCAGTGTTCTTGTTCGAGACGTTTGAGTCGCCTCCATCTTTCTGCCTTCTTTATTCTCTAACTAGTCTTTTAACTTTTAGGGCTTCTAGCTAGTCATATTTCGTGGACTTTAGGGGCTGATGAGAACTTGAGGGACTATTAGTGGACTTACTGAAAGTACTCATCTTAGGTCTATCTTCATACTACTGCCTACATTCTTTAAGGAGCTTCTCCACTTTTTCAATTTACAAGGCAACTTCCACTTTTAATTCAAACAACTTTTGTCTTTTCGAAGATTGATGAGGACTTGTTGGAACATTAGTAGAGCTTGATAGAATGTCAGGTTGGGGTTGATACTTGAGCTAGAGTGATGGGCTTTCTTTGTTGAGGCCTAAATTGAGTGTAAGATGTAATTCACTATAGTCAAAAGAATCTTTGGACAATGGTCCTCCCCATGGATCTTGTGATGATGAAGCTTGATCTTGTGAAGATGTTCATAACACAGAATTGTCAATTCCATAGTATCTTCCTAAGTAAATATCGATTGCATTTTGGGTTGCGTGGTAATAATTGCAATGATCCCAAGAAATATCATTAGCTTCTGTTGGCCATGCCTCTAGTAGAATGACTTGATTGTATTGGCATAGTATCCTCTGCAATTCTCGATATTGTTGAAGGTAAGCTGAGATTTTACAAGGAAGAGTTGTAAAAATCTCATTTGAAATAGGTTGGGGTTTATATGAAAATACTCCAACATCTATCGGAGTTTTACACATATCTCCACTAGGTTTGACAAATAGCCATGGCATGAAGAACAAAACAACTGGAGTTCTAAATCAAGCCTATATGCTCTAAGTTGTGTCTAGAAATTCTCCTTTCTCCGAATGGTTTACACTAACTAAACATTTGCCTAAAATATTTATGTTTTCCTTCTTGTTGGATAATCCTGCTAATGATAAAAGGCATCATGGCTGTCAAAATCTTGATGGCAATGGGATAGAGATTAAACAAATACCAATAAAACTTTTGAGTTTTTATGGGAATTTCTTATTTGGGAAAAAATATGGGATGAATGAATGGATACTTCAGGTGCAATCTGCTTGGGGGAAGGACAAGACCACCATAATCGCTAAAAATTTAGAAATGGTATTGCCACATGAGTATGTCAAGATTTTCAAAGAGAATGTTAGCTTCGATGGGCTTAGGGATTTTTGGTGGATATGAGCATGAAGGCCATTTGGGCTTCATTTCTCGTCTTGAAACTTCCTTTTGGATTTAATATCCTCAAATACTCTAAACTTTGCCTATGTGATACTAATACTTCAAATATTTTTAATGTCATCAAATGCCCTAAATTATGACTATTGTGATGCCTATACCTCAAGCTTACCCAAACTTTTGTCACATTACTGCAAGTTTCGGTATGAATGTTACCATGGGCAAATTTTAGGATTTTTGGTGGTAGACAAATGGCATTTTTGTCATACCATTATAAGTTTTGGATTTTGGTGACCAAAAAAGAAATGTGAGATAGTGATGTTATATTGGGCATAATTTAGGATTTTTGGTTGTATTGTCCCTAAAATTAATGAAGAAAATAACGAAGCTTCAACTTATAGTATTACCTAAAGATTAGAGATTTTCTTTGATTATGAAGACAAATTAAAGTGGTGAATCAATAAAAAAAAAGTTGGTAAAAATGCATAAAAAAAAAAAGAAATTGGTTAGGAATTTAAATGGGAATCAATGACTTAAAAAATTAGTTGGTGATTTAACTAGTAAAAAAATACTCGGCAAGTCTAAGGTGTTGGTTAGCAAAATAACTATAAGTTTGTGAAAAATAAGAGAAGTCATTTCCTTTATAGATAAAAGTCCATAATAAAACGTTGGTAACTAATTTTAATCAGGGTTGGTAAGGTTAGACTAGTTGATAATGTAATCAGATCCAAGAAGGTAATCAGTCTAATTAAGATAGGTAATTTATAAATAGAGTTGGAATGACCGGTTGTTAAGTAAAGCAAATAAAATTATTTATCTCAACACAAAAGTTGATAATTTTTGCAAAACAACCAAATGATAATTGGTAAGAAACTTAATGAGAGTTGGTAAATCAAAACTGGTCGGTAACCTATTGGTAAGCACTCACAAATAGATTTTGATAAAGTCATATAAAAGTTGATAGATTTAAGCTGATAAGAAAAACAAATAAATGTCGGTAATACTCACAAAAGTTGGTAAATTGGAAAAAAAAAATGAACATTCATAAGTAAGTGAAATAAAAATGGTCAACCCAAAACTAGTCGGTAATTGAATTGGGAAAGAGTTGGTAAGTTCAAATAAATATAGATAAAATCATTAGAGAATTGCTAAATCAAATATATCGATCAAAGATAAGAAGAGTTGGTAAATTGCAAACTATTGAAAAGAAAAATTCATAGAAATGTCGATAAGTTACCTCTAAGCCGCAACAAATTAAGTGACCGATAGTGTTTTTCAGACCGACCAACTCTCCTAGAAATGATGCAGAGAAGAAGAATGTCGGTTCTATTTTGTCTTACGGGACGGTAATATGGTTTTTTATTTTACCTATTTTCCAGGGAAACAGATGTACGACTACGTAGATGCAAATTGCATACTTGATTTATAATTCCTTCCGGCCGCTCATCCACTCCATCCTCGATCGCAATGTATTCTTGACTTCAATCTCTAATTGCAGAGATATGTTGCTGCTGATTCAACAGATCGTCGGCAGAATTACGGATGAACTGAAAAACGTTCCGCTCTATGTGGCTCCTTTCCTCGTTGGACTGGACTCTCGGATCGAGCAACTCCTCGGTGTGTTAAGCGTCAAATCCGGTGGAGTCAAGTTTCTTGGATTGCACGGGTTTGGCGGTGTCGGCAAAACCACCCTTGCGAAAGCACTCTACAACAAGCTCGTTGTGCACTTTGAGAAACGCTGTTTAGTTGCGGACATCAGAGAAGCTTTCATGCAAAGCGGTGGCTTGATCTCTCTCCAGGACAAGATCCTTAGCGTTCTCTCGCCCCACTTGCCTCCTTTGGATGACTTGGGTTCTCGCAAGAATGCGATTAAGCGAGCCCTTAGTGAAGTGCGAGTCCTCCTCCTCTTGGATGACATCAACGATGCCAGTCAGCTCGACATGTTGATCAGTGGAAGAGAATGGTTCCACGAGGGAAGTCGAATCATCATCACAACCAGAAATGAAGAGGCTTTGTCCGCAAGAAACTATGTGATCGAGCCTTACGAGGTGCGAGAGTTGTTCTTTGAAGATGCGTTGCGTCTGTTCAGCTACCGTGCGTTTTCGAAAGAGAAGCCGACAGATGAGTTCCTAGAACTGTCCAAGCAAATCGTGTCTCTGGCTGGGAATTTGCCATTGGCCTTGGAGGTGTTCGGCTCTTTTCTGGTCGATAAGAGGAGGAAAAGCGAATGGGAAGGCACGTTGCAGAAGCTGAAAGAGATTCGCCCTGATGATCTCCAGGACAAGTTGAAGATCAGCTATGATGGGCTCGATGACGAGACCAAGCGCATATTCCTCGATGTGGCTTGCTTATTCGTTAAGACGCATATGACGAGAAAGGAAGTAATAGAAATATGGGAAGGTTGCGGCTTCAAGGCTGAGATTGGGCTCCGAGTTCTTGTCTCGAGATCCCTTATTAAGATCATGAAGGACGACCATACACTATGGATGCACGATCAACTTAGGGACATGGGGAGACAGATCGTGGGGCACCGGAATGCCCATGATCCTGGCACACGCAGTCGACTGTGGGATCGCAACGATATCATGGCTGTCTTCAAGAATGGATCAGTATGGAAATTTTGTATCATCATGGCTTTCGCTTTCTCTGTCGTTAACACCATCGTGCACACATCCCATGTCGTGTTCTTGATTCGGTTGTTACTAACGGACATGAATATGAGAAGGGTGGGGGTGGGGAATCATTGGTCAGACTGCAGACTATTCCAGTTGGTAGATTTATCTTTCGTTCTATTGAATAATCTTACACTTTTGTCATCGCAGGGGACGAGGTATATAGAGGGGATCGTCCTGGACTACCAACATAAGCCGTTTGTGATGGACCCAAGCAGCGAGAGGCTGTCGCGACACAATTTCATTAGAACGCCCAACCTCACTACCGCCATTCAATGTCTACAAGAGATGTTTAGGGCATTTTTTTATTTTAGAGCAGAGAGAGAGAACGAGGCCGTGCTTTGTACTGAGTATTTTAAACCGATGATTAACCTGAGACTACTTCAGATTAATCATACCAAATTGGAAGGGAAATTCAAGTTCCTGCCTCAGTCACTGAAATGGCTGCAATGGAAAGAATGTCCCTTGACCATTCTTCCTTCTGATTTTTGTCCACGAGAATTGGCGGTCCTTGATCTCACCTCCAGCAAGATTAAACGTTTGTGGAAAACGAACTGTAATAAGGTGCGTTGCGGTCATTGTCACTATAGCTATATTTTGTCAGTATACTGTTTCATATTCAAATATTGTTTATGCTAATTTTTCTGAGGATATGTTCATTTCCAAATACTTGGTACCATGTGTGCTTCTTTATCATTTGTTTATGCCTATATGTTTCTGCTACCATTCATATGCTTCAGCAACTACTTATGATGGGTTATAATTTCATGTCCACCAGGCTGGGGAGAACTTATTGATCATAAATCTTCGCGGCTGCTCTAATCTTGCTAGTATTCCAGATTTATCAGCAAGTCGAAGCTTGAAAAAACTTGTTCTCGAGTGGTGCACAAGGTTGAAACAAGTTCCTGAGTCAATCGGGAGTTTGAATGCTTTGGTCCACCTAAACCTTGAAGGGTGTAAAGAGCTTGTTGGACTCCCAAAAGACGTATCCGGGCTCAAGAATCTGGAAGAACTCTTTCTGTCCGGTTGTGCAAATTTGAAAGAACTACCAGAGGATATAGATAGCATGAAATCTTTGAAGTTACTTCTCCTCGATGGAACTCCTATAAAAAGGTTGCCCGAAAAGATGTTCCACCTCACGCAACTTGAAAAGCTTCATCTAAATCGGTGCACTTCTTTGAAAAAGCTACCCACTCACATTGGAAAGATGGCTTCTCTCAGAGAACTCACTCTTAATGATACCGGAATCGAGGAGATACCTGATTCGGTGCGGTCATTGCAGAATCTTGAGTTGTTGAGCCTTATGAGGTGCTTCTCGCTGACTGAACTTCCTGAATTTGTTGGCAACTTAAAATCGTTGAAGGAATTGTTCATTGATGGAAGTGAAATCAGAGAACTGCCTGCTTCCATCTGTTCTTTGCGGTACCTAAAGACCCTTTCAATTGGAGATTGTCGGTTTTCAAGCCATTGTCCTGACTCAATTAAAGGATTGCATTCACTTACAGAGTTTAGTCTAGGCGGACCATCAATCACGAGTCTACCGCCTCAACTCGGAGCTCTGAAGATGCTTAGAAGGTTGGAAATCCGGAACTGTGAATCACTTGAAAGCTTACCAGAATCGATCGGAAACTTGGCGGATCTCACTACCATGATCCTTTACAATGTGAACATTACAGAGCTTCCACAGTCGATCGGAGAATTGGAAAGCATTGTCGTCATGAGGCTTAACAAATGTAAACGTCTCTGCAAGCTTCCGCCATCCATGGGTAATTTGAGATCATTGTACCGGCTGATTATGGAGGATACCGCAGTAGCAGAATTACCAGAAACCTTTGGGAACCTCTCAAAGTTAGTAAGGTTGAAAGTGGGCAAGAAACCGCGTAGCGCGGTTATTCCTGAGGGCAACACTGAGACAGAGAATCAAGATTTGATTACAGAGGAAACTCCTGGGTCGATTCTTCCATCTTCATTATCGAATCTCTCTTGTCTAGAAGAACTGAATGCCCGTGCTTGGTACATGCAAGGAAAAGTTCCTGATGATTTTGAGAAGTTGGTATCGCTAGAAACTCTAGATCTAGGATACAATAACTTTACAAGCCTTCCCACGAGCCTCAAGGGACTTTCCGTCCTTAAGAATCTTCGGCTACCGCACTGCAAGGAGCTCAAGTCTCTTCCGCCCCTTCCATCAAGTTTGGTAGAGGTTAATATTGTTGGCTGCGTGGCAATAGAGACAATCTCTGACCTGTCTGAATTGGAGAACTTGCAGGAGCTGAACATGGCAAATTGTGAGAAAGTGGTGGATGTTCCAGGACTTCAGCGCTTGGAATCCTTGAGAAGGCTATACCTGACTGGATGCCGAGTGTGTTCCTCAGTAGTCAAGACGAGAATTTCGAAGGTTCTCTCTCTCTCTCTCTCTCTCTCTCAAAAGATGCATCTACACTGATCAAGTCCAAAAACTCTGGAAGAGGAGAATTTTTGCATCAATGGACACGTTTATATAGCGGTCGCTATGGTTTGACATTTTGCAGGTTTCTTTGAGGAATTTACGCGTTCTCAGTATGCCGGGGAGTGAAATTCCAGATTGGCTAAACGAAGAGGAAGTGAGCTACACGGCACGCAGAAACTGCATGCTCAAGGCTGTTCTCATAGGCGTAGTTGTTTCCATCACCAGTGACTTCCCAGAATCTTTGAGAGATCATATTCCCTCACTCGTGGATTTCGAGGGAAAGATACTCAAAATGAACACGCCTATCTTCAGCACCGCATTGCCCTTGAATGGGATACCGAAATTAGATGAAGATCAGGTTCATTTATGCCGGTTCTTGGATTTTCACCCGCTGGTTTCCAAGTTGAAAGAAGGGTACAAAGTTCAGGTGGCAAAGCGGAACCCACCATTCATTCCCGGAATGCAGCTGAAGAAATGCGGGGTACGTCTGATTTTCGAGAGGGACGATGAATTTGATGGAGATGAGCAGCAACTGGACGATGACTATCAGTCTTTATCCGAAAAGCTTGCCCGGTTTTTCAACCGTCTGCAGTAGCCAGTTCACTATTGTTTGTTAGATACATATTTAGATTAGAAATCCAGAAGATTATGAATAATCTATATATGTGTGTGTATATATCTAAAATGTTTAAAGTTAGCCTCTGGAAAATGGAAACGGAAGATGGTGCCAAAGATTGAAGAGAAGGGAACGAGCTTGCTCCTGTCAATTGAAATTTCACTTCTGGAAATGTAATCTGAAAATACCAGAAGAGCATCGCTCTCTCCTGTTCTTTCATTCTGAAGGCTTTTCAATTTACCCTGAGAGGCTCCATTTTTATGTCCACTTTGCTTCAATTGCAAGGTTTGAGCGGGTCTTTCTGAGGCAGCTGTATTGCTCATTGATGTGATCCCTTAATACAAGCTCAAAGAAAGAACCCGGGGAAAGAAAAAAATCAAAACTTGGGCGTAGTTTCTTGATCAAACATGTGATGAGAAGAAAATGAACTAAATATTGAATGAGGTTTCATGATTGACCATATTTGGTGAATGAAATTATGGATAAGCATGATAATTATTTCTCTGTTTTTTAATTCTTCTATTCATGGCAAACAGATTTGAAATAAAAGGATGTTACTATATCTTTATTTTTCTATTTCTAAAATAAATTTTAACTCATATATAAATTTGGAACAGGAAAGAGAAGTAAAAATGTTCTACTTTTCTAGTTTCAGAATATAAATTAAAGTTTTTCTTATTGATTATGTTCCAAATTAATTTTCTTTAATTTTTAAATAATTTTTTTTACTTTTTTCCTATTTTTTTTCTTTTCCTTCTTTTCTTCTTCTTCTTCTTCTTCTTCTTCTTATGGCCAGTTGCCGGACCGGCTAAACGAGGGTCGACGACCTCACCGGAGCGTCGCCGGCCCTTGTCGGCCGAGCCTCGTCGACCGAGGCTCGGCCTCGCGGTGCCGGGCGTCGCGAGGCTTGCTTGGCCTCGGCAAGGCCGAGCCTCGTTGGTGGTTGGGCTTGCCACCGGCGAGCTCGCCGGACATCGCCCTGGCCTGGCGAGCCTCCGGCGAGTTCGCCGGATCGACGGACGGCGACTAGTGGCGGGTGGCGGCGGACGGTGGCGAGCGGTGGTGGACAGTTGTCGCGGGATAGTGGAAGGGAAGAAGAAGACTTTTTAGGTTTTGATTCTTAGACCAAGAATCATATATATATATATTTTTTATTATCAATTCTTGTCCAAAATTGATTCTAGGAACAAATTTATTCCGGGAATAAAAAATTTACCAAACGCAATTCTATTCCCAAACTGATTCTGGGAACAAAAAATCAGAATTAGGCACTGTTTGGATGGTTACCAAACAGTGCTTTAGTTTTAAACATTTTAATTATACTAATTTAACCCTAAATTTCTTGATAATTTATATTTTGCAAAGCATCCAAATGTTTTGCATATCATGCATATCTTGCACGTATTAGATTTGCGTTTAAATCCTCGACGAAGCATATTCAATCGGGAATACTCCGATTTGGTTTGAGGCCCATGAATTAGCTATGATATCGAAATCAAGCGATACAATCGTCACTCTTTCCATTAAAGTTCTTCCTCCTTGTGGACCCCAAGTGGAAACTAAGGAGAATTGAATAGCGAGCTTGCGGAGAAAATGATGATGGGTGGAGAAGTCGCGTGAACCGCACAAAAGCAACAAACGACGCGAACCACACGGAAGCAAAGCCAATGAATGAATCGTCCATATTCTTTCGCCCCAAAGCAAGGCAAAGGCAAAGCAATAGTCCCAGTACTAGGCGTCATAAAAATATAATTACATATATATATATATATATATATATATATATATATATATATATACACGTATTAAATTTAATCATTTTATCAGAATATCGATTTAGATAATTGAAAATAATGGGATGTGTCCGACATGGGTTTTAATAATCGAACGATTTCAAGAACATATATGGCTCTACTTCGTTCCTGCTTCCTGCATCACCATGAGCTCGGACCACGAAGCTTTCCCTCGTACTTTCTCTCGAACCCCGAGGTCTTACCTTTGACTTGTCGTTCACGTCTTTCGACCGGCTCTTCATTCACCAACGAGGATGATGTGATGGACTACCGAACAGTCTCATGCTCGGCCTAAGTTTTTCCTTGGATGCCTTTGTGTAATCTCGGAAGCAACTTTGCTTCATCGGCACTGATTAGATAAAAGCTTTCTCCCTACCTTCAATCGAATCCAAGAATAACTTTCCTGGTTCTACCTTCCTCCCCCCATCTGCCATGTCCGATCGCCCGTCACTATTGCGACAACCGATCTTGAAGACCGTTCTCTTGACTCTCTGGTCGAGTACCTTCAACCGAATTCCCTGTTCGGTCACCTGCGTTCTTCGTTGATCCGAGGTAAACCGCTTCTCAATAGCCTAGTCCGCGTATTCCTTCAAGATCTCATATGTAAGCCAAGTTACACTCGTTTCACATGCCCATCTTTCTCATTTTTAGCTACGATTCAAGCACGCCCGCCAGAATAGAATGGAGAACGGCGTTGCTGCATCGACCCAGCCCGATCTGAGGCTGAAGTGGCACGTGTTCCTGAGCTTCCGCGGCGCGGACACTCGCACAACCATCATCGGCCCTCTCTACGACGCGCTCTGGAGCAAAGACGTCCGGGCCTTCCGCGACAACGAGGGCATGAACCGGGGTGACCAGATCGCGACGAGCCTACTGGAGGCGATCGAGCACTCCGCCATGGCGATCGCGGTGATATCGCCGAATTACGCGGACTCGCACTGGTGCTTGGAAGAGCTGGCGAGGATATGCGAGTGCCGGAAGCTGATACTGCCGGTGTTTTACGGGGTCGAGCCCTCGGATGTGAGGCATCAGAGAGGGCCGTTCGAGGGCTCGTTCGGGAGTCATGTAGAGCGGTTCGGAGATGCGAGGGTTTCGGCTTGGAGAGCTGCCATGAAACAAGCTGGTGGAATTTCTGGTTGGATCTTCAGCGGTCAAGACGATCAGAGGTAACGGATTCTCGAGCCGTTCAAAATCATCCCAATTAAATAATTGACACGTCAATAGAAATAATTTTAATTTTTTTTTTTTTTTGGTCAGTCTTACTCTAACTCTCACTCTCGAATTTGTGCTCTGCAAGCCCTTCGAAACCCATGCTTGAAATTAAATCGTTCCCACCCCACCCCTGAGAAGGTGAGGATTCGAACCCCCCACATTTGATAAAGTTTAATCAAATAATTGAGACGATTGAATCGACATTCGTCTAAAGCGGCAATAATTAATTAAAAATAGGATAAACTTGCATGTTTAATTTCTCTTTAAATCTTAACAACGAAATAATTGATGTGTTGACAAACAAACTGTGGTTCTTGAACACACTAGTAATTTAGTGGGCTCTTGTGGTCCAATCAGTCTTAAACCTATTGCACGGATGTTGATTTAGTCTTAAAGTTTCCTATTTTGTCAATTTAGACTTAAACATTTATACGAAATTTTAATGTAGTATTTCGGACCAATTTTTGCCCCATGACACACTACCACGTAGGACACCTAGAGATGATTAGATAACTATGTTAGCAATTTCCAATGAAAAATAATCGGAATGACGACATTGGAGTTTCGTGCAAAACAAGATTGAAAAGTTCAGGATTGAATTAACTATATATAATAAGTTTAGGACAACACAAGGTACCTTGCTGTGCACCTAGTCCCAAAACTATATAATTAGGGGGTCATATATACTGATCTCTTTGAAGGTATTCTACATTCTATAAACGGTTGGTTGTCCTTTCATGCAATACTAACTTCTTCCAATTTAACGTTTCTAATAGAAATCCTCGTACAAATCCGATAGATCGGAGCAATGTCAATTATTACTTTGGCCATAGCGAGGGTACACACTTGTGGGCCAGCTTATAAGTAAAATTTGAAAGCTCATTTAAGCACACATAGCTCAGCCTTATTCACGAACTCCACAATTTGGTTTCTTACTTAGGAAAAAGAAAGCAAATGCTGCAGTTGAGAACTTAAACTCAACTTCTAAGTAGGGGGAAGTTTTGTTCCCGCTGTAATAATTGCTATAACAAATGCTTTACATCTTTTTTTTTTTTTTACATTAGAATTAACATACTAAATTAATTTACTTAGTGAAATTGCATCCTATATATGGATATTGAAGTTCATAGATCCATTTAAGCACCAAATGAAATCTGCCATATCACTATGATATGAATTAGGGAAAACGAAAACAGAATTTGTGGCAAGTATACTATCTCACACGACACACGGCCATTTTGGTTTGAGAATAAGGATTGCCTGTTGACTATCAAATTATTTTTCATTTTTTTTACTCATTATAGGAAATTTTATGATAGCAAAATTTTGATACACAGGTTCCACATTGTGGCAAGTGCAGAGCATGTTATCAGACTTAAGTAGAATATCTATAGTTTTAAAGAATCATACTAGACAAAAGAAAAGATAGGAAAGAGTTTTGACGATTCATAGAGCAAACCACACAATATTAGTTTCTAAGGAGGGTGCGTTCTGCCCCTTAGCATTACAAGCACCGCCTTATATAGGTATAAGACAAATGCCAAACACCTGATTATTGGTGATAGTATTGGAGATCACCTATAATTTCTACAAACTCCTTATAGTCGACAATGGCCAATAATTTGTACATATTGACTCTTACATCGACACACTAATTTTATATGACTTTCATGTTCAATAGACTCTTATTACACAATTTTTGGTTTTGTTACGGTATTGCTACAGTGATGAACAATACTATTACAATTTTATGAACAATACATGAATAGGTATATGAACGGTGTGTTTGCTTAGGCTAAATTTTGTGCATTTGCTAGCACCTTCATATGTCGCATTCGACTCCTTCACATGTTGTATTTATAAATTGATTCTTCAATGTTATCTTTGGAGTTGTCTAAGCCACCTCCATCTTTCTGCCTCCTGTATTCTTTGACGAGTCTTTCAACTTTTAGGGCTTCGAGCTAGTCATATTTTGTGGACTTTAGGGGCTGATGAGAACTTGATTGGCTATTAGTGGACTTACTAAAAGTACTTGTCTTAGATCTATCTTCATACTATTGACTACATCCTTCAAGGAGCTTCTCCACTTTTTGAATTTATAAGGCAACTTCTGCTTTTAATTCAGACAAATTTGGTCTTTTAAAAGACCGATGAGGACTTGTCGGAACATTAATAGAGCTTGATGGAATGCTAGGTTGGGGTTGATACTTGAGTTGGTGTGATGGGCTTTCTTTGTTGAGGCCTAGATTGAGTGTAAAATGTAATTCATCATAGTTAAAAGGATCTTGTGACAATGGTCCTCTCCATAGATCTTGTGATGATGAAGCTTGATCTTGTGAACATGTTCATAACACAGAATTGTCAATTCCATAGTATCTTCCCGAGTAAATATCGATCTCCTTTTGGGTTGTGTGGTAGTCATTGCAATGATCCCAAGTAATATTATCAACTTTAATTGGCCATGCTTTTGGTGGAATGACTCGATCGTACTGGTATAGTATCCTTTGTAATTCTCGATACTGTTGAAGGTAAACTAAGATTTTACAAGGAAAAGTTGTAAAAATCTCATTTGCAATAAGTTGGGGTTTATATATGAATACTCCAACATTTGCTGGAGCTTTACATAAATTTCCACTAGGTTTGACAAATGGCCATGGCATGAAGAACAAAACAATTGTATGGAGTTCTAGATCAAGCCTACATGCTTTGAGTTATGTCTAGAAAATATTTATCCATGCTTCCAATGGTTTACACTAACTAAGCATTTGCCCAAAATATTTATGTTTGCCTTCTTCTTGGATAATCTTGCTAATAATAATAAAAGGCATCCTGGCTATCAAAAACTGGATGGCAATGGTATAGAGATTAAACAAATACTAATAAACATTTGAGTTTTTGTGGGGATTCCTCATTTGGGAAGAAAGACAGAGGATGAATGAATGGATATTTCAGATGTGGTCCGCTTGGGTGAAGGATAAGACCACCATAATCGCTAAAAATTTGAAAATGGTATTGGCACATGAGTATTTCAAGATTTTCAAAGAGAATGTTGTCTTCAATGAGCTTAGGGATTTATGGTGGATACGAGTATTAAGGCCATTTGGGCTTCGTTTCTCTAGTCTTGAAACTTCCTTTTGGATTTCTTACCAAATATATATTGATGGATGTGGTAGTGACATTCTTTCAATCGGGATAGAAAGTAAGCAAGTATATTCTTTTTTCCAGCAATACGTTTGGTTTCAAGGAAATATTTTGAGAACCATTCGACCTATTTAAGAAACTAAGGATGTGGTATCTGTTTTTGCTTGAATTTCAGCATTTGAGAAAAAGAGGACATATCAATTTCTACAAGGAAGTGATGTCCTATTAGATGGAACTCAAATTTCTTAATGTCATAGTTTATTGCTAGGATCTTGTTAAATATAGAGTGATGATGAATTTCTGCTTGTGTGAATCTTCCAATTTTGTGCCCACATACTCTACGCTTCCATCAATTTTTTCAAAAAGGAGTACAACCCAACATTCATAACTGACATTTGTTTGCAAGATTCTCTTTTTAGTGGAAGGAATTTGCAATAGGGGAATTTGCAATGGGGTTTCTTTGAGTTTGCTTACAGACCTAGTTTGCTCTAGCCCCCACAGAGGAATAGCTTTTCTTGAGTGTTTGTTGCAGTGGGCTTAGGAACTTTATGATTTTTGGAACAAAATCCTTGAGATAATTAACTATCCCAAAGCATTGTTGAAGCTGTCTGTGGACAGATAATCATCAGGAAACTTTTGTAATTCTTTAACAATATGAGGACCGGGGTAATAAGTCCTATTCTTGAGGTGCATCTCAAGAAATTCAATTTCTTTCTATGCGATGATAATTTTTTTCTGGGATAACATAATCTCATGCTTTTGTACTAGCTCTGCAAATTGTGCTAGTAATTTACAATGAGAATCCTCATCTAAACTATAGAAGAGGATATTATCAATATAAATTTGAGTACTGACCATAATAGGCTAAAAGATCTTGCACGTAGCCCTCTGAAACAGCAAAAAAGCTATTTTAAGACCAAAAGGGAGTATCGTCCACTAGAAATGTTGATTTGAGATACAAAGTCTTGTTTTGCAAATGTCTTTAAGATGAATTTCCAGTTGCCAAAATCCAACTTTAAGATCAACTTGAGTAAACTTTAGCTTAAATAAAGGCTGGTAACTACTCACAAAAGTTCCGACCAAAAAAAAAAAAAAAAAAAACTACTCACAAAAGTTGGCAAATAAACATTCATAAATAACTAAAATAAAAATGGTCAACCCAAAACTAATTGGTAATTGAATTGGGAAAGAGTTGGTAAGTTACTCAAATATATATAGATAAAATCATTAGAGAATTGCTAAATTAAATACATCGATCAAAGATAAGGAGAGTTGGTAAATTGCAAACTATTAAAAAGAAAAATTCATAGAAATGTCGATAAGTTACCTATAAGCCGCCACAAAATTAAATGACCGAATAGTTTTTTTTCAGACTGACCAACTCTACTAGAAATGATGCAGAAAAGAAGAATATCGGTTCTGTTTTGTCTTAAAGGACGGTAGTATGGTTTAATTTATCTATTATCCAGGGAAGCAGATGTACGACTACGTATATGCGCATTGTATACTTGATTTATAATTCCTTCCCGCTGCTCATCCACTCCATCCTCACTCGCAATGTATTCTTGACTTCAATCTCTAATTGCAGAGATATGTTGCTGCTGATTCAACAGATCGTCGGGAGAATTACGGATGAACTGAAAAACGTTCCGCTCTATGTGGCTCCTTTCCTCGTTGGACTGGACTCTCGCATCGAGCAACTCCTCGGTGTGTTAAGCGTCAAATCCGGTGGAGTCAAGTTTCTTGGATTGCACGGGTTTGGCGGTGTCGGCAAAACAACCCTTGCGAAAGCGCTCTACAACAAGCTCGTCGTGCACTTTGAGAAACGCTGTTTAGTTGCGGACATCAGAGAAGCTTTCATGCAAAGCGGTGGCTTGATCTCTCTCCAGGACAAGATCCTTAGCGTTCTCTCGCCCCACTTGCCTCCTTTGGATGACTTGGGTTCTCGCAAGAATGCGATTAAGCGAGCCCTTAGTGAAGTGCGAGTCCTCCTCCTCTTGGATGACATCAACGATGCCAGTCAGCTCGACATGTTGATCAGTGGAAGAGAATGGTTCCACGAGGGAAGTCGAATCATCATCACAACCAGAAATGAAGAGGCTTTGTCCGCAAGAAACTATGTGATCGAGCCTTATGAGGTGCGAGAGTTGTTCTTCGAAGATGCGTTGCGTCTGTTCAGCTACCGTGCGTTTTCGAAAGAGAAGCCAACAGATGAGTTCCTAGAACTGTCCAAGCAAATCGTGTCTCTGGCTGGGAAATTGCCATTGGCCTTGGAGGTGTTCGGCTCTTTTCTGGTCGATAAGAGGAGGAAAAGCGAATGGGAAGGCACGTTGCAGAAGCTGAAAGAGATTCGCCCTGATGATCTCCAGGACAAGTTGAAGATCAGCTATGATGGGCTCGATGACGAGACCAAGCGCATATTCCTCGATGTGGCTTGCTTATTCGTTAAGACGCATATGACGAGAAAGGAAGTAATAGAAATATGGGAAGGTTGCGGCTTCAAGGCTGAGATTGGGCTCCGAGTTCTTGTCTCGAGATCCCTTATTAAGATCATGAAGGACGACCATACACTATGGATGCACGATCAACTTAGGGACATGGGGAGACAGATCGTGGGGCACCGGAATGCCCATGATCCTGGCACACGCAGTCGACTGTGGGATCGCAACGAAATCATGGCTGTCTTCAAGAATGGATCAGTATGGAAATTTTGTATCATCATGGCTTTCGCTTTCTTTGTCGTTAACACCATCGTGCACACATCCCATGTCGTTGTTCTTGATTCGGTTGTTACTAACGGACATAAATATGAGAAGGGGGAGGGAATCATTGGTCAGACTGCAGACTATTCCAGTTGGTAGATTTATCTTTCGTTCTATTGAATAATCTTACACTTTTGTCATCGCAGGGGACGAGGAATATAGAGGGGATTGTCCTGGACTACCCACCTAAGCCGTTTGTGATGGACCCAAGCAGCGAGAGGCTGTCGCGACACAATTTCATTAGAACGCCCAACCTCACTTCCGCCATTCAATGTCTACAAGAGATGTTTAGGGCATTTTTTTATTTTAGAGCAGAGAGAGAGAACGAGGCCGTGCTTTGTACTGAGTATTTTAAACCGATAATTAACCTGAGACTACTTCAGATTAATCATGTCAAATTGGAAGGGAAATTCAAGTTCCTGCCTCAGTCACTGAAATGGCTGCAATGGAAAGAATGTCCCTTGACCATTCTTCCTTCTGATTTTTGTCCACGAGAATTGGCGGTCCTTGATCTCACCTCCAGCAAGATTGAGCGTTTGTGGAAGACGAACAGTAATAAGGTGCGTTGCGGTCTTTGTCACTATAGCTATATTTTGTCAGTATACTGTTTCATATTCGAATGTTGTTTATGTAAATTTTTCTGAGGATATGTTCATTTCCAAACACTTGGTACCATTCATGTGCTTCTTTATCATTTGTTTATGCCTATATGTTTCTGCTACCATTCATATGCTTCAGCAACTACTTATGATGGGTTATAATTTCATGTCCACCAGGCTGGGGAGAAGTTATTGATCATAAATCTTCGTGGCTGCTCTAATCTTGCTAGTATTCCAGATTTATCAGCAAGTCGAAGCTTGAAAAAACTAGTTCTCGAGCTGTGCACGAGATTGACCGAAGTTCCTGAGTCAATCGGGAGTCTGAATGCTTTGGAGCACCTAAACCTTGAAGGGTGTTCAAAGCTTGTTAGACTCCCGAAAGACGTATCCGGGCTCAAGAATCTGGAAGAACTCATTCTGTCCGGTTGTGCAAATTTGGAAGAACTACCAGAGGATATAGATAGCATGAAATCTTTGAAGTTACTTCTCCTCGATGGAACTCCTATAAAAAGGTTGCCCGAAAAGATATTCCACCTCACGCAACTTGAAAAGCTTCATCTAAATCGGTGCACTTCTTTGAAAAAGCTACCCACTCACATTGGAAAGATGGCTTCTCTCAGAGAACTCACTCTTAATGATACCGGAATAGAGGAGATACCTGATTCGGTGCGGTCATTGCAGAATCTTGAGTTGTTGAGCCTTATGAGGTGCGTCTCGCTGACTGCACTTCCTGAATTTGTTGGCGACTTAAAATTGTTGAAGGAATTGTTCATTGATGGAACTGAAATCAGAGAACTGCCTGCTTCCATCTGTTCTTTGCGGTACCTAAAGACCCTTTCAATTGGAGATTGTCGGTTTTCAAGCCATTGTCCTGACTCAATTAAAGGATTGCATTCACTTACAGAGTTTAGTCTAGGCGGACCATCAATCACGAGTCTACCACCTCAACTCGGAGCTCTGAAGATGCTTAGAAGGTTGGAAATCCGGAACTGTGAATCACTTGAAAGCTTACCAGAATCGATCGGAAACTTGGCGGATCTCACTACCATGATCCTTTACGATGTGAACATTACAGAGCTTCCACAGTCGATCGGAGAATTGGAGAGCATCGTCATCATGAGGCTTAACAAATGTAAACGTCTCTGCAAACTTCCGCCATCCATGGGTAATTTGAGATCATTGTACCAGCTGATTATGGAGGATACCGCAGTAGCAGAATTACCAGAAACCTTCGGGAAGCTCTCAAAATTAGTAACATTGAGAATGGGCAAAAAACCGCGTTCTGTGGTTATTCCTGAGGGCAACACAGAAACAGAGAATCAAGATTTGATTACAGAGGAAATTCCTGGATCGATTCTTCCATCTTCATTATCGAATCTCTCTTGGCTAGAAGAACTGAATGCCCGTGCTTGGTACATGCAAGGAAAAGTTCCTGATGATTTTGAGAAGTTAGTATCGCTAGAAACTCTAAGTCTAGGATACAATAACTTTACGAGCCTTCCCACGAGCCTCAAGGGACTTTCCGTCCTTAAGAAACTTCTGCTACCACACTGCAAGGAGCTCAAGTCTCTTCCGCCCCTTCCATCAAGTTTGGAAGAGGTTAATATTGTTGGCTGCGTGGCAATAGAGACAATCTCTGACCTGTCTGAATTGGAGAACTTGGAGGAGCTGAACATGGCGAATTGTGAGAAAGTGGTGGATCTTCCAGGACTCCAGTGCTTGAAATCCTTGAGAAGGCTATACCTGACTGGATGCCGCATGTGTTCCTCGGTAGTTAAGACAAGAATTTCGAAGGTTCTCTCTCTCTCTCTCTCTCAAAAGATGCTTCTACACTGATCAAGTCCGAAAACTCTGGAAAAGATAAATTTTATGCATCAATGGACATGTTTATATAGCGGTCGCTATGGTTTGACATTTTGCAGGTTTCTTTGAGGAATTTAGGTGTTCTCAGTATGCCAGGGAGTGAAATTCCAGATTGGCTAAACGAAGAGGAAGTGAGCTACACGGCACGCAAAAACTGTATGCTCAAGGCTGTTCTCATAGGCGTAGTCGTTTCCATCACCAGTGACTTCCCAGAATCTTTGAGAGATCATATTCCCTCACTTGTGGATTTCGAGGGAAAGATACTCCAAATGAACACGCCTATCTTCAGCACCACATTGCGCTTGAATGGGATACCGAAATTAGATGAAGATCAGGTTCATTTGTGCCGGTTCTTGGATTTTCACCCGCTGGTTTCCAAGTTGAAAGAAGGGTACAAAGTTCAGGTGGCAAGGCGGAACCCACCGTTCATTCCTGGAATGCAGCTGAAGAAATGCGGGGTACGACTGATTTTCGAGAGAGATGATGAATTTGATGGAGACGAGCAGCAACTAGATGATGGCTACCAGTCTTTATCCGAAAAGCTTGCGCGGTTTTTCAACTAGCCTGCAGTTAGCTGCCAGTTCACCATCGTTTAAAGTAAGCCTCCAGAGAATGGAAGCAGAAGACGGTGCCAAAATTGAAGAGAAGGGAACGAGCTTGCTCCTGTCAATTGAAATTTCATTCCTGGAAATGTAAATGAAAAAACCAGAGGAGAATTGCTACCTCCAGTCCTTTCATTGTGAAGGCTTTTCATTTTACTCGGAGAGCTCCATTTTATGTCCACTTTTCTTCTGTTGCAAAGTTTGAGCAGGTCTTTCTCAGGTAGCCACATTACTCATTGATGCGGACCACTCTTTCTTTCCCATTCATGCTATTGAATCGTCCCCTTAATAGAAGCTCAAAGAAAGAACCCGGGGAAAAGGAAAAATCAAAACTTGGGCGTAGTTTCTTGACCAAAGATGTGATGGGAAAGAGAAGAAAAGAAGCTAAATATCGGACGAGGTTTCATGATTGACTGGATTTAGTGAAAAAACATTTTATTTATTTGTTCAATTTTGTTCTTGGGAAAAAATTTAAAATAGAAATTTATTTGGTAAGGTAATTTCATTTTTCTATTTTTTTTTTTTAATTTTTGGAATGGAAACAGAAATAAAAACTCTTGACTCGCCTTGTCACTCATCGTCGCCGCTTGCCCACTCGCTTGCCACCGCCCATGGACATATGATTTCTATATCAATGCTTTCAATTCAATTGATAATGATGTTTTATCTCACATAATGGAATGCAATGAATGGAAAAGAGCATGAGAAATAAATACTTATGAAGGCTCATCAAATAAATTTATTTTTCGAAAATAGAAATTTTATATGTTATGAGAAGAAAATGAACTAAATATTGAATGAGGTTTCATGATTGACCATATTTGGTGAATGAAATTATGGGTAAAGGATGATAATTATTTCTCTGTTTTTTTTTTAATTCTTCTATTTGAAATAAAAGATTTTAATATAATTTCATTTTTCTATTTTTAAAATAAATTTTAGCTCATATATAAATTTGGAACATAAGAGGAAAGTAAGAATGTTTTACTTTTCTATTTTCAGAATATAAATTAAAGTTTTTCTTATCGCTAACTCTCGCCACTTGTTGACCGGCTGCCCTCCTGTTCTTGTTGCTTTTCGTCGCTAGCCATCCACCGTGGTTGGTCACCCTCCCCCGTCGCTAGCCGTGGCTAGCTTTCAATTCAATGGATTAATGACGTTTTATCTTAAGAGAGAGTCGAGTACAACCGATAAAAAAGAGTTTGGGAAAGAGATATTTAAGAAGTCTATTAAATGAATTTTATTTCTCGAGGACAGAAATTTTATGTAATCAAATGCATATCTCTACTAAGAATTTCATCCAGTAAATAGAACTGGAATTAGAAATTATTCTCGGAAACAAAACCGTTATAATTCACGCCTAATCTTCCCTTGTCCACTTATTTAGTAGTGGATAATCCGTTCAACTTCATCTCCCATGGCGTCCTCCGCGTCGCTGCTCAAAACGGATGCGGTCAACCCCATCCCCAGCTCCTCCCATTAAACTATGACCGCCTTACCTCCATGGCAGCACGAGCCGCAATTTCGTCAGCACGCATAAGCAACCCGACAAGCATCGTTCCCCTGCTGCGCTCCCCGCTCGCGCCCCCTCCGGCTCTCTCCTTCCCCCGGCGTCCGGCCCGAGAGCCCCGGCTCCGCACGGCTCGCCGCCCCGAGTCCTCCCTCCATGACTCGGCCGGCGAGCCGGCGGAGGACCTGGACGACGACGGGTTCTTCGGAGGCGACGGCGGGCCGATGATGGAGGACGAGAGCGACGGCGAAGAGGACGCGGAGAGCAGCGTCGATTTGCTCCTCAGGTTCTTCCAGAGCATGTTCAGGAAGGTGGCTCGGCGGGCCAAGAAGGGTTCTCGCTCCGTTCTTCCCGACGCGATACCGCCGCAGCTGGTGATTTCTCTTTCTCAATCTGCTCTGGCTTTCGGTGCTTATACAGGGTCGGGAGGAGGCGAAACTGAGAATTGTTCATGTCCTGTTTGATCTAATGCATCTTAAAAGAGAATTTCGCGGCTTGTGAGGTCTGGGCTCGTCGTTTATTTTTTAGCTTAAGCCCTGTACCGTAGAATGTCTTCGTACACGTTTACTTTACTAGTCAAGTCGTGATGGTAATGTTGAATTTGTTAATCCTATGTCGTGAGTCTGTCCGAAGTTGCGGCACAAGTAACTATTATCAGCTCATCATGACATTGCCTTGCCCTTAAATAAGAAGTTTGTCCTTTGGATTGTAACATGCAAGATCGTAAACCCTTAAATGTTAGTTTACACTTTACCGGAACTGTAAATATCGAAATTTTCATCCTAATCAACCTGACTTCATCAAGAGATTTAAGCACCTGAGAAATCAACTCGCTGGACTTATCATGCCATGAAATAATAATGGAAACTGCACGATTTGATTGGCGTAAAGAAATTATTCATGAAATGGTTGAATCAGGGAATTCAGGTAACTACAGTAGCTTCAGTGGTGAAATAAGCAGTCTGCAGGCTAACCGAAAAGAATCAGATAGGAGACAGTTTTTCTTTGTTCCACTGTTTGAAAAAGGGCCTGTCCTTGGAGCAAGTTACCGATGATCTGATGCAAATTGTTTTCCCCCATATATATTATCTTCAGCATCGTTTATTTTATCAAGCTGCTGGCTTTCATCCATTTAGTAACTGAAGTGGTGTACTCATGTTGCTATTACTATTTGAACACCATGCAGCTTGTGCTTACCCTTTTTTGACTGTCACTGACTGTAGTTCTCGAATGCTTCCTTGGATGGAAACTGCAGGTTTCCTTTGCGGTTGATGGGATTCTACTACTAGCGTCACTTTCCATTTTGAAGGCACTTCTTGAGGTACTTCAGGAACTTTTTATCAACAAATATGAATGACTTTGTGGATTCAAGAGGTTCACCTCAAGTCTGGTGACTGTATGTCACTAAAAATGTATTAAGACTGATGACTGTCTATATTATGTATGTCATCCACTCCACGTTTCTTCCACTTGTGCCCTCATAAGAGCATTAATCTCCAATGGCATTTCTAGAGCGATAGGCTCTTTGTTTGTTGAAAAGTTAGATAATGAGGAAAAATGTGAAGGGCATGATCATTGAGTAGCTGCAACTTCATCTCACTGTGCCACAGTGTAGTAAATGGAATTGGCTATAACTAGATCAACTTTTTAGAAGGAACAGCCTTTGGCTTTGACCCTCGACTGCTGATGTTAGTGTTGGTGCTGGTTTCAGGTGGCTTGCACTCTTGGTGGCTCTGTATTTGTGGTGATCCTCCTCGTGCGGGTGATCTGGGCGGCTGTCTCATTTTTCCAATCTAATGGGGGTGGCTTGAACCAAGGTGGGAATACCTTCGGTGGGGCACGACCTATATGACAGACAACTTCATTTTGGGCTGATGCATTTCTCTATGACAACTTCAGAATTCTCCTTACTTCAACCTTGCTTATGTCTATAAGTTGAACCACTATGTCTGTTCTCCGAAAATATAGGTTCTCAGATAATTATCTGTCGGCTGTGAATACGAGTACTGCTGATGCTTATAATACTGGAGAATCATTTATTAGAGATTGTACTAATATCTGTCACCCATTATATTGCCAATACATCCAGTATCCCATTTGTATTGTTTAAGGTAAAACCCACTACCCTATACCTTTTAACATAAACCATCCACATGGATATAGAGTTTGCATTGCTTCCACTGTAAAATCCACTTCCACATCCTATAATGGAAATATACTCAGCAACATGCATAAAAATGACATGATCAGGCAAAATTGTTCAGTTCGAGCATTTTTGGTTGTTTCCTTGGTTAAAATTGGTCCTAAATAAAAATTAAGATGAAAAGGCCTAACAGCCTTGAAGCTCATTTTCTTTATTTGGATCAGTCAACTTTTCCCTGATTTTCGGTTTACGACGACAATAATCGAGCCTTTCCCTCTTTTATTGTACTGTTATCTCATATTACAATGTTCTAATGAATTTCTGAGTAGCTATATGAATGCAAACGGCTAATGCATGACTGCATGTCATAGATTGCTCGAATGGCTTGATAATGTGAGGCTGAGGCATAAACTTTGATGAGTGGAGCTATTATCCGCATCTTAGTTGCTGCTTTTCTCGCTCTTCCCGGGGAAATGCAAGTAAAATGTCCGTGACTCTGTGCATGCATGAGCGCAAGTACAGTTTTTGGAAATCACGAGTCCTTACGAGATAAAAATCTTACTTTTAGTAAACCTCTTGATCTGTTTTCTGCCGTGATCCAATTGTGAATCCTTCCTGTTTCTCATTATATGTTACGACAAAGGAAAACAAAAGGTGAAACGAGTTCATCATGTGATAGACTGAGAAATATAACTAATCTACTTAATGTTCTGACTTCTGAGAATTAGTGCAAATTGACATAAAACCAACCACACGTATATATATATATAGGTGGGACCTCATTTCAAACACTGAATATTCATTCTCTATAATGCTTTACTTGCTGAAAGAAGAAAGATGGAAAGCAAATCCTCAACGCATACAGGGATTAAGGGGCTTCCCGCACAATCCTGTGTTCCCAGAGAACGAGCTCTCGGGGAAGTTTGTCAGAGGTTTACCGGCAGGAATTTGCCCCACCAAAAGATTATTCGACAAGTTCAAGTCTCTTAATTTACTCAACTTCAAAAATCCTTCTGGTATGCTGCCAGTGAACCGGTTCCTTTGCAGCTTCAGTACCTCTAGTGAGCTTAAATTTGCCAAAGCATCCGGCAGATTAAATCCCAAGCTGTTGTTACTCAGATCCAAGCTTTTTAAGGATGAACACATTTTGATTGTTGTCGGTAGTCTCCCCGAGAGAAAGTTGCATGATAAATTTAGAGATTGGACTCCACACTCTGCTCCAATTCCTATCTGTCCAATTCCTTCTGTAAATCTATTATCAGAAAGATCAATATAAGTCAGCGGACCTTGTGGAAACCTCTGCTCCATTTTGAACACCTGACTTACGTTGCCTGTTAGCTTGTTTGAGTGGAGATCAAGGACACCCAAAGCATTCAACTTAGTAATTGATTCTGGAACATCTGCAACTAGCGAATTTCTGGAGAGATTCAACAAGTAGAGCTGAGTTAGTGTTCCAAGCCAAGATGGCAAATTTCCCGTCAGGTGATTGGCTGATAAATCCAGCTCCTGTATTGGACTAGGCATTATCTTCAAGGACTCTGGAATTTCTCCTTGAATTCCACATCCAGCCATATAAATTCGGGAAAGAGACGGCAATCGCAATAACCACTGGGGGATGGAGGAGAAATTCAATTGGTTAAAAGAAAGATTGATTATTTGAAGATTGAAGAGGGAAGACATCTCCTGAGGCAATGGTCCTCGGATCATATTGTTTGAAATGCTTAGAATCAAGAGTTGGGATAACTGACCCATTGACTTGGGTATTATGCCAGATAAGTGGTTGTCATCAAGATATAACTCTGTTAGAGCAGAGAGAGCTCCCAGACTTGAAGGAATACTTCCCTTCAATCTGTTATGTGCGAGAGAAACTCTCTGGAGAGAGATCAGATTGGCAAAATTGGGTGAGATTTCGCCAGTTAGCTGGTTATTGTGGAGTCTTAGGAAACTGAGGGAAGGCATTTGATCTAACCTTGAGGGGCTCGGGATTTCTCCATCGAGATTGTTTGTGTTCAAGTACAAGACTGAAATGGCAGTTAAGTTAGTAATGGAAAGTGGAATTCTACCTCCTAAGAAATTGTTTGAAAGATCGAGCTCTTTCATGTTGTGCAACTGACCAATTTTTTCTGGGATGGCGCCAATAAAAGAATTGTTGTGGAGATCCAGATGAACCAGCCCTGTCAGGTTTGTAAAAGAATCGGGTACCGTACCAGAAAATTGATTTGAGTACATGATCATAGAATTCAGATTTCTGAGATTTCCTAGGCTCGGAGGGAGTGACCCAGATAGCTTATTCTCATACAACAAAAGTTCTTCGAGCAGCCAGAGCTTACCAATGCTTTCTGGTAACATACCGCTTATTTGGTTGCCATACAGGTAGACCTTTCGCAACTTTCGGAGGCTGAAACCAATGGAAGGCGGGATTGTTCCAGCGAGATTCATGAGTCCACCAAGATCAATGACTTCAAGAGAGCTCAAGAGTGTTATGGAAGGAGACAACCAGCCTTTCATCTCAGATTGGTAGACATAGTCGCTTGTGGAAATAAATCCAGGGAGACGGATTTCTGTGACTCTGCCTGTTGCATTATCGCATGAGATGCCTTCCCACTCGCAACATTTGAGGCCGACCCATTTCTCTAGCCTTCCAGAAGTATCGAAGCCAATGCCCGCTTTGAAACCGGTCAGTCCTTTCAGGTCTTTGGGAGTACATATTCCATGTACATATGCTGCTCCAAGTGAAGCAGCATACACGGTGAGCACTATGAGCAAACTCAGGAGCTGATATTGCATTTTTGAGTCCTAATCGAGGGTATCTCCTCGGGTCGAAGTCTCTGATCAAGGAAGGAGACACTGAATTTAGCTTTCGTTATGGAACCTGCTAAAATTTAGGCAAAGAAAGCGACAAAAACTCTAAAGTTTCGGAAATTCTGCTTTTCTCGTTTCCAACTTTTCTTTTAGTCTTCCTTTTGCTTTACAGTGTTTTGCGCTGAAAACAGTCTCTGTGTCTTGATGACAGCGTGCTGTCAGAGATTTTCTTATTTGATTGTTCTGCGGGATGCCTGAGATCTCTTCCCCCAATATTTCGAAACCATTAAACTAGTCATGCTTGCTCTTTTGATATGTCCCAAAGATCCAGAACATCTCACCCGAGATCCTGCATAAACCAATGCGAGGACCAAAATCCTTATTTATACCCATCCTGGAAAGGAGAAGTACTTGTGCAGATCTAGGAACGAAGTTTTAGATCATGGCGGGATCTATCAATTTGAAGATTTTGATTAATCGATTTCGCGGTGGACAGGATCTATGCAACTATTTCCCTCTAAAAGGTCTAGAATATTGGGCAAGCAACAGGCGTAACTGAGGTAGTGTTGCGAGACCCCCTGCCATGTCTACCGGTCTTCATCATAATGTAATCCTTTACTTCGTTTGTCATGTTAGAGAAAGACCTCTGACCGAAAAAACCAACGTTAGAGCAAGACCAGGATAATACGCTTGAGACCCGAGAGCATTTTTATAACGCAACTATGAAAAATTTGGACGGGCTAAGGTGGCCATACAAAGACACTCGAGAGGAATAATGTCTGTATCAGAATCATGTGCCTTTTGCTGTAAAAAACAAAGCTTTGCATATGTTGCGGGAGAGGAAATCATGTTTGCCTCGTGCTGATAAAAAAACATCGTGCAGGCTGGCAAAGTGTGCTGGGGTTCTCTACAGAACTTCAAGTATCATCCATGTGCACTTTTAATTTCGTCCGGGGCAGGCATAGTCTGTGGTTTGGAATCTCGAGACGGATCTAACTACTGAGAGCACCAACCTTTCCCTTTTTAAGTGGGAAAGAAATTGACGTGCGAAACTCCCGCTGCGTCCAAGATGAGAAGGGATCGATTAATGGACCGTGTGCAATCATAACCATTAATCTTTACGAGACGCGTGTCGAATCTGTTATGGTCGGCACGATCGACCGCTTGAATCGATCCGGTTCGCATGAATCCCACTCGAGGCAAGACCGGCTCAGGTGAGAGAGTAGGTGTTGAAACCTGCTCTCTCCCCCCGTTCAACACGGAGCAGTTACCGTCTTTCACGTAAAGAATTTTTTTTGTACTATCGTTACGTCCAAGGGTTTCCACTTCCGGTTGGACTTTGCTTTTGCACACCTCATGGAATGTCTCAGATGACTTCTTGCAAGTTTTACTTTTATGTGCGGGTTCAGTTGTTCACTTTTCATGAGTATGTTTCCACTTTCCACCGCAATTATAGCTAACATTCATAGCAATTCCAAGTGACCAGACCAAATTGACCTTCCAATTGAAGGACAACCTCATTATTCTTTCCAAAGTCATCTTTTCCATCATTTATCACTAAACTTCTTCCCTAATTAGAACGGCGTGAGATATATCGAGATCGATTTACAAAAATCAATCTACAAAGTCATTTAGTAGACTAGCTCACTAAGTATTAATCCGATTAACTGGTTTAATTACCAACTAGACATGTCAGAATGGATTATAGAACCATTTTTTTAACCCATATATATATATATATATATATATATATATATATATATATATTATATATATATACGCTAATCCTACTCTAACACCTACGCTAATCCTCTAACACTCTCGGACTTTTGCCCCGCCTCATTGCGGGCGTGGGAGTCGAAACCCACTCCCGAAATGAAATCTTCCCTACCCCCAATCCCCCCGAGAAGATGGAGATTTGAACCCCCAACCTCCCCATTCCAAGATGGAAGGGTAGCCACTGGCGCGGACCCCCAGTGGTTTTTTAACCCATATTTAATGGGCTAGTTTATTATATGGTTAGCTAAGTTCAATAAATGAGTATACAGTTTACCCAAACCCCACTCACATTTATGACTCTTTCTTCACACTTTGTGAGAAAATAATAAACTTATTAGATTGTTCTAAGATCAAAGAAGTCTTGGTGGGCCTGCTGGATGGGCTTGACTTCACCCTTATTGAAAATATCAATACAACTTTTTTTCCCATTATTATTATTATTAATTTTGTAAGTTTTGTCCGTTAGTTATTGGAGTATATTTTTCCTTGATTGCATTTGGCATTCTTATTTTTATGCAGTATTCTAGTTTTACTTCTTGTCATTACAATTCATGGTCTACATAAATCATCATCAATATCTTACATTCCATTTAATTTAAATTTAAATTCCTCCACGTTATTTGTTGCTATAATTTTATGGATTCACTACTAAGTGCTAACTTTCCCTTATTCTTCATTGAATCAATACCAAAATTGAAAATGCTATACAATGTTAAAAGCCAATATGTAGCTTCTTAAACTCGAATAGTGATTTTATCCAAATAACATATATACATGAAGAGTCTAAAATGGATTAACTAAGTGATATTGGATTTTTATAAGTAACATTAATTATGTAAGTATTTTAGTAGATGGGTCAATTAGGGATGGCTCATTAAATTTGTGTTACATATAAATGGGTCAAAACGAGTTAAATGGGTCATTTTGGATATGACCATTTTAGTTTCGACACGTCCATTTCACATCCCTAATACCAACCTACAATTTGCTTGAGCATTCTGTAAACTTAGTTTAAAAAGTATCCTGGTGTCATTATCTTTCTTGCGATAAAGGCATGATTTGCTAGCCCAATCGACGCGAGCAATTGCCTCCTAAGAAATGTGACGAATGTGAATAACTTATAGGACAAGTCTCATCTAGTAAGTATCTTCCACAATGTTTACACCAAAAAATAAAAATAACTATCTCTTCATAATCGAGATGAACTCGATTTGGTCGAATATAGAGCTTGGTTATGAAACCAATATGGTTATCGGCAAGTTATGTGACAGTCACTGACAGCTGCAAAATGTAGTTATCAATAATGGAAGAACTTATCAATGGCTATAAACAATGATTATCAATGACCATGAAATAGATCTATTGATACATGATGGCGATTGGGCGATGAATATTTTGTTTCGATAACAACCAACGTATAGCCAGTTGTTCAATTTGGTTAAGTGTTGGACATAGGAAAATAAGGAGATAGAGTGAAGATATTGATACAAATATATATCGATAAAGTAACATAATGGCCTTGAGAATTGTATCCGCTTATGGATAAGATTGGTGTACGGATAGGAGGCTTAGGGTGCGTCTAGTAGCATTTTTGTTCTCGGGAGCAATTTTTGTTCATAAATTATTTTTTCTATTTCTATTCCCTAAACAAGTTTCTAAATAAAAGAATGCGTTTGGTAACTACACAAAATTTATATTCCATTTTTTCATTTAATTATGAAAATGTTAATTGAGACTTAACAATTTATGTTTGAATAAAACTGGACCTTTGTAAGGACTTAATTGATCAAGATATTCTAACATAGTCTCTAAAAATCCAACGTAATAGTTAGTCAAAAATAGATGGCTGGAAATGGTAGTGGAGAGTCTCACTGGTTTATAACTCACAATCTGAGTAGGTTGACAGTAAATCTTTGAGCATTATAGTAAATGGGTGCATAAACCTCTTGAACTTTTCTAGCTATAAGAAGAAGACCAAATGTTACTTGGTAGAATGGGCAATGATGGAACGATTGAGGATGAAGGCAATCTTTGGTAATTAACTCATCAAACCTTCTAGCAATTGACATTGGAAATCCATGGATCATAGGTTTATTTGACTGATATGAACACAAGACAAATGATAATGCCAAAAATTTATTCAGAGTCATCTAATAGAATGATCTTATAGGATGTCTACAATAGAATCTCAAGGGGAGATTGGAGTCGCCAACTTTTGGTGACCTCGCATTGTCTTTAAAAAAAAAAAAAAAAATCCATAGAGTAGCCCTAAAAGCTTATTCAATTTTAAATATAGTATTTATCAAAATATTTTACTTATTATAAATTTAAATTAACACTAAAATCTAGTAAAACTACTCAAAATATAATTTATAATTCTTTTTTAAATTAAGGAATTTTTTATTTTCTTATTTTTTATCCCAAAAAATGGGACTCGAATCGGGTCAAGAGACTAGACCTTATGTCGACTGCGTAAAGACAAACATTAGGTTACATTGAGCTTGTTTTTCTAAAACAGTCTTATTTCTTCTTCTTTTTTTGTTTTCGAGAATAAAGAAGTGGGTTTTTTCTATTTCTTGTTTATATTCAAAATCTATTCTTTGACTGCTGATTTGTTTTGGGGAACAGAAAAATTAACTAACATTATTAAATGGATTTCTGCTCTTTTTCTGTTTTGGGAACATAAAAAAGGAAAATAGAGAAATAAAATTATTATCAAACAGAGCCTTAGGATCTCGGAAGTATAGTTACAACCATACTTAGCATAATAACTGCTAATGAGCAGTTAAAATAAGGGATTATATATATGGCGGCATGTAACTATTGGAGGGTAGGTCATCAAGAACACACATTCCCGATGTACATTTATTCATTTATTAATTTTTAATGTCTTTTTTAATTTACATTATTTACAGTCTTTTACCTAAAAAAATCATCAATCTTCTTCTATGCTACACCGATGGAGTTTCTATCTGACATCACTACCAAACCCATCTCAAATAAATAAATAAATAAATAAATAAATAAAAGAAGAAGAAAAAAGAACAAAGGTCAATTGTCGAGCGAAAGATTTTCTATTACTTACCATAAAATGACTGCATTCGTGTATAGGATTATAAGGGACAGTCAACTCGAGACGGGATCCTAAATATGAGGACGATTATCGAAAGTTCCGAAAGTTGAGGATGGTGTTCAGTGCACGCACAAAACCAAGGTTGGTTTTGGAAGTTCTCACTCATTCCGTATCGAGCATGCTCAACAAGTGCGTTGAAAGCATTCTGTCAACACGATGTCTAAAAATCGCAACGCATCTCAGGTGGCACAATAAGGGGGCCAGAAGTAGGGGTGTGCAAAATACCCGAGAACCGCCCGGACCGCCCGGAACCGGACCGGAACCGCCCGGAATCGGCGGTTCTTGAGGGAACCGGTCCGATTCCCGGTTCCATGGGCGGATCCGCCCACTCGGACCGGACCGGAACCTTTTAATATTAAAAAAAAAAATTACTAAAAGAAACCCTAGATTAGATCTCATCTCCTCACTCCCTTCGTCTTCGGTTCTCTCTCTCTTTGTCTCTTCCTTGACTCCTCCTAATCCTATCGCCATTTCGATTCCTCCCGAGCTTCGATGCCACTGCCGCCGTCGCTCCGCTGCCGCTGTTCGCCCCCTCGCGTCGGCTGCCACCTGCCACAGCCGCGGAAAATTGTTTCGCAACCGTTCTATGTTGAAAACCCGACCATAGACCTTCTCCCCTCCTTCCCAACTCACAACTCATTGACCCAACCGTTCATGTTGAAGACCAAAATTGTTTCGCGTCAAGATCGGTTCCATGGATCCACCAGGGGAACCCGACCAGGATCGGCGGTTCGGTTAGAGTGGATCCATGCACCAAACGGGTGGATCCGGTTCCATTTTTCGGGCCGTCGCCCTAGCGGGCGGTTCTCGGTTAGGACGGGAACCGCCCGCCGGACATCACGCACACCCCTAGCCAGAAGCGACGGCCATGACTTGGTGCCCCCTATGGTTTCTATTAGTGGCTTCTTCCACGCTAGTGACACAGTCCAAGGCTGAGCATGATCCAAGACTGTCCAGAACGATACGGTCGTGTCCCACACAAGGGCCAACCCGCGAGCTACCCATGAACAATCCAAAAACAACCCACCATCAATGCATGAGTCGACCCGTGAGTAATGTGAACCGGCCCATGCACAACATAGGACAAACCCGTGATTGTTCAGTTCCTTGTAACAGTTGTTGTGTTAGGCGATCTTTGGGTTCCCCATGGATTGACCCTGCAGAACCATGGCAGACATCCCTTGGACTTTCCCAAGCCTTTGGACCTCTTGAATTGCATATAGCCTTATAATGATTGTATATATTTGAATATGACTGTTGGATCGAGAGGGGATCAACGGCTAGGATCAAGCCCGCTTATGTATAAATAGGGGATCCTCTCCCTTTAGATGTACACACCATTATTCATGAATAATACATTCGAGTTTCACCCCACATTTCGTTCTTATGAGTTGAGTACGTGTAAAGCTGACATGGGATCGTGATTCTAAGGCTGCACAGATAGGTGATCATTCGGAATTGAGCGACCCATGACACTAGACTCCAAGTGGGTAGTGGATATCGAGGCTGAGACTATAAATGCCGCACGATTTGGAGCCTCGGTGTTTCGACTGCAGCCGTTGAAGCCACCTACCAGCCCCCCTATGGGTGTTCCAAGATGAGCGGTGCTGGCGATATCCCCCACTATGGTGGTCCTCGGTCTGACCATTATTTAATGCATTAATCCCTCCTTCGTGGCCAATTCCTCACCTCAAAGACATCGACCGTTTTCCTTCCAACTAATAACGTCACGCCATGAAGACCCAACTGCCTAGTTTAGTTCAAAGAACGACGTTACAAAGTGCTAATCTCCATCTAACCTATGCGTAATCGAGAGATGTCGAGGCACTCTTACCTTAATATCTCGTGCAAGTTTCGCGTATGGTATATTCCTTCTCTTTCGTCGAGTCTTACACCAACGTGGAACAAAGACACATCGGGACATGAAACGCGTTCATCCGCCTGCGCAAGACCTTGGTCTCGCACGAAGACCGCCATCGTTAAGGAAAGCGAAGATGGAATGACAAGGACCAATTATCACATAAGCCTTGGCATGGCATTTATTGTTTTGTCACGGGCGTTCGTTCGCTCCTCCTCGTTTCACACTTGGCCTCCCAAAGATATTCCCAACGACCGACTCTTTTCTCTCTCTCTCTCTGCCCTTTTATTTATAGCCACCCAATATGCTGGACTAACTTTTGTAATATCTGTCCGTCGTTACGAGTCCAAACTCGCTCGTCCTAGTGTGATCTCTCTCTGTCTCTCTTCTTGCGTCACTGAGCGCGAGCATCATCCGGTGAAATGGCGAAGGGCGGGGAGGTGAAGCTGATCGGGGCGTGGCCCAGCCCGTTCGTGATGAGGCCAAGGATCGCGCTGAACCTGAAGGGGTTGGAGTACGAGTTCCTGGAGGAGAAGTTCGGCGCCAAGAGCGAGATCCTCCTCCGCTCCAACCCGGTCCACAAGAAGATACCCGTGCTCCTCCATGCCGACCGCCCCATCTGCGAGTCCCTCGTCATCGTCCAGTACATCGACGAGGCCTGGCCCTCCTCCGGCCCTTCCATCCTCCCCTCTGATCCCTACGACTGCGCCACCGCCCGCTTCTGGGCCGCCTACATCGACGAGAAGGTATCCGTTCCCGTCTTCTCGATATCTCAACCTCTTTTGTACTTATGGTTAGTTGCTGATCTGGTGATGAATGATGACAAGCATGGTAAGCATTTCCAGTCGCAGATTGTAGTTGACATTATAAATTTTTTGGGAGCCTTCTGTCTTATTTGTTGATCGAATCGAAGAGATACTGCTCATGCCGAGCCTTGGGAATCATGTTAAGCAAGGTTCGAGAGTTACCCAGTTCTTTAGTTTTCATACCGTGAACCGGATCTATCTATTCAGCTGACCGCGCTTATTGCTCGGTCAATCGGGGTTCTCGCGCATGCGGTGATTCTTGCTGATCCAATATTTATGGGTCAATTTCAATTTTATTTCCCTATTTCTCTGGAAAATTATGGTTGTTGATTGGATTTGGGCCGTCAGATAAAGTAGGCCAACCGCCTCATTTTGATCAAATGCCCGATGTTAGGGCTCACAGAGTTTTCAAATCATTTAATCTACTTAGAATTATATCATTAAAATGTCATGTACATGGTGTGCGCCATTGATTTATGAAAAATTCATCAAAAAAGTCATCAACTTATAATAATTGTTTCAATTTAGTCTGTTTAACCAATTTTGACCGGCTAGTACATAGACAATTATTAATAATAAATTTTCTTTTTCTTTTTCTTTTTCATCACTTCCTTCTTCCTTCAGCCTGTCATTGACTCGGCGAAAGACTAGAGGCAAGGTTGGCGAGGTCCCTCACTAACCTCAAGCATGGATGGGTGAGGCTCCACCTTGCCATAGTTGACAAGGCTGCCCTCATGGCCTCAAATGAGGGCTTGAGCCTTGCCAGGGCTTGGGTGAGGCACAACCTCACCGAACCTAGCGAAATCAAGCCTTGCCCAGTCGAGGCTTGTCTAAGTCCACCAAGGTTGGCCTTGCCTTTGGTCAATCATCGATCATTTAGAGGAAGAAGGAAGTGAAGAAAAATAAGAAAATATATATATATTTTTTAAATATTACAATATTAAATTTTGTTCATGTCAATGTCAATAGCATTATGTAGGATCATCAATGTTCATGTCAACTCTAGTCAACCAAATTGAACTAATAGACTGAATTAGTACAAATACAAGATGTTGAATTTTCAGTTGACAAAGAAAAATGTTTATGATTAAATTAGCATAATTATGATAAATTTAGGACTTTTTAAAAAAAAAAATTCCCATTAAAATTCTTTATACGGGCTTTTTTTTTATGTAAAAGAGAAGTAGTTGGTACATTAAGATAATTTTTTAAAGAAATAAAAATTTTATACTCGTCATCAACTCTTCCCTGTTTATGTAATGATTTTACTAAATAAGTCATTTTAAGACTGTGTATACACACACACATATACATATGCGTGTGTGTGTTTGTGAGTATAGTGATGTGACAGAGCATGAGCGGACATCTAATAAACTGGGATAATTTAATTGCCATATTTTGTAGTATATAAATTTTGTACATAAATGTTAGTATACAATGCTTTGTTAGCTTTGTTAAGAACAAGCGATTGCCAATATCACGCGCAGTGGTTCCCGTCCATGAGCGGCATCGCCAGAGCACAGGGGAGGAGGCGAAGAAGGCGGCGATCGACCAAGTCGGCGAAGGCCTGTCGCTGCTGGAGGACGCGTTCGGCAAGATCAGCAAGGGCAAGCCTTTCTTCGGTGGGGACACCATCGGCTTCCTCGACATCGCGCTCGGGTCCTTCCTCGGGTGGCTGAGGGTGACGGAGAGGACGCACAGTCTGAAGCTGCTCGACGAGGCCAAGGTCCCGGGGCTGGCCAAGTGGGCCGAGAGGTTCTGTGCCGACAGCGCGGTGAAGGTGGTGATGCCGGAGACGGAGAAGCTCGCCGAGTTCGCCAAGTTGATCATGGCCAAGTTCAGAGCTCCTCCTGCCCAGTGAATCAGGGAGAAGCAGTTTCTTGTTCGCTCGTTTTAGGCGTACAATCGTGCGGTGATGACTGCAAACTGAAATAAATGTTGTGGACCTTCTTGGGTTGCTTACAGCTCCGACATGTCACTGTTTTGAGTTGGTCGGGATACGCCCATTTAGAGCAATGTGCCAGAAGAATGTACTGTCGAGGTCTCGGTTGAACTTTGTGTTTAACAAAGATCAATTGTGGCCTTTCTGAATTAATTTCTTGTCCAGAGTACGCGCCAATGATCGGTTCTCCCATCTCATCCAGTTGAAATTGACGCAGATGGTAACCCTTGTGTTTCAAAAATTAACTTCTATTCTAGAAATAAATTTTTCAATTTTTATTCCATGGACAGATTTCGTAATAAAAATACACGTTTAATAACAATAAAAAAATTTTATCCCTGAAATAGAAATTCGATTGATAACAATACAAAATTTAATTGCCATATTTTGTAGTATATAAATTTTGTACATAAATGTTAGTATACAATGCTTTGTTAGCTTTGTTAAGAACAAGCGATTGCCAATATCACGCGCAGTGGTTCCCGTCCATGAGCGGCATCGCCAGAGCACAGGGGGAGGAGGCGAAGAAGGCGGCGATCGACCAAGTCGTCGAAGGCCTGTCGCTGCTGGAGGACGCGTTCGGCAAGATCAGCAAGGGCAAGCCCTTCTTCGGCGGGGACACCATCGGCTTCCTCGACATCGCGCTCGGGTCCTTCCTCGGGTGGCTGAGGGTGACGGAGAGGACGCACAGTCTGAAGCTGCTCGACGAGGCCAAGGTCCCGGGGCTGGCCAAGTGGGCCGAGAGGTTCTGCGCCGACAGCGCGGTGAAGGGGGTGATGCCGGAGACGGAGAAGCTCGCCGAGTTCGCCAAGTTGATCATGGCCAAGTTCAGAGCTCCTCCTGCCAAGTGAATCAGGGAGAAGCAGTTTCTTGTTCGCTCGTTTTAGGCGTACAATCGTGCGGTGATGACTGAGTACTGAATAAATGTTGTGGACCTTCTTGGGTTGCTTACAGCTCCGACATGTCACTGTTTTGAGTTGGTCGGGATACGCCCATTTAGAGCAATGTGCCAGAAGAATGTACTGTCGAGGTCTCGGTTGAACTTTGTGTTTAACAAAGATCAATTGTGGCCTTTCTGAATTAATTTCTTGTCCAGAGTACGCGCCAATGATCGGTTCTCCCATCTCATCCGGTTGAAATTGACGCAGATGGTAACCCTTGTGTTTCAAAAATTAACTTCTATTCTAGAAATAGATTTTTCAATTTTTATTCCATGGACAGATTTCGTAATAAAAATACGCGTTTAATAACAATACAAAATTTTTATTCCCGAAATAGAAATTCGATTGATAATAATACAAAATTTTTATCTAAATTGGCGTCTTCAATTTTAATCCTTTTAACTGGTCGACATGTAAGCAAACGGAGTATCAAGTTTTAGTCACGCCCACGCCCCCTTTCTTTGAATCCGCCAACATCGCTCTCAGCCCGAGAAGAAGTCATACGGTCAAGACGCCACCTATTGAGTGGAAGGACGATTATGTCATTATCCTATCCTTATAGATTTTGGGGTGCAATAATATTGCCTAAGTTCAATCGAATCACCCTCATTATTATCCGTGACTTCAACTCCGCACAAGTCTGATTTATCTTCTGATCTCATGATGTTCCAAACTCAGAGACATGAGCATTTTATACCAAGGGAAAGTATAGGCCTCGCGCATGATAACCATTATATTTCTGGCCAAAATTATTTTTCAGTTTCTAGCAATAAGTTTGGAATAGAAATGAGAAATAAAAAATTTCTATTTCTCTATTTCGAAATAGAAATAAAAAATAAAAACTCTTTCTATTCGCTCGTCCTTGCTACTAGTCGGTCAATCACTTGCCATTGCTCGTTGCTGCCGCCAGTCACTGTTTGCTGTTTGTTGCCGCCCATGTGATCATTGGCCGTCGTCCGTTGCTGTCACCATTGGTTGCAAGTTGTCGTCCACCATGACCAATCACCATCCATCACCGTCCGCTAGCCACCCTCTGAAGGTTGCCATTTGTCGGCCGCCGATCATCAGTTACCGTCAACCATATATTGTTGTCGCCGTCCAAGAGTTAAAAATTTTGTATTGTTATCAATCGAATTTCTATTTCAGGGATAAAATTTTTTTATTGTTATTAAACGTGTATTTTTATTACGAAATCTGTCCATGGAATAAAAATTGAAAAATTTATTTCTAGAATAGAAGTTAATTTTTGAAACACAAGGGTTACCATCTGCGTCAATTTCAACTGGATGAGATGGGAGAACCGATCATTGGCGCGTACTCTGGACAAGAAATTAATTCAGAAAGGCCACAATTGATCTTTGTTAAACACAAAGTTCAACCGAGACCTCGACAGTACATTCTTCTGGCACATTGCTCTAAATGGGCGTATCCCGACCAACTCAAAACAGTGACATGTCGGAGCTGTAAGCAACCCAAGAAGGTCCACAACATTTATTTCAGTTTGCAGTCATCACCGCACGATTGTACGCCTAAAACGAGCGAACAAGAAACTGCTTCTCCCTGATTCACTGGGCAGGAGGAGCTCTGAACTTGGCCATGATCAACTTGGCGAACTCGGCGAGCTTCTCCGTCTCCGGCATCACCACCTTCACCGCGCTGTCGGCACAGAACCTCTCGGCCCACTTGGCCAGCCCCGGGACCTTGGCCTCGTCGAGCAGCTTCAGACTGTGCGTCCTCTCCGTCACCCTCAGCCACCCGAGGAAGGACCCGAGCGCGATGTCGAGGAAGCCGATGGTGTCCCCACCGAAGAAAGGCTTGCCCTTGCTGATCTTGCCGAACGCGTCCTCCAGCAGCGACAGGCCTTCGCCGACTTGGTCGATCGCCGCCTTCTTCGCCTCCTCCCCCTGTGCTCTGGCGATGCCGCTCATGGACGGGAACCACTGCGCGTGATATTGGCAATCGCTTGTTCTTAACAAAGCTAACAAAGCATTGTATACTAACATTTATGTACAAAATTTATATACTACAAAATATGGCAATTAAATTATCCCAGTTTATTAGATGTCCGCTCATGCTCTGTCACATCACTATACTCACAAACACACACACGCATATGTATATGGTGTGTGTATACACAGTCTTAAAATGACTTATTTAGTAAAATCATTACATAAACAGGGAAGAGTTGATGACGAGTATACAATTTTTATTTCTTTAAAAAATTATCTTAATGTACCAACTACTTCTCTTTTACATAAAAAAAAAAAAAAAAATCCCGTATAGAGAATTTAATGGGAATTTTTTTTTAAAGTCCTAAATTTATCATAATTATGCTAATTCAATCATAAACGTTTTTCTTTGTCAACTGAAAATTCAACCTTTTGTATTTATACTAATTTAGTCTATCAATTCAATTTTGACTAACTGGAGCTGACATGAACACCGATGATCCTACATAGTGTTATCAACATTGACATGAACAAAATTTAATATTGTAATTTTGTAATTTTTTTTTCGTCACTTCCTTCTTCCTCTAAACAATTGATGACCGACCAAAGGCAAGGCCAACCTCGGTAGACTTAGACAAGCCTCGACTGGGCAAGGCTTGACTTCGCTAGGTCTGGTGAGGTTGTGCCTCACCCAAGCCTTGGCAAGGCTCAAGCCCTCACTTGAGGCCATGAGGGCGGCCTTGTCAACTATGGCAAGGTGGAGCCTCACCCATCCATGCTTGAGGTTAGTGAGGGACCTCACCAACCTTGCCTCTAGTCTTTCACCGAGTCAATGACTGACGGAAGGAAGAAGGAAGTGATGGAAAAGAAAAATAAAAAAAATAAAAAAATATTATTAATAATTGTCTACATGCCCGCCGGTCAAAATTGGTTGAACAGACTAAATTGGAACAATTATAACAAGTTTATGATTTTTTTTAAATAATTTTCCATAAATCAACGGTGCACACCATGTACATGACATTTTAATGATATAATTTTAAGTAGATTTAATGATTTGAAAACTCTCTGAGTCCCGACATCAGGCATTTGATCAAAATGAGTCAGTTGGCCTACTTTATCTGACGGCCCAAATCCAATCAACAACAATAATTTTCCAGAGAAATAGGAAATTAAAATTGAAATTGACCCATAAATATTGGGTCAGCAAGAATCACGCATGCGCGAGAACCCCGATTGACCGAGCAATAAGCGCGGTCAGCTGAATAGACAGTTTCGGTTCACGGTATGAAAACTAAAGAACTAGGTAAGTCATGCTTATCATCATTCATCACCAGATCAGCAACTAACCATAAGTACAAAAGAGGCTGAGATATCGAGAAGACGGGAACGGATACCTTCTCGTCGATGTAGGCGGCCCAGAAGCGGGCGGTGGCGCAGTCGTAGGGATCAGAGGGGAGGATGGAAGGGCCGGAGGAGGGCCAGGCCTCATCGATGTACTGGACGATGATGAGGGACTCGCAGACGGGGCGGTCGGCATGGAGGAGCACGGGTATCTTCTTGTGGACCGGGTTGGAGCGGAGGAGGAGCTCGCTCTTGGCGCCGAACTTCTCCTCCAGGAACTCGTACTCCAACCCCTTCAGGTTCAGCGCGATCCTTGGCCTCATCACGAACGGGCTCGGCCACGCCCCGATCAGCTTCACCTCCCCGCCCTTCGCCATTTCACCGGATGATGCTCGCGCCCAGCGACGCAAAAAGAGAGACAGAGAGAGATCACACTAGGACGAGCGAGTTTGGTCTCGCAACGAAGGACAGATATTACAAGAGTTAGTCCAGCATATTGGGTGGCTATAAATAAAGGGGCAGAGAGAGAGAGAGAGAGTTGGTATTTGGGAATATCTTTGGGAGGCCAAGTGTGAAACGAGGAGGAGCGAACGAACGGCCGTGACAAAACACTAAATGCCATGCCAAGGCTTATGTGATAATTGGTCCTTGTCATTCCATCTTCGCTTTCCTTAACGATGGCGGTCTTCGTGCGAGACCAAGGTCTTGCGCAGGCGGATGAACACGTTTCATGTCCCGATGTGTCTTTGTTCCACGTTGGTGTAAGACTCGACGAAAGAGAAGGAATATACCATACGCGAAACTTGCACGAGATATTAAAGACATGACTTTACAAGTTTATAGAATAGATAGCACTACTTACTTGGGAGTTCCCACACTAAACAATATGGCTTATTCGAATCGATGATCTCATAATCCTAACAATTAGACAAGACTACGCCAAAATCAAGGAAAACACTACCTCAACAAGCTTGAATGCTAATAAAACAATTTCTATGCGATGACAAATTGCTTACTCAAAACGGTTACTCAAACCTAAACACAATGCGAAGCTCACATATGAAACTCTAAATTTTCCCTCCAACTAAACCATTGCTTTAAAATGACTCTTGTCAAATCTTATGGCTCTATAACAACATAATCCTCCATTTTCATGAACTTCCAAAGCTCAATAATTTAAGAATCAGACTTCGTTAGTTCGAATTTCACAAAACTTCGAAGTTAAATCCTAATTTAAAAAGCTACTTCAATTGGACGAGCGAAAGGTGCAGAAGGGATTGCAATATGGAGTTAAGTTCGCTGGTTGAGGCATCCGTTGCGATTACCCCTCTTCGGGTGCTTTGGGAGAAGCTTTCGAAAGGGCTTTGGGCATCAAAAGCCCCTTGGGCCAAAATAAAGGTGTTTGGGAAAAACTTTGGAAGGGGCTTAATGACAAAGCTGACATTTGAAATTTGAAAGCCCAAGGCGCAGGTTGGGGTTGCCTTGGGCTTTCAGCCTTCTCGGCATGCTGAGGAAAGGCTAAATAAAAACTTTTCTTCCCAAATTATCCTCATAGGTTTTTCGTTTTTCCGGTTTTGCCCTCACTATTCATCGTCTTTTTCTTCTTCTTCCGCGAGTGGTCATTGACGAAGGGCGGGCAGTCGTCGACGACCGTTGCCCAGACGACTGTCGTCGAGGGGTGGCGCGACCACCGCGCCATTTGGGTCGGCGCGACCCGGATTGGGATGGCAGGGTCACGGGAGGACCTTGTCGCCCCCGATCTAGGTCGCACAACCTCGCCGCCCCCGGATCTGGGTCGTAGCGGTGTCGCGAGACCTCCGCGACCTCGCTGCCCCATCCGGGGCGGCGAGGTTGTGTGACTAGGGCGGCGAGGTCACGCGACCCCTCCATGACCCAGATCCGAGGTGGCAAAGTCCTCCCGCGACCTCGACGCCTCGGATCTAGGTCACGGCGGGGTTGCTTGGGAGGTCGAGGTGGCGTTGCTCGACCTCGCCACCCTAGATCCGGGGTCGCCGGAGGTCACGGCGGCGTCGTGTGACCTCGAGCAGCCTTTGTTGGTGGTCTTCGGGGGTCGCCAAAGGTCGCCCGACCTCGGGCGACCTTTGCCGATGGTCTTCGAGGGTCACTCGACCCTGGGCAGCCCTCCCCGTCGTCTCCGGGGCTGCCTGAGTCAGATGTCAGCCGCTAGCGACAAATTTCGATCGCCAGCGGCCGCCTGCCCTTGCCGGTCAATTTTTTTTTTATTTTTCTTTTGATGATTTTTTTTTATCACAAAAGTCATTTGTAAATGTAATTTCCCCAAACACTATTTTGCTCAAAGGTATTTCACAAAGAGTTTTCAAACTATAATTTACCGAACACAATTTGCATTTTGAAAAACACCTTTAACTACATTTTCCTAAAAACTTTCCTCAAAAGCCTTCTCAAACGCACCCTTCTTCATCCTTCCTTTCCTTCATTGTCTCGTGTTATTTTCCTTTGTGTTTTCTCGGCCTGTCTCAGCTCTTATATGTTGAGCTGATTGGTCCACTTTCTTTCTTTTGTTGACCAGTCTTCCTTCTTCTTCCTTCTTCTTTCTTCTTCTTTTTTTCCGGGTCCCACAACCTTTAGACCTGGTCAACCCACGTATTATAAATAAGACTGCAGACCTAACATGACATCGATAGAGGTATATTCTTGATCGCCACGGACCGTCTTGAACACGCTAAAATGGAAAAACCGTGTCAAATCTTGATCAGGAGAGAGATATGACGAGGCTACGGCGACGACACATAATCGATGGACTTGACAAGGTGGGAGGCGACGGTGGCGATCGGAGCAGCAGTAACTGGAGCGGGCTCGCGTGGAGGACGAACCCCTTTCGATCGACCTCGCCCTCCACGCCTCGATGGCAACGCATCCTTTCGCTGAGCTGGCGAGTCACAATCAAGCAAAGAAAGAGAAGCGGAACATGGCAACCCACGCAACATGAGGCACTAAATCGAGCGGATTCTAAAAGATCCAAATAATCTAATCGAATAAAAAAAATTCAAGCGTCATATCTCACTAAAATTCAAATACTTTATATAGTACGGTCTCTCTGCCTCATGTTTATCTAGAAGGGTAAACTGGCGTCTTCAATTTTAATCCTTTTAACTGGTCGACATGTGAGCAAACGGAGTATCAAGTTTTAGTCACGCCCACGCCCCCTTTCTTTGAATCCGCCAACATCGCTCTCAGCCCGAGAAGAAGTCACACGGTCACGACGCCACCTCGAATCAGCCGTGGGAAAATTTCCGTCCTCGTTCTCGTTCCCACTCACCAATCCAATCACCTTCTTCTCGTACCTTGCCCATTAAGAAATACCAAAAGACTCGACGTAACAAAGTCGAAAAACCCCGATTATCAATCCCAACAAGAAACATCCCAACGCCATCCACCTTTTCTCCTTCAACCTCGTCCTCCCATATATTAAAGTATACTCCAGTCCAGGACTCCACCGCATAATCCACTCCCACCGCCCTCTCGTGATCGTTGAAGAGGGGAACCCGAGAAAGCAAAGAGAGAGCAGGAAAGAGCAGGAGAGTGCAGGGGAAGTTTCAAAGCTCGTGAGCTCCGATGGATCTCTTCACGAAGACCGGGGCCGTCAAGCTCCGGAGCCACCTCGACAAGTACCTCGTCGCCGACGACGACCGCCAGACCACCCGCCAGAGCCGCAACGGCGCCGCCGCCCGCGCGCGCTGGTCCGTCGAGCCCGTCGAGGGCCGGGGCGACCTCGTCCGCCTCCGGAGCTGCCACGGACGCTACCTCGCCGCCTCCAACGAGCCCTTCCTCCTCGGCATGACCGGGAAGAAGGTCCTCCAGACCTTGCCCGGGGAGGGGCCCGTCTCCAGCTGGACCTTGGATTGGGAGCCCATCAGGGACGGGTTCCAGGTGAAGCTGAGGAGCTGGTGCGGCAAGTACCTGCGCGCCAACGGGGGCCCGCCGCCGTGGAGGAACTCCGTCACGCACGACGACCCCCTCGCCGGGGGGACGCAGAGCTGGGTGCTGTGGGACGTGGAGGCCGTCGCGGGGAGCGCGGATTGGGAGGCGCCCGATGATTACTCGTCGGCGTATTCGAGCTTCTCGTCGTCCGTCGTCAGCGGGGATGATGATGTGGCGGCGCGTTCGGAGGTTGTGTCGCCGACGGCAGTGGCGGTTGCCCCAAGCAAGATGGAGATAAAGCAGGTACGCATCTTCTTCTTCTTCTTCTTCTTCCTCCTGTGCCAGCTGCTTGTTCTTGAAGTTTTCATTCTACTAGTACCGATCTTGCGCAGTGAATTTTTTTTTTCTTCGGAAAATTATTGATCAAATAACGCGTATATATCACGCGTGCATTTAAAGATTAAATTAAAGTCACATGTAGAGGATAGAAGAATATACAAAAAGAAAATGTCAAGAAATTCTAGAATGAGCGTCGATATAAAGGACATATGTTAGGTAGAAAAAGAGTTGAATCACTCGTTTCACTCGAGCTTGATTATTTGGTGAGTTCGAGTCTACTTTGACTAGAGAACATTTCTTCGGGTCGGGGTTTAGCCAACTAAACTTTAGTAACTATCATGTTATAGCTACATGACCATACTAATGCTTATAATGAATTACCGATGCAACCATTGGAGGTTACCTACATGACTACCTAAGAAGAGAGAGGTGGGGAGTTTGATTCCCCACATTCTCGAGGGTTGGGGTGGGAATGTGTAAGTGAGAAAGTTAAGTTTCACAAAAAATAAAAAATAAAATTACTAGTGTATAAGTTCCCTAAGAAAATTATCCAAAAAATTATAAATATTTTGACAATTTATCAACAAGTCATCTGCCCAATTTTAAATAAAAATCACTAATATGGAAAAGTATCGTGTTGTTAACTTGTAATAATATTTTTAGAAAAATTTTGAATTTCTTTTTACTATTTATTTATTTTTTCTTTTTCATTTTTCTTTATTTCTTTATCTCTTTTTTTCTTACCAAGTTCAGTGAGGATCACTAGCCGACCATTACCGGTCACAAGCAAGGCCTAGCCAACTCTCGTTGACCACGAGTGAGGGTCAGCAACACTCACTTTTGGCCGATGAGGGCTAGTGGCCCTCTCCCAATGGCTAGCCCTAATCCTCTGCCAATGGCTGGTGCCGAGCCTAGAAGAAAAAATGAAAAGAAAAGAAATTAATTAAAAATTTTAAAAATTTTAAAAAATTCCATGTTAGTGTTGCAATTCCATATGGGATGGTCAATATTCACGTTAACAATTTCTGATTAAAATTGGTGGGATGAATTCAATTGATAAAATTGAAAAGTTAAATAGAATTGATGAAATTGTAATAAATTTGAGGTTTTTTAAGATAATTTTTCTGAGATTCTTATTTAGATTATCTAGTCGGAGATTTAATCAAAACGAAACCTGTCATATCATAAAGTGAAAAGGCGGATCGATTTATGAAAAATGGTGTGAACGTAAGACGGCCTTAAGTGTTCAGCGAAAGCAACCTTACAATAGTCTCACGCGGTGGACAGCTTAATCATATGCGACCCATGTCAATTCATTTTGTGTAGCTACTGAAAAGTAACCAAATAAAGACATTAAATGTCACGACAGAAGATGGTGTATTGATTAGCAAATGGGCACAAAGAAGCTTCCACTCATCTTTCCTATTAAATAGGATAATTAACTATGGAAAGATTTAAAAGTTTGTACTAACTTTATACTCTAAATAATATAATTCATGAAGCCAATCACGATATAACTTACGTACCATACCATATAAATTTTAAGTGAATCTGACGTGAACCGTATTGAATTAAATAGACAATAGTTGATTTGCCACTAGATAATCTAGTAACTACAAGGGTTCTACATGACCATACTAATGATAATAGTGAATTACTGGAGCAACCACTAGGGGTTATCCCAATGACCGCTTGAGAATGAAGAGGTGGGAAGTTTGATTCCTCATTTTCTCGAGAGTTGGGGTGGGGATGTGTGAGTGAGGAAGTAAAGTTTCACAATATGTGCATATCATATAGCACAAACGGTGTCTTATAAAATAGATATCATATAGGACTAGACAAATGAGAAAATAATTACTAGTGCATAAGTTCCTTAGGAAAATTATTGAGAAAGTACTAAATATTTGACGATTTGTCAATTAAGTTCATTCAACTAATTTTAAGCAAAAATTATTGATGTAAACACCAGTAGTACCATGTGTTGCTAACATGTATAATTTTTTATAATACTTTTAGAAAAAATTTACATTTTTAATTTTTTTATTGTTGTCTTTTCTTTTCATTTTTCTTTCTTTCTTTATCTTTTTTTTCTACCAAGTCCAGCAAGGGTCAGCCAGCCAACCTAACCAGTCACGGGCAAGGCCGAGCCAACTCTCGCTGGCCACAAGCGAGGGTTGGCAAAACTTGCTCGGCGACCCTTGTTAGGCTTAGAAGGAAAAAAAAAAAGAAGGAAAAGAAACAAAAAAAAAAATTAAAAAAGTCTATGTCAGTGTGGCCATGACATATAAGATGGCCAGCATTAACATTAGCGATTTCTGGTTAAAATTGGTTGAATGGACTCAACTGATAAAATTAAAAAGTTAAACTGAATTGATAAAAATATAATAAATTTAAGGTTTTTTTAAGATACTTTTCTTAAGATTTTTTTTTAGATTATCTAGTCAGACACTTAATCAAAACAAAACCTGTCATATCATAAAGTGAATAGGCGGATCGATTTCTTGAATGATTTGAATATATATTGGAAACCCAAGGAAATGAAAAATAGTGTGAACGTAAGACAACCTTAGTGTTCAGTGAAAGCAACCTTCCAATAGTCTCACGCGGTTGAGAGCTTTAATCATAAGTGACCCATGTCAATTCCTTCGTGTAGCTCCTAGAGAGTAACCAAATAAAGACATGAAATGTCACGACAGAAGATGTTGTATTGATTAGCAAATAGGCTCAAAGAAGCTTCCCCTCATCTTTCGTATTCTATAGGGTAATTAATCACGGAAAAAATTTAGACTTTGTACTGACGTTAATACTCTAAATAATATAATTCATGAAGCCTATCACGGTGTGAATTACGTATGGTATCATATAAATTTTAGGTGAATCTGATGTGAACCCTATTGAATTAAATAGACAATAATTAATTAGCCACTAGATGCTGGCTAGGCTAAGTGATTATGTCATCTAGATCGTTGATCTTTTCCCCCTTGAACAAGCACTCCACGGGCCCACTAAGAGAAGTTCATATTTGTCATCTTTTCCTGCCCACCTAGCATATCTTTTTCTAATCAGTGAACGGGTGAGGAAAACCGATCGCCTTAGCGGCCTTACACATTAAGAGTCCTACATCCTTATGAAATGTTAAGATTTGTTGGCCATAGGCAAGGGATGCAAGCTCTCAACTAGGGCTAGTGAGGACCTCGACACGCTCGCCCAGTGCCAACTAGGGTCGCCCGATAATCCTTGCCTACCATCAACCCTAAAAAAGTAAAGAAAAAATTTAAAAATATTAGGCCTATATTAGCGATTTCCGGTTAAAGTTGATCGAATATTTTGAATTGACAAAATATGAAAATGTTTATGACTCAATTAGTACAATTAAGATATTTTATATTGAATTAATACGGTTAATAGGTTTAGGATTATCTTACTCCACATGCTTCCCTGATGCAACCTCCAACCACCTCTCCCCACTACCTTTCAGCACATGATGGCAGCACTAATTTCAGGAGGAGGGTCTCTCTGATCAGTGCTTTCGGGACATTTGTCGATCATGCAATGTCCAGTGAGAACACGATTTTTTGTCATTTGTCAATATGCTAATCACACGCAACATAGAAAGTACGACGTTGTCGACGTTGTTGCGCGTTGAAAAATAACAAATTAATTTTTATTTTTTTTATGCACACTTAATAAGTGTCCTAGAACAGAATCTTCATGAAGAGAAAAGCGAAGGCAGGATGGCTGTATCCGTCCATGCTTTCGCACCCACTCCTTTAGGCCATGATGGATTCTATTCTAGGTGGAGCGTGTTTGTTATCCGTCAATTCAAAAGCATCACGGGACTTGCGACGATTCTGTGAACTAGCAGGGGGGGACGCTTTTTGCTAAGAACTTGTGGTTTCAAGACAGCATGTTTGCGTGCGCAACGTGTGGGAAATTGGAAAGGATCTTCTCTGTTGATGACTATAGTACAGATGAGTAAAATTGGGTATGCCTTAAGCAGTTTTAGGTTCTTCTAGTTCATATTTCTGCTGCATAGTTTTGAGTAGAAGTGTTGCATGCGGGGTGTTGAGCAGAGGCTGTCGTATAAATCACTTCACTTGATCAAAGCTAGAGGCTACATGGACTTCACTGTTGCCTCGTAGCTTAGGCACCTAAGCCTGCAATTATTTGACTATGCTGTATACTTGCTGTATCACGACTAATGAGGTTCCAATTGGGTGGTCTCGTGTACATGAGTCGATCGCATCCAAATGCTAAATGACCAAGACCTCGCAACAATTAATTTATATAGGCACTTAAGTATTGAGGATTGGCCTAGGCGACACATGGTAGATTAGAATTGTCTATTCCAGATGTTCGATCGATTAATCTCCACGGATACATGCAAATTGTCTTGCTCACGTAATTGGACAAGGCTCCACTATAAGGTGGTGGATGTGGGCCTCAAGAATTAAGATTTATACGAGCATATAAGGCGGGTAATTTTGAGCCCGGAATCCATCGAATCCAACCCGAAACATCCGTCCCCGTCAAGCAAGCTGAAACTTTTGAGGTCGGGATATTTTTTTTGAGAGATTCGTAGGAACGCCGTGAGTCCTGGATACACGCCACCCTTCCCCCAAAAGCAACATCCGCCGGCCGATTCTCACTTCGAAAAAGATGAGGGATAAGAGGGAAAAAAAGGGGAGGTGGGAACCTTCCCCGGGTGTGGACCCTGAATATACGCCGCTCTCTCTTGGTGGGCCCCCGGCCCACGCGATCACCGGCCGCGGACAACATCTATCTTTGACTTTTTCGGCGTGTTCGCTGACCGGCACCTTCCCCGCCCGCCCTTATATCTGCTTTATTCCTTAACTCTCGCCGGTGCAGCGTCCTGTCGCGTCACGACACATTCAACTGCTTCCCTGTCTGAACTTTCTCACCACGTGAGCTCATTCAATCGCCTCTGTCTCTTCCGTTTTCCGGCAGATCTCCGGCGCCGGCTTCTGCCTCCTGACGGGGATGGAGTTCTTCCGCAACGCCAAGGCGGTGCGCCTCCGGAGCCGCCACGACAAGTACCTGGTGGCGGAGGAGGACGAGGAGGGCGTCACCCAGGGGCGCGACGGCTCCTCCCGGAACGCCCGGTGGTCGGTGGAGTTCGTCCTCAACTCCGACGCCGTCTTCCGCCTCAAGAGCTGCTACGGCAAGTACCTCGCCGCCTCCAACCAGCCCTTCCTCCTCGGGATGACCGGGCGCAAGGTGGTGCAGTCCCTCCCCCGCCGCCTCGACTCCTCCCTCGAGTGGGAGCCCGTCCGGGAGGGCAGCCACGTCAAGCTCCGCACCCGCTACGGCAACTTCCTCCGCGCCAACGGCGGCCTCCCGCCCTGGCGCAACTCCGTCACCCACGACGTCCCCCACCGCACCGCCTCCCAGGAGTGGATCCTCTGGGACATCGACGTCATCGAGATCGAGGTCCAGTCCCCCACCGCCATGCGCGCCGTCGAGCCCCTCGACCACCTCGACTCATCCCTCGGATTCGAGCCCGCGACGTCGCCTTCGTCCTCGTCCGCGAATTCCGGGCGGTTCTCTCGGCAGGAGGTGCGTGTTCCCACTTTACATTTTCTCTCTCTCTCTCTCTCTCTCTCTCTCTCTCTCTCTCTCTTTTCTCTCTTCATTTTAGTATCTATGAATGGATCTTTGCGGATTTATGTTGCGCAAGTGCTTGAGGAGAGATGGGTTTTGGCCAATTTTGTTAATAGATTGATTTGTAGCAAGTTTCGATTTTGTGGCCGAGTAATCAATCCCCTTGAAGATATGCACGCGCTGTTCGATCTGATTGATAAATTGTGCTTGTGAAGGACAGTTGCAGTGGACCTCATAAGACTTCTCCACTGGGCTGAGTTTGGCATTGATCTGTCGTTACTCGAGAGAGCCGACGATGAGTGTGTGGAAATTGACTTAGTTTGTACTTGGATTTGCTTGTGCAGTCGAACGATTCTTATGCTGGGTCGCCCCCAAAAGTGGAAGGGAGGACCGTATACTACCACATTGCTGATGAAAACGGGACTGTCGAAGGGGAAGATATGGAAGGCTATTCTTTGAACTTCAAGGGGAACAATGTGGAGGAATTGACTCGCAAGTTGGAGGAGGAGACAGGGATACAGGGCATTTTCGTGTGCTCTCGAAGCCCGTTGAATGGGAAGCTCTTCCCACTTCGCTTGCAACTTCCCCCTAATATTTCGACTATGCATGTCATCGTTGTGCCATCCTCCTCAATAGGTGAGATCTTTGTTTAAACTTTTTGTTTTCTTTTGCTGAGAATTATCTCTATACTTTGGAGTATATACATTGTAGGCCAGTTCTAATTCGAGTCTACTTGAGTCGTACATAAGGCATTGGATGATTGGTGATTGGTCGATATTCTTCCATTTGTGATTTCTGAATCCACTTCACATTGAACTGCTGATACTTTAGCAGCATAAGACTATGATATTTTGCTACTCTTCGGCAAAGAAGGACGACATTGTCATTTGGCCAATCATGAAAAAATGTGATCTCTCTTCATCTCAGTACTGAAAAATGTAACACTGAAGATTCCTCGAGTAAGATAAATATATGAATGAAATGTTGAAGGGCCTGAAAGGATTTAGTAGTGATGTAACAATGCATCCAATTGCTAAAGTAAACAGTACAGATGCATCCGATTTGGAGGATGTCATGGTAATCTTACTCTAGTGAGTTCATGCTACCCCAAAGAGGAGCAGTCTCTTGGTTCTTATAATGGCTGTCTGGTGTTTAGACGTTTAATGCAGTGGTTCTCCTGCTGTATGTATCAAAACCTTTGTATGAGCAGAAAAGGCATGATGATTTTATGCGGAAAAGCTAGCATTCGCATTAGAGAAGCAGTGAGCATCATGTAGCAGTTTGGGCTTTACATCGCTTGCATAGATCGCCTAGAATCGAGTTCCCAAGCAAACCGTTGTAGACAGGGTGAAGAACTCATAGCTCAATTCATTTGGATAAAAAAAGAGTATCCAGCATTCCATCTATGATGTCACAGAGTTCTAAAATCAGTATGCAAAATTTTAGAAGGTTACTTGGAACTAGGAAGGAAAACTGGGTTGAAAATGAAGCCCTTATACCATCTTGGGAATAGCCTGGCGAGCGCAACGTTACTAAACTCTAGGAGAGAACTCTTTTTTCTATAGACTGCAGTGGCCACAGTAATCTGAAGGGTGTACTTTGCCTTATAGACTAGTTAAGGTGGTTGTTGATCGGATGGATTGAGGACAAGAAAAGGATCAACAACTTCCTAATGTTATATCGTCAGCTGGTTACTAGCTCTATTTTTTTCCTCTCCATTTTTTCATGCTTTCTTTGTTGTTTGCATTCGTCTATGAAACTCTCTCTCTCTCTCTCTCTCTCTCTCTCTCTCTCTCTCATATTTTGCTCTGCTTTTCTTTCAATGTAACAGTGGCTGAAGACTTCATTAAGTAAGGGATTGTGAAGCAGTCATGGAGCAAGAGTATAGGGCGTACAAAAACGTTCTACAGATTACATATTCATAAGCTTTGATTGAGTTCTGCTTTTACGGTTCCAGAGACCTCTACTTGTTGATTGTTCGTAGAGGAAGTATTGACCCAATTTTATTGCCTGAAAGCGAGAAAAGGAAGATGTCAGATGGGTGAAGTATCATAATAGCACTCTCCAGTCTCCATCACCGGCTATGATGTCTGCAGTTTCTGTCAGTCTTGGAAGTTTATAAATGGCACTTGGAAACTTTTCTATTTAGGTTTATACCAAATTCTTTCAATTTTTGTTTGATTAAATTTATGTGCGGTCCTATGGTGATGTAAGATGTTTGGCTGGATCAATTTCCATTGTATCGTCCGACCCCATTTGTACAATTCGCATGAGGTTGTTCTGTAAGTTGTTGGCACCCTGACCATTAGTGTTTGCGTCTCAGCAAACTTTCCGGCTCATACTGTTGACCGAAGGGAAATTTAGTCCCCTAACCATGTCATTCGATTGATAGTTAGCTGCATCGAAAGAGCAATTCAGCCAGAAACTCATGGAAGATTATTATTATTCAAGCGTATGATCTTTGGCAGTGAATATGCCTGTGTCTCATCTGTTTCTTAGCAACCGACTCCAAGAAAAAATATTAAAAGCAAGAGAGAAACACTATCTTTTTTCTCTTTTTCTTTTTGTCGGTCAGAAACATGATCTTATTTATCTGTGGAAGGCACAGGCCGATCATACTTTGTCGACTGAGGAGGCGGCGGTCATATGGCATAGTGGTACGAATTGCTTTGAAGGTGTGGTTGTGACTTGTTGCAGTGTTGCTCAATCTTGTTCCTGAGCTCGTCCTTCTTGGCGCCAACCACTTCGTCCAACACCTTCCCGTTCTTCATCAGCAAGAACGTCGGCATCGCCTGCACCGCAAATTGCCTCGCCACATTCTGCATTTCAACAACAACGTTCACATTATGGGCATGCAAGTCCAACTCTGTTGCAATGATCATGCGGCCCCTTTCAACTCCTAGGGAGGGAAAAGAACGACAACCGTACCATTAACTCATCGACGTCGACCTTGATGAAGTCAACGTCAGCGAACGTTTCTGCGAGCTCGTCAATCGTCGGCTCCATCCTGCGGCAAGGTCCGCACCACGTGGCGGTGAAGTCGATCACCATCTGTTGCCATACCAATATTTTGAAGCACAGTCAATATGAAGCAACGGAAATGACGAATATAAAAAAGAGGGCAACAGTTCAGTCATCAATGTAGCAGCATTAACCAGCTTGTTGTTCCCTTTCGACGCTTCGAAATGCTCATCCCATCGAGATTTGGAGTGAAACTCCATGACACGGCTCGCCTTCGCAGTAGCCCACTCGTTGCAATCTCCGGAAGACACGTTCTGTCCCATCAGTTATTTCCTCTTTCCTTCTCCTTTTGTCCCTACAATACGATGGCTAATTGCTTACGCAAAAGCTAGCAAATGCTTTGGGGATTGGGAGGTGCTTTGCTTGGCTTGAAATTATGAGGAATTGGTGGGGGTTTTATACTACAATAAAGGCAGCAATGGAACCATCGTTACGTATCGGGAATAGATTCTGACCACGACAGGTGGTGTAGCAACATGGTGTTTCTCCATCGAACTGACGGGCGGGACATGGGAGCATCGTTCCTCAAAAAGAATTCGTTACGTGACCATTGGTGGTTTTTATGGTGCAAAGACAAACTGATAGCGTGTCCGTACCACACTACTTGGTGCTTAAGAGGTTTTCGATTTGGTCAAGTTCTGTGTTCGAACCGCTTTATTGTTTTTGTGTACGAACGGACGACGATGCCCCAATTCCGGTTGCTATCTTTCGCGTTGGGTGCTATACAGGTCACACAAGCTTGGATTCCCAGTCAAGCACATCTCTAATTATTTATATTAGTCTTTGGAAGCTGAGAAGTCGGTGTTTTTCCTATTGGGGCTCAAAAGAAATTTGCTAGGCACACTAGATATTCCGTGAGAACCTCATTGCAAGTGCGATCAATTTCATAATCCCTACTTCCACCATAGAATTTGGATGAATGCAAGTCTAGAAGCAGTCCCACCAAGTCCTTAGCTGCATTAATTTAGAAAGGGGTGAGTCACACCACTTATACAACCATTTCACAGCATTTAGTAAACAAAATTTTGTACACTATCCGAGAGGTTATTTGGTACAAGTTTCAATCGGGTGAAGTTATACTGATGTATACATCAAAGCTAGCAAGAGTCTGACTTGAAAGTAGAATTTCCCATCGGGGACTATCACCTAATGCATGGACACAACCTTTATTTGGGCAGTGACACTTCTCATAATGAACAGTGCACTTGAGTTTTCCACGTCAATACTCTTGCTGGCTCTAACAAACGAGTTAGCTCCGATTGATTAGAATTGAAACTGGTGGGACTTGATTAAGAAAGTAATGCAAATTCCAAACCTAATTAGATAAATCAAAAGTTTAAGGACTAACATTGAAAAAATGTGCAAGTTTAGGGAGTAAAGGTGGACTTTTATCTAATGACCGATGTCTAAGAACTTCCGCGATTTATTAATTTTCTAGAACAAATTGAGGACTTTGGATATGTAGATGATTCATTACCTCAAGAAATATCATACATTGGTATTCTTTCTCGGCCTTAATTAGAGAAAACTTCTCGAGCCACAATCTGATTGATTGGTTATAAATATTGATGTCACTCACTTCTATCTTAAGTTTATTTATGACGATTTCAATGTTTCATAACTCATTAATGAAAAAAAGAAAAAAAATAAGCTGGAGCATTTGACTATTGGTACGTCAATTGCCAAATATAGCCAATCACGGGGGATTTTAATTTCGATAATCTTTGGCACAAAAAGGAAAAAGGAAAAACTGTGGGCCGCTTAGGATAGCGGAAGGGTAAAGGGAATATCATGATGCCCCATCTAAATCGCAAATTAAAGCCTAACAGCCCATGCTTCTAATTGAAAAGGGGGGAGCATGAGATTCTCTTCCACTAACAAATTCTTTTAATCCTATAATGAGCAATAAATCAAGATGCATCCAATCCGTAAGTGAACGGTAACGCACTCTGGGTATTTTTCTGCTTTTGGATACTCAGATTACGCGGGGCAAATGAAGTGAATGACTGCGCATGACGTACCGGCAGCGGCACCAACGGTTCACTTTGCCTAGGTAGGAGAATATAATCGATCGTTTGACATACCAAAAGTGAAAGACACCAGATACGCCGTCGTACGCCATTACAGAGATTCGATTGCCGACAGACGACTCTAAATCGAAGTGGGCAACTGGGCATGGCTGTCATTTTCTTAGACATGTGAAAAACGAAAGAATTCTGATTCTGAATCCGCCTCAAAGCTTCAGGAACACAATTTCCTGCCGAGCACGAGTCCAACGGCCTAGCAACACCAAGGTCGCAATCGAAGTGCTGTCCCTACGCTGTCCATGGCAGGAGTTGCTCCAAACTCTGCACGACAACTAGAGATCAGGGTTTGCTTGGGAAGCAGGGAGAGGTGAGGGAGGCGGGTGGGTGGGTGAGGAAAAATGGAAAAGAACTTTGAAGTTATTATGAGAGGAAAACACAGAGATACAAAAATTTCTGCCTCCCCTAAGTTTTCCACCCTCGCAGACAAAGCATAAACAACGTTACAACGCATTAAAGCTACCCTGAAATTTACCACATAATAATTTCGTATATCCATTCTAACTGGGAACTACTTTTCACCTGGTGCATCCCCAAATGGAAACCCTTCAAGGGCTACATCTGGAAGACTACGGCATATATCTCCAAAGCACATTCTTATATGCCACCTTCGGCATCTTAAAGCATCTTAAAGCATCTTAAAGCGGAAAATTATCTTCCTAAGCTTAAAAAGCCATTGCTAAACTTCTACAGAGATCGCCAACGAAAAGAGAAGGGCCTGGTACAAAATAACTATTTAGCAATCTGCACAATTAAACCTAAAGACAAGTGTTTCTTTGGACTCCGAACGAAAGCAAAGTTCCGTTTTTCTTCTTTTCTCTTCAAAATTTAAGATAATATCAAACTTTAGAAAATTACGAGAAACCGTGTGGAAGTACCCAGAATTTCGGACTCGAAAAAACTCCAATCGCGCGATCTCAAGATTTAGATCAAGGAAAAAGCAAAATGCGAAAGTCAATCCAACCATACCCTAAATTTCTACAGAATTCCACATTTGAAAAGGATGTTTCATGTTTCCCAAAAAAGTGTTCAGTCATCTAAACTCCTGGAATGAGAATAGAGTCCGGTAAGTGACATTAATCTAAGTTTTAGCTTTAAGTGCAAACCACAAGCTCAAAAGCATTGAGGTAACTTCACTTAACCATAGGCAAAACTAGTAATCCATCACCCTCTTCACTGCTGAATGTCTGCTCATGAAGCCACCCCAACATCAGCAGGGGCATGGTCGCCATGAACTGCTGGACCATTGTTGTTGTAGGAATGCACACCTCCCCTGCCGCCTCTCCCTCTATTGTTATAGTAGTTTCTAGGATAATAGTTGCTGGGCTGCTCATAATAGTGGCCGCGCCCATTCTGGTAGGGCCCACCGCCCCTCCCTCCACTTCTCCCTCCTCGACCGTTGGGATAACCCCGGCGACCACCATTACCTCCACCACGACCCCCTCTCTGGTTCTGGTAGTTTCTCCGAGGAATGTACTGATGATCCTTCTGCTCTCTTTCCCTTTGATTAAGCTCTTCCACCTGCGAATTTACATTTTCTTGTTGAGCTGAGGCAAACTCCGAAGGATTATCAGCTACTACTTCATCCTGCGGAAAAGGAAGAGTCACTGAGCTCATTAATCTACTGATAGAAGCAAACATAAAGATATAGTGAGAAAACCTGCAGGCACCTTATGAACATCATCAACTGCATTAGATTCGTTATCAACTTCATATTCATGTCCTTGGAAGTCAGTCCCTGCTTCCTCCTATAGAAGAAGGGAACAGTGTCAAGCAGAAAATAATCAACAACAAATAAGCATGGATTCTCATGCAAGATATTCAGTATTATTTTCTTGTTACGCTACATAGGAGTCCACTCAATTCTACTTGTTTGTTTGACATGCAAAATACCAGACAAGAACTGCAATAAAAGGCAAGGATATGTTTTTTGAAAATTAGGATGTCCTTGATAAGAGAAGGGAGCCATTGTAAAAGAAAATACGAGAGACACATTTGCTAGGTTATGATATTTGATAAATGGAGACTCGGGATAGAAAATCGAATTCATATCCAAACATTTTGTCAACAAACAAGTTTAGTGTCTTTCCAGGCTGTAAAGGGCAACTATGATCATTAAAAAGATTGATGAAAACATATTGATGACTAATTGATAAGACAAGAATTCAGCTGTTAAAAGGATTGACAAAATAAAACAGTTTTTTTCATAAAAGAGAACCTTTGGCTAATTACCATACTACAGTTCCAAAGTCTACTAAATCCTAGTTAAGAATAAGACTACATCATATAATCTTAAGCAACCTCCTCCTTTTCTCCTTAAGAAGATGCCTGTGCAATGCCTAACTACATATATAGTGCAACAATGTTGATTCGCTATTCTGTTTTGTTATTCCTTTTGATAAAAGGTTAACTAAAACTATGAGTTCTAATGCCTAGAAGAACAGAAAACAGTTACCCACGCCTATCTGAATCATCAAATGTGATTAAAGCATCAAATTTTATACCCAAAAGAAAAAAAGGAATCTCTTTCTTCTTCTAATGATTATTATTATTATCTTTTCCATTCTCCTTTTATATCAACTGTTACTATTATTTTGAGTATAAAGATTAAGGGAAACAACCAAAAACATGGAGAGATATGCTGGACTGAAGCAGGAAGAACACATAAAATTAGATAAACGTACATCCTTTTTCTTCCAAGAAATATCAATGTATCATGAAAACAAAGAGTATCTGCACACAATAAAAGTTCAAAACAGAAGCTATCTAATGAAAAGGAAGACAGCAAAACTTTTCCTAAGAGAACTAATCATATATGGAGGAGATTTCATATCCAATTTGGAGCAACCAGGAAAGGCTTTTAAATCATATACAGACAGCTTGTACATGAGGGAGTAAGTTCATATATCTTATGAAAAATTACTTGCAGCACATAACAGGGTAACCTCACCTATGACTTAAAAGTAGTAAGTACCGCGTTAACATAGAATTCCAGAAACATTAACAAAATGGAAGCAAATTCAATGGAATGAACTTCATGAAATGGTTTGTAACCTTATCCACAGTGATGAAAGATTTAATGGAAATTTGTGATTGATGCAATTAATCAGCTAAATAAGTAAAATTAGCCAATTTCATCTATTTTTCAAAGAAGATAAAACCAACAACATTGGCATCAGACTTTACACTGCATGCATTGTGGCAAGTGCATGCGCACACATTCACATATACAATGCCGTCACACAAAAGAAGCCCTGTCTAATGTCAGCACCTGCTTAAAAGTTGAATTATAAGCCTTAATTACCCCTATTCCAAAAGGAGATCATATCTCCCCAACACTTCTAATTACTCTCAAAAGCTTGTAGCACGGGCTTATTTTCTCAGCAAAATGGCAATTGGCACATATAATATGCCCAGTCATTGTCTCATGAATTTCCACAACCCTACCATGCAAAAATAGGACATCCATTTAACTGCATGTCCGTGTTAATACACACACACGCACACGTACATATACAATGATCTTTCTTTATCCAATAGAAGGTGTATTACTTTTGCATGGTCCTTCCACAACAAAATTAGGCAGTTGCTTATATAGTTTCCTATACACAATTCTGCTATTTACTTTACCAAAATCATTTTACTGGAAAATAGGAGTAGGAGAAATCATCATAAGGTAGAAGGTAGAAAGAGTGAGTACGTCTTCAAATTGAAATACTCACTATTTTAAACTAACTTACACATGTCAATCAGCATGCCATTATGTGAACGACCAGGGTCCAATCGTCAGATCCATCATCTATCTATCTCCAAATTACTTTCACCCAACATAGAATGTCAAACACCCTCTTTATAACGCCCATCCATTAATGGGGAAAGAAACGGAGGGAACCTCACGTGTAAATTTGTTGGAAAAGGAGCAATCCTTGATATGCATAGACTTGGATAGATGAATATTACTAAAGTAATCAACAACTTCATACGCAACACTTATGCTGACAACCTAACCTGTCAAACTCAAAATTAGTTGTTCTTTTTATCTTCTCTTGACAATCCAGCAGAAGATTCAAGAAGAAAACTCAAAGGCATTTACAGATAGGTCGGAGGATACACAACGTCTACTTTGTGAATACTAGATTTCATTTTGTCCTAAAAATACCAAGAAATTAAATACAGTCTACCATGTGCAATTCAAGAAGAAAACTCAAGGGTGTTTAGGGTTAGGCTGGAGGGTCTCTACACAACACCTACTTTGTGAGTACTAGATGTTGTTTTGTCCTAAAAATACCAAGAAATTGAATAAAGTCTACCATGTGCAATTTCCTCCAGCAAAGTAACTATTAACCTTTCTCTCTCTCGGACTACACTTTTGTTGATAACATTGACTTGTAAAACACTCTTCTTCCTTCAAATCTTTTAGCTAACAGACTGCAGCCCCTATCAAAACTTTAAATTGAAAAGTTTAATAGCCTCTAAATTTTTAATCGTGTACTTATATTTTTGTCAAAAGTCTCTCAGGGTAATAACTTGATTACAAGTGAATCAATTGACTGTCAACATGCAAGGGCCATGCAACCACCAGATTCAACTACATTAGTGGTAGGGTAGAATAGCTAAAGCAATCTTATTAAAATGTCCCTTTAGTTTTTTAGCAGAGATCAAGCATGAGGGTAATGCATTAGTCTTGAAAAATTGGGATGGAAGATTGCTACAATAAAATCTAGACCATAAGAGGCATCCAAGAGCAAATACATCGAGTAATTGTCAAAAGAAATTGCCATAATAAGCAAGATTAAAGAATTTAAAGATATCACAAAGAAAACAACTTTCAAGAAACTGGAATTGAATAGAAACTCAACTCTAACTGAAACTTCAAAATTCATACCATTTAAAAAACAAAATAAAAGCAAACCCACATAATCATGCAGACCATCACTGAATACATGAACAGCAGATATGTCAACTATATTACCAGGGAGGGAAGGGGACTTAGGATGGTGTTGCAGCGGGATGAATACTGAGTACTGGCCCACTAATCAGCAAAAACAGTCAAATGAAGAAGAAAAATTAAGAACAGATGATGATGGTGAGGAGGGGGAGGTAGAGAATGAGGAGTCCTGATACACATGGGAAGCACAACTGACTAGCATGCGGTATGAAGTATGCCAAACTCATTACAACAGAATCCACTCTTTTCAGGATCTATCCAAGTCCATTTCCCCATGTTTCATTACCTTAAGATGATGCATTTAACTGCCCATTGCAATCTAAAAATGTCATTAGCCTGTAATTTAGGTTGCAATGGGCAGTTACATGCAATTGATGCGTTGGTAGCCTGTAATTGATGCAATAGACATCAATCTCTGTAGGTTAACTCCCTATCTTTAGAAAGATTAAAAAAAAAAATGGTCAATTTACACCATTTTGCCTACCAACCAACAGAGATAAGTGTCTTCTATTGTAGTTGCAGCAAAAACTTGAGTATTCTCCAAAACCATAATTAACTGGAACTAGCACCAGGATTTATTAAATGATGACAGGACACTGGAACTACAGGATATAGATTCAATTGCAGAGACTCACATGCCACACAAAAGGTAACAATGGAAAAGGAAGGAATAGATTCACAAGTCTTCTAAAGGCTGGATAACAGACTCTCAGACAAAGCATTGCAGTAACTGATTATATCGACAAGTTGCAAAATGCATACAAGAAAAATCTGAACTTCTCAGAATTATCGAGTAGAGAAAAAATAATAAATCCAAAACAAGATTTAAAGAGACCAAACCTCCTCCCAAAGTAAAATATATAACACACCAAGAACTACGCAAGGAACAATCCACACACCTATGAAACAGAATAAGGATGCTTAACAACATCACAGCCATAGTATGTACAAGAGATGCATACATCAGATTATAGATAATGCATCATGCATCTCATACAGAGAAAATAACAGTAAAGTAAACCAAATGCAAAAAGAATACAATAAGGAGCCTCGGGGTTTAGCAATCTTCAAAACATCAGAGAACATCACAGCCGCAGTGTATATATCGGATAACAAGTAATACGCCAATCGTCTCATAAGGCAAAGTCCAGTAGAAGCAAAACTATATGCAAATATGCACCATTTTGTTTTACCTCCTGCTGAACACAACATACAACATGCCTTGATTTTAACAGCAAGGATGCATTTACCTTCTGCTCGTACTGAGGCTCTTCACTTTCTACCTGGACAGGCACTGTGACTGGGACCTGAAAAGGCACATAATTCCCAGAAGCAGCTGCAGCAGCCATATCGACCGGAGCTTTCATCTCCGGCGTCGTCGTGAAGTAATCGGATGCCATTATCTTATTCAACCGCTCCCTCAATGACGCATCTGCGATTCAAACTTCACTGATAAGATACCCAAAAACCAAAAAAACGCAACAAAATCATGATCAAAGACGCAATCGGGCAAAAAGATGTACAAGTAACAGAAGAGTCGGGCTCGATCGGCTCGTCGGAATTGGCGATCCATTGTGTGGCGTGGTGAAGACACTTCTGCAGAGCGTTCTTGTGCGACAAGCTGGAGTCGGCAGGCCTCGAGATCAAGAGGCTGCTCAACGTCGCAATCAAGTCCAGGTCCCGCTCCTTCAACAGATCGGTGGCCTCGTCCGTCACGTAGTCGTAAGTCAAGCAGCAACCGCGCTCGTGCGTCCTCGTCAGCATCGTGGAAGTGTAATCGCTCTGACAGCTGACGGCGAACATCGAGCCAAAGTAGAGCAGCTTCAGCACATCCTTCACGACGGCATCGCCGCCGTCCCCCGGCTCCTGCTCCTCCTGCTGCTGCGGCGGCGGCGGCTGCTTCTCGGCAGCGGCGGCGGCGGGGGCGTCATCGTCGCAGGGGAGGCGCCGGGCGACAAGGGAAAGCTCCTCCTGGAGGGCGGAGGAGAGCTGGGGCCGGAGCTTCTCGAGCTCGTCGATGGAGGCGAGGACGGAGGGCTTGGAGCGGAGGACGTCCTCCTGCTCCTTGTTGATGGGCTTGCCCTGGGCCACGGACTCCTCCATCTGATGGATGCGGTTGAGTTTCTTGCGGAGGGCGCGGAGGCGCTTGTTGATGAGGCTGACGACGGGGCCGTCGGTCGCTTCGGAGGGAGGGACGGGCGACGCCATCGCGCGGTGGTCCGGCGAGAGGGGGAGGAGGTTAGGGTTTTAGGGTTACGGCTGCGGCTGCGGCTGCGGCTGCGGCGGCGGCGGCGGCGGTGGTGGGCGGCCACCGAGAGCGGCGGACGATTCGGGTGAATGGAGGAGGAGGAGGAGGAGGAGGAGTGCGAGACAGTGGTTGAGGAGGGGTTTTTATGTATTTCCGGCTCCTGCCACTCCAGCCTTCGAGATTTATCTCTTTATAATTTATTTACTTAGACTTTCATTTTATCTAGTCGCAAAATAGGTAATTCCAATATATATATATATAGATGGAGATGAATTTAGGAAAACCTAAAATCTTCTCTTTATGGCAGAAAAAATGATTATAACAGAAAATTGTCATTATGTAGTGAAAAAAAAAAATTCCTAATCATGTTAATTATATGTTATTCAATTCATTTTTTTTTTTTTAAAAGTAAAGTAAAAGAAGATTCTCAAACAGAGTGTTCTTTGAAAAAAATTAAAAAAAGGCAATGATACGTAAAACTGAACAATTGCAAGCAAGCATAGTTAATATTACGCTCTAATAATTATTCCAACTTAATTGCATGTTATATTGTCATGGATTATAAATAATTGTTTGCTATGTAATATGGTTATAACATATAGTATTTTTACAATATAATTAATCAAACTATTAAACGGGTTTATAATCGATATGATTAATTATCATGTACGGTAATAAAATGCATTATGGGAATTTCAGTGTTGTCTTCTAATTCAATTGCAAGACAGCTAGAAAACTGAAAAATCAAAAGATACCACTTCTATATTTATTAATAACGTGAAAGCCTAAGTTAGCGGGGAAAAAAGGAAAAATCACTATCCTTTTTATTTTAAAGAGACGGAAATGATATTAAAATATAACAAAAGGCAGAGGGCGGTTTTGAATCGCCGGTAAAGCAAGACTGCATGGTCTAAAAGAAGTATAAAAGAAGAGAGCAGGATGCATTTTCCAAAATGAAAAAAAATTACCAAAAACCCCAAACTTTGTTCAAAGTGATAAATTTACCTCAAGTCTTTTTGTACATTAAAAAACCCCAAACTTTGTAAATTGTGACACATTTACCCAATTAAGGGCATTTTCGTCTTTTTTTTCTGTTTTTTATTTTTCTTTTTTTTTCTTCTCTCTTCCCTCCATTGGCCATGGCGGAGCCCTTGCCCGACGCGGCGAGGGCAGCCCTCGCCGGACACCGGCGGAGGGAAGAAAAAAAAAAAAAAGGTAAAAAGACCAAAATGCCCCTATGATTTGGGGTAAATGTCACACAAAAAATGAAAGTTTAGAGTTTTTGTGTCACGAAAAAAAAAAGTTTGGGGTAAATTTGTTATTTTGGGTAAAATTTGGGGTTTTTGGTGGTTTTTTCCCTTTTCCAAAATGAAAAAAGGATCGAGGAATTCCACAAGAACAAAGTCAAACATGAACAATCTCCAAGATTGCTCTGCGCCGCCGGGAATCGACCGTGTTTGTGTCGCAATTTGAGTCTAATTATGGACCCCATTCGATACAAAGTACATCCACGACAGCCTGCATAAATCGGGCTTTACAGACTTCAAGGGAGTTCTGTCCATCAAGGTCGGGCTTTACAGACTTCAAGGGAGTTCTGTCCATCAAGGTCAGTCTCAAATGAGAGAGACTTCTGGCTTGCTCATCCATCACTTTCTTCTTCAGTTCTGGTCACATCCACCATCCGGACCTGATATTCTTTGCTTATTGTGCAAGTGCTCTGCTCCTGCACAACTCAAATCTTGGGTGGTGTCTGGTAGCTAAGTACCATGATCTTGTGCAGGACAGATTTGTGAATTCAGGGCACAGAAAGGCATATGCAGCTAAACGACTTGGATTCTCCGAAAGTGACAGTAAAACCATAAACATCTACTGACCAAAAAGACGAATAGTTCGCCGGAACAATCCCGTTTTTCTTTTCAGACTAAACCCTCTGCCATAACGAAGCTCGACATCAACCTCCCATGCGAACTAGAACTGAGCCAAAATCATTTTCCAATGATATAAGTTGGTTGGGTACAGAGTCACACCCCTGTTACATGCTGCAGATACACGATCAATCGCAATATCTCAAGCCATATATGATTTGAGATAGCACTGTACATCAAAAGATTAAAGAGGAAATTTTTTATCTGCTATGACGAACTTTAACTTCCGTATAATTCAAGCTGCATAAAGTTAATAAACTGAAGACTTTGGAGCCCCGTACGAGCATGAGAAGCATTTATCCACAATACATAGTGATACATGATTTCAATATAATCCAAATCTGGCCTGTGCCAACTGCACTGCTCCACCTGAAGTTAAACATTTCTTGAAGCATAAGATAGGTCTAGTTTATACGAAGTCCTCCTTACATGCAACTTGGCAGCATTAGAATCAATTGCAAGTAAAGAGTTCAGTAAATCTACCAAATACATAGGTAAATGGACTATGTCCTGTTCACCGTCCAAGGGCTTCGATAGTAACAACACTGTTTCCCCCTGTAAACTGCAGCATCAATGGGGAGATTGTCAGTGCTGGAAAAATAGCGAGGATCAAAATCAAACCTGTGATTAAATGAGTATGAACCTGCCACCATCCCTATTTCAGTCTTTGTCATTCCCACTTAACTTCCACAGTGTTATCTACCACTAAATTAATGAATTGATCCAACCACGGAATGTTCCAATAACCATCTTGTTTGCATTAAGGCTGACTGCAGAGAAAAGAACAGTTACTTCTACTTTATTATTGATATCTAAATGAATCAAATCAAGCCATGAAAAAGGATCCCTAGTCTCCCATCAATAAATTTTCATAAGTAAGTGGCCAAATGTACCAAACCTTCCGACCAAAAAAGAATCCAAACACGTGGTTGTTGAACGGGTGATCACAACGTAACCAGTTCAAACTGATCTCCAAATGCACACCAGGCTCTCAGCACAATTTTCATCTATCCACAGAGTTAGTTCAACATTCCAACACATGCTGCAGATGAAACACATGCACGTACCAACAAACCTCAGACACCGAATCAGTTACATGAAGAAGACAGTAAAAAGTTAGGCAATCAAGGCAAATTACTCTTTGGAGTTCGCATCTGAAGAACAAAACTATACAGATCAAGACCACAACTTCTTTTCACAAGCAAGATCAACATTAACGAATCAAGATGCAGTACATGCCAAGCAGATCAATAAGCATCAAGAACATCAAGCTAATATGCATTATACAAAGTGGTGCAAACAGCTCATTCGCCCCAGTAGAATCTCATAAGCAAATCCAACGGGCTACACGAAATTTAGACTATAAAGTTAAAAAGTAACTCATACCATGCAACATTGGAGTTCGATAATTCTTTATCAGTGAACTATTACGAGATGCAAGGCAACTGAAGTGATACACCACATTGGATAATTCCATTCATAACATCAAACATCGCGTCATTAGCCACAAAAGAATTAAAGGCAACAAGCAAGGTACTCTGTCCCAATCACATAGAACATATGACTTCAAATTCCCCGATGTTCACGCTGAGGTCTAGTTCTGAAATTGGCTATACAGCTAAATTGAGATCATTACACACAATATAACTCAACGAAACCACTTCTGACGGACAACAATGATTTCAAGGACTTAAAACGCAACAGAAATTGCAAAAAGGAAAAAAGTAGCTCACGAGTTGACCTGCTAATTTTCCTAGCCATTTCATTGGCAATAAGCCTAATAAAGGCAAATTAATAGCTTGGAACGAAGGTTCCAATAGTTTTTGGACAAATGCAAAATATTTATATAATACTTAAATTTATTTTTGGTGCAATCGAGCATCTAAACAATACATTTCTTTTCATGAATTGGTCTGTTATCAGAACCATGGACCATGTCCTTGATTAGTAAAACCAATCATAGTAAGTTGTCGTACTTAGTGAATCTTAGGTAACTGAAACAAGGCTATTTATCAAAACTGAAGAAGAATACTGTCATTTCAGAGCATGGCTACTTGAAATTCCAATATCTTAACAGACAAATCACCTGTCTAGTGAAAATTGTACAGTGGAGGTAATTATTGGCCCAAATGAAGCTCTATTCATGGACAAAATAACAAATGGCTTGGACAGTTCAATGGTCTTTGAGATTGTTTCTTCTCTTCAGCAACTAGCACATTTAACAGGTGCCACTATACTGGTTTCGCCCTTCTTCAGCCTGTGCCAGAAAGATTTGATCTTTTTGATGACCTTATTCTGATGGCTGAAGGGAAAACTGTGTACCAAGGCCCTCATGACCGAGCTCTGAAGTTTTTTGAGAATCGTGAATCCAGGTGTCCTGAAACACTGAACAGATTGTGCACTGCAAGTTTGCTTCCTTCATTGACCATTTGTTATGTTGCCTATTGACATGCAGGTGCGGGTCATATCAAGAAAAGACCGAGCACATTATTAACAGCATCCAGGGCTACCGTCAACATGTTATGTAAAAAGTTTGAGGAATCTTATTGTGGGACAAAGCTAGATCTGGACCTTTCAGATACATTAGATAGGTCCAAAAGCCACAAAAATGCTCTTTCTTTTAATGTTTACTCTTTGTCTAGATGGGAACTCCTTAAAGCATGCTGGAGAGAGAACTTCTTCTCATGAAAAGAAATTTTTTGATCTATGTTTTCGAATCAGTACAGATCAAAATAAGCTCTCATCCATCTCTAGCAGCTTTTATGATGTATATCTCTTTCCACGTCTATGCCTATTATAGGGTAATATCTAATCTCCCTAATTCCATATATATAAAGGAACTTTACAAGTTGATAGTTGTCTTTTCATCATACAGCTTGTTTCAATGCATTTATCATGATGACCGTATTCTTGCGAACTCGGATAGGAATAGATGCTTTTCATGCCAACTACTATGTGCGCTCTCTGTTTTGCATGCTAGTCAAACTCCACATTGATGGATTTCCAGAATTGGCATTGACTGTTTCGAGGCTCATAGCCTTCTATAAACAAAAGGAGCTGTACTTTTACCCTGCTTGAGCTTATGCAATTCCAGCATGTATACTGAAACTTCCTCTTTCACTGCTGAAGTCTGTGGTTTGGACATCACTGACATATTATGCGATTTGATACCATCCTAGCGTTGGCAGGTAAGTATTAGCATGAGAGTTCTTCATTCCTTACCTCCTAAACTTCTGTTACATTGCAACATCATTTGTAAATTTTACTGCCATTTTACTCAAAAGTCATGGCTTTCATTGTTTTCAGCTTATTAATGCAGGTTCCTCCGCTGATTACTACTTTACTCTATGCACTTTCCTCAAATTCATGTTCCATTTTCTGGCCTCAATCTTTCAAACTGTGGCTGCTTCTGTCACAGCTGGTACTGTTGCATTACTAATCTTGTTGATGGTTTTGTTGTTCCAAAACATAAGTATGTTAAAATCTTGCTTCAGTTTGATCTTGGATGAATAAGTGTGGCTTAATATTTGCTTTGTTGCTGCAGCCTCTATGCCTGCTTGGTTGAAGTGTGGTTTCTGGGTCTCTCCACCAACATACAGAGAAATCGGACTTTCTGCCAATGAATTTCATGCCCCACGATGGCAAAAGGGAGGGCCTTGCAGAGTACCTCCAAATACAAGAAGCCACTTTAGTTGCAGAAGTACTCGACCCATTTAATTCTAGAAAAGTATATTGATATGCCGGTGCTGTTGGTTAGCTAAACTAACTTGGCTACTAAGTCATTAGGATACTTTGATTGCATTTATAACTGGTGGAAAGTAGAAAGTTTCAATTAAATTCAAGTAAATTATAAGTACTCTTATACAAGACTAAGTAGTCTCTTGGTACTAAATCACGCACATGCGTTTTGGTTAATGCTTGCTGTGACCAACTGTTGCCTCGGGATATTATACGGATTTAATGTGGTGAATCAGGGAAATGACCATTTGTGGTTGGTTTGATCACACAAAATGAATCCAGAAGACAATACACTCGGCTTGTACTGATGGAGGCAACCAAAGTTTGACTTTTGCATACAAACTACATGTAAGGCTCGACATGGTGGATGGAAAAGGTAAGTTACAGCATGAAAATGAGCTGAAAGATGCTGCAGGTCAAGTCACCCGATCAAGGAACACAAGTAAACAGTCCGATCCACTTGCACACGTTGTTGGATGCACTTGCGCTCCCCCTACTTGAGATCTCTGGTCAGAAACAGCACCAAGTTCACTCCCGCCCTGAAGAATGCTAGTGTTGTTGGCCTGGATTTGCTGCAGCAGATTGAGATGAACAACTGACACCATGACACGAGAATATTTTAGTACCAATCATCACATTGAACAGTAACATTGCTTCTCATAAGTGAAAACATAACGGTCAGTCTAGGAAGAGGCTCGTCCACTTCCATCCGCCGGTGCTTGCCTTCTCGATAACAATGCCCTCATCCTTGAATGGACCTGTGTTTTCCTCGCTGCCATAATTTTCCTCCACGTGAAAAATCTTCTTCTCCATCATTGGCATTGTCTTCTCTAGCCTGCAGCTAGATTTGCAAAAGGAAAATAAGTAAGGAGCCTAGAGCAAATTCGAGAATTAAGAGTGCATATGCCTGTGCATTCGTGCGCACGCACCTAGTCTAATATTTACATGCTGCAAGGTGACTGAGTAAATCACAAGAAACAATAGCCAGAAGGACATGCTCAACACAAGCGTGTGCATGGACATACACTGTACTTTTCATGTGATCAGGAATTCATGCTCTAGTCGAGTTAGATAGAACTGTACAAACCTTTTGCCAAGCCTTGATGTTGAAATTGCATGGCCTTATGGTAGAGGTCGGAGGTTCTTCTCTCTGAAAAGAGCTTTTAGCTAGTCTCAGATGAGTGAGACATATCCGATGAACTAAATAGCCAAAGAAAAGACATCAAAGGAAAGTTTTCTTACCTAACGCTCAACGAACACTAGCAACATAAAAAGAAAAAGGACTGAACAAACACATGGCTGGCACCCTCAGCAAGTCACACAAAGATTCTTGTGTCATGGTGTCTGTTGTTCATCTCAATCCGTTGCAGCGAATCCAGGCTAGCCACACTAGCATTCTTCAGGGTGGGAGTGAACTTGGTGCTGTTTCTGACCAGAGTTCTTGAGCAAGGGAATGCAAGTGCGGCCAACAACATGAGCAAGTCAGACCAGGCCGTTTACCTGTGTGCCTTGATCGGGGCCTTCCTCAGCGACTCGTACTGGGGATGTTACTTGAGCCGCACCATCTTTCAGCTCATTTTCATGCTGGTAGTGGTAACCGACCTTTTTCATCTACCATGCCGAGCCTTGCATTGAGTCTGTATGCAAAAGTTGAATCAAACCGACCACATATTAAGAAACCATGGCCAACAGATGTTTTTGCACTGCGAATGGTCATCCCCACGATCCACCTCATTAAGTCAGTATAATATCGCCGTGGCAACATTAGGGCACAGCAAGTATTAACCAAAACGCATGTACGTGATTTAGCTCTAACAATGCCCTCATGCTTGAATGGACTTGTGTTTTCCTTCTTGTCGCCGTCGTCGTAATTTCCCGCCCAATGGAATCTTACTTCTCTGTCACCGGCATCGTCTTCTCTAGCCTGTAGCTAGGTTTGCAAAAGGAAAATAAGGAAGGAATCTAGAGCGAATTCGAGAATCGAGAGTACTTATGCACATACATTCGCACATACACACCTTAGTCTAAAGGACATGCTCAACACGAGCATGCACATGGACACACACCGCACTTCTCGTGCCATCGTAAATTCATGGTCCAGTCCACAGTTAGAACTGCACAAACCTTTCGCCGAGCCTCGATGTTGAAATCGCGCGGCCTTATGGTTGAGGTCCGAAGTTGTTCTCTCTTCAGAGAGTTTTTAGCTAGTCTGAGATGAGCGGAGACATATTCGATAAACTAAAAATAGCCAAAGCAAAGACATCGAAGGAAAGATTTCTCACCTAACGCTCAAAGGACGACGGCAACGAAAGGAAAAAGATCTGAACAAAACCACGTGGCTGGTAACCTCAGCAAGTCACGGATGAAACTCTATTGGAGTATGCACTCCGTGCGGATGCCTTCATGCGCGGCTCTTGCGTGGTGTCTTCTTGCACGACTATGGCGTTGCGTACTTTGCTTTACGCAGGTGATGATGATGAACTTCAAAATCAAGGACACGCGGTTGGTGCCAAACGAAGAAAGGACTTACAGTCCAAATGGAACGCGAATATGGAAGGAGAGAGCTGGCAATGCAGAAAGTTTGAGGTGAGTTTAACCTGAAAAGGGACGTTAAAATTAACTTTTCACTTATTCATCAACCTAGTAAAGATTTACCGGGGCATACTAGCCCACTGATTTTGAATTTTTTTGTGGCAATAAAATTAATTTGAGGGTAAATATGACACGAGTATATCATATTGATATTTTTGTGACACTATAATTAGTTTGGGTTAAATCATTAAATGCGGCATGAGTATAACAATTTGTGATTTTTTGCGACGTGAGCGTACAATTTTGGGATTTTTTTGTGTCATTTAACCCTATTATGTATGGCAAGGATAAAGTCTATAATTATGTTAATTATTAATTATATAGTTAAAAAATGTGTGGTCATATAAGATTATCAAATAAAGCGTTTTTGAAAAAAAAAAAAAAAGTTAGCTACAGGTAAAACTAGAACAATTGTAATATAAATACTATTAGACTTTAATAATTATTTTCAAATAATTGTATGTTATATGGTTACGGATAATGTATGATTCATCAGTATATATTGTGGTTACAACATCCATTATCATTAATATAATTAATCTAAATGTTAATTACCTGGAAAATTCCAATTAAAAATCCAAAGTGCTCTCATTTCCTCGAATAAAGACATAAAGTAGATATTATTTCAAATAAGAACATAAAGTGATCATATTAATCTCAAAGAAGAGCCTGAAGTAGTTATGGCTATTTCAAATAAGTGTCTAGCCTCGCCAACTGATTAGTTTAAATTATGTTTAGACGAAAATATCCCTAATTACTTAGAATTTTTTGCCAACCGGTGAGACTATATATTTATTTGAAACAGTCATAATCACTTCAAACCCCTTTTTTTAGACTAATATGGTCATTTTAAGCCATTATTTAAAATAATGTCCGCTTCAGACCCTTATTTAAAAAAAAAAAAAAATAAGGTACTTCAAACCCTTATTTGAAATTCTCCCACTATAAGACGTAATAAAATATGCTTATGACATAAGTAATGCAGAAAATTATTTGATTAGCAGTATTGCATGACATTATTTTTAAGACGTTATTAGATTTTTACGCTATTGACAATAGTATGAATATACTAGCTACAATTACCACCCTAAAGACATTTGCCTCTTTTCAAAATACAGATTGTCTAGTTTATATGATTATACATAATATTCAATTAAAGAAATAATTAATGCTCATTTTCCCCTTAAATTTTCTATATCATGTTTAATTATTGTTGGAAATCTTTGCACCGAGACTCGACCGTATTTGTATAGCATACGCATCTAATTCTATAGACTCAACTAGGTTCATGTAGCACATGCATTTGATTCTAATTCCAACCATATTCCATATGAAATACATGCACAACAGATTATGTAAAACCGAGTTGTATAGAAAGCAAGATTAGACAAGCCACAGGTCACCAAATAGCTTGCTGCTTCAAGGGAGTTATGTTCTTATGTTCTTATGGGAGGTCACAAAGGAAAAGTACTAAAAAAATTATAAACATATTATATTAATACCAATTCAGTCATAAACCATTTCAATTTGACCAATTCGATTATAAATATCTTTACATTGGTATGAATTTAATCATAAACCTTTCGAACCAATTCAATCTTAGCATTTTTCATATTGATACTAATTCAATTCATTTAGTTTTAGCCAGGTTGACAATGACGTGGCAATTTTTTTTAAATAATTTTTTTATTTCTTTAAATTTTTATTTATTTTTTTTTTTTTTTCATGTTTGGCAGTGGCTTGGTTAAGGGAACCCACTCTTTTCTTTTTCCCTCCTCCTAAGATCCCCGCAATGACCAATGAGGACGAGGCTCTAGTGAGGCTCATTGGCTACTAGGCAAGGTTCACAAAGCCCTCGTCAGCCACAATAGGGGAAGAAGAGCGAAAAGAAAGAAAAAGAAAAAAAACTTTTAAAAGATTTAAAAGATTGTCACATCAACGTTGGCCGGACAGTCAACATCCACATTAGTGCCGACTGACCAAAGTTGATTGATTACACTGACTCGATACCAATGTCAAAAGGTTTAAAAACCGAATTAGTCCAATTAAAAGATGTAGAACTAAATTAGTACTAACGCAATAGATAACTTTTTTGGCATTTTTTCCAAGGTCACAAAAAAGAGAGACTTCATCTAGCTCTTCATATTTGTTTATGTAACTGTTCATTCCAGCAGTGAAAATAAGCATCAAGATCTTGCGCAGTACAGACTCATTATCTCAGAGCACAAAAAGGAATATGCAGCGAAACAACTCAGATTCTCCCTGAAAGTACAGCAATAACCTAAAACATCTACTGATCAAAAAGACAAATAGTTCACTGGAATAATTTCATTTCTTTAACCTAATGAATCTAACGGTTAGATTCTAACCTCATATCCAGGCTAAACCTTCTCCATTATGAAGCTCATATCACCAATCGACCACTCCTACAAACTAGAACTGAACCAATATCATTATCCAACGACATGAGCTGGTTGGGTAGAGACCGATTTCACATGCCACAGACATGTGAATCATTTGCAGTATCTCAAGCCATATATTTAGATATAAATACCATAAAATGAAAGATAAAAGAGGAAACTTATAAGTCAGCCTGACGAATTTGAACTTCTCTCGAATTCAGTCTAATTCAAGTAGCATAATGTTGATAAACTGAAGACTTCCCAACACTGTACGAGACAGTGAATAATTTGGTCACAATGTATAGCGATACATAATTTCATTGAAATTCAAATCCGGCCTGCGCCAAGTGCACTACTCTGTGAAGGTCAATATTTCATGAAGCATAATATAGGTTGAGTTTATACAACATCCTCCTTACACGCAGCTTGGTAGCATCAGAATCAACTACAAGTAAAGAGTTTTTTAAATCTACCAAATACTATGTCCTGTTCACAGGTTCGAGAGCTTCCACAGTTACAACACTGTTTCCCCTTATAACCTGCAGCATCAGTGGTGAGATCATCGGTGTTAGCAAAAATGCAAGGATCCAAATTAAAATTGAAATTCAATTAGTATGAACCTACCACCATCCCTATGTCATTCTTCTCATTCCCATTCACTTCGACAGTATTATCTACCACTAGATTCATGAACTGATCGAACCCACGGAGTGTTCCAACAACCATCCTATTTGCGTTAAGCTTAACTGCAGAGAAGAGAACAGTCAGGTCTACTATCTTATCGATATCTGGATGACTCAAATCAAGCCATGAAAAGGATCCCTAATCTCCATCAATGAATTTTCATATATGCAAACCGCCAATGTTACCAAATGTTTCAATAAAAAAGAAAATATACAAACGCATGCGATTTATGAACAGGTAATCACTAGAACTGTTCAGACAAATCTCAGAATGCACACCAGACTCTAAGCACGATTTTCATCTTCCAAAGACAATAGTTTGACATTCCAACACATGCTACAGATGAAACACACGCACAAACCAATGAACCCCACACACCAAAATACTCATATGAAGAAGATAGAACATAATTAGGTAATCGAAGCACGTAACTCTTGGAGTTCACATCTGAAGAACGAAACGATACAGATCAAGGCCACAGCTTCTTATCATAACCAAGACCCAACATTGACAAGTCAAGACGCAGTACATGCCAAGCAGCCCCATTGCTGTCAAGGATACCAGGTACTGTGCACTATACAAAGGGGTGTGAACAGCTCATTTTCCCTAACCGAATCTCATAAGCAAATCCAACAGGCTACACATTACCTAGACTGTAATTTGAAAGAACCCATATCACACAACATTCGAATTCACCCGTCTCTTAATCGGCAAACTATCATGAGATGCAAGGCAAATGACTCCAGACAACACCACATTTGATAATTTCACCCATAGCACGAAACAACATCGCGTCTTTTGCCACAAAAGGAATTAGAGGCAAAAAGCAAGACACCGTCAAAATCACATAGGACATATATGACTACGAAATCCCACGATGTTCACGCTGATCTCTAGTTCTAGAACCGGCTACAGGGCTAAAAAATTGAGCTCGCCGCACGCGACTTTAATCCACGAAACCACCTCGGACAGACAACGACGAACACTAGAACTCCAAAAAAAAAAAAAATACGCCACAGAAATTTCAAAAGAGAAAAAATTGCAACGACTTACTTTGGAGCTTCTTGTCCATGTACCTGAGCAAAGATAGCAAAAGGAAAGCTATGTCAGAGAGGAAACAAGGGAAAGACGTAAAGCAATGCAGAGGAACGAGAGAGAGAGCTTCTTACTTCTTGAGATCCGGTGGCTGGCCCGATCTGCTCATGGTGACGACTTTCGCAGAGATGCGCGGGATAGGCAGAGGGGGGTTTTCGGAGTGGTGAAGTTACAGTGCACGATGCGCTCCCAAAACCCTAGAGCGTCGAAGGATGACGGAGATGATTGACTTTTTTATGCTGTGGTGTCTGCGAAGCGATGTCGTTTCTGGGATCAGCGGCCCATGACGAGTGAAGTCCAGCGTTGAGTTTGGCCCAATACTCCTGAACTTTTCTTCCTCAGATGAACGGCCCATGACAAGCGATCTTTTTCAAAAAATATTTTTGAAAACATTTATTTTCCACAAAATAAGGGAACTTGATCACAAAAAAAAATAAAAAAAAAAATTATCCAAACTCATATGGCTCGGCAAGTCAACTCAACATTGGGGTAATTATCAAGTACTTTGGTGAGAAATCTTTTGCTTTGACTTATAAAAATTACAAAAATAACTTTTTATTTTCCTTTAAAAAAAATTATGCAGACTTCAAAAAAAAAAAATTGAAATAGGTATGTGTCAATCCATGCGTTTACACTCAGGGCATGTTTGCATGTTTGGTAACCACCCAAATAGTGCATGATTCTGATTTTTTGTTCCCGGGAATAGTTTTGGAACAGAATTGCGTTTAATAAAATTTTTGTTTTCAGGAACAAGTTTCTATTTTTTTGTTATCGGAAGTAGATTTGGAATAGAATCAAGAATGAAAAAAAAAAAGTTGATTCTTGTTTTCGGGAACAAATCTAAGAATCAAACCCATATTTTCTTCTTCTTCTTCCATTCTCTCTTCTTCCCTTTTCTTCTTCTTCGTCTACCGTCGCCGCCACCGCCGTTGTCCGCCGCCCACCGCCGCTGGTCGCCGGCAACCGGTCAGGCGAGCTCACCAGGCTAGGGTGAGGTTTGGCGAGCTTGCCGATGGCCAAGCAAGCCTCGCCCAGCCCCGGCAAGGGCTGCTTGGCCACTAGCGAGGCTGAGCCTCGCCCAGTTGCCGGCGAGGCTCGGCCGACAAGGGCCAGCCTCGTCGAGGGCCAACGATGCTCCGATGAGGTTGCTGACCCTCGTCTGGCCGGTCACCGGCGACCGGCGACCCTCCACTTGAAGAAGAAGAATGGGAGAGAGAAAGGAAAAAAAAAAAAATTAAAAAATATTCAAAAATTAAAAGAAATTGATTTGGAACATAATCAATTAGTATAAAGACAAACGTAATTCTATTCTAGAATTAGAAATTTTGGACAATTACCAAACGGCTTAAAATGCTTAGAAATTGTTCCTGCGAACAGAATAAAAAATAATCATTTTTTATCATAAATTGTTCTCGAGAACAAAATCGTTACCAAACACGCCATTATACTCATGAAGCTTCAGTTGCTAAAGATTAAAAAAAAAAATCAAAGTTCATGCCCCATAAAATTTATAAAGTAAAGTCGCTCCAGACACAATTAAACAAAAAAGTTAATTGCATCTTAAATGATTTTCATTCAAGTAAGTTTCCAAATCCCTACCTCTATTTTTCATCAAAATTAAAAAAATCAAACTTCACTAGTATCGTGACCCAATGAAGTACCAAAAATGAAACGAATTTTTCCAACTTTTTCATTTGGTCGTTGTGCTATATTGATTAATGTTGCACTCTATGCTTGATAAGTCCGGCATGGTCCAATATCACAGCACACTCGTGTCACATGACAACCACAGTTCATCGGAGCTAGTGAATAGAAGTTATATTATGATCTTGTTGAGTATCAACTAGTTTGAATCTCCTACTCACTTGATTTAGTTGTGATGGTGCGTCGAATATTTATGGGCGTGTCGTAAAAGGATCATTGGAAGTTTCTAAAGTATAACGGTGTATGTTACGTTGCATTTTCTATGTTTAATTATGACAATTGCCATAATGATGTTATGATGTTTTTTATATTTATTTATTTTTTATATTTAGAAGCATCATATTTTTGTAGGATAATATCATATATAGATATGCCAACACAGACGGTGAGTTTGGCACAAGTTTGCTAAAGGAAATTGACCCTATGAAAGGCCTTTCACGAAATGCATAAAGTAATTCGAAGGCCCACTTGACAAATCCAATGCATTTATAAAGGCCTTTCTCTCAAGACCAATCCAAACAAAGAAAATATTAGGTACCTTAGTGATTATCACGTTGGATTTGCTCTCTCTCTCTCTCTCTCTCTCTCTCTCTCTCTCTCGTTCTCTCATGACCATACTGGTGTTGTCGAAGGCCTCAAAATTCAAAATCAAGGAGGTGAAGCTTTCAGGACTCTCGACTGAACAATCCGCTACTTGCCACGAGCTAGATGAGACCTAGAGGCGATCATCAAGGGTGTTGTGGAGGAGATCGAGAGAAGGGGTGGAATCATGACCAGAGTCGGATGTTCTTCTTCAATCTCTGTGACGAGGAAGAGAGAGAGGTAGGTTGTTACAAAGCAAAGAGAATGTGTGTTTTGGTGATTTTTGTGCTTGAAGATGGAGCAAGAGATTTGAGAGAGGAGAGGGAAAAAGTAAGAGAGAGAAGAGAGAAAATTTGAAAATTTTTGAAATGTGAGACCACGGATGACATATGTCAAACATTAAGTGGATTTGTTCAAATCTAATGTGATTATCACTGAGGTATCTAATATTTTCTCATCCAAACCAGCATCAGCACTCTAGCATTTCGAAGGCATGAGTTAAATGACAAAAAAATGGACCAATCTTGCCGTCGTTATTTTTTCATATTCCTCTTTTACCCTTGAATGTTGCATCATAGCTATTGGCTATTCTCATTGCTCCGAAGGAGTAAACCGTTCTAGATTCCATAAAAATTCCGTTCAAAACCTAAAACTTACCTGTTAAAATAAGTTCCTCATTTTTTTGAACCTAGAACATATCATGCATACCCTAGAATTTGAAACCTATCATGTCACGATTACAGTGTCTATCCAGATTCAACATATATTATTAATTAAATGATTATATTAAATTATCACATTTAATAATCACCACTTACTATTTTTCTTGCTCGCTGCGGCCTTGGGTGGCCGCTTGCCAACCGCCGACTGGCCGCAACCACTGTTGGCCAACCGTTGGCGTGGCCGTCGCCGACCGCCCCCCACCGGCCGCCGCCATCCGATCATTTGCTTTGCCGCCCACAACCCACCGGCTACCCCCGACCCCGATGACCACCACCAATTGCCGTTGCCGCCGCCACGGGACCATCGGCCGCTTGTCGTCGCGCCCCCGATTCCGCCGCAGCCGCCGCCCGCGCACCTCCGGTGGCCGACCGCCAACAATTCGCGGCGACCGATGGGGTGGGCGGCGATCATGCAACGACGAGCGGCGATTAGCGATCGGCCTATGAGCAAGAATAAAAAACAAATAAATACAAAAAATAAAAAATTATACCAAACACATTTCTAATATTTTTATATTTCAAGAATATAAATTTTATATAGTTACTAAACATCTTATTTTACTCAGAAATTATTCCCCGAAGTAAAAATAGAAAAGAAGTATTTCCCGAAAATAAACTGTTCCCGGCCAAATTATTTCCTAGATAAAAATAGAAAATAACTATTTTTGAAAAGAAATTATTCCCGATAAAAAAGCGGCATCATGCATCCTAAATTCCCCTCATCGGCCTCAAGAATGCCTGGTCGTCACTTCACCACATCATTTTGGCCCTTCCCACGCACTTCCAAGAGTGGTCTCCATATCCCCCGTTGACCAACCGGACAAACCCTCGGTGTCTCCTCCCCGTTTGGTCGCATCCGCGCGCACAATGCAAACCGTCAGCCCAATGCATCCCCGCCTCTCGCCAGACCAATAAAAATGCTCGACCTTGATCATCACCAGCTCCTCCCACTCGTCAAGGTTGCTCTGTTAATCACGAGGGGCCTTAATATGTGATCGAATCTCTGGTCATCTGGAATTCCTTTGTGGAGTTCGCTTCGCTCTCGCTGCTCGTTTGGCAAAAGGGTCCGTCGCTTCGAGATACCCCCTACAGGTCGACACCGTTCCATGGAGCTCGAGCGAATCCTTGCTTGAATCTTCGCTCCTCTCCTCGCCTTCTTGGGTCCGGTCAATGGCCGCCTCTGTGTCGGCATTATCTTTCTCTGTCCACAGGACTCGCCCCGCCGGACTCTCTCCTGCCCATGTGGGCGTCGACGAGTCCCGTAAAAGGTTCCCCTTCTCCTTCGGGTCGAGGCCGAGCTTGTCCTTCGCATCTGTGGGTCCCCGCCGCCATTATTTGGGCCCTCTCTTTGCCTACCCTCGTGCTTCCCCGTCGCCGGCGAGGGACGCCCTCTTGGGAGATGGGTTCGCTTCCGCGGCCGAGGAGGAGGGCGATTTGACGATTCCCGAGGAGAGGCCGGTCAAGTTCCTGCTGTGGGTCGTGTTGTGGGCTTCCCTGTCTCTGGCTTGGTTCGCGGCTTCCAAGGACGCGAATGCCGCCGTTGATTCCATCAAAGCCTCGGGCTTTGGCTTGAAGGTCGCCAGCAAACTGCGGAGCTCGGGATGGCCGGACGAAGCCGTGGTCTTCGCGCTCGCGACGCTTCCGGTGATTGAGCTCCGAGGGGCTATTCCCGTCGGTTACTGGATGCAACTCAAGCCTTCACTCCTCACTGTCTTATCTGTCATCGGGTCAGTCTAATTTCATCCATTTTACTTGGTGCACATTACCTCATTCACGTGAATGGAATGTCTGATCTTGTTATTGGTGTTTGCACTGGGCGCCGTATTGAATTCCAAATGTAGCCCCTCTCACTTCATGTAGTCTCGCGCCAACTGCTCGATGAAATGCCGTGGTTAAGATGGATTTTTAAGTAATGAGAATATTTTTTGATAGATGGGGCTACTTTAATCACTGGTATGTCAAGTTCCTCTGTGTTTGTTCTGGATGATATTTGCGCCTCATTGTTGGCTGCTGATGCTTATTCTTTTTGCCTTCCAATCAGTTTGTAACATTTTGTGGGAGAGAGATGCATTTCAGCTTTGGAGATGAAACGCCAGCTACAATCTGACATTTTTTTCTCTTTGGTCTTACTTATTGTAGGAATATGTTGCCCGTACCATTCATCATACTCTACTTGAAGAAGTTAGCTACTTTTCTTGCTAGGAGGAGCCGATCAGCGTCCCGGTTCCTTGAGATGCTATTTGAGAGGGCGAAAGAGAAGGCTGGCCCTGTGGAAGAGTTTCAGTGGCTTGGCCTCATGTTGTTTGTGGCTGTGCCTTTTCCTGGAACGGGGGCTTGGACCGGAGCTATCATAGCTTCAGTTCTGGATATGCCCTTTTGGCCTGCGGTGACTGCCAATTTTTGCGGTGTTGTCCTCGCAGGGCTTCTGGTGAATTTGCTTGTGAACATTGGACTCAAATATGCGATCGTGACTGGTATAATCCTCTTTTTTATTTCCACATTCATGTGGAGCATCCTCCGAAGTCTTAGGAAATCTTTGAGCTCATCAAACTGATGAACACAAACTACTCATTCGATGTTAACGGCATTGAATTCTGTACTCAGTTTTTTGAAGTGGCTGTCTCCCGTTCACTGCCTTTGGTCCAATGTACTGTCACTTTCCTGCTTCAGAAATACTCATCAGGAATGACTAGATGATTTGAAACTGACTGGAGTAAATGAATCCATTCTCTACTTGTTTAAAATGGAGATGTCTTTCAGTAAATGCCGTTTGATTAAACTCGAGCAGCAACCCCCAGTTTTGTTGACCTTAGTTAATATAACTATATTTATTCATCAGTGCCCTTTCTGTTGGATTACATTTAAAAGCGATTTTGCATATGCCCTAACATCAGTGCCCAAGCCAGCACACTTGGTTTCCATGTCTAGGGTGCAAGCGAAGCAAACCTCAGTGTCGTAACGGGAGTTCGTTCTGTATTGGAAAAATTGCACCAGAAGTCCTAAGTTCTTATCATAGGATGCAGTTATATCTAAATGTTTTAATGGGTGCAATCAACTGTGAACTTTTGAAAATTGTAATCAAGTCCTGCTATGCCTATTAGTTGATGTAGTCAATTCCTAAATTTTTATTGAAAAGTGTAGTCAAATCTTAAAACTGTTTCAAGAAAACCAATTTGGGTTGCCACATCAGTAATTTTTTAATACCACGTTGACCCTTCCTTGTATCATCATTTAGAGGACTTAAATTGCACCAATCAATAGTTCTGGAACTCAATCGGACTCCTAAAACTGTATTCCTCATTTCGCATTATTCCAGTTCTGGCAGACAAGCAGGTACTCTTCTAGTTTACTTTCGAATTGGCGGAATTAGGTTCATACCCTCAAGTTGCATCTACTTTCTTGTAATAAGAATATAGGCCAGAAGTTTGTAGTGACGAGACGACCAATGAGCAATAACTGCGTAATCTATGCAGAAAAAATTTGGTAGGAAAACATGAATTTTCCTTCCTGTTCTGACTTCTCAGCTGGCAACATTAATTCCTCCCATTCCGATCATTAATGTGCTCTGTTCACCGAAACTCTCAAATGAAAGAGAATAGATTTTCGTGAAAGGAGAGAAAACTCTATGAGCAGGCTGACTAGAGCTTTCTGGTGTGGGGATTTACATCTAATACCTCTAATAGCCATTATCTATTTGCAGAATGCTACATGATGGATTGTGTGGAGCCTAACAATTGTGCCAAGTCCATTCTTTCTCCTCTTACCAACATCTCTGCCTATATATGCTTAAATGTGTAGCAGGGAGAGCACTTGCTATTGCTAGTTCGTTATGGTCGCTCCATGTTTACTTTCCTTCTATAGCAGGGGTGAACTGTATATTTGAGTTTGGAACTGGCTTGAGAAAGCAACGGCTTGTGAGGCTTTAGACAGGTTCAAATCTGATATCCTGGTATATGTGTACGACCACTCTCGCGGCGAAAAGCTGATTTGCGTCTTCCTCGATAACCATATCGGAACCTAGGATTGTCTTTGTGACTCTGCCTGGAAGGACCAAAGAAGCAGCGAGGAAGTGATTAGAGAAGGCTAGGAACTCTGCAGCATAAACGAGTGATGGGCAACGTCCAAGATGAATCAGATGGATTCTTATGCAATAAAAAAAAAAAGGTAAAATTCCAAAAAAGCGGTCCGAAATGTCCTCATTTCTCAAATGAGGGCCTAAAGTGGACATTGTTGTAAATAAGACCTTGAAGTGCCATCACTTCCTCAAATAAGAGTCTAAATTGAATCTTGTTTCAAATAAATGTCTGAAATGGTTATGTCTATTTCAAATAAGAGCATGAAGTGGTTATGTCTGTTTTAAATAAAAACTTGACTTTCTAATGGTCAAAGATATTTTCATCATTTACCATTTTCCCTTTTTTTCTTTCCTCTTTTTCTTGGTTCTTTTTCTTCCTCTTCGATGGTGGCCAGCCAGACATCAACGATGCCTATAGAGGGCTAGGTGAAGGTCGCCCTCTCCTGATTCAATGAGAGCCACCCATGCCAACCAAAGGCAAAAGACAGCCTCACCTGGGAAGGCAACCCTCGCCTTGGGGGAGGCCACCCCTCATGGCCATCCGCGAGATCAGCCATCACCAGCCCTAAGCGAGACCACCCTCGCCAGATCTGGCAAGGGTTGGCCTCACCTACCCCAAGCGAGGGCTCGACAACCCTCATCAGCAGCTGGTATGGGCTTGTAGGCCCTCACCCATTGCCGACGAGTGCTTGCAAGCCCTCGCCAGCAAGCACTCGCCGGCCCTTGCTAGCGGCCGCCAACCAACATTAGGAAAAAAAAAAATTGGACGAAAATGCCCTTGGACAATCGGAAAATTTAGCCGGCCGGCAACCGATAAGGTCAGCCCCTAATTTGAAATAATCATGACTACAACCAATGCCACTTTAGGCTGTTATTTGAAATAAAATTCACTTGAAACCCTTATTTAAAAAATGATTACATTTCGAGTCTCTTTTTGGAATTCCTTAAGAAAAACCTCAAAATTATAAATTGGGATTAACTTAGAGAGACAGAGAGAGAGGTCTGGTTTTGGCACAAGAGTTTTAAAGATTGATTGTTTCTAATTAGTAGATTTATGCTTTTCGTTATCAAATCTTGCGATACACACGTGTTGACTTTTCTTAGGCGAAATGCTTTAAACTATGTGAAATCAACTTGAGGGTGAAAGCCGAGGTTTCTTACCTGTTTCATTTTTTTTCATTTTCCTGATATACCGACGAAATGAAATTGTTGATCACCCAGAGTCAGGTACAATGCCATGGCCATACCGAGTTGGACCGCCAAAATGAAAGATGATAGCATTGGAAACAATTCTTGTTGCTAACAGGGCAAGAACAGCTACTTGCAATGCCCATTAGCGGTGAAGTTTCTTTAACTCGATCAATGACCAATGGTGAGAAGAGAGGCGGTACTGCTATTAAGATTGACTTTTCAATTGGCCTCGGAAGAAATTCCTAGACGGTACGCAGTAATTGGAACTTGGGCACTTTTGATTCATATTAGTTTGATTAATCTCAACTTGCAAGGACTTTAAAAGTGATCACTTGTTAGGATGGAAGAATGGAGATGGAGAAAGAAGGGGAAAAAAATAGATCACGAGGCGCCTATGCAGAAAATTCTGTGTAGCTTTTCGAATCCCTCCAATTCTTCCAGATATGGATGGATTTGAAGGGATCTGTGCGATAATAATCAAGATTTTCTTCCTTTTCACAGACACCCTTATTTTATCTTGAGTTTTAAGACCACTGACATTTAAAGATACTTCGGTCACTTTGCATGCATTCCCATTCTTTTCCCTCCTAAACTTGCATAACGGAGAAATGAAAGAACTGAAACAGCTAGTAAACGTCACACTTCTTTTGTGCCTTGGTCATAGTTTACAATCATTAAAGATGTTTTGAATTCGGAAAGTTTGTGCGTTTGGTACGAAATGGAATGAAACTGCATTTGCTTGGTTTATGCAGGAATGGATGCAAAAATTATTCTTAATTTGATGATTGGAAATAAAAAAATCGTGGGAATAAAGTGGAAATGAGATTTCAAGCAATTTAATATAGGTTTTACTACGTAATAAAATCAAATCCGTGGATACATAACTATACTTTTACTAATCTACCAATCATTCATTTAAAATCATGAATACTAAATTGAACAAACAATTATAAACGAAATAATTATTCTATGAAGAGCTATGACAATACATTATATTTTTCATATTTTATTGTCGTTGTCATTACTAATACCAAGCATCGGTTTCTCGATGTTAAGGAAACCGGGCTTGGAGATTCACCTTAAACCACACCCTAGATCCCGACCCGAAATTAAAAATAAAAAAATTAAAATTAAAATTAAAATAAAAATACACACTCGAGATAGAGTACATGCATGTTTGATAACCTTTTTAAGTGCTAAAAATTTGAAGCGTTTCGTCACTTAACAAGACTAATTTTGTTTGATAATACCAATTAGTGAGTCCCTATCAAAACTTGACACAAAGGAACATTCAAATGCTAAAACTTAAGAAAGTGACACTTAAATACCAAAATCATAGTAAAATGGATCAGTTAAGTGCCAATAGCGAAAAATTCTGACTAAATTGTGTACATGGCATTTTCCGACAACGTGCTTTATTGAAATGGCAAATAATTATTAAAAAAAACATGTGGACAACAAAATGACGTTGCCCCATCCACGTTGGCTTAGGCAACCTAAATAACATCATTTTTCCTTAGTGCTAAACGATGTCGTTTAAATTATTTTTTAGCTTAATCAAATTTAGCTATCGCCGCTCTTCTCTCCATTCATACTCACGCTCACACTGACACCCTTCTCTTCATCGCCGTTCATGCTCATTGAGTTGCCTATTGCTCGCCATCATCACTCACCCAGGTTTGTCCTCTTATCCTCCTCTCCTATGGTGAAATTAGGGCTCAAACTCATCTATTAGGGCTTTGATGGAAAATTTAGGGCTCAACTGGAAAAATGTGGGGATTAGCCAGAAAATGTAGGGCTTGGATGGTTTTTTGATGTGTGATTCAAAGCTCAGATGTGGTTATAGAACCCTATAGGGGTTCAAATTGTCAATTTAAGTCTCAGTCTCAAAATGTAGGACTCGAGCGGGGGCAAAGTAAGGCTCCTATGCTATTGTGATGTGTGATTTAAGGCTTGGATGTGGTATTGTGATGTGCAAAGGCAATTTTTAGAGGTTAGATGTGAATGTGATATGCGATGGTGATTTTTAGGGCTTAGAGTGGTTGTCGTAAGAACCTCTGGTCATTTTTTTAAAATCAAAGTGTTAAAATGGATGTTGTGGGGATCTATGATTGTTGTGGGGTCCTTTGTTTGTTGGTCGATATTTTAAGACAATGCAAGATAATCAATGTGGTTGTCGTGTGGAGGCATCTTGTCAATGTGGGAACCTTTGTTTATCGTGAGAGGCATCTTCTCAGTAAATTGTCTGACATGTGCATCTCTTCTCTTTTCTTTAATAAAGTTTATGAGAGTGTGGGGCCTCCATGTACAATTGTCTATTGTCCTTTGTGGATATGATTCCAAAAATTAATTGTTTTCTTCCTTGGTTGTAGAAATGGTTTATGATAAGGATTATATTGATATCATTATATGCTACAGTGAGGATTTTGCGATTGGGGAGAATGAGTGAATATAAGGGAAGAAATGAGGGCATTGTCTTTGTCGATGTAAAGAAAGCATCTTATTGGACTTGTTAGGGATATAGTGACCTATTTGCCATGTGTGGTACATAAGTTGTTGTATTGTGTTCTCCAAAATGGCTTGAGAGATGGTTTGAGAAGTTTAAAAGATGATAATGATTTTAGGGATATCATGTACCATTATTTTCATGGCAAAGAGGTGAAAGTAGACATTGAATACAATAGCTAGGAGCCAAAAGAATGGTCCAAGAAACCACATGCGAGAAGAATGGCCAACAAATCATAGGTTCCTAAAAGTGACGCTCCCCTTTGAACAAGAATGGCTCTTAGGAAAAGGTTAAGACAATATGATTATGACATTTATAGAGATGAGCATATTGGAATAGTCATTCTTAATGTAAGTTTTATTAGCTGGATTTAATTTAATTTATAGTACAAACTTTTGCTGATAATTTAGCTGTCTTTTTATAGACTGGGAGAAGTTCGAAGGTTCTTATATGTTAAGGCCTAACTTAAGAATCAACGAATGCGCCAACAAAGAAAAAGACATCGACTACGCCGACAAGAAAGAAGAAGAACCCATTTATAGGTCCATTTGAATTAGTTTAGCCTAGGAATGACAGTTGCAACTCCATCGAAATCAATTCAGCTTGGGGCAATTACAGCTCCATTTGAATCAGTGCATCCTAAGACAATTGAAGAAGAAGTTGCATGTCCATTTAGAAAGAGTGAAAGGTCCATCAAAAGGAGCACGGACAAGGGGGTTATGCATGTTAATTGATGAGATGGGACGGGATAAGGTTTGTGGAGCTCATGAGTCAGTTTTGTTTATAACTTGATATGGATGGTTTTTTTCTTTTAATTTTTCATCGAGTTTGTGAGATTTAATTTCAATATCGATGGAACAATCTTGTTTTTTGCCATTTTTTTTGCCTTTTTCATTTTTTTGGATTTTGCTTTTACTTATTGCTACTACCGATGCTATGGTGGTGGTTGAGATGCTAATGTGGCTGGTGGTGGCGACTAGTATTGGTGAGTCTATTGTGGGAGTTGAGTAGACAGCCCATGCTGCACCTAGTGCACGTGTGCAGTGTGCGCATCTTACACCATGTGGTGCTGGTGTAAGCTAGTGCAAGGCTCAACTTGCACCAGCACCTTCCGTAGCAAATCCACCACTAGTATAATGGCTATTAATGATGGGTTTATGGTGATGACTGGATGTTCGTATGGTGGTTGGGGTACTGGTATAGCTGCTAGTGGTGACTAGGTGTTGATATGGTGGCTGGGGTGCTGGTTTAGCTGGTGGCGGCGGCTAATAATGCATAGTAGTGGTGGGTTTGTTGTGGGGTTTGAGTTAGGGCTCATGCTACACTTGATGCAAGTATGCAGTGTGCACATCTTGCTATTAGTGCAAGCTGGTGCAAGGCTCAGCTTGCACCAGTACTTTCTGCAACAGACCCACAACTAGTACAATGGCTAATGGCTGCGATGCTGGTGTGGTGGCTAGTGGTGGCCGATGATGCTTGGTGGTGGTGGGTCTGTGATGGGGGTTGGGGGCTCGTGCTATACTAGGTGCAAGTGTGCAGTGTGCATATCTTGCACTAAGTGGTGCTAGTGCAAGCTTATACAAGGCTTAGCTTACACCGGCACCTTCTGCAGTAGCAGACCACTAGTGGTGGCTCAAGATAGTGGCGTGTGGCTGGTGGTGGTTGGTGCAAGTTTTAGAGGAAATATATAAAAATTGACACTTAAATGATCACATTTTAAAAAAATTTAGCACTTTCACTTTTAATCACAAGTAACACTTATGTGATCACTTTTAATAATAATTTGACACTTAAGGGGGTGCATGATAACCAAAATTTATGTTCCAGAAATGATTTTTCTATTCCGACCAATTTCGAAGTAAACTTGTTTGATAACGCTTATCAAATTTTCTATTTCTAGAATAGGTTTCTATTCCGAAATAGAAATAGAGGAGAAATCGAAGTAGAAATGTTCTACTTCCGATTTCTCCTTAAATCAATTTCTATTTCTCCCAACCCTAATTTTAAAATGAAATTTATTTGAATAAATAAAATGATATTTATTTTTATTTTTACGAATAAATTTAAAATATCCTTAAAAATGAATAAATAAAAATTAAAATTAAAAAATATAATTTATTCATTTTTATTTTTTATTTTTATTATAAATATTATTTTTATTTTTAATAAAAATTTAATCGAAATAAATTTATTTATTAAAAATAAATTTAATTAAATATTATTTTATTACAAATAAATATATTCATTTTATTCATTTAAAAATAAAAATAAAATTATTAAAATAGATTAAAAATAAATAAATTATTTTTATTTATCATTTTATTTTTAGTTTATTAAAAATAAATTTTTAAAAATAATTTATTTATGATAAATAAAAATAAATTATTTTTATTAAAATAAAATTATTTTTATTTGTCTTGAGTATTTTGCCAAATATTTTTTTTATTTTTTTATTCATTTTAAAATAAATTTATTCGTAAAATAAAATAAAATAGAATAAATAAAATAAATTTATTTTTAAGGATATTTTAATTTTAAAATAAAATGATATTCTTATTTTATTTTTATGATTTATTTATTTATTTTTGTTAATAAATCATTTTTATTTTTATTTTTTATATTAAAGGGTCGATTGGCCGTCATCGCCGCCGCCGTCCGAAAGGAAGAAATTTTGTGTCGTTATCAAACGAATTTCTATTTTTAGAGTAGAAATTTTGCGTCGTTATCAAACGGTTATTTTCTTAGAAACTCTTCAGAAATAGAAATAGAAAAATCTATTTTACATTAAAAACTATTTCTAGAACAGAAATTTTGTCATGCACTCCTAAGTGATCATTTTTTTTTTTTATCAAGACTGATACTTAAGTGATAACTAAATACAACTTATGACATTCGAGTAATTACTCGTGTCTGTTCTATGTATATGCTGGTTTATAGTAAATCAGAGAAGTAACTCCATTCAATTCAATGTTTGTTGTTAGTTTATATTCAGTTCAAGTAAAGAAGCATCACCTCAATACACATTATTGTTACGACTAGAATTAGCACCTAGAGGGGGGTGAATAGGTGTTTAAAGCGATTTTAACAATCTAAGCGAAAGAGATATAGATAATTTAAAATCAACGATTGCAGCAAATGAAAACAGTTAACAATAGAAGGATTAGGGATAGAGAATCAAGACTCCAGATTTATAGTGGTTCGGCTTAGATCAAGCCTACGTCCACTCTCCCGCACGGACACCCTTCTTGGCTGGATTTCACTAAGAATCAATAAGAGTGATTACAGTCTCACACTCTTGAGTCCACGGTGTAGATTACTCTACTACACTTCCTCAAGGTCTACAATATGATCTCTCTCTTGATTACAAATAACGCTCAAAGAATGATATCGCAAAATAGAAAAGGAGATTCAGACTTTGGAATTCTTCTATCCGCACCCTTCAACAACTAGAGCATCTCTCTTATATACTTCTTCATGCCTTCAATACCGTTGGCACCTTCCAAAGAAGTTCTTCCAATCAACCCGTTGGACAGAATCAATTAGAGAGATCTCGAGCTCTTTAAGGTAAGTGTTGATAGCCCATCAATCCTGCTCGCCCATACAATCAGGATCTCGGTTTCCATAAGTAGATCCTTCCAAATATAAATTGCGAAGTCGTCAAGGAATCTAAACTTATTCCATATAAAGCTTAGATCATTTAGTGCTAAATCCAAGTAGAAAGATATCCACTAGTTGTTAGAATAAAGATCGTATTAGATCAGAATAAACGTCGTCCGAAAACTGTCCATGTGAGTAGACTTTGAAATATAAGTCTTGAGTCTTGCTAACTTCGGACTTTAATCTTCAGACTTTGATCTTCAGACTTTGATCTTCAAACTTTGTCAACAGAATCTGTAAGTCTTGGACTAGACCGATAAACTTGTTTTGTCAACTTCAAAATACTTTAAGGGATTTCATCCAACAATCTCCCCCTTTTTGATGGTGACAAAACTTTCCCGCAGATTTGAATATTATCGCCCGCAATACAACTTTTAAGCAAGCATCATAAAAGATTTAAATAAGATAGTAGAAGTTATCTGTACACGAGATATCCCTGTATACGAGACTTTCCCCGTACATAGATCCGCATTCACTTTGAAACCTCATTAGTCATAAACAGACGGTACTATCAAATTTACGAAGCTTTAAGTATTGCCATAGAGAACATACTTTCAAAAAACTGCAAGCAAACGTTAAAGAACTTAAGTCAAAGTCAAGATAGCAAGCAATAAAAGAAAAAGATTGGGTTTGGGTTTTGAAATCAGAAATCAACATCTGCAAGGTCTTCTCCCCCTTTTTGTCAGCATAAAAAAAATCAAGGAGCTCGAGGAATGCGAACAAGTTGAAAGTCTTCCATAGACTTTACAGTGTCTTCCAGCTTCCTCAAATCTGCCTGTACTTGGGTGAGAGTAGTGCCCTTTGCAGTTTCTTGAATCTGACGCTGAACATCTTTAATCTGATCATGCAAAGTGATGAACATTGCATGATTTTCATTCTGCAATGTCTGAAATTCATATCCCATGGCATAAATTTGACCTTTAAGTTCCAAGATGAGCTCAAGCAGCTTTTGAAAATTTCCAGAGTTTTCGGTCGAGTGCTTGTTTCAGCTTGGTCGATGGTGGAGTCAAGCCCGTATGAATTTCAGCGGGCGGTTCGAGTGTGGAGATGATGCCTCTCCTTCGGGGAAACTGTGCAGCATGAATATTCTCGGCATCGGGAGGTGATCGACTAACACTGTTTGAGCATCCTCTTCTCGAAAGTCAGCCGAAGAGGTGTGTGTTCGCTTTCTTTATCTCCCCCTGTCTCCATGTCTTCGGTGGAGAAAAGAATTCTTCTTTTGAGGCGTTTCATCGGTTACGGGATGTTGTAAATCCTCCTTTTCGCTTTGGAGAATCTGTTCTTTCGGTTCATCTGCTTTCTCTTCTTTTCTTTCTTCCTCTTCCACTCTTTCTTCGTCTTTTCCTTTTCCTCTTTCTTCTCTTTCTCTTTCTTCTCTTCCTTCTCTTTCTCTTTCTTCTCTTCCTCTTTCTTCTCTTCCTCTTTCTTTTTCTCTTTATCTTTCTCTTTCTTCTCTTCCTTCTCTTCATCTTTCTTCTCTTTCTCTGCAACTTGATGTTCGGGCAGTTGGAATAGATGCAGCAAATTGAGAAATTAGAGTAGAGATAGGAATTGCATCCTCATCATCTTCATCTTCCAGAATGATTGCCCTTCTCTTCTTGGTGGAACTAGCCACAGCTTCTTTCCCTTTCCTTTTGGCTGCTGATGAGTCTGGTCTGAATTTGACAGAAGTCTTTTCCTTGAATATTTCCAGCTTCTTGCTAAGCTCCTTCAAACGCATCTTGGTAATCATCCCCAGCCCGATGACCATTTTATCAATGGTCTTCTTTGTGAAAATGTGAGGAGGTTGAATGTGTAGATGTACGAAGAGACGAGTAATGAGGGCAGCATAAGGAAGCTTTCATTTGTCCTTAACCATGCATCTATACATGTGAAAGATGATGGTATGTGGTAAAGAGAAGTTCACACCGAGTCTTGATGGCAAACATCAACTTGGCTTCGAGAAATTGATACATCTGTCTTGGATGTCGATTTGGGTCTTAGACAGTTGATTACAATCTTATGCAGCAAAGTATTTGTTGCATTCATTCTCGAGTAAGAGAGTCTTCCTTTGCAATTGTCCTTTGCTAGATCAAGAGTAGCATGGCTGACAGACACACCGATTGGTTGGAAAACCCCTCTTTCCACACCAAGCACATCAGCCATTATGTCCTTATCAATGACATACTCTTTGTCCCTCACGCTGAAAGTAAAGCTGTTTGCATCAACGAAACTGATATTTGAGTAGAAATAAGCAGTCAATTCAGAATGTGCCGTGTCACAGTCTGTGCATAATTGATAGAGTTGGAGCTTTTCGAATTTCTCTCGCAGATTAATACTCAACAAGTCAGAGAAAGTCAAAATCAACGGTTCGTGGGTTCATCACCCCACGCTTCAGCAATTTTTCATATCTCTTTCTGTGTCCGTCCGAGCGGAACAATTCATCCTTCTTCCCTCTAAGGCTCGCAGCTACACCCATCCATGGTTTAAAGTGTATGAACATCTTTTCATCATCATCCTTCCCTTCAGGCTGATTCATACTACTAAACCTAGGGTCACTCGGGAAATTTGCAAATGCTCTTGCAGCCGTTCCTTCAGGCACAACTCCAGATCTTTCCATAACAGTAAGAAAGTGCGTCTCGTTTCTATAACCTTTCTCTTTCAAAAACTCATCAACAAAAGACATAGCAGAACCACCTTCCTTTAATGCAGAGTACAGTTTGTAGACAAAGGCAGGTTTAAGAGTTCTTCTTTGGTTCGATATCTTCATAAATCGATTCATCTTGAGGGCCCGGTTGAAGAGGAGTTTGCTCGGTAGGAGTGTCGCTTTCCTCGGTGAGATCAAAATGCGTAGGACCCTCACGGATCCTTGTGGTCCCCTTTTGTTTGCTATTACGGAAGACTTCCTCTGAAACGACATTGTGCTTTTCTTTGGAGAGACTTTTTCACTTGTGTCGCAAGAAAGTTGGGAACTTTGAAACGGAGAAGTTTTGGAGAGAAAAATTGCAGAGCAGTGAAAACTTTTGATCTAGGGTTTTTGAGTAAAGTGAAAACGAAGGAGAAGAGTTGTATAAGTATGACAGGTACGGGGGAAAACCAAGCGTCGTATATTTTGAGAATCTTGAATTTTCCTTTTTGAAAAATAACTGCCTTAATAAAATGATAACCACCTTTTTAATAATAACCGACTTAAAATAGACAGATAATCTTACCTTATCAATAAGATCGTTTAAGTAAACGAACTTACAGTCGTGTCGATTCGTATTCTCAGTCTTTTAACCTTTGAGTCTGATACTCTGTCAGTCTTTAGTTACTGAGTCTGAACTTCAGCATTCTTCAAGAGATAATATATTGAGTCTTGAGCGAATAGACTCAAACAAGCTTTTATCAAGTGGCTTTGTGAAGATGTCTGCCAGTTGATTCTTTGAGTCTATGAATTGTATCAAGACTTCTTTGTTCTGAACATGATCTCTTATAAAGTGATGTCGAATCTCAATATGTTTTGCTCTTGAATGTAGGATAGGATTCTTTGTAAGATTGATTGCACTTTGGTGTTGTCACATCTAATTTCGTGCAAGAGTCTTCAATGCCAAAGTCTTGCGGTTGTTGTTTTATCCACAATATTTGAGAACAGCAACTTCCAAGAGCAACGTATTCTACTTCAGCTGTTGAAAGAGCCACGGTACTTTGTTTCCTCGAAAACCGGGATACTTATCCTGTTTCCTAGTAATTGACACGTACACTGAAGTGCTTTTTCTTTCAACTCTACAACCTGCAAGATCTGCGTCTGAATAGCCAAGAAGTGTAAAGTCTCCTTCTTTGGGATACCAAAGACCGATCTTAGCAGTAGTAGCAACATATTTAATAATACGTTTGACAGCGCTTAAATGAGATTCTCTAGGGTCAGATTGAAACCTAGCACATATGCAAACACTAAATAATATGTCAGGTCTGGATGCAGTAAGATAAAAAAGAGAGCCAATGATACTCCTGTATAGCTTTTGGTCAATTTTCTTCCCTGCTTCATCTTTGTCTATCTTCAAGGAGCTTGACATTGGTATGTCAGTCTTTTTGCAATTTTCCAGACCGAACTTTTTAACAAGTTCTTTTGCATACTTCTCTTGAAGAATGAATATTCCCTCCTTTAGTTGTTTGACTTGTAGACCAAGGAAAAAGGATAGTTCACCCATCATGCTCATCTCGAATTCATCCTGCATAGACTTAGAAAATTTCTTGCACAAAGTCTCATTAGATGATCCAAATATAATGTCATCTACATAAATCTGAACAAGTAGAAAACTTTTACCTTCCTTTTTAATGAACAGAGTAGTGTCTACATTACCTTTAGAAAAGCCACTATGAATTAAGAAATTGCTTAGTCTTTCATACCAAGCTCGAGGAGCTTGTTTTAGTCCATATAAAGCTTTCTTGATCCCCGAATACGAGTCGGTTTCTTTGAATCTTCAAAACCGGGAGGTTGTTCTACATAGACTTCTTCTTGAATGACTCCATTCGGGAATGCACTTTTGACATCCATTTGAAACAACCTGAAATTCTTATAGCAAGCAAAGGCAAGTAGTAATCGATTGCCTCTAACCTCGCTCTTTGGAGCGTAAGTCTCATCATAGTCTATCCCTTCTTCTTGCGTGTATCCTTTAGCCACGAGTCTTGCTTTGTTTCTCGTTACTTTGCCTTTTCATCAACTTTGTTCTGAAAACCCATTTAGCTCCAATAAGCGATTTACCTTTTGGTTTGGGAGTTAATTCCCATACGTCGTTAATACTTGAATTGTCGAGCTCTTCTTGCATCGCTTCAATCCAGCTTTCATCGGCTAAAGCTTCTTCGATATTTTTGGGTTCTATTCAGAAATAAGAGCAACAGCACTAGACTCTTCTCGTCTTTTGGATCTTGTTCGAATTCCCTCATTAATGTTTCCAATAATGAGTTCTTCGGGATGGCTAGACTTGTGCTTCCGATTCTTGTTCGATCGATAGATTGTTGATCTTCTTCTTGAGTAGATTCTTCATCAGTAGCTTGTTGTACTGATTTTGATTTAAGAACTGCTTCAGTGGAGTTAGATCTAGCAATGTCTGGAGCAGATTCTGAGTCTTCAATCTGTATCTGCTGAACTTGTGGAGAGTCTTGAAATATTACATTCATTGATTCTTCCACAGTCCGAGTCTTTTTGTTGAACACTCTAAAGGCTTTGCTTGTCGTAGAGTATCCAAGAAAGAATCCTTCATCTGATTTTTCTTCAAACTTACCAACACGATCATTTGCATTCTTTAGAATAAAACATTTGCAACCAAATATTTGAAAATAAGAAACTATTGGTTTCTTTCCTTTAAAAATTTCATAAGGAGTTTTCTCGAGAATTGGTCTTAGAAACACTCTGTTTATAATATAGCAAGCGGTTGAACACGCCCAAAACCTTGAAGAAACTTGATTTCCAATTAAAAGAGTTCTTGCCATTTCTTGTAAAGATCTATTCTTTCTTTCCACAACCCCATTCTGTTCTGGTGTATATGGAGAAGAAAATTTGTGTTGAAAACCAAATTCATCACATAAATTAGCAAAGTCTTGATTTTCAAACTCACCTCCATGATCTGTACGAATGCTTGTGATAGAGTGGCCTTTCTCATTCTACACTTTTTTAGCAAATTTTGAAAAGAGAGAGAAAGTCTCGACTTACTTGTGAGAAAGTAGACCCGGGTAAATCGTGAATAGTCATCCACTATTACCAGACGGAACCTTTTACCACCAATGCTTTTCGTTCGGTAGGTCCAAACAAATCCATGTGCAAAAGCTGCAATACATGGTTAGTGGAAACTTTATTTATCGATTTGTAAGAGTTTCTAACCTGTTTACCCGACGCATGGTGTACATAGATCGAGACTTTGAATAATTCAAAATGGGCAGTCCTCGAACAAGTTTCTTTGTAGAGATCTTGTTGATCTGCTTCATGTTGATATGGCCTAGCTTTTTGTGCCAAAGATTTGCTTCATCTTGTACAGATATTAAGCATTGTGATCTATCTTGATTCACATCCAGAAGATAGATATTTCCATGTCTTCGACCAGTAAAAGATTGAGTAAGATCTTTGCGATTCAGAGCACGTTTCTTCTTGAAAGTTGATCTTGAAACCAGAATCACACAACGACTTATGCTAAGCAAGTTGTAATTTAATCCTTCAACTAATGAAACATTGTTGATAGTCAAACTTCCAATCTTCTTTGTTCCTCGACCGGTAATCTTTCCTCTGTTGTTACCACCAAAGGAAACTTTTCCTCCGTCTATCTGGATAAGTTTTATGAAGCGGCTTGAGTCTCTGTCATATGTCTTGAGCATCCACTATCAAGATACCATTTTATCTTCTTTTTGATAGTAACTGCCGCAATTAAGAAATCAAGCTCTTTTTGGTACCCATACCAACTTGGGTCAGTGTTAGTACAATAGACAGTCTTAGCCCAACTCTTTTAACAGGTCTCCAAACCAAAGGACATTCTTTCTCAAAGTGTTCTAAGCTTTTACACTTGGAACATCTCGAGCATTTCTACCAACGGGTTTTACAAAGACTTTCTGGAAATGATTCTTATAAACGGTTCTAGCTGGTCTTTGTTTAATTCTTTCTTTTACCTTTGGAAAATCAATCGGTGGAATAGTTTGAAGTCATACCAAGACCTAACTTGTCAAAATACGGTCTTTGTATTGAAAGAATCTTATCCAGCTTTTCAGAACCATTTGAAAATCTCTTTGATATGTTAGTGAAGTCATTTTTCAAAAGATTATTTTCATTTGAAATATGTCGAGTTTTCTTTCACAAAGACAAAATCTTTTTCCAGTTTTTCAAACTTTTCTTTCATAAGTTTATCCTGTTGTTTCAATGTAGAATTTTCCCTTTTTAATTCGGAGATCCTCTTAAGAGAGGTTTTCAGACTAAGACATAGTTCATTAATGTATTTAGAAACTTTAACAGGAATTTTCAGATTACTTACCTCGAGTTCGCTTTCGAGTCGTGTCCGAATCGAGTGCAGTCGAGTCGATTTTGCCATTAAACAAATATTGGCATAATCATTGTCACTATCTTCACATTCGAGTATCACTCCAAGTTTCTGCCTTGAGTGCTTTCCTGTTTTTCTCTGTCTTTCCTTTTCTCTTCTTTAACGGAGGACAGTTAGGTCTGATGTGTCCCTTTTTCTTGCATTCAAAGCAAGTCACTTCTTTATTCGTATCATCTTCCTCTGTTGACCTATTTTGAAACCTTTGAGAATTTTGTTTCTTCCAATTGAATTTCCTTCCTTTTGTTCAGCTTTCGAATCTCTTTATCATAAGTGCCAGTTCTTCATCATCTAGATCTTCTTGAATACGTAACATCGAATAGTCATTAGACTTTAAGGCAATAGATTTCTTACCTTTTGAGTCTTCTTCTTCGTTGGTAGTGCATTCTACTTCATAGGATTGAAGAGTTCCAACCAATTCATCTACGAAAGTGGAGCAATCCTCTGTGTCTCTCTTATTGAGGTTTTTATGTAATTCCAGTCTTTTGAGAGTCCACGAAGAAGTTTGTTGACCTTCATATGTCCCGAGATTGGATGTCCCCGATATTCAAGACCATTCACAATTTCGATAAAAAGCGACCGAACATGTCGGTAATTGATTCTCCCGATCTCATCTTAAAGACTTCATATTGTCCCAAGAGAAGGTTGATTCTTGTTTCTTTCACACGATCAGTTCCTTCATAGGTAATGTGGAGCCGATCCCATAAAGAATAAATAGCTTTGGCGTCGAGAGTCTGTCTCTTGGTGATTTCTTCTTGAGTCATAAGAGTAGGAACAGCAGGTTCTTTTCCTCTCTCTCGAGTCGATGCAGCAACGGGAATGATTCCTTTATCAACCACTTCCCATTCCAAGGGATCTTTTGATCTTAGGAATGCCTTCATCTTATTTTTCCTTATCTTTGTAATCTTTTCCATCAAAGTATGGAGGTCTGGTATTGCTTTGACCTTCAACCAACCCTGTAGATAGCATACTAGCCATAGATCTTTTACTTAGAAGTAAAGACACTTCTTATAAACAAGTACACAAGCTCTGATACCAATTGTTACGACTAGAATTAGCACCTAGAGGGGGTGAATAGGTGTTTAAAGCGATTTTAACAATCTAAACGAAAGAGATACGAGATAATTTAAAATCAACGATTGCAGCAAATGAAAACAGTTAACAATAGAAGGATTAGGGATAGAGAATCAAGACTCAGATTTATAGTGGTTCGGCTTAGATCAAGCCTACGTCCACTCTCCCGCACGGACAGCCCTTCTTGGCTGGATTTCACTAAGAATCAATAAGAGTGATTACGAGTCTCACACTCTTGAGTCCACGGTGTAGATTACTCTACTACACTTCCTCAAGGTCTACAATATGATCTCTCTCTTGATTACAAATAACGCTCAAAGAATGATATCGCAAAATAGAAAAGGAGATTCAGACTTTGGAATTCTTCTATCCGCACCCTTCAACAACTAGAGCATCTCTCTTATATACTTCTTCATGCCTTCAATACCGTTGGCACCTTCCAAAGAAGTTCTTCCAATCAACCCGTTGGACAGAATCAATTAGAGAGATCTCGAGCTCTTTAAGGTAAGTGTTGATAGCCCATCAATCCTGCTCGCCCATACAATCAGGATCTCGGTTTCCATAAGTAGATCCTTCCAAATATAAATTGCGAAGTCGTCAAGGAATCTAAACTTATTCCATATAAAGCTTAGATCATTTAGTGCTAAATCCAGTAGAAAGATATCCACTAGTTGTTAGAATAAAGATCGTATTAGATCAGAATAAACGTCGTCCTGAAAACCGTCCATGTGAGTAGACTTTGAAATATAAGTCTTGAGTCTTGCTAACTTCAGACTTTAATCTTCAGACTTTGATCTTCAGACTTTGATCTTCAGACTTTGATCTTCAGACTTTGTCAACAGAATCTGTAAGTCTTCAGACTAGACTGATAAACTTGTTTTGTCAACTTCAAAATACTTTAAGGGATTTCATCCAACAATTATTACTAGTTTATATTCAAGAATAAGCAAAAACATAGTACAAGTAGCATCTCATTCCCTCATTCACTTTCCTTAACCTCCCCACAAGCACAAGAAGTAAGTCACAATACATATGACAGCACAAATAATAACAAAGCCACATGATCTTGTGGATACCACAAACTTTTTTCTAATTTTTCAAAAAAAAAAATGACTTACATTTGATCTAAAACAATTACATTTGTCTACTCATTTTCAATTATGGCAATCGGAGAAACTTCTTCTCATCTTCAAGTGATTTACATTTCATCATAAAATAGAATAGATTAAAAAATAATACCACAATAAATGCTTGGTAACACTTCCGTTCAATTTTCATCCTTGAAACTTCATTCTTTAAATGGTTAGCCGAAAATGCTTGAGCTTGCATTGAGTCAACATTGTCCAAGTCGTCCATGAATGTAGATGAAAGTTGATGTCGTCCATCAAATAGGTCTAATATTATCTCTGTGGCTTGATGAGAGAATTTAACATTGACTCATTTGAAATATTTGCACTTCAACCCTCTACTATATCAAGTGCATCCATAAAATCTTCTTCCAAGATTCATTCGACTCCAAGATGTTCTTCTTGGACTCAGTAATCCACAAAAAAATAAACACTCGCCTTCTCCTTCATTTATGTGAGAGGAATTTGAGCCGATGTTGAAAATCTCGCTCTCCATTTCCAATAGTCGACGATGGAATTTGGGGCAAATCGAAATTAGAGTTCGGGAGTAGGGTTCAAGTGCTTCAATGGGAATTTTGGCCGATTTAGGGTTTTGAATTTGGGACAATATGGAAGATGATTTAGTTTTGGCCAATTTAAGGCTTTTATTTTGGCCAACTATCGAAACAACATTGTTTGTGGTGAGTTAGAGCTGAGTCAACTCTCTGGTAAGTCACGTAGGCAAGCAACATTAATAAAAAAATTGTCACGTAGGATGGAGTTCGCCAGACTTGACATTCAAGTATCTCATTTTTTTTTTAAGTGCCACTTATCACTTTCCTAACTTTTAACACTTAAGTATCCTCTCGTGTCAAGTTTTAGTACTTGGATTGTTCTTTTGCTGTTAATTAGTTTTCACTCAAAAGATCCAATTAAGTAAACAAAAATCACTTCATTGGTAAAGTAAAGAGAGATTTATTTACTTCACCTTGAATGATCAAGATATTGTCAGCATTCATATTCAGTAACTTTTCTATTTTTCAAACAAGCTCTTACAAGGATAGCTAAGAATTTTGTTCTTTTAGTAACTTTACTATTGAGAGTTTTAATTAGAGTTTGGAATTTCATATTTTATTTAAGTATAGATACATCAGAAATGGGCGAAGTGTAGCTTTCTTCAACTAGCTTTTATTTTGTGAGATTTGGTCCTAAGACTATATTTTGTGCATTTAAGTCCTTTGACTTTCTTGGTATATGCAATCAAGTCTTCTAACATTCTCGATTTGTGTGATCAAGTCCTTCGGCCATGCCACATTGTTAATACCATTGAATCATTCACAATGGCATTCCTAGTGCGACACATAACAGGACATGCGATCTTGATCTTGCACGATTAAGCACCACATCAAAACGAATAACAAGTAAATAGTACAATAAAACCAAGAACAATTAGAGGAACCCTTCTTTTGGGAAAAAGTACTATGAAAGTCATAAATTTATTATATTTGTACTAATTTAAGTCCAAACATTTCAATCGTATCAATTTAGTCTGAAACATTTCACATTTTGCAAATTGAGTCCATCATTCCAATTTATGCCAAAAATTGCTTATGTGGACACCAACCGTCAATTGCTAACACGGACATTTTTTTTATGAATTTTTTTTCCGTTTTTGTCCCTTTTCTTTTTGCCAGTAACCACCGAGAGTGCTCCGTGCCAAATCCAACGAGACCAACCCTTACCTAGGCTAGGGCAACCCCTAGCAAGCAATGCCAACCCTCGTCTGCCATGGCCAATGACTAACAATCGACCACTAGCAAAAAAAGAAGGTAAAGAAATTCTAAAAAATTATTAAAAAAAATTATTAAAAATATATATAAGAAAAGTGTCAACCGTGCCAAGTAGGATTGTTGGTATCCACATTACTAATTTCCAGTTTAAATTCACCATATAGATTCAATCAGCAAAACGTGAAAATGTTTATAGTTAAATTGACATAATTAAAAAGTTTAATACTGAATTGATATAAATATAATCAAATTAAAACTTTTTTTGGGGAAAAAGTATTAAAAAAAGTCATAAACTTATTGTATTTATACGAATTTAAGCTTGAACTTTTCAATCATGTCAATTTAGTCCTAAAATTTTTAGATTTTACAAATTGAGTCCATTGGCCAATTTATGCCGAAAATTTCTTACGTGGATATCAACTTTCGACTGTTGACATGGACATTTTTTTATGAATTTTTTTCCTTTTTTTGTCCTTTTTCTTTTTGCTAGTGACCAATGAGAGTCCTCCACACCAAATCTAGCAAGACCAACCCTCACCCAAGCTAGGGTGACCCTTGCTCAAGCAAGGCCAGCCCTCACCAACCATGGCCGATGGCCAATGATTAGCCACTAGCAGAAAAAAAAAAAAAGTAAAAAATTCTAAAAATATATTTAAAAATATATAAAAAATGTTAATCATGCTAGATAGGACTATTGGCATCCACGTAATTGGCCGAATTGATTCAATTGACAAAACGTGAAATTATGTAGAGTTAAATTGACACAATTAAAAAGTTTAAAATTGAATTAATACAAATGTAATTAGTTTAGAACTTTTCCTCGGTACTTTTTTCAAAGACTTATGATCTTTATTAGATATGGTGAAACCTATGAAATGGTTAAGACGTGAGAATAGTCTTGGAAGTGTTGTGAAGCCGGATACTAGGACTACAAGACAAGCACACCATGAATAACATGAAAATCCACTTTGAGTGGTGGTGAATGGTGAGATCCTCGGTGCTTATGATCAGTCGCCTTTCACACCATGAATAACATGAAAATCCCTTAAAGTGATGGCATTGAAAGTCCCCAAGATCTTGAGCGGACGCAGATCCTCTTGTGCACATTTTGGCCACATGAGTCACGTACGCCACTATTTAAAGGTCTTCCCTTGCTAAGCACCCACGTATCCACATAGTCAGAAAACAACCACCACAACATCGTTCTGCTTGGATTTTAGGGAACTCGAAACCCTACCCTCCCACTCGCGAAGAAATGTCTTGGAGAGGAACTTGGACCGACCTTGATGTCTAGTTATCACACCATGTGCTTAGGAATGCTTAGACCCAACAATCTCTTGAAATTATCATATCCAAACTCAAATTAAACTATGCTTTAGTATTACAAAAAACTCTAAAGTGGTACATTTACGGCAAATTTACCCCAAATTAATTTTTTAACCATCAAAAGCTCTCCAAGTTAACATAATTGTGATAAATTTAATATCCGTTAATTTCCGTTAAATCGGTAAACCTATGACAAAGGATAGTAAAATCCTAAATTAGTACACCTATCACCATCTAACTCAATAACTTGATTGTAAAATTTAACATTAACTTTATCACCACTATATTAGTTTGTGATTTTTATTGATCAAAAAATTAATTTAAAATAAAGTTGTCAAGAATATATTAATCAAAAGTTTTTTATAATATTAACCCAACTAATGGTATGATATCCTGAAATCACATCGAAAAGACTTTGGTAGGAGACATTGAAGAACATAAACCAATTTTTTCGGTACGTCCATCGGCCCGTCACTGACGCTCCTCCAAGGGTGATGCGAATAATTCATGTCCTGTCGACTTGGCTATCAGCTAAAGAGCGTCGTATTCTGGTACAAACAAAAATAAAATCGATGGTCATACTCGATTGCCATGGTAACCCTCTTCCCTTGCATTATCGATTTACAGGTCCACATCACATGGACTATTTAAAAAGAAAAGGAAATAATAAAAGAAAAGCATATATGTGGATTTTGGACTTTGGAGATAGTATGCTCAACATAAAATCTAATTTAAATGATTTGAAAAGTGAGGGAAAAAAAGTGACTGTCAATCTCTATTAATAGCTCCTATTAATCATCAGGATTTAAAGCTCACTTATCATATATGAACTGTTGCCCTCAACATGCAACAGGTATCTATCAATTATTAGACTACTTATCTGCACTATATATACAATATATATCGGTATATAATCGAAAGAGCTTCTCACTTTTGAGTGGAATAAACCCCAATTCTTAAATTTTTCCTTTAGTTAATTAATATTTTGCTATAAATTCGAGCATATAGAAGGTGACCATAATTCAAAATCTAAAACAATAAAATCTATTTTTGAAAACTCAACAACTTTTTACGTCATTTCCAACTAATTTCTATTTGAATATAAACAAAATCTACTTTCTTTTTCCAAATAAAAATGTATGTCTGAGCACTGCCTTTTAAAGCTTTAAACAAGCTTATAAGTAATTTGGTAACAATTATCTACCATGAATTCTCTATAAAAAAAAAAATTATATTCTTCGTTTTTTTTATAAAAATGGTTAGTTAAAGTATGACTGCCATTTACTTTAAATGGTAACTTGAACTTATGATTTTAAATGAATTTTTTGAAATTTTTAGACACATTCATTAACGCTTAACAAACTCTTTGGAACACTCTCTAAGATTTTTCTTACTAGTAACAAACGAAACCTAGATTTATGCAAACGTATTGTACAGAGATTATTTCTCATGATCCTGGAGATCATTTTTTTCCTAAAAAAACCTGCCCAGATCAATTAAACCCGAAAGTATATTGCAAAGATGGATGCGGGGCGTTGACACAATCTTGGCAAAAACATCAAGATCGTGCATCGAATCCCTCCCTCCTAAATTGTCATTGTAGAACACAGGCCTGGAGTCACAGTGAGTGGGGGACATTGGCGAAACTTTACTGTTCCGAATGCAACCAAAATTCAAGACGTTTCAAAGCAAAGAAGAGTCAACTTTCATGTCGAGTGGGAGACAACTTATCAAGATGATAAGAAAGAGGGTGAGGGCGAAACGCTTCTCGCGACTGATTTGATAAGTCAGTGGGTTGTCACACGACAGTTGCCCTATATGAATTGGGACCTGTCCTTATCATGTCCAACAATTTCGTCATTTTCATTGAATTTCTACTGGTCGGAGACATGCCATTGCCAATGCACCTTTCATTTGACCTCATGAGAATATGCCCCTTTTCGGAATGGCATCCAACAAAAAGTTAGGTCGTGTCAGAAAAAATTTCTAGAAGTTCTGTGGCTGGTGGTGGCTCGTGGCGAAAGAGAGGGGAAAAAGATCAAAACATGAATTGGAAGAGGAATAGAAATAATTTTAGATGGATAGATACAATTTTGATTCTCTGGAGATATTCATCTCATAGCAACTTGAAAGCATGACATGATCCATGAAGGTATAATTCGTGAATGAACATGAGGGCTATTGATCACAAATAAATATTTCTTGTATCGGTTGTGTTGGCAACCAATCAAACATATCGCTACTGATTTTTTGCATTCTCGTGATTTTTATTAGTTACTTTTTTGCATATCATTGTAACGTGACATCACCGCTATAAAAAATACTTTCATGCCAATCACCGCATCTATATTTTATAAACCTCTTAAAACAAAGCAGTGCTATTGCTCTTCTTGCATCAAGAGCCGGCGCTCACTAATGAATATAATAACGCCATAATATGAATAAAATCTCTATATGTGATAATGAGAGAATAATATGAGTACTATCAATAAACTCAAATTCATGCTGATTGGGACATCATATTTCTAATATCTGCAAATCAATTTAAATGTACATATCATCATATATGTCTAAACTTATGAGATCTCTATATATACTTTAGTTATTATTATTCTCTTTTTTTGTGGTTTTCATGGATATTGACTTCTCAAGTGTTGGTTTTCAGTTAGTTACATTAAGAATTAGATTTTACAGGTGGGATGGTCTTTTGATTCAGCTGAAAAAGTTCTAAGTAGACGAGAACGTGCATGATTATCAATAGTTTAAGGACTATGCGTCATCTTTGCTCTTTTTTTTTTTCTTTTTTTTTTTTTGTGGGGGTCTTCCATTGGAAACATGGGTACAAAAGCAAGCGAAATTCTTTCTTACACCGACAATAGGTGTACTCATTCACTGGCGGGTCCACTAAACCACACATTTAAACTTTTTCTATTAATCACAATTATTTTCAGAGCTAAATGTTTCTAAAAGAAAAGGTTGATTTTCGGCAATTGTTAAAATTCCAATGCACAAAAATCATTTCGATATCCTCATTGTTTGTTCAAATTTGTATTTAGTCATAATTGAATCGATCTTTTTTATAAATTTGAAAGCATATTATTTCAAAAAAAAAAATTCCACAATTGCTAATTTATTTCAAAAGATAGGGAAGTGCCTTGTTCGACTTCTACCTGCACTTTTTACCTCGGGAATTATGCTAATTTTTTTTCCTTTCACTGCCAAAGTACCATCACAATAGTAGTATCTTACGTGGACAATCCAATGTCTTGTTACTAAACAACTAATGTTCATTTATTGAATAACCAATCCAATTATTGTCATTAAAGCCCATTATTTTTCTTTAGATTTTTGTCAAAGTTTATGTGCTAAATAAACGAGAATATTTGATATCTAAGTTTTAAATGTACTTCGTGGTTCTACTCTGCAAGAAGACTTCAAAATGCTTTTCCTTTTCACTTTGAAATCGGAAGACACGGGTTTTTTTTTGTGATAAGAGAATTCAACTATAAGGGTATGTGTATGTCCTCAAGTATTACAACAGCAACGCAAATTAAAAAAAAAAATGCAATAAAATCTTTCAATTTCAATCTTGATATTTCAAAATTTGAAATTTTCCTAATTTAGATTTTGCTGCATACAAGAAACCATGGTTAAGTTTCCCTTCATGGATATTACCAAAAAAAGACTCACTTGTGCGCTAATTTTTTACACCGCTAGTGTATTAGAAGATAAACCCTAAAAATAAAAACATGAACAGATTTTTAATGCTAGCAATTTTTTTTCAAACTAAAGTAGAAAAGAGATGGTGGATTCACCACATATTTCCTAATTTGCATTGTGGTTTTATAATATGAAATTAAACTCCTTTCGACCCCATGCCATGCCAATTTTCCAAACCTCTTGCATTCAAAATTCAAAGCAGTCCTCCCTTCCGTCTCTTCACTTAACTAAATCTGAGATAATTACGCCACAAACCTCTCTTCACAGGCTGGTTAGACCCAAATTCAAACTTGAAGATTTTCCCACAACAACCACATCCAGTCACATATCCGAAAGAAAGAATGTTTATCTCCAGGAGTTAAATTTTACGGATCAACAAACAAATTAGGTAATGTTCCTTAATTCCTAGCCACAAAGAGAGAAGTTGTAGTTATCTGAGATTGAGTCCGAGTCTGTGTCGGAGTTTTAATAGGGCATGCTTAACTAACAATCCTGGCAACGTCATAATTCATCCTGCTTTTCTTTATAAGAGAAACCACTTATCTCCTTCGCTCCTGGAGCCTTCATGAGCTTCGTGCCGGAGAGAAGGATCGAATGCTTAGGTTCTTGATCATGTCAAGAGTGTGATAAAAAAGAGAAGGACTTGATTTCGCTCATAATACCCGCAAGGTTTCTGTTGAGACCACTTCTTCACCCTTTTGATCCGTAAATGACAATAGGGTGCCGGCAATTTCCATCGAGTCAAGAGGTTTTCGAGAAGAAGCAAGTGCTTGTCGTCACCGATACCCGTTCTTCTCCATCGCCAGAATTTGCGACCGCCTCGGATTCGGTCGTCCTCTTGGGGAACAAGTTCCGTAAAAGGTTCGTGCCCTAAACTAGCTAGCTTATCTTCTGTAACTTAAGCTATCTACCTGTGTCAGCTCATCACTGAAACCCTTTCTTTACCCAAGAAAGAAAGAAAAACAACTGCAAACTGATTATAGGAGGACAAACTTGATTAACAGATTAGCCATTCGCCAATGTGAAGAATATTGTCATGCGCCGGACAAATTTAAATGCAAATTGAAATTCAGGTTGGACTATCGATTGCAACAAATTTAATTGTTTTTCGCACGCCAAAAAGACGAGAAAAACTATTGTTTCCAACAATTTGACAAGACAATCAGCAAAACATGCATCACAACCTCACAGCGAAGAGGACAAACGTCGAACGTACTGTTTTACACTGTTGTTAGCTTTATCACGATCGCAGCATTAGAATGAATCTACTCAGTATTGTGTGGAAAAGAACAGGTAAGAAATTGGTTGGAAAGCGACGCTTTTGATCAGGTTTCTTGCATTGGTTTGTTGGAGGTTTTTCTATATATTGGGCCTTTTATGGTTACACCACCCTGCAAGTTTTTCTTCATTGCAAACTCTCTTCTTCCTCCTATGTAAGTCCTTTCTTTATTCGGTACCAACCATGTTTCCTCGATTTGAAGTTCATCACTTGCGTCAAGCAAAGTATGCTTGCAGTAGTCGTGCATGTAGAGATCCACACAAATGCATGCACGTATCAGTTTGCTTTTTGTATCCTGCTGCAGAAAAAAAATCGTTTTCATTGATGAACTCAGTTGAAGCACCATGCACTTCGTCAGAACTACCATTCTTCTAAGCGACTGATAGGACAATATTGTGTGCCTAATCAATCTTTTCTTAAAAGATTATTTCGCTGTACTATGTAGAGTTTTTTGGTATTAAATTAATGCTACACATGTATTAGGATTACTTTAGAAAATTGCGAATGCCAGGTGATGTGAGTATAAAGAAGGCAACCAAGTCATATTCAACGGTCATTAAGAGTCTATCACATCATTTACTAATCCCATCTACTGATCCTGTCCCAATTGACTTTCCATTCCCATAGCCGAGGTTCCAGCCATGTGTTAGTTTAGTTATTTTTCCTCATGTTGCTAGTGTTCATGAGTGTCTGAGTAAGAAGGATTTCTTTAAATGCCTTTTCCTTACTATTTAGTTCATTAAATATATCCGCTCATCTGAGACTAGCTAAAACTCATTTCAGAGAGAAGAACCTCCAACCTTTACCATGGAGCTGCACAATTTCAACATCAAGGCTCAGCAAAAGGTGTGTACAGTTCTATCTAACCAAACTTAAAAAAAAAATTCCCGATTGCATGAACACTTTTCTAATCACCGGAGGTGAAGTTTGAGCTTCTGACGAGTGCAAGTATGGTGTATGTCCGGGCGCATGCGCGTGCTGTGCATGTCCTTTTGGCTATTGTTTCTTGTTATCTCCTTAAATTTGCTCTACCTCCTTTCTTATATTCCTTTCGCATGCCGAGCTGCAGGCTAAAGAAGACAATGCCAGCGACAGAGAATTAAGATTACATGTGAAGGAAAGTTACGACGACGACGAAAACACAAGTTCACTCAAGCGTGAGGGCATTCTTATCAAGAAGGCGAGCATCGGCGGATGGAAGTGGACAAGCCTCTTGCTAGGTGACTGAGACAACCATTACATTTTTACTTATGAGAAGCAATGCTACTGATCAATGTGACAATTAATACTAAGAGATTCTTGTCTCATGCTGTTTGTTGTTCATCTCAATGTGATGCAGCGAATCAAGGGCTGGCAACACTAGCATTCTTCGGGGTGGGAGTGAACTTGGTGCTTTTTCTGACCAGAGTTCTCGAGCAGGGGAATGCGAGTGCAGCCAACAATGTGAGCAAGTGGACCGGGACCGTTTATTTGTGCTCCTTGATCGGGGCCTTCCTCAGCGACTCTTACTGGGGACGTTACTTGACCTGCACCATCTTTCAGCTCATTTTCGTGCTGGTAACCAATCTTTTTCATTCATGTCGAGTCTTTGCATTGAGTTTGTTTGCAAAAGTTGGACTTCAGCTGCCTCCATCAGTACTAGCCCAGGGTATTATTTTCTAGACTTATTTTGTTGGACCAAACCAATCACATATTAAGAAACCATTTCCAACATATGTTTTTGCACTGCAAATGGTCATGGCAACGATCCACCACATTAACATCGAATGAGTCTGTATAATATCCTCTGAGGCAACATTTACTCCAAGCAAGCATTAACCAAAAAAATGTGCATGATTTAGTACTAAGAAACTACTTAGTCTTGAAGAGCACTAAAAATATACTCAAATTTAATCAAAACTTTCTAGCTTCCACCGGTTATAGATGCAATGAAGGTCTCCTAATCACAAATTATTTTTCCCCTAATCATAAGCTAACTAATTGTGTTAATACAGGGGCTGGTGCTATTATCTGTAACATCTAGTGTCTTCTTGATCACACCAGACGGTTGCGGTGATGGGAAACTACCTTGCATGCCTGCCTCGCCAATTGGCGTTGCCATCTTCTACCTATCAATCTACATGATAGCTTTTGGCTATGGCGGCCACCAACCCACTATAGCCACTTTCGGAGCAGACCAGTTTGATGAGGCAAACCCCAAACAGAAGAACTCCAAAGCAGTATTTTTCTGCTATTTCTACTTTGCGCTCAACGTCGGGTCCCTCTTCTCAAACACCATCTTGGTGTATTACGAGGACTCGGGGAAGTGGACATTGGGGTTCATGGTGTCCACCGGCTCTGCCATAGTGGCGTTGCTGCTGTTTTTAGTGGGGACGAAAAGGTATCGGTACGTGAAGCCGAGCGGCAACCCTCTGCCACGCCTTGCTCAGGTGTTCATGGCCGCCACGAGAAAATGGAACGTTGTTCCAGCCAAAGAAGGGGACCTCTATGAGTTGGAAGGGTCGGAATCTGCAATCAAAGGGACTAGAAAAATTCTGCATAGCAATGAGTTTGTGTAAGTACGTTATTTTCATCAGTACTCACTTGAATATAGAGAGATTTTTTATAGACGAAAATGGAGATACAGTTTCTCTAGCATTTCAAGTCAAGATGATCACTTTCGTAAGCCACTCAAATGCACTCGACATATCTCCAACCAAAAACTTGTTTCTAGTCTCATTGTGATGTTAAACAGATAAATCTATTAGCTATATTGAATGAAATACAACTTTAACAGGTAAAAGAAGATGAGTTTTTTGGATACTTTCTGCTTCAAATAAGAGATGATGTCTTATTTGCTTGTTATTTGCAATAATAATGTCAAGTGTGTAATGATGATGATATGCTGATAATTCTTTACAGATGTTTGGACAAGGCAGCCACGATCACCGAGAGCGATCGATCGAGTCCAGAGAATCCATGGAGGCTATGCACGGTCAGCCAAGTTGAAGAGGCCAAATGCGTCCTGAAAATGATTCCGGTTTGGTTGTGCACAATAATCTACTCGGTCGTCTTCACTCAGATGGCCTCCCTCTTCGTGGAGCAAGGCGACGTGATGAACTCTATGATAGGGCAGTTCCACCTCCCAGCCGCCAGCATGTCGGCCTTTGACATCTGCAGCGTCCTCATCTGCACTGGCATATACCGCCAGATCCTCGTGCCGCTGGCCGGGAGATTGAGCGGGAACCTCAAAGGCCTGACTCAGCTCCAGAGGATGGGGATTGGGCTCATCATCGGCATGTCGGCCATGCTTGCAGCCGGCGCGACTGAGATTGCACGGCTCAGGCATGTCGTACCGGGTGAGAAGTCAAGCTCCCTGAGCATCTTCTGGCAAGTGCCGCAGTACATGCTTGTCGGCGCGTCTGAGGTGTTCATGTACGTGGGCCAGCTCGAGTTCTTCAACGAGCAGGCCCCGGACGGGATAAAAAGCTTCGGGAGCTCGCTCTGCATGGCCTCCATCTCTCTGGGGAACTATGTGAGCAGCATGCTGGTGAACATGGTGACGCGGATCACAACCCAGGGTGACAAGCCCGGGTGGATACCGGAGGACCTCAACACAGGGCACATGGACCGGTTCTACTTCCTCCTCGCGGCGCTGACGGCCTTTGATTTCGTGATCTACTTATTCTGTGCCAAGTGGTACAAGATGAACAACCTGGAGAGCGAAGAAGACAACAAGGGAGTGGACAAGGGGCATCAGGAAGAGGAGGTGCTTGTCAGAGTTTAAGATCGCCTCTTTCAGTTTTCGATCAAGATTTTTCACATTTAACCTCTCTGTTTGCCATGAAATAAAAACCTCCACTGTCTTAGGATCAGTGAAATTAAATTTTTGTGTTTATCCGCGACCAAACCAGGTCTGGACTTTCGAGAGCTATTAGTTGCAGATTGGAAGGAATAAACAGCGAAATAAGGGGCCTGACTTGTTAATCTACTTCCTTTTTTTCTTTTTCTTTTGGTTTGTACATACTGTGATTTCTTATTGAATAATCAAAGTTTAAACTGGCTTGTAAAGTAGGCCCTTGCTTCTGATTGAACAAAGCATCAGGGATTACGAGTTCTTTTTGGGCTTGACATGGGTTACAAGTTGTTAACTGTCTGATTGTTTTGAGTCCAATTATAGCTGCTAGATAATAGATATTATTCTAAGTGGACCTGAATCTTAAGTGAAAAAGGGTCTTTAAGTGACAGATAAAGCTCATCTGCTACATCGGTTTTATCAAACCATGCCAAGAACCGAGAGAAGAAATAAAAGAGCAAAAGGAGTGCAAAATATTTGGCCATTCAGCAGTATTTAACCACCTTTCAATGCACGAGAAGTAAATTTTCGTAAGAGTTAGGACACTTTAATTGGACTGCGACTGCATCTAACGGCTATGTTTCATTAGAAAGTGAAGCAACTTCAAACGAAATGCTCAGGGCAGACATCAGAGAAGACGGCCCCATTCGGTATAAACTTTGACTGCCCCTTCTTGACCACGATATCAGTCCAGGTGCCGTGACACGCCTAAAAGGTACAACCGCTCAAGATTGGTTATTTGCAAGATCTAGTGACTACCCATTCCTGAAAAATTATTTCTCGATGGATTACAGTCCACCGCTTATAGAATCAATACTCCATAAAGTTCACTGGTAGAACATTGTCCCTCACTCCTTACCTAATTCCAAATCATTTCACGGGTTCTTGTTACTGTATGCTGTTCCATTCCTTTTAGCATAAATGAAAAACACAAACACAACACAAATGCCCCACCTTGTGTTTCCAAATTCCATAAAGGGCCAATACCACGGAAAAAGCTTGCTAAAAAGATCCACAAAGATAGCTACAGAATCCAAAGGAGCTAACTAATAACAAACTAACATTCTCATCACAACAAAATTCTCAAATATTTGGCGTTGTGCCACACTACATGAAATTCCAAAGAGTAGAGACAAAACAAACAATAACCATCTTCAAAGCCCGGGCTTGTTCAACTCTTCAGCTCCATGAGCAAAGTGGCACCTTTCTCCAAAGTTACAAGAGCCTTTAGCAAAGTTCTCACAGAGCTTCGTCTTGAAGTTGCTTCGGGGAGCAGAATGCGCAGCTGAATTTTTCATGGCAGGTCTAGAGGCAGAGGCAACATTAGCAATGAGCTCATGAACCATGGCACTAGCTTGTTTTATCTGATCAAATGTACCCTCAAGCTCGATGTTCCTCAAATTAGGATCTGAGTCATGCTCTCTTATTGAGAGTTTTGCTCCTGTTACTCGGCAAATTTGCTTTGAGTTCACACCATTTCTCCCAATGATTGGTCCAGCAAGTGATGCATCAATACTTATCTTAGCCGTGGCGGAAGCCCCAAAGCTTGCTGCTGCTGCAAGACCCGGAGGAGGAGGTTCGTTGCGGCCACCATACCGACCAGATGGTGGAACCATGCCACGAGGATCATCATAGGAGGGACCAGTTGACTTGCCAAGTTCCCACTCGCCATGGGCAAAATGGCATTTATCACCAAACTTGCAGCCTTCGGCAGTGTTGAATTTGTTGCACAACCGAGTCTTCACAGCTGTAGGAGATGGGGCTTCTGGATAAGATGGTGCTGCATTCCTCGAGGCATGGGGAAGAGTAGGGTTGCCACCAAGATTAAGCATCTGAGACACAGCCTTAAAGCCTCCGGGTACATAGTGCAAGAAGTGGCATCCCTCACCAAATGGGCACCCGGAAGTACTGAAAGTAAAAAAACTCAATCATATTAGAGTTCTATTGATGCACAGACAATTAAAAAATAAAATCCTTATTAAAAACTGGGGAGAACAGACAAGGAATGATTCTCATATTTATTATGGCCAAAATGCATGTCTAAATGCATCTTCTAACCCCACAAGTCAATGAAACAATGCTAAAGGAGAAAACACTCAGCAGTAATAAATCAGATGGCTGAGCCCCGGCAACTAGGCTTCTAACTTCCATTGCAAGGACAGGCAAGTAATATGATGCCGGACAAAAATTTATTCGAAAATAGGAGTACCACACAACTTGCACCAAGGCATGTTATGTGGACAATAAATCAAATGCTTAGCACAAAGTAAAGATTCGTGATCAGCTGTGTTCGATAGAGCATAACTTATCATCATCTAATCAGAAAAGACTGTGGGCAGAGTATGCAATGGACTACAATGAACTGACAACGTGATTTGAAGATGACTGATGTTATCAATGCATCACTCAATTTCACTAATACTGGAAAATAATTCTTCGGTGATATTAAAAGCGGTATGAGAAGAAAGACACAATAAGGTTCATCAGGAACGTCCTTAATAAAAGAAGTTTCAAGTTCCATAATGACATTGAAGCAGGTTGCTCAAGGAACGATTGAAAATAAAGGTCCAGACTAGACATTGGAGTAAGCAATACCACAAAAGATAATTGCAAAAGCAAATGATAAGGCATACACAAAGCCAGGACATGACCTCCAAGTATCTAAAGAACTTTAGAGCTCTGAAAATTCATATATAGGCACTAGAAGTCGTTTTATTGTGCAAGTAACCAGGACATGACCTCCAGGGCAAGGTTGGTTATTGATCTAAAATCTCCAAACAAAACCATTCGATCGTTTCAACAAACACAGGCTAGAATCAAATATTATTTGGTAAATGAATGGTCTTAATACAGAAGGCAAGTGTGAGAATCTTCCCAATTAACATGAAGCAGCTAAAGCGAAAACTATATGCAGTCCATCGTGATTAACACTAAGTATGAGCAATTGTGCTCCACTACAACAAAAATCATCTTGACCAATAATGATGCTACCACTAGTTATATGTCATTATGACCAGTTAAAACCTGCCCGCGATAGAAGGCAAAAGAGGTTTCAATGGGTTACTGTAACTATATATGCTCCAAATACCCCTCAATGAAAATGATCACACAAAAACAAGATTAAATAAAATGATGCTCTTGTTAAATGGGACAAGAGGTAACTCCAATTTCTGTACAAAGCAAATTTTATAGCCAGTCACCACTACAAAGAGCTTTTGGACACTAACAAAGGTCAATCGTCATATTGACGGATAATATTCTAAAAATTAATGAGCTGCAGCAGCTAACTAACTTGCAAAAAATGAAAAAATACATTCTGCGAAAAAATAAAAATTTCCAAACATCCAAAACACATGAATGTGTGTGTGTGTGTGTGTGTGTGTGTGTGTGTGTGTGTGTGTGTGAGAGAGAGAGAGAGAGAGAATCATGCACAGCAAAACAAAGTTCAGACTCTTCAAATAGTTGAAAACTTTCATCCTCTGTTCTGCCAATATGCCTTAATCAGAACATTTCAATTTCAGTGATTTAGACAGTATGTAGACTGTAGAGAGCATCGCCAATGTCCCCAGTGAAACAAATTCTATTACTGCTTAATCCATGATCTCATAACAACAAATTAGCCTCCAGTCCAAAAAAATACTTAAAGAACATCAAAGGCATCAAAAACTGAAGATATAAACATCTACATGCATTGTAAATGCAAGCAACATATTAGACAACAGTAAGTTCTACAGCCAAGGATTTCTGCTTGATCTGTTAACTCCATATGGATAAAAGATAAACATATAAAACTTCGATATGAGAAAGTGCAGAAGATTTCAAGCACAGATCCAAACTCAATCCAGTAGAAAACAGAAGTAGAGTTTTTCAACACATCATGAGAGCCAAAAAAGAATAGGCAGTGGGAATTCAAGACAAACTATGTAAAGGATCTGCTAAAGCTATAAAGCTAGCATTATCATACTGTTGACCTAGATTGTGACTTATGCATCTTAAGATTATGAAAGAGATGGGCTTCCATGCATCCACAGTATCTGTTCAGCAATTAAAATTTTATCACGGAAGTAAAGATAGCAATTATGAGGTGGGCCATGTTGGATCCTTTGCGTCAGCTTTGAGTTTACTTTTCCTGCCAGTAGTAGTTAATCCCAATTTCCAACCAATCCATTGTGAATCAATGGTTTCTGTTCAATAATCTTTGTTAAGATTAGAACAAGAGAGCGAGGCCACCTGTAGCACAACTTTAAATTCCAATTCATTAGTCTATATCACATTGCTTTTACTTTATAAAATAAACAAACAACCTTCAGTTTTGTTAACTCTAACAACAGATGCAATTGTATTTAGACTATTTCTTTTAGATAGGTTAGGATTTGAACCTGAAAAACTTTGTGCATGGCTTCGATTTGCTTCCTATACCAGTTGAAAAGGTCTCCGCTTCTGTTACAGAACATTAGTTAATTTTTTTCAGTTGACAATTTCAGCGGGTGAATGACCTTGGAATTTAAGGACATTAATTCACATTGCCATTTGTTATCACAACCAAAAGTAAACGCTCTCTAATCAAGTAAAATTATCCACTCTCTACTCCATCAAATGTAACATAGGGAAAGAAACCTTTGACACTCCAACAAAGGGTACATACTTCAGCAAAAAGTTGCAAGAAGAAATGTATTTTATTCTCCATGACAATAGTTATTACGCCTGAGCAGCAAGTTCTGGTTGCTGAAATTTGGAAATTTAAGCAACTGAATACCTAGAAGAGAAGTACATCAACACCTTAAACTTTTCATTACTTGCATATAAAACCTCACCATGCCACTAATTCTTGTGGCATATTAAGTGGCCAATAGTGATGGTTACCACAACACCAAGTTCTTGAAATGGGATGGGCTTCAAGCTCTTTTAACATTTGAATGTGGCATCCAGACAAAGAAGAAAATGACATTGGAAACTTTTACCGAAGAAACTTATCTTGACTCACAAACTATCAACACGAAAGCTCCTTAGCGCCAAGACAGATCTAGGGCAACGAGAAACCAACCCGAATTGAGGCTAACAGACTACAATGTTCAAACACCAAGCAAAGACTATTTCTCAGGTAAACAACACGCCCATTTGCTCATAAACACTCCTACCAGAAAAATTGCAACAACAAACTCAAACCCTACAATCATAACATCAAGGAAACTCAGGGAAACAGACGCGAAACTGCAGCGACAGCCGGAGATCCATCCAAGTAAAGAAACAAAAGAGAGACGCTTTAAAACCGCCACAACCCATGAAAAAAAACGCCAGAGGGCTTCCAAATTTAATTCCTTTTTCCGCAGGGCAAAATACCATAACTGCACAGCGCAATCAGCACCACAAGAAACACACACCCCGAAGCCGCACTAGAAGCACTTCCGAAGGAAAACCAAAGAGCCGCAGCTTTCCTTCGCCGAAGGGCTCCACCAGAGCCGAGAAATTACAGGCACACAAGCGGAGGCATACACACGCAGATTCGCGTCGAACCGAAAAGAGCAGAAAGCGATGGGGAAGCGAACGAACCTTCCCTAGATCTCTTGGGACCGCCATTGCCGTTGGAGGAAAAGTCCGGCCTCCCCCTCTTGCGGCCGCCGCCGAAGTCCATTGGCTCTCGCTCGCACCGCCGCGGACTGGCCCCCCGAGCGGAGAAGGAGAAGAAGACGTATAGGGTTGAGAGAGGGAGAGAGAGAGAGAGGGGGAAGAGAGAGAGGGAGAGCTAGGGTTTCGCAGAGAGGGAAATGAAGACACAGAACGGGCGGGGCTCCGAGGAAGAAAGGAGAGCGTGAGATGTGTGGCGGGGTTGGATTCGACTCGTGGGGGTCGAAAATTTAGGGAAAAATCGAACTTTTTGGAATCAACTAAAGAGATAATGTTACAAATAATTTCTGAATTTTTGCCCCGTATATAATTCGATCCCAAAATTTTTAATTTATTTAATATAATCTTCAAATTTCACCTCAATGTATAACGTGATTCCTAAACTTTACTTTTGCTACATATTTAATTCAGTCTTTAAATTGTATAAAAATGTTCAATGTAATCCCCGATTATATCAACATTTTCATATAATTAAAAGATTGTATTGAATATGTACTAAAATTTTAAAAATTATATGGAATAAATTTAAAATTCAAGAATTACATTGCATATTTGATCAAAATTTAGAGACTGTATTAAATAAGTTAAAATTTTGGGGACCAAATTGCTTATTGGGCTAATGTTTTGGGCTATTTGCGTTTTAATTTCCCTAAATTAAATCTGAATTTAAAAAAAAAAAAAAAAAAAAAAAAGGGAGGAAAAGGATATTTTCGTAGGCGTGACGTGATATTTCCCGAGAGGTGGGCCAGCGCGAGCGCGTTCACGTGGATCGGATGACGTCGGCGGCCTCCCTAAAAAAGTGAAAAGATATCACGTGACGCCTTCTACCATCCAAGTCGAAGATCCGATTCCGCGCTGCCGACCGGGTCGATGGGCTCTTGATGATGGGTACCGGCCCGTTAAAAGGCCCACGCTTCGACTGCTACTTTCTTATCTTTTGGGCCTTTTCTTTGGGTCGAATCTTTTGGGCCTCACAACGGTTCCTTCTTTCTTTCTTTTTTCTCTTTCGACACTGGCAATTGCACAGTGATTGGGCAAATACCCCGCCTCCATCCGGATCCACACAGTCCATTGCGGTGGTCGATCGTGCGAGCCTCACGCCGAACCTTATGTCCACCTTCATCCTTGAAAACTTTATTATTTTTCTCGAGTTATCATTCCATTACGAGTGGCCACCCTTTCAACATGGAAGGGGGAGGTGAGGGGTTCAAAATCACCACATTTTCAGGGGATGGGGTAGGGATGCCTAAGTTTTAAGAGTGGGTTTCGACTCCCACGCCCGCAAGAGCGAGGCGAAAAGTCCGAGTGAGTGTAGCAGAAGATGGAATAGAGTAGAGATCGACAAAATGACGACTTGACAAATGAAGTCATCATTTCCACTAGGTGCAAGGCCGATTTATGTAAATCAACAAGGATTATGATCCTGACTACAAATTTGGACGAGGGGAGGTCCAAGTCGAACTCTCGGCCCGAGGTGGACAGCCCTCGCTATGAATCTACGGCGGAGGGGCCAGCCGCCCTCCCGTCGCCAGCGGCGGCCACGCCCCGGATCGACTCAGTTCATGTTTTTTGGTGGAAAGACCGGCTCGATCGAAAAGGACAATACAAATGTAGGAGCATATACCAAATGAAAAGAGGGAGCTTCTTGTCTTTTTGCTTCCGGCACTTGGCGTCGATTTGGCGTGCACTGGTCTTGAGAGCGAGAGGGTAAGCCTCAGTTCAAGCTGTCGCTTATCAAGCTTCTCAAGTCGAGGCTGCAACCTCTCGCAGCGACCAGTTAACGGTTAACAGGTTCGTGCCGAGAAATTCCTCTCGCCATTCTCATTGCTTTCCCTCTCTCGCTCACTTGCTGCAGTCCCCATTTCGTCGTCTCTCTCTCCCTCTCCTCAAAGGTCTCTCTCTCTCTCTCTCTCTCTCTCTCATGTTCTTGAGGGAACTTCATCCCTCTGCCACGCGCGGCGAACCCAATCCGTCGATTTCGGCGGAAAAATGAGGTTGCTTTTATAGCCGAGAGCGAAGAAAGAGGGTGTACTTCTGGGGAATTTCGCTTTTTGGTGCTGTTTTTTTTATTTTGCTGTGGAGGGTGTGTGCCGGTGCTTGTGCTTTGGAACCCGCAGAGACTAGCCAATCATATGTTCTTGATTTTCTTGAATTTCGTAACTTTGCCACGTTCCAGAATAAAGAAAGATGTTCTGCCTTTAAATTTGAAGAGCTCGCATCCCCGGCAAAATCGCGGTGGATAGCTTTTTTGTAAGTGTAAAGTTAGATAGAGAGAGATAGAGGTGACTGGTTTTGCACACTGGAGAAACCAAGAAGAGTTTTTGAGGACAAGAATTCAAAATGTCTCGATAAGCCTGAGTTGGGTCACAGTCTGCTTGGCCTGGTGCTGCAGTGGTTATCTTGTTGGATGATGTAGCTGTCTGATATAATTGAACGGTGCTAGTACCTGGAGCAGTTGTGAACATAAACAGCGCTAGTATGAAAATGAGAGGTGTTACCAAGTGAGTTTGAGCGGATGAGTGTTTCAATGAATATAATTTATGAGGACTCCCGCAGACTTGATGAACAATATTTTCCTCGTAAGATCAGACAATGCGTCATCTGATTTAAAAATTCAAGTCATTCTGACTTGCTTCTATGTAATTCTAGGTCTTCATTTTGCTGCGCTCGAGTTAATCTGTTTGTCATGGCATCGACAATGGCATCTGGCCTGCACTTTGCAACAGCAAGACCCTATGTATCCTCTTCACGCCGAGCTTTCAGACTGGGTGCCACAATTCTTGGTTATGACAGTAAGGTGGCATCATGGGCTAAGCTTGCAAGCGCTTGTCATCTATCATGTATGCTACCTTTCCGAGGAATTTCTTCGTCATCTGAGTTGAAATCAGATAAGCCTGTGACAAAGGCCATGTCTGAAGATAGTCAAAGCAAACCCCCGTCAGGTTTGCCAATTGACTTAAGAGGTCAGAATTTTCTTCATGTATTCTTCTCTGTATACTTGGTTTTTACCTGCTTAGGTCAATTTGCTTCTTTTTTATCAAAATGTCCTTTCTTCTCTGCATTGTAATTCGCTTCTTGTGGCAATTTGTTATCTCAAACTGTTGCAAACATTATTCATTAATCAGTTCATATGTAAGCTTCTCACATCTGGAAAAGGTGTTGGTATTGAAGGCTAATTATTTTAGTACAGGGAATAATACACAATCTCAATCTTTCCTCCTTTTGGCCCTTTGTGTTTCCTATTTGTGTCGCTAATTTCAGTAGTCACCGGGCTTCTGAAATATCAATAAGCAGACGAGCTTGCAACATGGATGTCATTCTTGGACGAAATGCCAATCTTATGAGTACTTTTCAAAATAACCTCTGTTTTTCTCTTGAAAAGCCAGAAAATTATTTATGTTGTATATTTATGGGCAGCAAAAAGCATGGAAAAATGATGGATTTCTTTTTAAAAGATGTTGCAGTAGTTTAAACTGTCTTTATAATGATTGGTAGCTTAACTACTCTACTTGTATATATTTCTTTAGTGAGCCAGATCTTTTCTGCTATTATGTCTTCATTTTATCTGTGACAATAAAGTTTTGTCCTCATTATTTATATGTAGGTAAGAGGGCCTTTATAGCGGGTGTAGCTGACGACAATGGTTATGGTTGGGCAATAGCAAAATCTCTTGCTGCTGCTGGTGCTGAAATTCTTCTAGGCACATGGGTGCCAGTGAGTACAAGTGCTGATAATGCACTTTTATGCTTATACATTTTGGTCCTTTAGGATGTCTGAGGAATCGTAAAAATGCCCATTCATTGGTGATTAATTTCTTGGTTAGGCTTTGAACATCTTTGAAACCAGCCTGCGGCGTGGAAAGTTTGATGAATCACGTGTGTAAGTTGCTATTGACTATTTCATGTTGCAACCAAAACTGGTAATTTTATTGAATATGTCACACTGATTGTTCAATGTTTTAGATTGCCAGATGGTTCTGTCATGGAGATCTCCAAAGTATATCCTTTAGATGCTGTATATGACAATCCTGACGACGTACCTGAAGATGTAATATGAGAGCATGCTGTATTCTTGATAAGTTGGATGCTAACTTTAGGACCTAAATGAAGATGATTTGATTGTATTTTTGTAGGTTAAAACTAACAAGCGTTATGCAGCATCCAGCAAATGGACTGTTCAGGTTTGAGAATATCCATTGCCAATTTTTATCTTGTCTTGGACAATGGTGAGATTGAGAATAACGTCTGCAAAAGGGACTACTAATACATCAAATGAAGACAGTTAATCTCCAGAATTGTCGATCTTAACCTAAGTGCACATGGAAATATGTCCATTCTCTGTCTTCATTTCTCTTGACAAACAAATTACTTAATGTCATTGCCATCTTGCCACATTTCATGCAATGAGCAAATTTATTATGTTTCATATGATTAGCCATATAGTTTTTATTATGTTTTGGGCATCTGTGCCCCATTTTTCTTCATCGGATGCTGAAAGTCATATTTTTAAGCAGCCATAAACATTTGTAGGAAGTAGCAGATTCTGTGAAGCAGGACTTTGGCAGCATAGACATTCTTGTTCACTCACTAGCGAACGCGCCAGAGGTAAACGTGTGATTCATGTTCATCTGTTGGCGATTACTATCTGTTTAGTGAATCTGTTTACTATTTATTTGTCTTTTTCAAAGGTAACCAAGCCTTTGTTGGAAACGTCGAGGAGGGGTTATCTTGCGGCAATCTCAGCTTCAAGTTACTCCTATGTTTCATTACTCAAGCATTTTATACCGATAATGAACCCAGGCATGTCTTTTTCTGTAAATACTGCTCTTTGAACAGACTCAGATTGTAAACAATAGTAAATATGTCATGCCATCTCACACATAGTGGATGTGATTCTATTCTGAAGACCTAATGGTAATTCTGTAGGTGGTTCTTCAATATCACTTACCTACATTGCTTCTGAGAGGATAATTCCAGGGTACATTTTTAACTCTGAATTTAACATTATTGCTTCTCCTTTCCATGAATAATCAATATGCAAGTTTATACAGGTATGGTGGAGGAATGAGTTCTGCAAAAGCTGCTCTAGAAAGTGACACACGGGTAAGTATACTGTTTTGCCGTATTGCCATCATTCCTCTTGAGCTCCTACACACGACTTTTGTACATGATTGTGGGTCTCATGACCTATTCAGGTGCTTGCTTTTGAAGCAGGAAGAAAGAACAAAATTAGAGTGAATTCTATATCTGCTGGTACGTTGGCATTTTCGCCCTTGTCAATTTGGAAGCATAATTTCAGAGCATCCAACTTACCTTTTTCCATAGGCCTCGAGGTTTTCATTCTACAATTGCTCCTTTGTAGAAATATGTGATGAGATCAAAAGAATTAGGTTACTGTCTTCCTAATTATTGCAAAATTCCTGCCTATTTGGTCAACACCATTCTTTGGTCCTTTTTACCTGCTGTCTTTCTGAAAATTAGAGGTGGCGGATGTTACTACAATGCACCATATGTTGGGTAGACCTAGCATCTATTTGAATCATGAACAACCAAATATTATTTGAGATTATCAACGCATAACTTTCAGGTCCTTTAAGAAGCCGTGCAGCAAAAGCAATTGGATTTATCGATATGATGATAGAGTATTCCTTGGCCAATGCTCCTTTGCAGAAAGAACTGTCTGCAGGTGCTGTTCGTTGAACTTATCTGTGGTATTCTCTTTTACGCATTTTTTGGCCATCCTATACTGACGAGAAATCAATGTCAAACAGAGGAGGTGGGGAACACTGCCGCATTCTTGGCATCACCTTTGGCTTCTGCCATAACAGGAGCCGTTATATACGTAGACAATGGCCTGAATGCGATGGGAGTTGGAGTTGACAGTCCACTATTCGAGGGCCTTGACATACCAAAGGCCAAGCACTGAAGATTACACAGTGGGCGCAGCACTGGAAATTTTGCCATCTCTGTTCAGTTTTACTCTCTTTACGGGCGCCATCAAAGGGAGGCTTCCAATTCAAGGCTCCAGATTTTGCCCTGGAGTGTTGATCTTCTTTTCTAGTGGAGAAGGCACATTGCTTTCCATGAATTGGAAAAAACCATAAACACAAGCCACTAATCCGTCCATTTGTGCTTGCTAGGTTTAGAAAATAGGAATCGCTATGAAACCAATACCTTCACTTAAGCTTGACAATGACAACTGAAAACAAAGGTGGAGATGATCAGCGTTTGAAAAATTTATCTGTTCCCTGCCATGAAGCATCACTAGAAAAAATGAGAACACGTTAGAGTAGAGAGGCTTTCTGGAGTGACCAGTCGTCGATGGTAAGGGTGATCCTCCTAGAAGGCTGATCACTGCAGGAAGAGGGCACTGGGCCAGTCGTGAACAAAGCCTAGGGCAAAGTGTACTTACGTAACAGTATCACCTCAATAAGGAGTCACATAACATGCGTGTGGTCTAGCCCAGAAAATGAGCAACAAACGGCTTAATTCAGCCATTTATGACCAGTAACGAAGATAATGATTTAAGTGTAAACCCACTAGCAGAAAGGCCACAGCAAGTCAGCAACTAAAATATAGACATTTGATACAAGAATTCTCATGACCAATTCTTCTGATTGAAGAATGACCAAATACAACAAAGTGCATCCTCACATGATTCAAAGACCAAAAATATACACAACAATTGAAAGACCTCGGTGAATAACAAAACTTCCCAAAAGAATAGAGGTATGCACTTTGAACTACACACTAGGTTAGGAAAACCTAGACCATCTACGTATATACATTTATAAATGCAGAAACTAGAGCAGCAATCACTGAAGGAGTCTTGACATGAGCCATTATCTCATAGAAGCCCCCTCAATGAAGTTTCTGTTTACATTTTCGGATAGCATTAGCTCTTGATGAAGTGTCGTCATCAACTACAGGAGAGTCTTCGACCACCGATTCTTCCTGTATGACCAAACCACGATTTCTAGTCAGTTTCCTAATGGGTGTTGTGGGTAATGCTGATTGAAAATTACATGACACTGGATCTGCTTGAGAAGCAGCCGAGCAGGTCTGCTGCTCTCGATGTGGCATCAACTCCTCTCCATGTGGTAGCGTGCTAATCATCATCTATCACCAATAAGAAAAGGCTATGGTCATATTCCAGTAGATAGAGAAATACTTTTTCGGTGGAAATAATAAAGGAAAGTAGGAAGAGATTTTGCTGGATGAAAAAGAACAAACAAAAGAGACTTGCATTATTTTGAAGGTGCAGATGCATACCTTCCAATCCCTGTAATCAAATCTGAATACAAAATGACCGTAAGCCACTTCACCGGACAGAACAAGACTAGAAACAGGAGCATTTTTGGGTGCTGCAATACAAATAATTAACAGTGTCAAGCAAAGGTGCAGCCACCAGCAATACTGAAGATTGAAACAGAAGTTCAAGAAGACGAAATAGATCTTACAAACAAAGTGATTGCCCTTTTCATCCACAGTAACTTCAGCACGCCCATCTTTGACTAGGAAAGACAAAGCAAACAGATTCTCAACAGTCTGTGCAAAAGACTGTCTGTTCAAAATCAAGCTATCAAGTCCGACACGCTTCTTCCTTCTCAAGATCTCAAACATTGTTGACATGTTCTTGTCAGTATCTGTCTTCTTTTCAACCCCGGCATCATCAATCTGTCGCAAATGAACCACTGACTTTTGTCATCTCAGTCATCTCAGTTCCAAAGATAATACTCAACCCGTGTATTTTTTAGCCTAAACTTACATGGAAATATAAAAGTCACGCGCTTACTAAAGTTCAAAGTGGATCTGCAAGAGCATTGCAAGAGACTAAACTAACCAATAAATCTCACAGCTGAATTCACAGCCCCATCAGAACGAGCAAGAATTAGACAACTAAAAAGCAATATTCCAGTAATGCAATACTACCATTGACGATTAACTCACTTACCAAAAATGAAAAAACCTGTTTCTCATGCAATAACTTCATTTATTCTGTCATCATTTGTCCCCTACCTCATTTGCTCATGGTACCATAGACGTGCTCAAGATGCATATTCTTTCAACATAAATATTAATATTGGAAATAAAAAAACTAATCTTCCTAATTTGCTCACAGGTACAAAGTGAAATTTTTAGCTCTAACAAGTTATGTCATCAGGCAACCCAACTAGATACCTCTGCGTGCCTTCTTTTTTTAATTAAAATAAACTATTCCAAAGGTGAAAATACCTCCTCAGGGCGAGAACTTTCAGTTGGCCTCGTATGCCTTTTATGAACAGTAACCTTCCTTTGCTTAATCTGAGTATTCATTGGTCCAAGCCTATGATAAGGGAAAAAGTCAAAAACCAGGAGAGAATCATGACACTAAAGAAACTGAATGATGATTTTTATGTCATACAGGTGAAGAGTCCAAGGAGGACAACTCACATGGTGCAACAGCCTTGGAAGTTTCTAAAGATAGGTGAAACTCGTACACCTAAATCCTTCCAGATAAAAGGGACCTGATCATTTTCACCAATTCCCAGACCTCCCATCGGCTGACCGAACTCCTTGAGTAAGCAATTCACAAAATCTGATGGAGTTATGCCGTCACTGGAGTATGATTTCACTGAGCTAACCAGAGTGTTCGCAATACCTAACAGTGCCTCAGCATCCGCCACTTGCTCCCTCGGCTTCTGTACTGAACAAGTACAAGAACGGGGAAAAAGAAAAAGAAAAACACAGTTTCAATACTAAAATTAAGTCAACAACCACCAGCAAATTTTCGTATAAAGAAGCAGAACGGCTCTCCAATTACTAAATACTATCAATTCTGTAAAGGATCATATGGTATGCTGTCAAATCCAAACCATTGCTCTGGTATAGAAACTAAATCCCGATTTCAGTTCGCTCACTTGATGGCTCATACATGACATAAGCACTAGAACGAAGCAATTGATGTATACGGAGCGACCATGCTCAGAATCATGCTCCTTCAGAAGTTAATGCTTGCAAGCAAACAGAATTAACAACCAAACCATATGTTGGAAGTTATGGGACAATTGCTAGCCTTACCTAGTTCATACAAGTTCTCCACTTCAGTGATGATGGTAGCGAACTTATCCGAGTCGGCCCTCAGCAAGTCGTCTCTTTCGTCTACAACAAGAGGACAAGGAAAATCGATATCTTCACTCTAGGAGTCAAGAAAAGAGGAGGGGGACAAGAAAACCGACGAGCAGAACAACGGAAGAACAAACTCCAACAAAAAAAATCAAGGAGCAGTAGCCACCGTTGATGAGGTTCTTGACGGCGAGGTAGTGGGAGCGCAAGACCCTGCGCTCAGAGTCGTCTTGCTCCGTCGCCTGCGACGAGGGCTCCTTCTCCTCGCGGTTCCGGCTCGACCGCTCCCTCTTCGCGGCCCTGAGCTGCTCCGGGGCGGCGGCGGCGGCGGCGGTGGCTCCGCCCGCGCGCTTCCTCTTCGGGCCAACCCCGGCGCCGCCGTCGGAGCTCACCGCCTTGCCCAGCCGCTCCCTCTTCACGGCCCCGAGCTGCTCCGGGGCGACGGCTCCGCCCGCGCCCTCCCTCTCCGAGCCGATCCCGGCGCCGTCGGAGGTCGCCGCCTCCGTCAACCGCCCCCTCTCCACGGGCCTGAGCCGCCGCGGGCCGACGGCTCCGCCCGCGGCCCCCGCCGCCGCCGCCGCCTCTTTCTTCATCGGCAAGAAACCGATCGAGAGCAAAACCCTAGCAATTGGGGCAGAAAAGCGAAACCCGAAGGTGAAAATTTCGCCGATTCGAGAGCGCGCGAGCGAGCGAGGAGAGAGAAGTTTGAATCGAGTCTCTCTCTCTTCTTTCTCTCTCTTCTTTCTCTATCGCCTTAAATGCTCTTTTTTTCTTTTTTTCTTTTTTTCTTTTTTCTGCTTTTCGCCAGTTCTATATTCCCTCATGTGAAGGCTTTATTAATAATAAATTATTATGACTAATTTACAGCTGTAATTTCGCGACGGGTCTGCACGGACAATAAATTCTCGATGGGACGATTGGGAAAGCCAGCCGTGGGCGGATTTTGAATGTGTCCGATCTTCTTCTTTTTTTTCTATTTTTTTTTTGTCCCGAAGTGCTCGATGACTTATGCTTTGTTGATGCTACGAAAGTATACAATCCATTTGTCGTCAATTGAAATTAGCCATGCATCTTCAGTGTCCAGTAGAGTCAGGGTCGATGGCATGGTTTTGAATTTGGTACGTCATTCGACAGTGGAGGGTTGCGTTGATGTCGTTTGAAATCTGTGACGCTTAACTCTAGTAATTTGTAATTGGGTTTTCAAGCAATTATCAATCTCGTGTTTCTTAATACATGGTTTTTATATGTAGAGCAAACAAAATACGCAAGAAAATCCCTATTTGGAAAATTTCGATGATTACATTTTAGAGATTGTGACGAACATTCGTGAAGTTTTTCCACAAAAAGGAAGGTCAAAAGTACTAACTCGGTTAATTAACCGATGGTCTGCATTGATATTTTTTTGCAAATAACATGCTGACGATGACATGGCTTCTCTTAGAAGGAAAGATGAAAAGGTACACCTTTACGTGCATAAGCTAACTTTTTAGTCACCACTAATTGCAGCTGTACAAATTTGACATTTTGGAAAAGGTTAACGTTATTTCCACTCCTTATTAACTCTTAATACTTCTTATCACGTTAAATTTACTATATTATCCCTTATGGGGACTATTCTTAATTTCAAATTATTGTTTACCTCTTTTTCTTCTTCTTTTTTCAATTTTTCTAAAAGAATAACTTATCCACATCTCTTCCAAACAATTTTTTGCACCCATTACATTTCAATGTTTCCCTCATTTTGTCTTCTTCTAAACTTATTATCCATTATTATAGTCTAAACAAATACTAATCATATATTGAAATAAAGAAATGTTAGTTTTATCTGCAAATTGTTTACATTATATTCCTAGAGAATTCTCAAGATTGTGAATTTTTCAATCCCCACCTTCTCAGGGGGGTTAGGGTGGGGACGATTTCATTTCAGGAGTGGATTTCAACTCCCACGCCCTACAAGAAGACAGAGCAAAAGTCCGATAGTGAATGTTAGAGTAGGATTAGCGTAGGACAAAAAAAAAAAAAAAAAAAAAAAAAAAAAAAAACCTTCAATTTTTGCCATGATTTTACAAGAATTTACTCAAAAATTGAATATTATGATCGATGTGTGTATTATGCACAATTTATTCAAACGTTATCCTTTCACTTGTACTTAAATTATTTTTATAATAATAGTTTCCCAATACAAAACAAAAAAGAAATATGCAAATAATTAACAAAATAATTAGTTTTTTTTTTGTCAAAAACACAATAATCAATTAACTACCTACCAAGTAAACTATTTTTCGAAAAAGAAGTAAACAGATCTTGTTTCAAATGAGAAAGAAAAGGAAAAAACCAAAAAAGAAAAAAACAAGGCAAGCATTGGTCTTAAATCGAGAGTCGGCCTCATATTTAAACTTAATAATTATCGTTTGTTAGAAGCATCGTAATTTCATCTCTAGTAAAATTCAAACAAAAGAAAGGGATAAAAAATGTAAGAAATATTCTTAAATAAGAATAAGACCAGCAAGAAATAATAGGGTCATTTTAATTAAAATAGGGTGTTAAAAGCTAATAATGGAGTGGAAATAGCGCAAGCCTTAGAAAATAATACAAAGCAATTATACATCAATTTGTGCATCGTGATGTGATTAATGAATTTCTTGTCACGACCATAATTCTTTTTTCTCATAATCATGATCAATATATCGACTTCCATCTCATAGAATTCGATCAAATTTTGGTTCCAATACAAGTAATGTGAAGATAAAATTGGAAAGGTGCACTAAAGAGGCGTAAATAAATAATTTAAAAGAAGTGTAATTAAAAGGACATGATGAATCACCTTATACTCGATTTTTTTTGTAATAATGGTGCCAAAAATGATTTATCTTTTGCAGTTAATGATATCTGTGATGTTTTATTTTGAATTCCTTTTATTACAATGAAGTGTGCTGATAGATATGTATCGGAAAACATGCTGGACTCTTTAGGTGTCCCTTTGTGAAGTAAGTTAATCCAATTGGAAAAAATAATGCATCACTAGACCGCGGATTTATTCTAATTTAGTAACGAGAAGATTAGTTCAATTCCCATTGTGAATATTTTTTTGGAAAAACGGCACAAATGATTTTTGAATTTTGGTTCAATGTGCAATGTTATCCCTGAACTTTTAATTTGTTCAATATGCTTAACCCTGTGGCACGAGGATTCATTGAAGACAATCAAGAGTCTGCGACACTGATGAACGAATGAAATCCGGAAGCTGTTCACAAGATGGAGGAGGCAAAATCACATCAATCAAAACAATAAGCCGCAAAGAGGGCGAGAAAGCAAAAGAGGGAGAGAGTATCTCACAAGGAAATCATGTAATTGATACAGTAACTCATAATACAATTTCTTGGTCATCCGCTTAGAGGTTCCTCAGAGTACACCAGTGGTGCGAGACCGCAGGTAGAGCGGCACAAGTACAATAATGAAACAAGAAGAATGTCTGCTATTTATTGGTGTCATTATAACAGGCAACAAGAAGAACAATTCTGAATGCTCCTACACTTAAAAAGAAAATAAAAATCCTTTATCACAAAATTCGTTTTGGTTCCACAATTAAATTACTTTTTTGGGGCCAAGACTAGTCTGTATACATAGCCTAAACTCGATCAATATCTTCTCTGTGGAGCCCACTTGATCCCTTGCATGAATAATGTAAGTAAAACTCGAAAACCAACTCAACTAGTGTGCAGTAATTAAGACATTTTCATTTGGATTTGCCGATGTACATGTACCAAAAACTCAACGTAGGACAAGCCGCCAGGGTTCTTGTCCTCAACCAGACATGAGAAGAACAGCATTCCTGGAAGGGGAAAAGAACAATCTATTCAGATCAATCCTGCATATGAGGTCAAAAGCCAACAATTCCCTAAACCTAATAAATTCCTAGTCTGAGATTATTTGCAGAACCATATGCTACTGTAATGGCCAGTGTAGATTTTAGAGTGGATTTAGACAGCTTAGAAGAAATCAATTAAGCCATTCAAAAAGAATTTATCCTTTTTCTCCCCCAAAAAAAAAAAAGAAAAAGAAATTCGACATCATAGAAAAGGTTTAGGAAGACATTCAAATTGACAAAGCCATTCAAATAAAGATGGCCACAGTCATGAAAACTTATTGGTTTGACTAGCGAAGCCACCTGAATTTCTTAAGTCAGACAATCAAAAGTAACTTAGCACACCCCAAATGAAATTTCACAGGTACTGATGAACTGACCTGAAGGATCTCCTTTCTTGCATAATCTCAAGCTGTATTTATAAAATGAGAAAACGAAAAAAATCAGAAAACAGAATCCTTAGTAATATAATTGATGTCACTATATTAGAGAAACAGATAAGTTCTGAATGATGTAGGAAGCCAAGGAGACAATAATATTCACCGTAGATAGGAACATCTTTGCCGTCGTATCTCATTCACCACCTCATTCAGTTTCTTAGATAGCGGATTCTCGTACTGCTGGAGAACAAACTGAAATACAAAATCCTTACTTAGAAGTGAAATATTCCAAACTACATATATAAAGCCAGAACTCATGTAGAACACATACCAATAAGTCATAAGTAGGCAGAATAATCTAAATTGAAATTGGAGCATCCATGAGGAAACTAATCTTTATAGTATAATCTATCAAATCCATAAAAAGAAATATGCTCAGGCCTAACAGGTGGGTCTACTCAATATTCAACAGGACTCCTGGTATCAACCATATCTTAACCTTGTTGCCTATTATCATGTCCAGATCCCGATCGTAGTCATACAACGTTTTTCATCACCCCAACAAAATCAGATGTAGATTCTGAGATAAACAATTTTCAAACAAGAATTTGCATGAAACCAAATTACCTGAGTAGGTATTTCATCGACCGAGGATGTGCCAAACAATTTACTCAAAATATCTGCATCGACTGAGTTCCCTATGTATATTAGAGCATCATCACCATTTTCAAGAAGATAAATTCCCTCGTCCGTGACTTGCTCACTTGAAAGAGGAATTGCAGCTGGAACAATGGATCCATCCTCCTCCTGTTATCATGCAGAGAGTCATCAGTGAATTCAATACAAAATTAGAGAAAAACGGAACACGCAGCATTTAGCCATTACCTTTGAATTCAGGTCATGGATGGGAATCATTCTGGGATAGACAAGAGGAATTGCCAGAGGAGTAGATACAGATGAAACATAGTTCACCCAGAAAGACCGGTCGTCTATCTTCCCATCATTTCTCAACCCTGTGCCTTTCATCAGGGCTGCAACAAAAAGAAGTATGTTAATTACATAAAATATACCTACATATAACACATTTAATCAGAAACACAAGAATAGGGATGTGTCACATGCCTTCTAGGGCCGTTAACAGACACACACACACACACACACAAAGAATATTAAGGAATGCCCTCAAGACACTTGTTAAGCTACATTTGGTATTGAGTTGAAAATTTTAAAAGAAATTGCATCTTCCTTTGTCTTGAAATATGTCAAATTTTTGCCCTTTTCTCATATTTGAGGACTTCAAAATCTGACATTTCCATATTTTTTAATGCTTAATCAGTGCCGACCTAAAATTGCCAACGCCTTCAAAACCCAACGCTAAGTTGAGTCATAGGAAGAGCATGGTCATGGGCATGAGTCCCAGAATTGGTAACTTTGGGCCACTACCAAGGGCCTATTACTGCTGTAATAACCCGATTGCTGTGGAACAGGCACTGTCCCAATCCATTAGGAGTCAGATAGTTGAATAGACCCAATCAACCAATGTCATCAGGAAGAAAGGGCACTTGTCAACAAAGCCATACAATAAAATATCTATGCAGCACTATAATTTGGAAACCTGAATCAACAAAGCGTACAACTTGAAAGTTCTAGTAACGTGACGAAAATATCCTATGTTGTACATCTTAAAACTTAATAAAGAAACTGTCTGCCCAGCTCTATACAGCTAGAAATTTGAAATTTGGAGACTATTTCCACCCCTTTGAAAGAACACGTAAACTATAGTACATGAAAGCATAAAAACGAACATGTTTTCCCTTTCTTTCATATGCTGGCGCTTGACAAAAACAAATTAATCTGGCCCACCTATAAGGGATGAAGAAGAGGTAACATCTTTTTAAATTAACTATGAGCCATTGAGACTTTAGATTATCACTCCCAGCAACAGCCCTTTCATACCAACTTCCAAATGTACACATTGAGAAAAATATTTACCAAGAGTATAGAGAGGTAGAAGCTTGAGAGCCTCTGGAAGAATTAGCTGTCCTGATGATGAAACTGTCGCACAAAATTTACGGTATGAAAGCAGAATGTTGATGCATAGATTTGTTGCTTGTTCGCGGACTTGTGAGAGTGGACTTGAAGGAATTTCACTAGCCGCTGCAGAGACATCAGATAAACAGATAAAGAGGCCAAAGTCAAAATCCTTCAAATTTGAGCCAAGCATTAATAATATGCAGTTATGTTTATCAACTATTCTTCAATTAAAAAGGCAACAGGCTGGTAATTATTTTGATGATAACTAGCAAGTTGACCCCTGCAAGTACAATCGATATTTCAAACATAGAAAAGACTAAAAATATTAAGATGGAATTTTCCTGGACAAGGGCGATTCCAAGATTGAGCAAAAAAGGCCAAAAACAAGCCACTAATTCAATACAAGAATCTATAGGAGTCAACAAATAATTAATAAGATGGCAGAACATGCATTAGTACATATAATAGATGAATGACATAGGAGGAAAAGTTACAGAATACCTTGCTTCAACAAACATGTGAATTGAGCATCCAAGTCAGCAGCTCGGAACAGATTAGTTAGCATGCTAGTGCATGGAAGAGACAAAGTTGTAACGCGAATTCTTCTTTGGCCGTATACAGTGGTGTAAAGAAGTGCACACTAAGTTACAGATAGAAGAAAATTAAAGTTAAAACTAAGATTCCAGATAAACCCCAGGAATTACAAGAATAAGATAATTGAGGGAAAAACTACCTGAAATGCACATTCGGAGCCATCCTGTAACTTATCATCATGCTTCATAGTTACCATTACTGTTTTGTCGCAGTCAATCTGGACAAGAATGGGCATTAGCATATAAAACAGCCATGTAAGAAGATCTAGAAAAAGCTATAGAAAGTGATATAAAACACCAAAACGAAGATGTATCATTACAGAGTTTCAGGTAAAGTAGGAACTTGGCCATATGATGAAGTGAGTCCAGAAGGAAAGGCCTAGGATGCATCAGCAAGCAAATTTTTCTCTTAAGAATAACAAGAAACATTCTTTTAACTTTACCCTTGTAGTATAACGACTCCAGTCTGAAACCTAATTCCTGGAATCTGCACGGGTTTTATCTTTCATTTTGAACCTTCTGTCTACATAAATTGGCACCCCCTCAGTTGGGTCCAGTGAAATCTTTTCAAGTGCCAGAATAGTAATGCCTCAATGACTCAACTTAAAGAACATACAATGCATTTCAAGCTTACAAAAGGAAATAATACCCAAAAAACTGATGTTTAGGGCTTCCATTGTTCAGGAAGAAAATGAAAAGGAAAGCACGTATTAATATACTACATAAGATACTTCACATGAGGACACATACCCCGGGTAGATCAATATCAGTAGGAATGCGCTTGCAAAAATTCCCATGGTACTCTTGAACTTGAATACCCTACAAGATATCAACTAATAGTAATATAAAGGAGAACAGAAACAATGGTAAATGCATCACAAAAAGACATATCTTTATCACCATTAGAAGTACCTGACTGCATCTCACTCGCATTACAGCCTCAAAACCTTGAGGTCTTGTAATATTCCATCTTAAATCATTGTAAAGCTTTGCAGGATCTGATAGAGCTGAGAAGGGATGATAGTAATAAACCTGGAATAAATTCAAGAAAAAAAGGTCACTACGTGAAGAAAACTAAAATGGGAGATTACAATAACAAGCCCATCACATTCGTAGTGACTTATTACAAGCGTGTCAAATCAAGTTCCAGCAAGTGTATGGCAAAGCCCACCCAACCAAGCAAGCTACAAGGATACTGATAGCTGCATATCTACACACGTTGCTTATATCACTGCATCCCATGCACCCTCCTACCTACTCTAAATGGCATAAGCTCACATAACAAGAAACTTCCTTCCGACTTAAGGATGCATCAATGGATTGGCAAAGGAATACACCACCTCATGAGACGTATGGCCCCAGGCATTAGGTTTTCTAGTTAGACAAACTGATTTATAGATATAAGGGCCACTAGGAGTTTCTCTGAAAACTCAGCCAAACAAAGACAGTCCTTTAACTAGCATAGAAGGGCAGAAACAATTTCCAGAAAGCAGAAAACTGTCATTTTACCGAAACATTGAAGTCATCCTTAACAAGAAACAAAATGAGAGGTATACCTGCCCTCCGGTAGTTCTTGGTACCACAGATATCGATGCAATATCTATGTAACTCTGGGTAGTGAGAAACACATCAACGCAAACCTACAGCATTTCAAAATAAAAAAGTTAGTCCACATAAAAATGCCAACAGATATCTTATACGTATAATGACAAAAAGCAAGCCACAGAAGCATGTCACGATATTCTTTCTTTGATTGTATCACAAATTTTAAAGAATCAATGCAAAAGTTTACCTGGAACTCTGCAAACTCAATGGCCATTGTCTTCAAAGTTTTGTCAGCTGGTTGAAGTAACTTATGAGCCTCCTACATTTTCCATGAAAACAACTAATTGTGAGAGGACAACTACAGCCATAGAGAAATACTGAGAATGCCAATTTAACTAAATGCATGGCAACAAGATTCCTGCAATATCTCCACTTTTTCATAAGCGTTGATTTTCTGAAACATCTCAACAATAAGAGCATAACAAGATCTGCCAAAGGAGTACATGCATGAATATGTTATGTATGACAAGCAGTTCACAACTCCAGCTCCTTGACCACAACCCACATTATACAGGTGACAAGACGATAGGAGGAATAAGTAGAACCTGAATGGAAACAATATTGATTTTTTATCCAAAATCATCACCTTAAATTACTTAAAGGGCAGTAGTATAGATGCAAAAAAGACCATATACAATGAACGGACATAATTCTGCAGCCAGGTTGGCTGTCAGGCCATTATCTAAAGAACAATATTTATTTCAATAGACTCGCTACGCATGCCGGCGGCTACAAGAAGAGCAGGGTAGAAACTTACAACTGTTTACATTAGTGAATACGGGAAGAAAAAAGGGAGGGGTTTTCGTTTTGGGTTTTTTTGGTTTTTTTTTTTTTTTTTTTTTTTTTTTGGGGGGCCGGGGAGGAGGAGGAGGGGAGGGGGATTGCATCAGCTAGCTCCTACCTTTTCTCCGGATGTGATATTAGTTCTTCCTTCAGCCTCTCTGGCAGAGAGAGCGCCAATTCCCACTGATGGCAAGACTGTATCATTTTGGACAAAATCAAGAAATTATCAGTGTTCATACATCTATTTAAGCAAAACAAAAAGTCTGCTACAACAACCAATACAGCGAAGAAGTTTCAGTAACCAGTTCATACAAAACAGGGCACTTAAAAAATTACAAGAAAGCAAACCACAGGCATGGGTATAGAAAGTTTGGATCCTAGGAATCCAGATCTGACTGCAAGTTCTAACAATATCTATGAAAACCATCCAGATTTACATTGCCTCGTTGAAATGAGCAACTGTGCCAAGACACATGAGAATTTCTCTTCATACAATAAAGTTGGGACCAAGGTGTATACTTGTCAGACCTGAATCCTTTTCCTGCTCTCCTTTACCTTCACTTTTTCCTTTTCATTTCACTTTCAATTGATAATCTAAAAATATATTACCATGCATTCAAGGATTACAACATGAAACAGACAAGAATGGGAACGATTCTGACAAATGCACCTAAAATAAACTTTTCTAGGGGTTTGAGCTGACAAACCATAACACGACACAATATCACAACACAAATCAAATTCCACGTGACTTAGTTAAGTTATATTTATGTTGCTCAAGCACTGACCTACATAGTGTTGGCTCACTCAAGACAATTAATAGTCTTTGCTTTCAAGTTCAACCAACTTTGCCTCAAATCGACTAAAACTATTTATCTAAAGCTAACATAGGATCTCCAATCATATTTTCCAACGCAAGATATATGAGATGTCATGGTGCATTTATTTTTATATTTTATCTGAGCTCATTGAGTCTCTCAAGCCTTCTATTTTGAATTCCCTGGTGACATTATTCATGTTGCTAGATGTATCATATATCTTAACAAAAATTGGAATATCCTCCATTTAAGCCTTCCAAATAATTTACATCCATATTTGGTCAAGAAACTCCAGCATTGGATGGGTACAAAGTAGGGAAAACTTAAAGAAAGAGGCAATTCTTCATACTTCCATACTTACTCAAATATTCTTGATATTCCCTATTGACTGCGCATGGTATGAATAATTGATCACAAATTAACACAATACAAATTAAGATAACCAAGACAAATTAATGCATCGCAAATTAACACATTACAAATGAAGATAACCAAGATGAATTAATGGATCACAAATTAAGATAAATTCAATGAAACCCAGAACATGCCTGATTGAAATACCAGAAGTTTCCCACCAGTACTTTTCAGTGCCAGGAAAGCAGCCTGAAGGTTTAAAAATAAGGAAAAAAGGGGAAATCGTTAAACAAAAAATTCATATTGTTAATGTGTCGTGCTTAATGCATTAAGAGCATAGCAGTATTTTCTCCAATATGAAGATCAACACCTGGAAATTAATGATATAAAAGATAAACTAATAGAACTATTTTCAAAACATAATGAGTAAATAACAATATTACTACAATGCAATGGTGCAGAGTTCAAGCTGTTTCATTATCCCTGCTTTCTTAGTCCTCCACTTCTTTCTTTCAGTGCTTTGCGCTTTGTATACTTCCTGTCCACCAAAATGCTAGTGTACTGCCTTTAATTAAAGGAACTTTCTTTGTCTTAACTTAAAAAAAAGCTCATCCAGAAAGCAACACAGACAGGGAAAGGAAGAACTTCCATTGAGCATTTCCTGATGAGTGACATAGACCCGCTAACTTTTGGCAGCATAAAGTAAGTTTGTGTCACAGGCATAAATTCTGATATTCAAAGCTATTAAGGTAACTCACTTCCCAAAACCAAGTAATCACTAGAACCAAATGCAATGATTTCAATTAGCTAAGTACACCTCTCTCAAACTTTTTATCTTGGTTAAAACCCAATACTTGTTTTGATATGTCATCCCTTTCTTCTCTGCACAGTAATAACTTTGGCAGAATTTATTTTCCTGTGAGTCTGTGACTTGCTTAAAACCCCAAGAGTAGGTTTTTTACAATTTTAGTGCATCTCTAAACACCTTCTTGATTTACATTGCTCATTCTCTCTTATAATTCAGCCTAATTCTTCTCTATACAGTCGACCTTTTCCAAATTTTATTCTATGATTTACATCTAGTAGGTTTTACTTTTGAGGCATCACTCAACAACTACTGATGAAAATAGCTCATTTTATTGTCTTTCGGTCTATTAACACCAAAAAAAAATAAAAAATAAAAAATAAAAACTCTGAAAATGTGCCTAAAAAGCAATTCAAATGTGTCAAAGACATGAAATCCACAAGATTCTAGAAGTATTTACCAACACAGCTTGACCTTTAAACAAATTAAAGAACCAATCATATTAAAAAAAAGAAAAAGAAAATCACAGTCATGTTTCTCAAGGAAAAGCCCATCAGTTCTCATTATATTCCATTTGCAAGCATTAGGAAGAGCCCTAGAAAGAAAATGACATACCTTAACTGCAGCACCAAAGGCTGATTCAGCAGTTTTATTATTTTGGAACATAGATGGAATGCTTTCCAGCAATAGCTCCAAGTGTTGACGGCACTGCAATCACAGAGTAAAAGAATAAAATAAGGTATATAAGATAAACTTGGCGAGCATTAAGAAAGTGAAAATAAAGATCATCTGTTCCAGAGGAACAGAAAAATATTAAATAGTAAATTTTTCATTTTATTCTTCTTAAATGGCATTATGAAGCTCACCTCAGAAAGCTGGACAATAACATCACTTTGCAGTGGAGTGTAAACATCTTGTATATCGGGAACAATCAGCATCAATGGCTGAGAACATTCATTGCTTGTCAGAACCATCATCCACAATCCTCTTAATTAATAGCAGACAATAGGCCAATGCTCTCCAAATTCAACAAAATATAATTTTAGAAAAATGACCAATAGAAGATATAAAAGCTGTCTCACAATCAATCAAGAACAGACACTGACTAACAAGCAAAAAAACCATGTGGGATTACAGCCATTGCAATTTCGGAATTCACTAAACACTTTCAAATATTCCATTAATTTCAGTCACTTGAGTCTCGCAACAATTTTCCACAATCCTACTTTGGGAAGGAAAAAAAATCCCAAATAAAAAAGGATAAGACACCCAATTCCTCATAATCATATCTCGCATTTTCTTAAACCCTAGTTTCCAATCACAATTGAATCTCAAAGCACACTACCATAACTTTTGAGATTCCTCAAAGAAGTTATCTTCGCTTTCAAATGCTAAGCCCAGTCTAGGCCTTTCATAGAGTTTGGCAGCAAGCTGAAATCTTAACCAACTTTCTATAAAAATTTAACATCTCAGGCATCCTTGTTGCTATGCTCCCTTTTGGCCAATATTCTTGCCAGCATCACTACCACCCATGCATCAAATAAATGACAGACCTGAAAACTCTACAACTCTTAATAGAGAAGCAACTAAAAGTTCATAAAATTCAACATAGCCTTTTGGGCTAGTCAATGCCCAATAACCAAGTAAGATAAACTCTTCAGACTGAAATGGGCATGTGCCAGAGATAAACATTGCTTGAAATTGCATAAATGAACTGCCTTTTTGTTGAAATCCAACCATGCAAGTAGACTATACACCAACCATATTTCTGGGAAGTCATCTTTCCTCTGACAACCACCAACCCCCACAACCCACCCCACACCACCCGCCCCCTCCCAAAAAAAAAAAAAAAAAAAAATTGCAAAATAAAGTGATTTTACTTGGGTAATACAACCTTAACTAAATTGGCTACATGACATCAAAAAACCATTATCCAGTGCCTTTTCCTTTTGCTAGAGAAAATTACAAAACAATCTATAGCACAGTTTCCACTGGACTCTTCAGAATTTTATTTGAAAGAACTCATTCTTAAGCTCTATCATGTCCAAATTTGTATTATTTTACTTTGGTAAGCCACATGAGAAAACAGCCAAGTGATGGAAATTCTAATGACATACCACTAAATGAAATACTCATTACTTGACTATACTCTGTTAATGACAAGAAAACAGCCAAAAAATGGGATATTTAACAGGTTTAACAATGGGATGCATCTATCTGGTGTCCATGGAAGGTAACCTGCAATGGAAAAGCAATGCCACAATTGATTGCCTCTGAAGTTCTGATAGACCTTCCAGTTCTTCTAACTACTCATTAACATGTACTGAGTGATGAATGGCTCATTAAAATACCAGTCAAGCCATATATGTCATAATAGCTTGTTTCTGGATTAACTGTAAAGACTCAAACTCTCAACCCTAACCAAAAATATAATACTATGCACTTTTAGAAACCACACAAAGTTGCAGACATGCCATAATACATGAATTTTCAAAATCTAAACACCCTTTGATAATAATATGAAAATAGTGCTTCACCAATCTTACACAAAACAAGAAAAAAAAAATTGACAGCACAGACCTGTTGCAGTGCACGTTTTAAATTGTAAAAATGAATAGTGGAGTCAAATGTTGCAATTCCAACCATTGTCCGAGGACCTTCCTGCCAAATGACAGCATGAAGATATTGATCAGAAAACACATTACTTAACAACAACCCTTTGATACCATATAGCAGTTTGACTTATTTTCTTTTCTCTTGCAGTATCCATCAGTTTTTGACTAATTTTTTCTAGCCATAAGGACAGAAAAAATAGGAAGTCCACAATAGCTACCACTGTTCTAATGCATCTGCAATGAAGTAGATGGAAAAGTGACATAAAATAAGGTCAGATGCTACTGAGATATCAACGTAACAAATCATGCTTCTCAATTCCGTTGGCAACTACACCAAATTCAGATGAAACGTCAAATGCTATTCCAATTTTCGGTGGCAGGTCATTACACGAATCTAGCGATGACATTATACAGGATGATGCAAGCAAGCTAAGCCTAGCTAAAAGACTATCAACCAAAGAAGAAGAATAATGAAATTAATCTGAACGATATCTTTGATTTTGAAACTCAAACTGATTTCCCTCGTCTTGATGCAGGTCTCTGTCAAAAGCATTCGATCAACCAAACTTAAACTAAACTTGCATTCATCAAAAACATCTGAATGCACAGCTAAAACTGGACCTTCTACATGCTGTTCCCTCCCCCTCACCCCCACTTTTTTTTCCGGGCGGGGAAGAAAGCATCCTATATGGAACTTACAGCCAGTTTGGTTGTTTCAACCAAAGAAAACAAAAAGTGAAACAGCCGAACAGAACTTCAATATGTTCCAGTTCAGTTGGCTTTTGAGCTAATTGGGAATGAGACTTCTTTTCTTCTATTGCACTTGTTTTTACCCTTTAAAAAAGGGAAAAAGCCACAAAAAAATCCCGAACTATGCTCACTGTGACACATTTACCTTTTTAACTTTTTTTTGTGACATCAAAAACCACAAATTATACCCACTATGACACATTTACCATAAATTTTTTCTTTTGACATAAGAAACTCCAAACTTGTAAAAATGTTATGCATTTACCCTCCATCAAATTTCCGTTAGATGATTTTTCAGCTTATTTTAATTAATTCACATAGGCACCATGTCAACACCGTTTGCTTTCAGGCATCCATGTAAGCAGATTTTGAACGGTTCTCATCGGCAAAAATTTGATGGAGGGTAAATGTGTCACATAAGTACAAATTATGGATTTTTGGTGTCACGGAAAAAAGTTAAGATAAATGACAGTGGGCATAGTTTAGAGTTTTTGGTGGCTTTTGCCCTAAAAAACAGACAGAAGGTATTCCAATAAGGTCGCGAGGGGATAGAACATCTAACAATTATACACAATAAGGATACTATTATAAAATTTTGGTAGCGTAAGTCCCGACATATGTAATGATCTGCGAATACAGTTCCAATGGCTTTTTCTGTATCCTCAAAAAGCCTAAAGTTCCTTTCCTTCCAAAAGCAACCATAGGTGAGGACTGAGTCAAAAGCATTTCCTTCTATAGTCATTGGCATAAATTCTCAAGCTAGGCCCAAAATTCTGCCTACAGATTTGAGACTGCTTCTGGGAGCCAAATTTTAATAGAATAATGCACATAAGCTCGAATTTGTGTTTCAAATTGAGTAATGTAATTCTAGGTATAAACAGGAAATTGTCATTGATCAGGTGAAAGAAATCCACAAGCTAAACAGAAGCGATCTCATAAGGCCACAACTCTTTCTCAAGGCCAAAGTCAACTAAAAATCTAGAAAAACAAGATTTTGCGAATCAGTATCATGTATCTTCCGCAGGAAAAGCGAGACAAGTGTCAACTTTCCCATGAGATGTGAAATATACATATTGTTCCACAACATCAAGAAGTAAAAAACGAAACACCACTGATTTGAGCACCAACTATCCAAGCAAAGTAGCTAGATCAGATTCCATAGTAAATAAAAAGCTTTTGTTATTGTACAATCAAAAAGCACTTACGGGAAGATCAGAAATAACTTGACTGATTGCACTGCAAGCTGCAGCAGTTCCACCAGTTTGCAAAGCATTCATGGATACATCAATAAGGAAGAAATATACCGCTGGCATAGGTTCACGGACCTGGAATTACATAGATCAAAGAAAACTTAACGTAAAAGAGAAGACAACTCAAAACATTAAAAAGATTAAAGAGAAGAGGTACACTACAAAACATAATATTTTGACTGCTAACACAGCTCGCTGCTGAAAGGGTTACATCACATATTAAGAAAGAACACTTGACAATGAAAGCATGCATTCCTTTATACAAATTTTGACATATACAATTTCAGCTATCTATTCAAAGACAATAAACCAACAAAGACCGTGAGACTCATATTGATCCCTTTTTCCCAAGGACAATGAGTAAATCAGGCTCATCCTCCTTCAGGACAGTAATATCAAAGCACAGGGTTTTGCTTCTGCCTAAAGAGATGGACAACAAATGTCTTATCTGCAAGCATATTTTCACAAATGGGGCATATTATTTACTTTATGAATATTCAAGCACAGGCTCCAGAAGAAGATTCTTAAGTCCCTTTCCAATATTCTGTGCTTATTCTTAAAGCATGTCCTCAGCAACTAAATATTGACTGCAATTTGTAATTTACTTCTCTGAAATCACATTTGTAAGGAGATAACGAAATTAAACAGGACATATAAATCCATGAAACTGGTGCACAGTCAAATCATAGAAATATGCAGACTCTATTATAACAGTTTAGATTAAGAAATCAGAGAGCCAACTGAAAAACTGTCAAGTAGTTACTGACAAAAAAAATAGAAACATAAAGTATTCATTTGAAATGTAGGCAACTGCAGTACACTATAGACAAGTGAATCTCACAGTTTCACTCACCATATATTCCTTTGATGCAGCAAATTCGACTGTTCCTCTACACAGTTCAGGTCTGTCATCCGCATCTCTGCGCCTGCCATCAGGACCCAAATTGCAGATGTAATCACGTGGAGTCTCGTCAGTAAAGCCTGCAAACAAGTATGAAGAATGCGGTCAGGTCACCCACATCGAGAAAAGTAAAAAATAAGCTAATGATTTATAATGAGAAATTATGCCCCACTGAGGATGCAGGGGCAACTAGGCCTCCACAGATTCCAACATCAGTATTCTCAATCAAAAATCTATATTTCATAACCCCCCCATATTTTTCTCTTCTTGATTTATGAGACATCTGGACCATTAATTACAACAAATGAACCTGAGCAAATCTCTCGAGCAGAACTAAGACAACAAAGACCACAAGTAAAGATCAACAGTGTAGAAGACAACCAAAGATCTTTGCAAAAGACAGAGCCACTATTCCCAGAATGATCGTCTCATCGTCTCAAAAGTCATCGTCCAATATTTTGTCACATTCAAGCACTAAATCATTCAAAAAGCTGGAAAATGAAAACAAGAATAGTGAGGTTTACTAACCACATAAGTTACAAATGAAACGCCTCCCCTGATCTATGAACTTCATAAAAGGATTTATGTAGCCCTTGCAGCGGGAACATCGGACGGGGCCACTTTCTCCAAAATCAACAACCTAAACCATCAATCAGAACATGAACTCATTTCCAACTTCTTCATTACAATAAAGGAGACATGACTCCAAATAAAACATGGGAATAGAAGCGATAGACAAGTCAGAATCGCACTAAAAAGAGGGAAGTAGCCAAGCATTTATACAGGAACAAAGAAGAAGGGACAATCGCAAGAAAAGAAAAGGGAGACAAATTGCTTCTGCTTTTGTGGTAAGAAATCGATGTTGTGAGAGGATGTGAACATCAAGCAATCAAATGCAAAAATGAAACCTCATCCAGGGAAAAATTAGAGAAATTTTCTAGGGAAATTTGCAAGGATGACAAATGGATGGTAAAAAAGAAGGGCAACAGATATAATATGCGAAAACTTAGAGAACCAAAGGGATATACCATCTTAGGTTACTATACTGTTCATTTTGTTAATTTGAAATGTCAAAAGTAGACCCAATCAGGTGAAAGCATGCAGAAAAACCAATATGTCATTTACCTTCGCCAAAGTAGATAAAATCCTGAAAGTATAAGATGCTCTATCAGCAAAGCTACAGAAACTAGCAACAAACGACATCGTCCAACATCAATATCAATACCATACGACAAAATCACTAACATAAAATCATAAACACTAAACTAAGAATCCGAAGAAAATCCCTGTTGAGGTTGAGGTATGGCAACAATTCTTTATCCTTATCTCAAGGAAATTATTCAAAAGGTTCTGCCCCAGGTCACAAAAATTATTTCGATGTAAATTTGACAAGGCAAGGGAAGTTTCTGATTTGCTGACGAATCTGGAAAGGATTGAACGAGGCTCACAAGGAAAGACCTAACATAACCATTTAGAATGACTAAAACAACGTTCAAATACACCAATATCAATGCATCCACAAATTCCAAACTAACAAAGAAAAGCTCAAAAATTCAAGTAAAACACTATTTGCCTGAATGGGTTCTTCAGATGGATGAGAAAGTGCCAAAGGTTGAACCAACAAAGCCAGCTGCATGCCTGATGTTGTCAAAAGATCAGCAGTGCACGGAATCTGTCCAATCACACAGGAAGTATTTTATTTACACATAACAATATACATAGAGACAACCTGTTTTCTAACTCAGCCAAGGCAGAATCCCCAGAAAAAATGAAACTCTTTTATGCACTCGAGAACTCCATAGACGCACTGACAGTCGAACACCACATCACATCTCTACCTGATTAATGGTGCACCTCATGAAACGTGGACTGCAATTTCCAGTGTCCCTGACGATATAGTCACTTGTGGCAGGCTTCATAAACAATAACAGAATCAGAAGACTGCATGCTAAGACAATAATAAAGCTGTACCCTCAAGAGCTAAAAGCAAGACATACTGGAGGCAGGTTTGCCTGATTGCCCTGCCGAGTTTCATGAAGTATCACTGTTGAACTTGGGATAGGCCTTGGAATTTGATTAGGATCGATCTTTGATGGCCCTCCAAGAGAAGATCCAGTGGAGGCCATGGCAGGGGATATTGCAGTCATAGATTGATTTGGGAGCGGAGGTGGCATCCCAAACACTCGTGGTGGTTGTGGAGCACCTGGTACCAGTGGAGGTGGAGGCATCTAATAAAAATCGGAAAGGACTAAATTATCACTTAACTCAAAATGTATATAAATGAAGGAAAAATTTCTTGATCAACGGATAAATTTAATAGTAAGATTGTCACAAGGAAGAGGGGATTGACTGGCATAATTGGTCACCAGCGTCATGAACAGAAATTCCTTTTCTAGGAGTCATAGTTCACAGAAAACAGGCAGTCTAACCTATCACTCTCACTTTTTATAAAAAAGTAAAGAGAAATTCACTTGAGGCGCCCAGGGCTGCCAACCCATGGACAAAAAGAGCTTGTGCCCAAAAAGAGCTCAAAACCAAAAATAGGGAGGCTCAAAGATAATGTAACCTATCTCTTTCAATAATTCCCTCTCTTGGACTTTTTCTCATGCAACATTTAGCCTAATCATGACTGAGACATCATGTTCTTTGACAATCATCTACATAATATTGTTTTTATTAAGCAAACTTGATAAGGATCAGGCGCTTGCTAATGTCTTGACTGATTTTCTTTCACTTCAAAAGTTTATTAGATGATGCCCAAAATCGACTAATTTCAGCCAAGTCCTGTTCAAATTTCAAGGTCGAATGTATCACCAAAATTGAAATGAAATGTCTCTCTGCTTCACTGAAAAAAGGATACCCAAGCCCCAATGGTCTTGAATCTGAAATTCACATGGAAGGACATAAACTCAACTCTTGAAAATGCCTTATCACCAGAAGAACTAAATCTATGCTTCTAGGGTTCATGGACGAGCGGAACACCCCATCCTTTTGCTTCAGCAGAACAGAAGATAGCTTACCCAATTAACTAACGAGGCCTTGCCTTAGTCGTTGATCGTGTGTGTGTGTGAGTGTTCTCTTATCTTTTCTTCTTTTATTTTATTTTTTTTGGTTGTTTTTTTTTTTTTAGGGGGGTGAATGAAGGGGTGGTTTGTCCCCCATTATATCGTTTCTAGCATTAAAAGTATATAAATTTCACTTTCACAAATTAAATGAAATTTAACAACAATAAGAACAAAACCAAGCCCCATCCAACTAGGTGTTTTCAGCTATATGCATCCTATGCCCTTTGCACTCAATATTTATTAAATCCTTTGTAAGCCCTAGATGCTCCATATCTTTCCTCATCATCTCATTCCACAAATCTAAAAGACTTCAAAGGTGGATAATTTTATTTATATACTCGGTGTTTAACGCTAAAATCATTCACAATAATTAATAATTAACTTTGAAACAACTCAGCTCCCAATAGCCAAATGTCAAGCTAAAGTGAAATCTAAATTTTACACATACCCATAAACAAATTACATAAATATTGAGCAAAAGTGATGTTAGAATCCACTTCCACCTTGTGCAATAATAAGTACAAACCACCATCATCCATGTAGAAGAAGAAAAATAGGAAGAATGCAAAAGGCCACATCACTTTACCAACCATGGCTATTTGATGATAAAATAACAGTAACTCATTAAGTACAAAAGGGAAAGATACTTCGTGAAATTGAATTAACTGGCACAATCTAGACATGTATAAAGATGATCTACATAAGCATATATAAGGTGGCTTTCTTAGAATGTCAAGATTGGCAATCGTCCCCAAAACTTCCTCCTTCCCTTCTATCCAAATCTAAAAGGGAAGAGCAAAGGCGGGCAGGGGGATGTCCAACTCAAAACGCTACTGCTTTTTGAAATGTGAATTCAAAGTTCTTACTTGCTCAGAACGCATTGACCAAGGCTGTGGTGCAAAAGGAGAAGGCGATGGAGGAGGCATGGCCTGAGGTGCTCCGAAGAAGGTTGAACCTGATTGCATTGGAGGAGCCAGCGGAGAACTTACCGAGGGACTAGCCATGAGGGAGCGCATGCTTGGTCCTCGAGCAACTTGATCTGTCGATACCCTTGGCAGCGGAGGAGCACCAGGCAGCTGCTGAGGTGCAGGGCCACCTGGAGGAGCAAATCGAGGACCTCCAGCTGTACCTCCATACGCAAAAGTTGGTGGCCCATTATTCACTGGAGCAGAGGGTGGACCTGTTGGTGGAACCACTGGACCAGTCGCAAAAGGAGCAGACGCAAATGGTGGACGAGCTGCTGCCGGTGCAACTGGTGTTGTGACCGGAGCACCAGGGAATGCTCCGGAAACGGGAGCCCTTGGAGAAACACCTGTTTGCCCACCAACCAAGGATGGCAAAGAACCAGCAGGCGGTCTATATCCAAAGGGGGCCGCATGACTCGCAGGTGGAGCAGTGGGTCTTCCTGGGGCGACATTAGGGGGAAATGTGGCTTGTGCGGCAGTTGATGGAGGCATTGCGGGTCTTGCGAGAATGCCAGGGGGAGGAGGGCCAGGACGTGACATTGGTTGCGACCCACCAGGGTATGCAGGTGAAGGTGATGGAGATGTAAAGGGCGGTGGCTGGCCAAAAGGGGACGGTCTAGGGGCAGAACCAGGTAGGGTCGATGGCGGTCTATTCAGGCTCATATTCTGCATGCTCTCCGCCATCGCATTTGGGTAATAATTGGGAGGCTGTTGCTGCGGATGCGGCCGTGCTTGATTGGCGTTACTGCCGGGTCTAGGCACCCCTGGGGGCACGAACGCCGACATTTCCCTTGTTCTCGCGAAATCCCCTACTCACCCAAAAATACAAAATCTTTCTGCAAAAAAAAAAAAAGAGCACCCAGAAACTCAATTCTTCAAACACGACCCGATCCAACATCCAAACATCACCCACATACAACTGAAGATCACACACATTACACTCGCGGGCTAAAAAGACGGAATCGAGATATTCACAAGAAACCACTCAATTGTAAACACGTCCAGAGCAAGGCTCCGGATCGGGAGAAAAGAAAATCCAACACGGATCAAACAACTCCAGATCTGGGACGCTCCACTGGGATCGAATTGCTCCGAGGAGGATCCCCACTAGGGTTTAAGACGTGCACTTCGAGGAAAAATAGGGTTTTTTTTGCTTCCGCTCTCCGTCGATGAGCTCGCCGATCGGACGAAGCGCAAAGGATCGAGAGAGAAAAGGCGCGGATGCGAGAGCACAGGAGCGAGATTGCCGGAAGTACCTGGTGATCGCGCCGGAATCGCCGCGTGGAGGCGGCGGGGAGCGACGGAGCGCCCGAAATCGAGGTCGGTGATGGCGGAGGAGGAGGAGGAGGAGGAGCAGCAGCAGGAGGAACGAGAAATTGTTTTCGCCCAATATACTCACCCGATGAATTGTAACGTGGGCCAGAATCGCACGTGCAGGTGCAGTGAAAGGGGGGGAAAATACGGCAGTAATATTATTTTTTGGCTTAAAAGCACGAAATTTGGTAAAATTAATATAGCCATCGCTCGACGATATAATAGATAACAAAAATCAATCCCGAAATATTATTTTTTGGCTTAAAGTACGAGATTTGATAAAATCTAGCCATCGCTCGACGATATAATAGGTAACAAAAATCAATCTCGAGACCGCGCTTGCTTTTTTTGGCTTAACAAAAATCAATCCCAAAATATTATTTTTTGGTTTAAAGCACGAGATTTGGTAAAATCTAAGCTATCGCTCGACAATATAATTCCTTTGCTAAAATAGGTAACAAAAATCAATCCTGGAACCGTGCTTGCTTTTTTTGGTTTAGCAAAAATCAATCCCGAAATATTTTTTTTTGGCTTAAAGCACGAGATTTGATAAAATCTAGCCATCGCTCGACGATATAATAGGTAACAAAATCAATCTCGAAACTGCGCTTACTTTTTTTGGCTTAACAAAAATCAATCCCAAAATATTATTTTTTGGCTTAAAGCACGAGATTTGGTAAAATCAAGCCATCGCTTGACGATATAATTCCTTTGTCGAAATAGGTAACAAAAAATCAATCCCGAAATCGTGCTTGCCTTTTTCATGGCCCGCCGCGTTTTCTATCTAACCCGGTGAGCCTCTTCAATTAGGTTTATTATCAAACAAAAAAAAAAGTTTATTGCTCCGGGTCATGGTAAGTTTAATCCGTAATAGACCACTTGAGACCTCAATAATTTATCTAATAAATAAAGAAGTCGTGCAATCCAAGCCCACCGAGTGAAATAAGTGGTTTCTTTCGGAAAATTACCAAAAAAGTCATAAATCTATTGCAATTGTGCCAATTCACTCATAAACTTTTTTTAATCAATTTAGTCATAAACCTTTTATTTTTGTTCAAGTTTAGTCCATCCGCTAAAATTGGCGGTAAAGCCGACGACGTGGCGGCCGATTGACGCCATCGAGCTTTTTTAATAATATTTTTTTTTATTAATTTTTTCCTTTTTTTTTCCCAACTCCCTCCTCCTTCCTTGGGACCGAGGCGATTTGGCGGGGCGAGGAGGCCTCACTAGACGCAATGGCGGGCCCCCTCGCCGGATTTGGCGAGGGCCGCCTCGCCCGGTGACCGCGAGGGAGCCCCCCTCACCGTTGCTAGGTGCGAGCTCGCCTTGCGGTCACCAGGCAAGGCAAACCCTCGCCAAATTTGGGGAGGGGGGCTCGCCATTGTGCCTGGTAAGGGCTCACCTCCCCCGCCGTCGCTGGGCGCGAGCTTGCCTTGCGGTCGCTAGGCGAGGCGGCGAGGCTAGCCCCCTCGTTGAATTTGGCGAGGGCTCGACTTGTAATCGCCGAGCGAGGTGAGCCCTCGCCAAATCCGGTGAGGGGGCTTGCCGTCATGTTCGGCGAGGCCTCCTTGCTAGATCCGACGGGGGCTTGCCCTGCCGGAGCCCAAGGAAGGAGGAGGAGGAGGGAGGAAGAGAGGGGGAAAAAAAAAAAAGGAAAAAGGAAAAAAAAAATTAATAAAAATTTTTAAAAACAAAATATTATTAAAAAAATTTTAGCCGAATGGACTTGGCAAAAGTCAAAGGTTTATGGGTGCAAATTTTGGGGAAAGCCGGAAAATTGACTAAAAACTGGAACAAAAGTAAAATATTTTATGATTAAATTGCAAAATACTAAAAAAAAGGAAAAAAAAAATGTTTAAGACTAAATTGGCATAATTACAATAAAAAAAAGAAAAATGATTAGACCGAGGCTTTGCCTTTCTGGAATTTTCATCTCGTTCTGAAGCCATGGATGCATTTAAAAGGCTTCAGAAAAGAGAAGTTCTATTCGGAGTTGATAGGCCTGCCAAGGTCTCTTTTGCTGATTCATTTTATTGATCCTGGGGATGAAATAATGGCACAAGTAATGTGATCAACTTGAGTTTTAGCAGTGCCATTAAAAAGTTTAACTTTGGGATGGAAAGCACTGCATTGCTTGGTCTAGATCCTCAACGCAAAATGCGATGGCACTAAGCAAGTAACAGTGCCTGTAAATGTTCCTATTAAAATTATATTATTTAGTGCAGAGTGATTATCGTGTGTCTATCGTATTTCAAGTCTCATTATATATCTCATCGATCCACCTTTATTTCCAAAGAATACATGGATAAATTGTCATCACATTTTTCATGCAAATTAAGGAGTAATGGCTGTAAAAATTAACAAACCAATAATAATCGCCTATGGAAGACTAGCAAAGGAAATTGTCCCTAAAATTCTGGTTGATTTTAAGTATTCTGTTTACACACGCAATAGAGCATCAAAAATAGCTCAAACTGCCCCAAATCAACTTGAATATTTTGAATCTTTTCAATTTGTGTCTTCTTTCAATTCAAATAACATGAGAAAAATTGGATTATGTATGATTTATTCGAAACACTTATGCATGAAGGAAAGGTACTCACGAGAGAGAGAGAGAGAGGGGCAAGTGTATGAACTGGCATTAGAAAAAGGTTGACTATTGCCAAATCGGATTTTTGTTTGGTAAATTATAATTGGAAAATTAATGAAATATAATTGTGAATACGAATTTATATATGCATTATTTTTATGTATTATCTACATTCATAATCAGTTATTAGCGATTTGCAATCAAAATTGGTCAAATAGACTAAATCGATACAATTATAATATGTTTAAAAGTATTTTCATTTTCACACTTTCCTCCGACGTAGTTGGTGTCGCGAGCCCAATATCTGAAAATTGGGGATCGCGATCCACGGGCCGTAAAAGAGACCCAGCAGATCATTTGGGCCGTACGGAGCCCAAGGAGACTACCAGATCATTTGGGCCGCGCAGAGCTTAATTGCAAAAAGCGAAAAGCGTCGCGTTTCTGTTGCGCAGCGCCGATTTCATCTTCACTCTCTAGGTCTCAACCTGTCCATCTTCGTCTTCGTCAGCCTCTCTCTCGCTCGCCGGCGGAGCGTACGGTCACGCCCTCGCCAAGCTCTGCTAAAGCGGCTTCACAGGAAGGTGAGCTCTCTCTCTCTCTCTCTCTCTCTAGCTCCTGCTGTAACTCGAGCTCGCCGGTTCGGCGATGGATTATCCCTTCTTCGACGAATTTGTCGGCGAACGGTAGTGGTTGCTCGGCGACATTTGATCGTGTTGTTTGGTCGCGCGAGCTGGCGAATCGGCACTGCGCTTCGCTGACGCGGCGCGTGGGTGGGTTGTCGAGGCTCTCGGTAGGCGGTTGTGAGGTCGAGTGGAGGGTGGGTTTTGGCTGTGGTCGTGGGACTGCAGCTCTGTTGCTCGGGGCGGTGTGTTGCATTTTGGTGGCAGCGTGAAATTACTAGTAGCTAAACTCATTGTCCTTCAAATGTCGATCGATGCTCGGCGAAATGTCAGCGCGAAATTAAGGGTCCGTTTTCTTGCCTTACTCATTTACTCCAGCTGCCGTTTCTGCCCTCATTCTCACGAACCCTAGGGTTTCTGATCTCATCTCCTCCTCCTTCGACACCGACGATCGGCAGCGGCGGAGCATCCCCTCATCTGGCGGTGCTGGATCTCCGCCCTCACGAAGCCTGGGTTTCTGATCTCGTCCTCCTCCTCCTTCGACGCTGACGATCAGCAGCGGCGGAGCGTCCCCTCGTCCAGCGGTGCTCCATCTCCGCGACGTGCCCTGCTTCCTCTTCACTACTGCTCAGTTCATACTCTTCCACGCGTAGTTGTCTTCAAGCGACGCATGCACAGATTGAAGCGTCCTCATAGGTCTCTCTCTCCTCTTGTTTGCATGAATAGAGGGATTTTGTGGCTTCAGAATTTGTGTGCAGAGGAGCTTATTTTCAAGGGTTTTGAACTTCATCCGCATCTTGTTCTTCGAGGTGCTTTCGGGGATTTGAATCGGAAAATGGGCTGGTGTGAATGGTCATTTTATAGTTCTGAAGCCATCGTTTTCGTTTTCCTTTTTTCCTTTTCTTTTGGAGATGGAAGATCGAGACAGGAGATTCATGAAGCGAGATTAGAACCAGTTTTCGCCAGCTCTTCTCCTTTCGCTTCTTCCAGGATGTGATGGTTCTCATATCCACTGTGTTTCGAACTAGTATCTCTCTGTTTGTTCATTTGATCTTTTTTTCAATAGTATTGTTCATTCGACTTTGCATAGTGGGACTTGCCTTGCATGCATTATGGAGATAATAAGTTGTGTCTTCGGGATGCATATGCCAGAAATGTTGTTCTCGGATTATAACAAAGTTTCTTTTACTGGTCAAAAGAAAAGGCAGCGACCCTTTAGACAGGATGAGTGACTTGTTCCTGTGATCTTTAGCACGACTTGTTGAAAGCTCACTCATTGGTGAATATTTTGTACTTGAGTTATGGGTCTAGAGAGAGGAAGGTAAGCTCGAGAGACTTCAAGATTTTACTGCAGAGTTTTAATTTTGTGGTTCAAGACGCAGTCTTCACTTGGGTGAATGGACCCATTTGTTCATGTTGGCCTTCCTGTTTTTCTTGTGGACTTTTTCCTTTTTGTTTTTTGATTAAATGTTGGGAATGACGTATTCTTTTGGAGCAATCAATCGTGGATTGAATCCTGTTTGCTGTTGCAGGCTTGTGAGATGATCCAAGACCTTTCACTGCTTGTGATACTCTTTATAAAGGACGAGGGATAGTCTTGGTGAATCAGGTTCATAAAGTTTCTATTTGGTTTTCTAAAGGGCTTGCACATGTAGACAATCTTCTGTCATAGTGTTTAATAGAATGTGCTGTAGAAAATTAGTCTCTCATAGAAAATCAGTCATTTTCAGGATTTAGCCGAACACCTGAAAATATTGTCACTTTCCTGGAAAATGATTTCTGGGAAAATATTTTCCGGAAATGGCCCATTTTCCGCAAAACTAACAGACCCTTAATGTAAAGTCGAATTCTTTATTTGTAAGCACCTTTGATGAAAATAAGATGGTAAGCTGTCCTCTAGGGTTACTTTTTAGGTTGGTGTTGAAGGTGAGATAGTTGGGACTCTCAAGTATGAACCTATGAGAAGGGACTGATTAATAGTTTGATAGTTATGTTCCTTCTTAAATTATTTTGGAATGAAATTTTGAGAAGGAACTGTTATGTTCTTTTGTGTTTGTTTTCCTTTTCAAAATTATTTTTTTCCGGGATGATTAATCTCTGGTTCTTTCTCACAGTTTGGAATTTTGCTCAGATAATGAAGAACACAATTTAGGGATCTTTGATGTATACTAAACTTATATATTGTTCGGGCATTTTGTTCTGGGACTTATGTCCTGTTATAATTTTGTGCTGGTGATTTTTTCCTATGAATTTCTCGGACACTTTCAGGCTCCAATACTTAGTTACAAACTTTTGTCGCAATACGCAACTAGTTACTGACTTGATGGTTCATTTCTTGTTTATATTCTGGAAAAGATCAATGCTTTATTCGGTGAGGGAGAATTTTATTTTGTGCATCATTAACTGCAGCTGATTCAATACAGAAGGACAGAAAGCGACTATTAGTGCAGAGTCCATGGATTCTCCGACACAAAATACGTCATTGCAGCGGCTTCAAAATGTTGAAAAGAGAATCATCAAGGTTTTGGAGCTAGCTGGGGGAGTGATGGATGAATTAGCCAATCCTGCCGGTCCCCGTAAGGAATCCATAAACCACCATTGCCGCGAGTTCATGCAGTCGATCAAGGATATCCAGGTGACTCTGAGAGACGAAATCAAGAGTGCGTGTGAATACCGTCCATTTGAGAAGTGCGACTACAACTCTCGAATAGGGAATGAGATTTGTCTGGAGAAGCTGAAATACGTCCTATCCCAGCTGGATGGAACGAAAGAAACGATCGATGCATATAATGGTGAAGCCTGAGCCATTCGTGTGGCGGTGGACTGAAGTTTAGGTATTCGTTGGGAGATTTGAGATGGGGAGTTATCGAACGACATCAGTTTTATCAGATCAGAATCTCTTAAATTTTTAGATAGCATGTGTATTTAGTCGTTAGTGAAGCTTGAATTTGGCCATTTCTGTTGATTTACGTGACTTTTATTATCTTCCTTACTATTTAGTCAATTGTGAAGCTTTGGAGGCAATTTTAAGGAACATCGCGGTGGGGCTTTCGTGTGATTTGATCGTGTTCGATTAAAGTATCAAACGTGAAGATGAAGTTTTTCAAACCACATAATGACGATTTCATTTTTTAGCAGCTAATTGTCTTTCTGTACTATTAATTATTATTAAGGTCAATTCATACTTAGTCATTTGCTTGTAAGATGGTTGATCTATGATTGAAATATTCAATCATCGCTATTCATTTCACTAATGAAAAGCACTAATCACAAAAAGAGATTGTTGTACATAGATTGGGTTAAATAAATCCAAAATTCATCTTTTAAGAAAAAAATTCCACTCGTCAACTCACAAGTATAATCTAAGTTAAGTATCATCCGTTTTAACCCATCTCATATCCATATTCACTATTTTTGTTATTAATACAAATGTGGATACCGTTTTAAGAGATCACCCATATTCTCATTTAAGTACACACTGAATAAGCTATATTATCGTGTTATCAAAATATCATTTTATGAGTTAAATTCAGCTTCACGTATATTTTTAGAAATACTTTTGTCTTTGGTACTCAATTTGATTCAATCGTGCTACTTTGCCATATGAGAAACCTACCAAAAGCTCGATACATGTACCCGGCCACGTCAGGCTCATTGTTTATGATATCGATGCGCATTTTATATAATACACATAATCCATAGATTGTAGGTCCGATTAGATTAGATTAAACTCGATTTAATTAAAGTCACTCGGACAGTCGACGACAAATCACGCATCGTCGCCGCCCCATCCTCCACAGTTCATGTTCAACCCCCCTTCTCTCTCTCTCTCTCTCTCTCTCTAAATTAGCTGCAAATCGACGAGCATTCATCCATGGAAGCGGGCCGATGAAGCGCGCCCTCGGGGTCGCCGTCCAATCGCGCTGCGGCACCTTCCCGAGCTCTCGAAGATGGAGACAACTTCCGCCTCGAATTTCACGGGGCGAGAGAGGAAGAAGCTCGCGCGCCGCAGCCGCTTGTGCACTGCGGCCGGCCGGACAGGGGTGGATTCCGCCGTCTGCCGGAACTGATCGGAAGCCATGCCATCGCCGTCTTCCGGCTGGGCCCCCCGATGAGGATCATCTGCGGGTCCGATTCGCATGCTCCCCGAGGCTTCGAATTTGATCGAGCGTTCCGAATGTTTTGGGTGAGCGCGGCGGTTTCTAGGTAGCGGGTTAGATTTGGGGAGCTGCTCGTGCGTTTAGCGCTGCAGATCTGCGGGTGATTAGGACGTTGCGCGATTAAGCTGCTTCGCTATGTGTTTAATCACCGTTTCGTGGGTGTTTTGCCGCTGGACCTTGCTTTGGATGTGATAGATAGTTTTTCATGCGTAGAGGGGATGCGAGGAGGGGATAAATATTAAGCCTTTGCTCTCCTTTAGGAGTTCATTGTGGGGGCTCTGGTAGTTGGTACGTTTTAACTCGTCCTCCGTTTTGCGCTGTTTAATATGTATTCGGCTAAGTTTGTGATGGTCGAGATTAGGAAGTTCTCGATAACCGATTAGAAATTCGCAAGGGTTGTGGCCAAAGGGAAGATGGGTAGTAATCTGTTGATGTGGCTGATGTTACTGAAAATTCTGGTCGGCTATGTGGAATTAGTTTTTGTCGAGCGAAAAGAGACTTTGCATGATTCAGTTAGTAAAGGGGCTTTGCATATACTTCTAGATGGCCACGTTTAGTGAGTTCTATTTGGGGGGATATGACACGGTGGTATGAATTTCCATCTTGGAGCCTCGCTGCGTGCTTATGTTGCTTCCTGTTTTTCTCTCCAACTCAGAAGGGTGGACCTATTTGTTTTATGTTGCTGTGCTGAATGTTGATTAGCCTATGTAACTAATGCGTGGAAGCACAGCAGTAGTTTGCTGCATCTAAATTTATTTGGTGCAGCTGCTGTAATCTTGCTCAATGAAAGCAAATTAAACGTAGTTAAGTGTATGAAAACTCTACCATGGTGGAAGTTCTTGGACAAAAAGTGACAACTTGAGCATACATTGGCCTCAGGGCCTCAATTCTTCAAACTTTATAGTAAATAAGTCATATCTTACTGGGATCTCTGCACCCTTTGACACACGTTACTTTATGCTATGAGGGGCTGTAAGTAGGAATTTAGGTGAGGATTGGAGGTAATCAGTCTTAAAGTACTCCCTACCCATGGCTCCATTTAGCTATCTTGAACATGGCCCAATTAAGTTCTAGCATGGTTTTGTTGAGTTGAATTACAGTCTTTTATTTGTTTTCCAAGTCCAATGATAGATCAAGGATAGGAAACGATACTTAAATTGTTCAGATTTTTTTATGGAATGGCAATAGCATGTACTTACGGTTTATATCGTATGGAACCAATAGAATTTTGGGTTTTTGGAAGGGGGGGTGGAGGGAGGGAAGAGAATGGTTTCTCTAACTATTTTTTTATTCAAAAAGGATAAGACAAGACTTTTCACATTTGACATTTTCAGTGATATCTTCTTTTACTTTTGTTACTGTGCCATCTACCTGTTATCTCTCATCACCTATTTATTGCCCAATTGTTTTGATGCTCATTCAGCATTGTCTCTGTTTCAAGGAATTGGCTTTGTCTTGCTGCTTTGATGTTATCATTTAGGAACATAGGGTTATGAACTGCGTAGTTTACAACTTATATGCCGAAACTGGGGAAGGAGCAGAAGATTTTATGCTTTTAATTTAATGATTGGACCCCTTTTTTGTGGCTTTTTGAGTGATTGTTGTTCTGGCCATAGTTACATGGTGGCTGGTCTAATTCTTATGGTTAATCTGGCAAATGATAAGATATTAGTGCAACATATTACAGCTGCAATGTAGGTATCGAGCATTTAAATTTTCAGTAAATTGGATGTAAGTTTTAAACTACAGGATGTTCAGCACATATTGTCATGGTAGAACTCTCTCTCTCTCTCTCTCCTTTTTTTTTTTTTTTTTTTTTTTGGCTTTCTCTAGCTTTAGAAATCTCACTGTCTGCTCACTAATGTTGAGACCATGACTACTCATTTGCATGAAATGGTGAGCACCATGGATATGCTCAGTTTTGTGTGTTGGATCCGTTGGACTATTTGGCTCTGATATTGCTGGACATCATGAAAGGGCCCTTGACTCTTTCTGATTGGGTGGACCAGGGACGTCAATAAGTCTGTTAAATTTGCTTATGCTTTGTCAATAATCTCAGATGCAGATCCGTAGTCAATTATTTTTAAGGTGTTCTTGGTTCCATGCATGAGCTCTTGCTTCTGGAGTCATTTGGACTAGTTGATATAGTTCAACCTTATGGACCAAGGCCAGGCGACGACGCCGCATCGCTTTATTAAAGCGATGCTTGTTCTTAATTTCAGATGCCTCATACAGGACATAATCTAACAGCTCTCCTGATCCATTTGTGCTTTGCTTTGTACTGTAACCCATCTTCCAGTACCTGTATACACCGTCTCTGTGGGCTGTAGGACCCTAAATGGTCGTATGACATCAATTTTATGGTTGAGCTTTCTTTGCAGGTGGGTTGTTTGCATAGTTGAGCTTTCTTTGCAGGTGACTTGTTGCATATGATTCCGTTTAAATCAGGTTAACAAAGTAGAGGTTTTGTTAATCTCTTTTCTTCTCATGGTTACAATTGCATTCAGGAATTTTTAATTGCAGAAGGAAATGCGTCGAGCGGAAGATATTACGGTGCTCAGACAGTGGGATCTTGGCTGTTAGTTTGTTGGACCTTTCTAATCGGGCTTGTCCTTGGAGTTTGAAGTGAACGGATAGCTAACTTTTACTTATCTTTTACTTATCGAATTCATCTATTTACTTTGCTTTGTATCTCGTGGCTTGTACTTCGTTCATTTGTAGTTCCGGATGGAGCATTAGTGGCATTTTACTTTGGAGGGAGGGAGGGAGGGAGAGGGAGAGAGAGAGAGAGAGAGAGAGAGAGAGAGAGTTCATACAAAATACAAACTAGTCTAGATATCAGTTAAATTCGAGTACACTGAATAGGTCAGCCAAATACACTACGATCTGCAAGACTCACAAGTTAAAAGCTAGGGAAATAATTGAATATCTGGCTAATGATAATATACATACTGGTTAAATGAATTAAGAGGACATTATACAGCAAGCGCCTACGGCAATCAAATGTCATGGCTCCCGTCCTGGGAATCAGTCGAATCCTACCATCTCTGGCTATCTCATCACCGCCCAAGCCTTCAACACAAATCCCATTATTCTGGCTCATCCCCCACCCTCGTTCCCGTTTGCCCCTGGTTATGGTGTTCTCCACCATCTGCTTTTGAAGGCAAAGCAAGGATAAATGTAAAAGTAGCCAAAAGGCAAAGACTGGAAGAAAAAGCAAATCAACCCGGCTGAAAATGCATAACGACTCCCGAAAGGAAAATGGAGTTATGTAATCAATTGGGACTTTGCCATATGCAATTCAAAAAGAGAAGGCAGCGTTGTATTAAATGCCCACCCTTATCACATCGATCCTATCTTACATGATGCTACTGTGATTGTCACGTGGTAGACAGAGGAGACGAGAGGGAAGATTGTTTTTCGTACGAGGAAGAAATTCTACAATTACTTTGAAGAGCCACTTAGGGCGCATTGACAAAAATTATTCGACTGACTAATGTTACGCATGATCTTTACAAAGCCAGAGAGCCCGCACACCACTACAGATTGTATAAACATAGAGTACAACAAGGGTGAGTTACAACGGTTGTCAGAGGGGGACTAAACCTAAGTTGCTTATGTTATGAAAGATGGCGGTTAAGTAATTAGGTATTACCACTTTCACCATCAGAGGCATCTTCAAGCCTTGAGATTGCATCAACTAGGGCTTGCTCATGCTCCTGCATTTCACGGAGACATGGGTTGATGAGAAAGAACGACAACATAAAACTGCATATAACAAAAGGTAAGCAAGCGATCACCTTCAACACTTTCTTCGCTTTCTCAATCTCCGTGGGATCAGGATGGCTTGCGCCAAAAACTTTCTCAACCTGTTAAATTAATATCTTAAAATATCAAGAATAGAAGTTAGCTATTTCAAAGTTCAAATCCATTAGAGTCTTTCATATACCTCCTTAATTAGTGTATCTGTATGAAGTAATTCAATATCCCCCAATGCCTTTTTTCCGACACCATTTTGCGATAAAGGAACATCTTTCTTGTTTTGACCCTTCGTGTTTCCTCTACCTCTTCCAGCTCCTGCAACGCCACCACCTCGGGTCATGGGTTTTTTGGTTCCACGCACTGGACCAGGACGGCCTCCTCTACGAGATACACCAGGATCCTGTCCTTCCCATCGGATATCTTCAGGAGATATCTACATGAGAGAAGAGAAAATATGATACTTACTCAGAACGCCAATTCCACAAATGATAGGAAGAGATAACAAGTAAAACAGCAGGATCAGTTAAAGAAACATTAACAAACATATGGGTGGGTGTCGGTGTGTGCTTGACAATGCACGCGCGCGAGAGAGAGATAGAGAGAGAGCTTATAAATGTTAGCTCAATAACCAATTAAAGGTAAATCACAATTGTATTACTATCAAAGAAACACGGCAAGCTTATAAACGTAAGCCCAATAATTAATTAAAGGTAAAATACCAACACCGATATCCTTAACAGCAAGCAATTGTATTACTATCAAAGAAACACAGCAGGAAGAAAATCTAGTCAACACTTGACATCAGAAAAGGAGCAGGTATTTAAAAGTGCACAACAAACCAACTACTAGGAAGATTACATGATATCTGAACAATCAACTTTCACATAATGTCCAGTGAATTAAACATTTTTCTTCAAATGGCACGTTCATCCTCCTGCAAATTCAACCAAAGCATATTTACCTCTTTGAGATTGACCCACTCCCATGTTTCATCTGCTGTATTTATATCGTAAACGAGAGCATGGCGGCCCTAGTGAAAAATATTTAAGTTAATGATCAGTGAAACCTCATAACACCAAAAACATCCAACGACTAAGAAACAACACCTATCCAACAGTTAGGAAACAACACCTCAGCTGAATTGTAGTCAGTTATAACAGCCTCGTAGAAATTGTTGTCATCGGGCCACCTAGTCCAGACTCTCTTTCCTATGAGTGCATCATAAGATGTCGCCTCAGCATGTTCATTCGCTGGAAAGGCCCCCGAGGAGCCCCGGTTTGCACCGGGCCTTGCGCTAACACCTGCAGAAGGGTACTGCATGGACTTCATCAACAATCCAGCAGATATGGTGCCTTGTTAATAAAAAGAAGAGAAAACAAATACTTATCTTTTCCAATACTTGAAAAGAGAGCCATAAAGTTTCCAACTTACTGATTTCTGCTTCTTACTCCTGGCTCCGGGGGGAGGTCCTCGTTTTATCGATCCAGAAGGTTGTTGCATTGATGGATGCAGTGCAGGAGATGGTGCCCCCTTAGATAAAGAAGCTACAGATTGTGATGTTTTCTGTTTCTTGCGAGATGCTGAGACGGTGGGACTAGGTAAGAGATCATGAACAGGCTGAGATGTACTGAGCATGCCAGGTTGAAGCCCTCTTGCTTTTCTCCACTCCCTAATGGCTAAAGAAGTAGTTAGAAATGAAGAATCAAAAATTGAAAAAAAAAAAAAAAAAAACTATCTACATGAAAATAGCTCAACCATTATTCTTAGCGACTAGGAAAGATGAGACCTTATCCTACGAATCATGTCGTCGGCATTGACCCTTGACAGAAGTTCCCTATGTTCCTCATCCGATACCCTCAACTCTTTCCTCAGTTCAGTAATTAAACTTTCCTTTTCCTATCAAAGACAAGGGAAAAAAGACACAGCCTGGTTAAAAACTCAAGCAAGACAGAAAAATTAACATATGAACAACGAGTATGAACAACGAGAGATACCCAGGTAATGGCATCAGACTGAGCTTTGAATGCCCGAAGGACAGAACAGTAGGCTTCTTGCTCAATTTCGTGGATCTGGGTTTCCATGTCGCCATGAACGCTAGGCAACATAGGAGGACCAACAAAACTAGACCGAGGGTTGCCCGCAGCTCTAGCCCCCCTCTGAAACCTATTATGAGTAGGAGGGAGATCATCATCCGTCCCTGCATATACAAATAAGGATTACAAATTACAACAGAATATAGGGTCAGGAAGAACTTTCTACAGGCATGGGAAAACTAGATGTAGTGCATCTGCAGTATCTATAGAAGAGTTAAACCAATAAACTGCTGATTGCAACAATAAGATGGGGCAAAGCAGGTCTCCATCTGATATAAGCTACTGATTAGGACATTGAGATTGGAAAAGGCATCTCTTCATCTGATAATTCATCAGTAATCTCAGTAGCTTAAAGAAAAAGCAACCTACGCTTTTCCAAAGTAAAGAAACCAAAAAAGCAGGATTTTAGATGGAATGGAACAAAATGGACCAATGGAGGTTTTACAGGAAGCTGCAGCCATCTGTTGATAGATACCAAAGTTGGCCGTTTGGTTAAAATGACAACCAATGATCATGAAGGAAAGAGAATGAAGATGTAATAGAATATACCAGCATCAAAGCACTAGCTAGATGCTCTTTTTCTTGGGTTTATTTTTTAGGTCTAGTGGGATCAGAAGCACAAGGTTCAGAAGTGTGTCGGCAACATCTAAACCCTTGCTACGGGAATCAAAAGGCAAAGGAAGAGAAAACAAAACTGAAATAATCTCAAATCCACGGATTGAAGACTAATCACCTCATCTGTGGAAAACCCCAAATAATATACCCCTATAAATTTTCAAAAAAATGACCAATATGGCCTTTTGTTGGCACATATTAGGCAAAAAAAAAAACTGAGGTTCCATCAATTTTTTTGATCAATATGGTCAAATAAAGAGAAAGAAGTTGTGTCACGATGTTGGGGAGAGCACAAGCACAAATGACACTTCAAACTCAAGGTTACCCACAGTACAAGATAAAGAGACCAGAGTAATGACATGACACCAAAGAGGATCATTTGTAGCATTCAAACATACATCCCAATCAGATAACTTTACAATGTCAACCACTTCTTCAAGGTAAGATTTAAATACAACGATTTTCTTAAGGAGTGCTCCAACAGCACTAGGTAAACATATAAATGAAGAAATTTTATCATATCCAAAGTCATATCTTCCTAGTCTTATGCACAATCAATGCATTGTAAAGATAAAAATTTCTTTTTCAAGTATGGTTAACAAATGTCCCAGCGCACTCATTAACAAGACCCTTAAAAAAAATAAAAATAAAAAAAGCAAACATTCCAAGAAGTGGAAGCTGGGGGAGGGGCTTCAAGCCATCAGCTCACAAACAAAAGGCAAAGGAGAGATTCCAAGAAAAGATGAACTGCAGAATTATACATACCCAGCAGTTTCTTCAATTAAAATTTCAGCCGAGGAAAGAGTATGACAATGTATAATGCTGAAAGAAGGTAACTAACCTCGATACACTACACGTGGAATCTAAATCAGATTACTAAGAAGCACGTAAATAAGCTCGAATCTTTCTACTACGCAACTGCATCCATCTAAAAACCAGACCCATTAATCACAGCAACAAGTTCGCAGCCAAGTAATTAAATCCTAAAAGTAGTTCCCAGACCAGAAGCTTTTTAATTTTATCATAATACCGCAAGATCATTCAGGAAAAAAATACAGAGTTAGCTCAAACTCAACCAAGTAAACCATTAAAACCCTTAAATTGAAGAATATGCTTCTTTCGATTGGCTACTTTTGAACGAATCCGTTAAATAAGAAGCTCCAAGTTCCTAACTAAGGCCTCTGCTTCTCATTAAGTACAAGGGAACACCTCAATTCAAAATACACAAGCAAAATCAATAGACCATATAGAGCGATTATAAGATCGAAAAGAACCCTAGGAAGCACAAAAACGATCAAAGCACCGATCTTTATTATACGTACCACTGCTATCGGACAAGCCATATTCCATCGCCGTCTCTTCGAATCAAGCACTCGCTCCAAACACGAAAGGGCCGCCGAATTCGCCTCTCCTACCCAATCGAAAGGCCAAGAAACGGCACCGACCCCGAGCCGCCGGGCGTTCGCGACGACGCGCGACGAAAGGAGGCGAATTCAGGGAGAATTCACCGAGGCGAATCGCTCAATCGCTCCGTCGAGCTCCACGGCGACGGCGCGCGGCCCGCGGAAACGGCGGAAACCGGAGGGGGGAAGAGGAGCGATCCGGCGCCCCGGCGGAGCGTCGCGGGAATCTCCCGACGGAATTGCGCGGCTCCGAGCGAACGGACGGCGAGCGAAGAGACGGGGAAGACGCCGCCGATTCGAGGTGGAAGATTTCGCGCAGGACGAGGCGATCGAGCGAAGAGAGAAAGAGAGAGAGAGGGCGTGTGTGTGTTCGTGTTGCAGCGAGAGTTCGAAGCTCGAGTCGAGAAGGAAGCCGGACTTCAAATCACTTTTCTGGCGCCCTAATTTTTCCAGTTAATGATTAGTTTTGATTCCGGCCTTTCTGTGAGAGACGGTAGAGAACTTGTAAATAGAATATAAATGAAATATTTTATTTTATTTTTTGTTCTTCCTCGTTGCTGTTTATTTTATTTTCAAGCTCCAAAATTCCGATTTGCATTCTCTTGTGGAATATAATAATTGCTCCCCTTAAACCGATATAATTACATATTGCGACCATAGGCAACGGTAATTATATAACCGTGCTGCATTCGTTTACAATTAATAAGGTCTCTTTCTTACTAATCGATTTCTTCTTAGTATGTTGATGTCCTAGTAATTAATATGTACAGGATATTTTAAATCACTCGAATCTTGACGCTACTAAGGTATTTGTGGTCCCGAGATACATATATACTATACTTATTAGCGGCATCCCTGTTTAGTTTATGATTTCGTTAGAACTTCCAGATTAAGAGATTACATCATATGTGGGCTCCTACTGGTGATATGGCTTCCCATGATCTTAGCAACGATATCCTAATAGACAACCTCACAATTAGACATCTACGAAAATAGAAATTATCTCTTCATATAATGAATTCCCACCATCACAATTAGTTGCAATGGCTCTATTTGCAGTAATTGTATCTGTTATTTTGGAAATTTATAATTCTTCTGCTTTGCTAATTAGTTATATGTACATATTATCATATATTATAGACTAAATTACCGAAAATTAAACTCCTAAAATTGTGAATTAAGATATAATATCATTGAAATCAAAGAATATATGACCGGTTCAGTTTATATCAATGACTATAAGAATAGATCAACTTCTGGTAAGCTATTTTCTTCTTTTATTTTTATTTTTATCTTTATTTTTTGCCCTTTCTCACTAATACAGGAACTCACAATATTACACAACCCAGAATGGCTTAAAGAGTACCGATTTCATAATAAAATAAATCACACCATTGTAAGACATAATATAATCATAAATAGTTATACACATAAGCTTATTCAACCGTTTTTATATATTTCTATTAAAATTCGCCATTCGAGACACCAGTCAAACAATCAAATAAGAATTTCAATATATTAATTTTTTCGGTGATACTTGTAATCAATATTTTGAAAATTAATCATTCTCCATTTAACGTAGTGCGTTTTGCAATACTGTTTCTTTTCACGGGGTTGGCATGCTAAAAAAAAAAATAAAAAAAAAAATCACTCTTAAAAGAATCAACTTGCCCAATCAATTTAGTACTCTTTTTAGCAAAATTCACAGTAGTTGATTAAAGGAGGGTTTCGATCGATGTGTAGTAGGAAGAGCAGTGAGATAACAGATCCAGTGCAAGTGAGTTTTGATTCTTTTACCCTCTTCCATTTTCCACGCTTATTATTTCCTATGCACTCTTATAATAATAATAACATTTCATGCATCTATTTAAGGTTCATTTATTTAATTTTCATCACTTCGGTTTCTCATCTTTAACGTGCTCTTATAATATTGGTTTATGGATCCATCTTAATTATTTTTCCATTAATGCGTTGTTACTTTTCTTTTGTTAAATTGGTTTACACATGTAAGAATGCAAATACGTTACATATTGGACACGATTCCACCGGAATGCAACCAATCAATAGCACGCATCCATTTATTTAGCTAACAGTGATTATGCAGTCGAATTTAATTTCTTTAATATTATTAAAATTTGTTGGCCGATTTTTTTGCAAGATAACAAGTTCAAAACATACGAAGTTCGCGAGTTAATTTTTTTAGGAAAGAGAGTTCTTCGCATCAATTTGCCGATATATTCGCACGAGAGCTCGTCCTTTCTTAAAATTTTGTCTCTATCGTTGTTTTAATAAATTATGTTTTGCCATACGTGGGATTCTTATTTGAGGCCAGCACATAAAAAGTCGTCAGTTACGTCTAAATTAGGACATTTTAATGAGTAACATCTAACGAGAATTGCAATAATAAGTGCCCCTTCCCTTATCCACAAAAAGATTCAACATCTACCATTTAATTTAAGAAATGATTTGTTTCGCTATTTCTCAAGTTCAAAGTCATAATATAATTGTTATTATTTTTAAAAAAAAACAGCGTATTTGCTCATTTCTAATTAGGAAGGCAACTCAAATTCGGGGCATAATGGAAATATATAATTTTTAAAACAACGACCGCTATATTCTTATCTAATGAGAGAACAAAAATTATTTTTACTTTTCATAAAAATATTTAAAACATAAAAATTCCATTGATAATTAAATTATTTCGATTAACTTATTATTGTAAACTATACAAATTCATTATTATTATTATTATTTTATTTTGGCGAATTAAGCAAACTCAATCCTCATTTTTATTTTTGCCGAAAGGATGGAGCCACGTTTCTGGAGAGAACACCAACGTAAGGACCCGAACCGCTTTCCAGCAATTAATCAATCGCCGGTCAACAACAAAGAAAAAAGAGAAAAGGGAGAAGAAATGCTGTCCCATTTCCATCTCCTCCCTCTCAAGTCGCCCCTCTCCCTCTCCTCCCACCTCCGCCCCCTCTCTCTCTCCTCCCTCGCCTCCCAATCCCGCCGCCGCCCGCCGCCGCCGCCGCTCGGTCCTCTCCCCCGGCGGCTCTCCGTCGCATGCGACGCTAGGCCGGGCGGCGTCTCCATGGAGCCCCCCTCGCCGGACCCCCCCGCCGCCGCCGCCGCCGCCGCCTCCGCCTCCGCCTCCGCCGGCGGCGCCACAGTCGAGTCGGTGACGCGCGATCTGCGGGACCAGAGCTTGGGGGATAAGGACGGGAAGAGGGGATTGAGGCTCGAGGATCTGAATTGGGACCACTCCTTCGTCCGGGTGTTGCCCGGGGACCCGAGGACCGACACGTTCCCGCGAGAGGTTTGGGTCTTTGCGTCCTGCTTTCGGTGTGTTTGATTTTTGGTTCACGCACTTGGGGATGTCTGGTGTTTGCCGATTGACCGATGGTGATAAAGGGAATTTGAACTGGGCATGGATACGGTGAGGCGTAGGGAGGTAGGTAGTATTCTTCGGTTAGTCGTATGATCGGCGTCGGAAGGTCTATTTGAATAGATGACTAGCATTCGTTCGGAGTTTGTGTCTCGCAGACGGATATAGATCTAGAAGCAGGGAAATTTAAGGAGGATATAAGGTGATGATAGCGCGTGGGAAGTGTTTGCTTTTTGTAAGCAATATCCCTTCCCACCATAGTAATGAGTTCTCTGAAATATATGAGGGCGTAGACTGATCCAAATGCACACCGCATCTCGTAAAGCAGCGCAAAAAAGGAGAATGTTGAGGCTGAAATGCTGCTACTCAAGATGGTTTGATTTTGAGGATTCATTAGAACTCAGTAGCATGTGGGTACGATCTACTGGTAGGTTGAATACACCATGTGAGATGGATATTTTTGTTAGTCAAACTTGAGTTTTCGATGGAGTAGTAGATTGAAGTGCGGCGAATTAAGTTGCTGTGAGTCAGGAGTCAGCTATTGGATGCACGGGGTTTAAAAATATCAATTTAGTTTCTCATTGCATGATTAGCAGTGATTAAATGTGTTGGCTTAGTCTTGTGAGTGTATAATCACACTAGGAGCAGGAGAGAGCAGAGAAATTTGGCAATGGTCTTGCGGTAGGACGGTGGGGTTTAAGAAATGGCTGGACATGTATTTCTGCAAAGAAAATACTTTTAACTTCTCTTCAACTTTAGCTACGCACTGAAGCTTTTACATTGATTGTCCAGCTAAATAAACAAAATTTCTCATGTACTAATATTACCATTCTGGAGTAAATACAGTTCCGTTCAGCTGGCAGCTGATCAGTCTAGCACTGATTCTGATAGACATTGGAACAGGACTTAGGAGTCTAATCGTCTAAGATTGGCTTTAAGCCATTCCTTGCTTTGCGATGTCCACCTAAAACAAGCAAGAAGTATTGAAAAGCTGCCCCAAACAAGCTATAAATCTTTGTTTTCCATCATCCAGGCAGTTTTTTGTGAAACATTGAAGTATTAGTACTAACAGCCTGTTTGATAATTTCAATACATGTTCAAAATTAATATCTTCACCAATTAATAAAATTAAACATGTTTGATAACCATAAATAGTTTTGATTTTAAAGATGCAATTAAATAAAAAATTCACTTAATTCACTAAGTAAGGAGGGCTTACCTATTCAATAGAAAAGGCATTGGAATAGGAAATGAAATCTCCTATTACATTGTAACGGTTTAAAACCTATTAAGAGTGTTCACCTAGGAAACACGGACACTTTTCGGAGCCTCCATGTTGGTGTCAGACAACCCGACATTTATCCGACACGCCGTCAACAGGTGTCGTGCATTTCACATGCGGTCAACTCTCCTGATACACCATCAACACTTGAGTTTGGAATTTTGATATGTGATTTCGACATGCACGGGTCAATTTTAAAAAATTTCAATAACTTAGGGGTCAAAATGTAAATATAAAAAATATAAAACTAAAAAAAGAAAAGGGAGAAAAGAAACCCTATCTTTTGATGGAGAAATATGGATTTTTTTCTGACTTATTGTTAAATGTTAAATTTAATAGTGGAATGTGGATTGTTTTCTTTTCTCCTAGTTTTATGGATTATTGGAATGGAATATAGTTGAATTTGTCAAATTGAAATAATGAATAATATTAACAAATGGTGGATTAATGTTTTTAGCTTATATTCATTCTGGGCTCTTTTTTCTTATTTATTTATTTGTGGATTTGAGTCGAATTAATTTGATTGAAATAATCATAAAAATGATAATTTATCATGGATATATAAAAATATATATTTAATATACAACGTGTTGGAATTCTCTATTTTTGAAAAATGACGTATTGGTGTGTCATGTCGTGTCGTGTTGCGTTTAGAGAGAGAGAGAGAGAGAGAGAGAGAGAGAGAAGGAGGGAGAGAGGATTTTTCGTGTTTGCTAATTCCCTATTGCTGGCCCTTTAGCATCGTCCTTTTCTCATTGTAAATGCAGGTATTGCATGCTTGCTATACAAAAGTATCTCCTTCGGCTGAAGTAGAAAATCCTCAACTCGTTGCGTGGTCAGACTTAGTTGCTGAAGCGCTTGATTTGGATCCTGAGGAGTGAGTTTTTGCTCCTCTTGCACTTTTTTGTTGGTCACATCTGAACTTATGCTATGGATTAAACAAGATCAAGAAATCTCTTTGCCTGTAAAGAAAAGTTTTCCCTAGAATTAAGAACTGAAGTTTAAAATTCTGATAATGTCTCTGGTATGCGCTGTCTCTTCATCACCCAACATGTTTTAAGCAGCATACTTTTATTTTTCAATGGGATAAATTCACTGTTATTCTGTTGAGAGCTCAATTTCGGCTTTGTCTTCAATTTTTCATTCTTGGAAGTTGGAAGTGTTTCTTGCTTCAGACTGAGTCTCTCTAGTCATTGGGCTAATTGAGTTATTTATGGTTTCAGATTTCAAAGACCGGACTTTCCACTTTTTTTCTCTGGTGCAGCCCCTTTGGTGGGATCGTAAGTGCCGTTAAGAATTTTTTGATCACTTATCCCGACTTCAGTTAGGTCATTTGTTAGTTATATTTTGCTCATTCAGCCTATCTTATCTTTTCTTTGCTGCAGTTTACCTTATGCTCAGTGTTATGGAGGCCATCAATTTGGCACGTGGGCGGGTCAGTTGGGTGATGGTAGAGCAATAACTCTTGGCGAGATTGTTAATTCAAGATCGGAAAGGTGGGAGCTGCAGCTGAAAGGTGCTGGCAAGACCCCTTACAGTCGGTTTGCTGATGGACTTGCAGTTTTGCGTAGCAGCATCAGAGAGTTCCTTTGCAGTGAAGCAATGCACAGTCTGGGAATACCAACCACTCGTGCACTCTGTCTTGTAACAACTGGGAAATTAGTTGCTCGAGACATGTTTTATGAGTACGTTCATCTTGAACTTCCATCATGTAGATGTTTTACCATTTATGCCATTTGATAGTGAAAACAGGAAGCAGTGTGTTCATTGCTATCGTGATGCATCAGTAAAATTGACTGAATTTGGATGTTGTGGGACTGAGGATGAAGCTGACATTTTATTTATTTGATCGAGTACCTCTGTGCTCTTGTTCATGTTTATCTTTTAATTGCATGTGAGAAATGTCATGGACATTTTTGCTCATTGTTAATTCGGCTAATGTAATCATCCAATCTAATGCCTGATCAAATTTCCCTCTGAAATAGAGTTGGAGTGTAGAATTTGTAAAGCGTTTTATATAGAGTAGTGAATCCACATGCAGGAAAAAAAATTGAGGTGAATTTGTTTGTTTTTCTGAAGTGTAACAGGATTTTAACTTTCGTGCATCAGTTAATCTGAATGAGTTTGCATGTTGGGACACTGAGGTTGACAAATGAGGTGACAGCTCATTCATTTGATCGAGTACTTCTGTGCGCTTATTTATGCTTGTCTTGGAATTGCATGTGAGAAATGTCATTAAATTTTGCTAATCGTAAATTTGGCTAATGTAATCATCCAATCTAATGCCTGATTTTTATTCCCTCTGAAATAGAGTTAGAAGTGTAAAATTGGTGAAGTGTTTTATAATAGCTTATGCATATGCAGGAATATAGTTTAGATGAATTTGTTGGTTTTTCTGGAATTCAGTAAGACCGGATTTTAACTTTCTTGATTCTCACACCAGTGGAAATCCCAAGGATGAACCTGGTGCAATTGTTTGCAGAGTTGCTCCATCCTTCTTGCGTTTTGGTTCTTATCAAATACATGCTTCGAGAGGAAAAGAGGACCTTGGCATTGTTCGTGCTTTGGCTGACTATGCTATAAGACATCACTTCCCACATTTAGAAAACATGAGTCGCAGTGAAAGCTTGTCTTTCAGCACAGGCAATGATGATCAGACAGTTGTGGATCTGACCTCAAACAAATATGCAGGTAGTTCATTTTGGAGTACTCAGTTCAGTTGCTCTATCATAACCATACGGTATTCTGCTATGCAGGATGAGTGACTTATGTTTCTTTTCTTTCTTTAAGTGATAAAGGTGCTCTGAGTACTTCAACTGATTTGTGAAGTACAAATGATGTTCATGCTGTATAAGCTGGCAGGTCCTTTTGTCCTTATTGATTTATATTATAGTTTCTGCCTATCTATCCTCTGCAATTCCCAATCAATATGGATCAATTAAAAAGAATGAATCTAAGAGTTTATTTTGATGGGATCAATCTTGTTGATATTGCATCTTACTCTAATAGAAGAGGGGCGTGATTTATAGAGTTTCTGAATTTCTATTTGCTGCGTGGATCCTTGATTATCTCATTATCTGGAGTCTCTTGCTGCTGATGCGATAAGGGTTTTGGTTTGTTGTCATGTTAATGATGAAATATGATAAGTGGTTGGCCCTTGAAGAGCAGCTTTCAATTCGCATGGGACTCTCTTTTTAAAAACTCAGTTGATGTCAAGGGGAATGCAATCGATTTTTTTTCTTGCAGGATTCGTGAGATTGGGATTCGAATCCTTTGTTTATTTTAGAGTTGTAGAGTATGTTAAAAATTGCCTTTTCTGGTGATGATGCTAAAATTGCCATAACATGCAGCCTTAATGCTTCTTTACATGACTTACTGATCTATAGACAAAGGTTATCAGAATTTATGGCTAATATCTCTTTTCATCTGAATTGCCAATGATGTCAGCTTGGGCAGTGGACATCGCTGAACGTACTGCTTCCTTGATCGCGAGATGGCAGGGTGTTGGTTTCACTCATGGTGTATTGAACACAGACAACATGAGCATTTTGGGGCTTACCATTGATTATGGTCCCTTTGGATTTCTGGATGCGTTTGATCCAAGTTACACACCCAATACCACAGATCTTCCAGGGCGAAGATACTGCTTCGCAAATCAGCCTGATATTGGTTTATGGAATATTGCGCAGATTGTCTCGACTCTTTCGTCTGCTGAGCTGATTAATGACAAGGAGGCAAACTACGCCATGGAAAGGTATACCTCGTCTTCACTTTCCTTTCTTTGAAGAATATGATATTGTCTACTTGCTGTTCATTCTAGACTATTTGTTGTACTGCAGGTATGGGACGAAATTTATGGATGAATATCAAGGCATAATGACTAGAAAACTTGGCCTCCCCAAGTACAATAAACAGTTAATTAGCAAACTTCTTAGTAATATGGCTGTTGATAAAGTTGATTACACAAATTTCTTTCGGGCACTTTCAAATATCAAAGCTGATCTTAGCATTCCAGAGGATGAGTTACTGGTTCCACTCAAGGCTGTTCTACTCGATATTGGGAAGGAGCGGAAGGAGGCATGGATCAGCTGGGTGAAAATCTACATACAGGAGGTAGAATGATATATTGACTTTTCCCTCATAGTTTACATATAGTAAAGATGACTTGTCCAGGGTGCTGTCATCTGCTCATTTTGGATGTAGCATAAATGTGCCATTTCATCTGAGCTAGTGTTGGTCTTGCTTTTGACTGAAGTGTATTGGCAGACTCATTATGTGCGATTAATGGACATACAATAGAATGAAGTTGCTTCCTTACGAGGAAGCATAGCTTTCTAAACTACTAAGGACAGGAGTACTAGTCAAGAGTGAACTTCAAGAATCAAGACCTATATCTGCATTATAGTGCATCTGCAATTCTCTTGATTTGTTATTGAACTGCAAGTTCTGCCTGTATAATTATGGTGTTGGGTCTTTCCCAGTCTGATACATGGAGAGGATCTCTTATTTAAAGTCAGCGTCATTGATAAAGCATATAATTGATGGGGAACTACTGGGCACTATATACTGAGAACTAGCCATTCCAGCATCATAATTTTCTTCCGTAGGCACCTGCTTTTTCCCTCATGAATATCTGCACTTCATTTAGCTTTTCTTATCTTGTAACACGCTAGTATATGTTCCATGCACTTTTTGTTGGTGAATTAACATTCGTGCTTTTGCCACCAGCTGGTCAATAGTGAGGTGTCCGATGAAGAGAGAAAGGCTGCTATGAATTCAGTGAACCCCAAGTATGTCCTCCGGAACTATCTTTGCCAGAGTGCAATCGATGCAGCTGAACAGGGTGATTTTGGAGAGGTCCGGAGGCTGCTTAAGCTAATGCAGAGACCCTATGACGACCAGCCGGGCATGGAGAAATATGCTCGCCTTCCCCCAGCTTGGGCATATCGGCCCGGTGTTTGCATGCTCTCTTGTTCTTCATGAGTCCGTGCTGTTTCGTCACGATATATTCAAGTACCAGATGCCTAGTATTTCCTGTTGTATATAGTACAGTCGAGTCAGATTTGTTTTTACAGCTGGAGAAAGTATGTGCCATGGCCATTCCCTGGTTTTTCGTTTGTTGGGGATCGGGGTTGGTTTATATAGTCGGAGAGATCTCCTTGTTATTCGTTTCTTTTCTGTCGTATCAGTCTTTGCCACGACTACTAACATTCTGTCTACAGAATTGCTGGATAATAGAAAGTGTACCCAACCTTGGCCTCTTGCTTTTTTGGCGGCCTGAAAATTGAAAAAGAGCTTTTGCGAAAATTTTTACCATGTGGTGCATAATGACTTTAACTCTGTTTAAATGAGAAATTTTACAGTTGCCAAGGTCTACCCATCCCTCAGCCGTAGATGGATTCTAGCGAAATGCCGTGCCACGGCACGACAAATATATGCTTGGAGAGTAGCGAAAACGTTCTAGCAAAGATAAGAGGGGGAAATATTGAGTGGATCGTCGTCAGGATAGAAGCTCGTGTACAATTCTACCCGTTTTGTTGAAAAGAATTCTCGTGAAAATATTTTCGAAACTTTTCGACTTGGAAGCCACCGAAATGGTATTTGGTATATAGAGTGAAGCCGAGGACGGTTTTGGCAATTATCCAAAAGCTAGAAGGTCCTGCTACTGATTTCTCCATATTACTTTCGAATTGGAAAGATTTGTTACCGTTGGGTCCAAGATAAAATTTTGGGATAAGTGTAATAAAAATTTCTAAAACTTATTACGAAAATGCAATTGAATCCTAAAACTTGTAAAAAATGTAATCAAATTCTAAAATTTGTCAAGTTGTTTCAATTGAATCATAAAGTTAACATCGTCAAATTTACTAATGGTAAATGTTGATGTCGGGCGGACGTGAAATTTTAAATAATTTTTCATTTTCCACATAGCTTTTTTTAATTTTTTTATTCATTTTTTTAAAATTAGATTTAAAACTAAAAAAAAAAGCTAAAATTTATTTTTAAAAATTGTTTAAAAAAAAAAAGCCCATCGCTAGAGGGGCACCCTCACCCTCGTGAGGTCTGCATGTGGGCACCCTCGAGCTTGGCGAGGTGGCAAGGGCTGCCATTTTTTTTTTTTTTTTAAATCGTTTTCTTTTTTAAATAAATTTTAACTTTTTTTCTAATTTTTAAATCTAATTTAAATTAAAAAAAATTTTAAAAAGCCACATGGAAAATAAAAATTATTTTAAATGTCGCGTTAGATTTTCCTTTAAAAAGTTGACGGTGTTAACTTTAGTGATTCGATTGAAACAATTTGACAAATTTGGTGACTTAATTATACTTTTCGTAAATTTTAGGACTCAATTGCATTTTCGTTATAAGTTTTAGGACTTCTATTGCACTTATTCCTCAAATTTTCATCTCAGTTTCAATCCCATTGCAGATCCTATTACCCTCGAGCTAGATTTGCTGGAGGATGGGAGTGTCAAGATTGAACATTTTCTTAATATTATAATTTACATAATCTCTCTTTTATCACTTCTTGATAATATCAAAAACGATACCGAAAAATGATGGGGCAACACCAGACGGTTCGGATTTCCGGCAAACCTTACAGCCCGGTTAGAAGGTCAATCTGCGTTGATACTTGAGACTAAATTCACTCTCCTCATCCACAAAAACTAAATCGATCTCCTCGTAAGGCAAATCTAAAGCGCAAATGGGCACACCTCATGGGTCGACTTGAAGAACCATTCTTGTGCTCTTGAGCTCTCATCTTCGCTTCACCGTTCGGCTCTCTCAGTCTGAAGGGAACTTGCCGTCCTGGGTGATTGGATACCCAACAAGTAAAACACACCCCCCCTCTCTTCTCTCTTTCGAATAATTGTTATCTGCCTCGTTTAGGGGTTTCACAAAGTGCGAATGGTATGTACGACGGTAGATTTGGGAGATTGAGCTCTATATGTTGATGGGTCACAAAACTTGTTCGATGAAATGCCTCAATGAGCCTGTTTATCTTGTCTTTCCCTGTTCGAGTGAGGAAATGAGATTCTTAGCCAAAATGAGGAAACATGGAAAAGAGAGATAAAAGGATTGAGAATGTACTACGGGAGCTGAAGTGACATGTCAAAATGGCCAATAAGCTTGGCTTGTGAATTATGATGAGCAGAAGCTAGGATGTTTAGGACGGTGGACACAGGATGATGGGCGGTGGAATTAGCTCAAAGTATGCTCTTTTACTGCAGTTTGACTCGAAAGCTCCATGCCCATCTCTGACATCGAGCTGGGTCTTTCTTAGTTGATTTACTCTGGCTGAAAGCTTCCCAAAAACCTTGGAAGAGTCAGAGCTCAACTGGACCTAAGTTGATAGTTGCCTGTAATAGATTAACGTGGTGCCTTGAGTTTGTGTTGAGGGTGTATTTTGAAATTCGAAATACAATGATAATGATAGCTGTGGATTTGATGAAATGTGATCTCCTTATGGCGATATCTATATTTTGAATTCAAATTCAAATTTACGCCTCGGTTGGGTTTATATGTTTACTTTCCCCCTCATAGAGTACAAATTAGGAAATCTCGGAAGTATTTTGCTCTTGCTTTGTCACAATGTCAGCTTAGAAATGAAAGATGATGTGGTCAAATTAATGGGGCCATATAATTGGCAGCATCTCGAGGGCTTAATATTCTGGAGTCAATTTAAACTTTCTAATAATGATAAAGCATGGCATATACATGACAACTGTAGTTTTGCACTAATTCCGTCAAGGCAATTGACATACTTGTTGGACCTTTCCTGCAACTGTTAGATAAAGAGAAGTGAGTTTCAATCATTTATTCGTTTTGGTTTCGGGATGAGTGCGCTTCCATTCTTTGTTCTACTTTATGGACAATTGACAATTTGGACTATTTGGCTCTGCATGGTAATTGAACTGATGCCATTTGTTGGTCGTGTGCAAGGATCTAAGTTCTCTTATTTCTTTTTCTAGGGATGAAATCAGCAAGAATCATTGAGGTCTGTAGAATGGGCATTGTCAACTACTTGGATGCACTCAAGCTCCAAGAAAGACTAATTGCTGCTAGAAAGAGTCATAAAATTCCAGACACATTATTATCTTTGCAACATCCTCCCACTTATACCCTTGGGAAAAGAAGGACGGATCATAATTTGCTAGTCCCTGAGTCAGACCTTGGAAAGATGGGAGCTAAACTTTACTACACTCAAAGAGGTGGAGACGTTACATTTCATGGTCCGCATCAAGCTATCTTGTACCCCATCATTTCTCTCCGTGATAATGGTCTTGGTGCTCGGAAATATGTGGAAAAACTTGAGTTGACTATGATTGAATTAGCATCTCTGTATGGCGTGAGGGCTCGCCCAGGAAAATCAGGTGAGACTGGGGTTTGGGTTAGTGATAGAAAGATTGGTGCCATTGGGGTTCGTATATCAAACGGAATCACCTCTCATGGGCTGGCATTCAACATTAATCCTGATTTGAACTACTTTAAGCATATTGTCCCTTGTGGCATTGAGGATAAAGATGTCACGTCGTTAAAGAGAGAGACTGACATGGTGCTTCCCACAGAAGAAGCGATTGAGGATCAGCTAATTTCTTGTTTTGTGACCCAATTTGGGTATACTAGCATTATATGGAAGGACGAAGAATCTTTATTATGTGGTGATGAGGGGGATACTAGATGAAGGGTCATAAAAGCCCTTTCGATTCATGTAAATTAACAACCTTATACCAACAAGACAGAATTTCCATTGATTTATTCCCAGGAAAAAAGAGTATGATTCTTTTGATTTGTCATGAAATAGGTGCTGATGCTGGTGGATATAGTTACATTCGAGGTACCTTTTTTCTGCTGATTTATTGTGCCTGATGTTCTTTTGGTTTGTCTATTTAGAATGGAAACTGATTAACTCTTCAACAAGAATTTCAGCAGTAATTATCTGTATCGACACTGCATTCTCTGTATTGTTGTTTTCATGAGAATAACTCAACTATTAGCAAATTGCATTTTTCTATACATGAAGTGGCTAGCATATGATCCTGGACAAAGGGCTGACAAACCATGGCTTTCCATGCTAAGAAGCTCTTTTCGCCAGCTACATCATACCCTACCCCTAGATTATCCTATTCTTTCTCCTTGCTCTGTCTCGCCGGCCTGCCGGCCCATGAATTCTTCAGATCGGCCATCTCTCCATTGTGGGACGTCTTGGCCAAAGCTACACCTAAACCTACTTTCGTTTCTGACAAAATCAACCAAGCCTAATCGGTCACGACATCTTTTTGATATTGATTGAATTTGAGGGATTTTCGCTGATTGAATCCATCCATAAACCTAGACCCTAGTCGGATCCGATTCCATCCCAGCAGTCAAACTCCTTCCTGACCCGGCTCATCCATGGGGAGTTCTCTTTCTCTAGTTTGAGATCCAGCTGGCTAGTTTGAAAGTGTTTACTTTACAGGGGGTAATCTAGTAGCAATACCAGTCCTGATGGTGATCTCTTCTATTATGTGATCAGAGTAGCATGATGCTTGCAGTTACAAGTTTTTCTTACATCTTCGGTTAACCAAAATATGCATATGGGCCTAATTTGCACCACTATCCTTCAAAAGTTTGGGGCCGTAAGAAACTTTTCTGCTCCTTTCGTGTAGATTGAATATTTCCCAGCAGCCACCGAATAATTCACAATGGCTGTTAAAATCCAACTCCAGGAGGTTGCCTGGTTAATAGTGCCATTCTTTACAACCTTTTTGACAAATGCACACGAAGAACTTCTTAATGCTGATCAAACTTAAGCGATCACATTAGGGTTGTGAATACTTGGAAACATCAGCACAAATATGGTGATTGTCCAATATTATTCCCTCAACAAAGTAACCATGGTGGTGGGGCTGCTGGAATATCTTCTTTTTGGATGTTGGAAAGCTGAAGCCCATGTCTGAACGCAAGGTAACAAGCAGGTTTAAAGCGCATAAATGAGTAGAAAGAGACACGGTAAGGGCTGACAAGCCAGCTAAGTGGAAAGGATAAAGATCATTCAGGGGAAGCTCGCAAGAAGAGGGATACCCACAGAGAATAGGCAAAAAGAAGTGAGGCAATTTGGCAGACTTGGACAGAAGTGTGAAAGTGGTCAAAGTATAGGTGCTAGATTTCTGGCTTTTAAGTTGAGAAGCAGGCTCAACCAGCTAGATTTAGCTGCCATCTTGACTTAGAGGACTGAATACAGAGAGGATAGAAAATAAAGCTACTGGCTTGGCCTCATCATGTGATCAGTCACATGAGAAAAGTAGCTTAACCATTTAAATGGGTCAGACATGTCAGAGAAATATTGTAATCAAAGGATGGGAATTATACTGGTCAAATAAGAAGTCACATGATTGCCTGAATATTATAACCCTTGATATTAGGCTTGTAAATCCGAATGCTCAATTTTCTTTAGTCGCAGATATTGATATGCATTTGATTCCTGATTTCATGTGGTTTCTTGAGTCCATTGGCTTATATTCTGCTCCTCTTCATCCTCAATACTTATCTTTTCAATAATACGTGGAAGCTTTGATTAAGGAAAAAATTATTCCAGCCTTTGACTGTCGAAAAGATCCTTTCACATTTTTATAAAATTCGAAAAAGTGAAAGGATTGGATCTATATAACACTCCTTCTCAAGCTTGAAGACATACTACCATAATAACTTCTGCGACATTTAGCTTTCATCGTCTGAACCACCTGTTGTCTCTCTGACCACATTGCCATGGGAAGTAGCCGCAGATCTTTCGTTGCTGTGTTTTCGTCAATTCTTGCCCTTTGCGTGATGTGCTCTCTGGTAGTAATACTTCACCAGGAGGCTGAAGATTTGCCAACGTTACACACAAAAGTGCCCAGGAGGATGCTGCTGTCGTCCACGATATTGTACAGGAGTTTAAGCAAGACGGCTAAAGAAAGGAGAGATCCTCAGAAGTTGGTGAAGGCTAATCTGAGGACAGCGCCAGGCAGCAAATCGAACCCGAGCCAGAACAACAAACCTCAGCACGGAAAGAGGAATAATTGAAGTCCCAAATAAACTTTCAGCATTTTTTCGTAGTAGTAGGGAAAATGGTAATGATAGGCCGCAATGCCATTTCTTGTATTCTTTCTTGTCCAAAGTCAAGTGATTCTTATGATTCTTCTGTAGTCAAAACTCGGAATTTGGCAGGTAACAAGGAGAAGTCTACTCACAGATTGCATAGAGTTTATCTTAAGCAGCCAGAGTAGAAATTGCTTCAGAATTATTCTCCCAATTTCATGTTCTCTCTGATACAAAATGCAAGCTAATCAAGTGCCCTCAAGGGCTTCATTAGTGCACATGCTTCCTTCTAGTCTCTCCATCTGCATGTGCCTTCATGTGATCGAGAACCCAGATCAGTGAGTATAATTCTCTTTTGACGCTTGCGTACATTCTCAACCAACCTTTTTGTGATTGAAGACAAATCTCTTGAAGCTTCAGAGAGGTTGAATGAATGGAGTTCTAGGTACAGTTGTCAATATATGACGAAAATGAATAAAATTGCAAATTGCAATTGTCGTAGGCATAGGCAAGACCACTTTAGAAAGTGTTTCCGATCGTTTGATAAGTGGAAGGAGCTATTGAATGCATTTTGCCGACACAATTGGGATTAAGATGCTCCACAGTTCCCGGATCAACGCACTGATTCTTGGGTCCATGAGTCTATTTCTCGCCACACCTCGTGAGTTCTTGTGCCCCCAACTTCCACATGATAGCTAGGCGACTGTTTTGAACCAGTCAGAGGATTCGTCGTTCCGGGACCGCTTTCACATAGTCATTCCATTCTTTGAACCAGTCAGACGATTCGTCGTTCTGGGACCGCTTTCTCATAGTCATTCCATTCAGCTCCCCGTGAAAATCCTCTTGGATCAACTACTGTTTAAAGAGGGAAAAGAAGAAGAAACCAAGTCAAATTTTAATCTCGCTTCGCTAGTTAGTATCAAGCACAGAGAAAATCAGACGAAATATAGCCAGAGATGGATGGAGCAGGGCGGTGGCGGCAGCCTCCCTGGCCATTAGATGTGCTCTGAACTTAGCCTGCGAAACTTATGGACACCAGATAAGAAGACATAACAAAAAGTTTAGGCACTACTTTCCATCTCGCTCTTCCCGATTTAAATACTGAATCGGCCGCCGAGAATAGCGTACATCCTACCCATTAAAGTGAACATGTCCGGGCTTACGGTGGTACATTTTAATTTCCCTTCATTTACTTCTGCGTTCATATCGAAACATTTGAAATGGATGTGAACGGGGCATCTCCCTCCATTTATGAAACTTCCACCAAAGCACAGAAACAAATGAGGGCCCGGTAGTTTTCAGCAATTGATCGAACTTTCCATCACATTTCTGTAAAATATGGGTTTTGACCGGTCAAAAAGTAAAAAAAAAAAAAGAGAAAGAAGAAGGAGAGGAATCGAGAGTTTTCGGGAGAGGGAAAAGAGAAGAGAGAGAGAGAGGAAGAAAAGATAGAAAGAAAGAAAAGACAGAAAAAGAAAATGGGGGAAAAGGAAGAGATAAAAGGGAAATAGAGAGAAAAAGGAGGAGAGAGAGAACGGGAGAGCCGAGAGCTTTCGCTCAAAGAAGAAGAAGAAAAAGAAGAAGAAGAAGAAGAAGAAGATAGAGGATTTTGTGTATTTTCACCACGGGAGCCTCGCCAAGCCGTATAACGCAACGCCCGGTAAGCGCTCGTGCTCCCCCTTTGTTCAATCGAAGTAATTTTGGACCTAGGGCTTGAAATCCGGAATTTTGGGAAAATCGAGCGGCGAAGTATGATTTTTGAGTCGTTGAGCTGAGTATTTTTGTAGAAATGGTACTTTGGGATGTTGTGAAGCTATAAAGATCTTACGGATCGTGATTTGAGCTTACGGTTTGTCCGGGAACGGAATTTTGAAGTTGGGGCGCATTCTGGTACTGTAGCGAACAGCAGCTTCCAGCCTGTTTTTTTTTGTTGTTTTCGGTATTGTTTTGGGTGGCTGAGTTGGGGTTATTGTAGTACGTTAAAAGAGCTTTTTAAAGACTGTAAGATGGCTTGAAACGGAATTTTGTGGAGGAAGTTATGGCGCGACAAAGTTGGCGCATGAGCTGCGCCTAGCGGGAAATCGATGGGTTTTCGATAAATGCGAGCTTCGTGGCGCATAGGTGTCGTTTATCGACAAATAAGCCTAGTTTAGACGAGTCATCATGCGAATATCCTTTTTACTCGGTCTTTTGATAATGTTTTCCTTTAATTATTAGGGATCCGAGTGCGTTGGTTCGAGTGAGCGTCGTAGTTGATTTTCGACTTTCCCAGGGTGAGTGGTGCTATCTCTTCTAAGAATTTATAAGCTCATATTTTTAAAATGATAAATGATTGATATTTCATGAGTTATGAATAAGCATATTTGTTGCATAAAATTTGGATCGGGTATTTACTGCGTTTTGGTATTTAAGAATAGTATGAGAATTTTTGGGTGGAAATATATGTTTTGTTTGATGAACGAAGTTGAGAAATATTACATGTTTTGAGTTTGTGAAACCATTTCATGAAAAGCTCGACTTTGAGATGATTTATGAAAGGTTATATAGTTATTGATTGGTAATAAGGTTTTTGAAATGTATTTGATTTAAAAGTGATATGTGTTTTTGATGGAGATTATTCGATGGACTCCATTGATACTCGACTTTTGATGGTGATTTAAATGAGCTTTCATATTAGTATAAGGCTTTGATGATAAGAAATAACTCTTATATGATTCGATATGTACTTTATATATTGAGGTTGATTTATGAGACGGGGTCTTGAAATTATTTGAAAATGTTTTATGAAAAGTATTTTGGCAGATAAGTTGAGTTACGAATCTTTTGGTGATATATGAAATGTTTAATGGATTTGGTTTGAGAATTATGGATGGTGTAGTTCTGGATTGATGTGGATGCTCAATATCGCTGAGGCCCGCGAGGCATGTGGGTATGCGCATACTATTCAGGATATCCTTGTGGGCCGAGCCACCGGCTAATAATAGGTGGAGACCTTGCCAAGGGGAATCTTGGTCGCGCTCGTCACCGGGCGTTGTATCGTGACCATGGTTTGATATTGAGCAATGGATTGATCGATGGAGTGGACCATCGACGTGCAATTTGAGATTAGTCGATGGAATGGACCATCGACGTGTAATTTGAGATTAGTCGATGGATTGGACCATCGACGTGTAATTTGAGATTAGTCGTTGGAATGGACCATCGACGTGTAATTTCATTTGATTATCAATGTGTGGTTTGATGAGATTAATCAATGGAATAGACCATTGATGCATATTTTATGAGATTAACCAATGGAATGGACCATTGGCATGTGAATTAATGAGATTGATCAGTGGATTAGACCATTGATGTTTATTTCGATGTTATTATGAAATGATTATTGCTATAAATATAGCTATGTTGAAGCGTATGTAACTTATTCTTTTTACTGTTTGTTATATCCTAGATTTGAGTTAAAAGAGTTGTAATTTGGTTTTGTAAATATACATAGTGGGTGCTCGATCCGCTTAGAAGAGATGCACTACTTACTGAGCCGTGGTTGCTCACCCCTCTATTTTTCCAACCTTTTCAGGTTCTTCGACTATTGATGAGTAGATACGAGAGCGATTTGGAAGTGGGGACTTTTAAGAGTTGGATTTTGAGAGCTCTGAGGCTGTGTCCTTTGAGTGGAAGGACGGCCGTGTCATCCCCATTTTCTTGTTGGTTTTGGGGTGTGACAATTTCACTCTTAAAAATTCCGTTTTCCATGATGGATTTCTACTTAAAAATGAGAAGCTGAACGGATAATTCTCTGCTCGTCTCGAGTGGCCCTGACTTCGCCAAATAGTCCGTACAACGCGTCTTCTTGGAAGATTTTTCCAAGTTGGACGAATTCGCATCTCAGGACACGCTCCTACAGAATATATCTGCAATTCATACCAAATAGCCCGTCCATCGAGTCGTTGCTGAGACGTCAAACGTGGGTCCTTTTCGTTTCCATCTTATCATGGTCATTTTCCAAGTTTTGAACCTTGCTTTGTGTCCACGTCATGGAAATTAGCACAAGCCGGGGCCCTTATTATTCAACTCATCGACGCCGAAAGATTCTTGGGGCGAACTGGGAGTCGCTTGCCCCGTAATCGTCCAATCGTGGTGGGATGGGATGTCACCGTGGCCGGAGGGAATTAGTCGGGTGCTTCATTCAACATCACACAATTCTATAATTCGACCCGATGAAGGAACCACAAAATTCCGTATGAAATTAGTGCATTGATCAAGTACGGTGCGCATACTGATCAAGGACGTGTGCATGGCACCAGAATTACAACCTTAATCGGTACCTTCACCCGTATATTCCGCACAATAATCCCAACGAGACAACCAGCAGAATTTTCAGCCAATAGCTCGAGCCGTATTGACCAAAAAGAAGATGAAAAGTCTTCAGTGGAGTCTACTTAAATGCCCCTCCAAAAATGCAGCACAGTTAGGTGGATGGATCCCATCACATCCGTTGGCTGATTCACAAAGACTTCGTTGACCTCAAAACTCCATCGCCACAACCTTCTTCCTCTCTTCTGGCTAAGTTCAATCAAACCCATTCTTGAGTCGAAGAATTTCATGTTTGATAACTAAATGAATCCTCCATCGATGTCCCCTGTTTCGATTCATCATACCCTCTTTTTCTTGCTTTTTCTAATTCCACGTCCTTCTCTAGTCCAAGCGAACATACCAGTTCGATCTTCTCTAACCGCCACGAATGGCAACTCTTCTTCATGGCTCTCTCCTTCTGGAGACTTTGCATTCGGCTTTCACTCCTTATCCGACGGCGACACCAAGAAAAACCAGCTCTTCTTGCTTGCCATCTGGTACAACAATATACCTTCTAAAACAATCGTCTGGTTCCCGAATGAAGGCCGTCCTGTCCCCGAAAATTCGAAGGTAGAAGTTACTTCTGATTCTGGTCTCGTCCTCACCAATCCACAGGGTGAAGAGCTGTGGAAACCTGCCAACGTCTTCGGCACCATCTCGCACGCTGTGTTAAATGATACAGGCAATTTCATGATCCTAGACTCAAGTTCAGAGGTTCTATGGCAGAGCTTCGACAATCCTCGCGACACGTTGCTTCCGTCGCAAGTGCTCGGAAAGAGCAAAAGTCTCTCCTCCCGTCAATCGGAGGAGAGCTTTTCCAGGGGGAGATTCCAACTTCGGATGCTCGAGAGTGGAGACCTCGTGCTCAACACGATCAACCTGCCTTCCGACTATGCCAACGAGGCTTATTACAGGACCCAGACCGACGGCAGCTCTAACGCATCCACCGCGGGGAAAGAACTCATGTTCAACGAATCGGGTTCTCTGTTCCTCTTGGGAGAAGATGGCAAGAAGTTATTAGACCTCTCGCAGGAGAAAATACCTTCCACGTCTGATTTTTATCACAGAGTCACCCTGAACTTTGATGGGGTCCTTACTCAGTATGTGCACCCCAAGAATTCTAATTCCAGCGGAACCTGGAGAATGCTGTGGTCGCAACCTGATGACATATGTACCACAAATGTCCGTGACGGAATCGGCGTTTGTGGGTACAACAGCATTTGCACTCTGGGTGAGAATAATAGGCCCAAATGCTGTTAGAACTAGTATTGGCACCTAGAGGGGGGTGAATAGGTGTTTATCGCAATTTTAACAATTCAAATCAAATAAGATGTGAATAATTTAAAGTCAACGATTGCAGCAAATGAAAGCAAATAACAATGTAAAGGATTAAGGATAGAGAATCAAGACTCAGATTTATAGTGGTTCGCTTAGATCAAGCCTACGTCCACTCTCCCGCACGGACAGCCCTTCGGTGGATTTCACTAAGAATCAATAAGAGTGATTCACATCTCACGCTCTTGAGTCACAGTGTAGATTACTCTACTACACTTCCTCAAGATCTACAATATGATCTCTTTTGATTACATGTAATGCTTCAAAGAATGATATCGCAAAGTGATAGAGGAGATTTCAGACTTTGGAATTTTTCTATCCGCACACTTAAACAACTAGAGCATCTCTCTTATATACTCCTTCATGCCTTCAATACCGTTGGCACCTTCCAAAGAAGTTCTTCCAATCAACCCGTTGGATGGAATCAATTAGAGAGATCTCGAGCTCTTTAAGGTAAGTGTTGATAGCCCATCAATCCTGCTCGCCCATACAATCGGGATCTCGGTTTCCATAAGTAGATCCTTCCAAATATAAGTTGCGAAGTCGTTAAGGAATCTAAACATATTCCATATAAAACTTAGATCGTTTAGTCTGAATCCAGGTAGAAAGATATCCATCAGACGTTAGAATATAGATCGTATAAGATCGAATAAACGTCGTCCGGAAACTGCCCTTGTGAGTAGACTTTAAAATATAAGTCTTGAGTCTTGCTAGCTTCGGACTTTAGTCTTCGACTTTGTCAATAGAATCTGTAAGTCTTCGGACTTTGATCTTGAACTTTGATCTTCGGACTTTGATCTTCGACTTTGATCTTCGACTTCGTAAGTCTTTAGACTAGACCGATAAACTCGTTTTGTCAACTTCAAAATACTTTAAGGGATTTCATCCAACAATCTCCCCCTTTTGATGGTGACAAAACTTTCCGCAGATTTGAATATTATCGCCCGCAATACAACTTTTAAGCAAGTATCATAAAAGATTTAAATAAGATAGTAGAAGTTATCCCGTACACGATATCCCGTACTCGGACTTTCCCCGTACATAGATCCGCATTCACGTAAAACCTCATTAGTCATAAACAAACAAGTACTATCAAATTTACGAAGCTTAAAGTATTGCCATAGAGAATACTTTCAAAAAAAACTCTGCAAGTTTAAGTCAAAGTCAAGATAGCAAGCAATAATAGAAAAAGATTGGGTTTGGATCAAAAATCATCAAAAATCTGCAAGGTCTTCTCCCCCTTTTTGTCAGCATAAAAAATCAAGGAGCTCGGGGAATGCGAACAAGTTGAAAGTCTTCCATCGACTTTACAGTGTCTTCCAGCTTCCTCAAGTCTGCCTGTACTTGGGTGAGTGTAGTGCCCTTTGCAGTTTCTTGAATCTGGCGCTGAACATCTTTAATCGATCATGCAAAGTGATGAACATTGCATGATTTTCATTCTGCAAGGTCTGAAATTCATATCCCATTGCATAAATTTGACCTTTTAGATCCAAGATAATATCAAGCAGCCTTCGAAAATCTCCGAGTTGTCGGTCCGAGTGCTTGTTTCAGCTACGTCTCGACGGTGGAGTCAAGCCGTAGGAATATCGAAGGAGGTTCATTGTGTGGAGATGATGCCTCTCCTTCGGGAAACTTTGCAGCATGAATATCCTCGGCATCAGGAGGTGATCGGCTAACACCTATTTGATCATCCTCTCTCTCGAAAGTCAGCCGAAGAGGTGTGTGTTCGCTTTCTTTATCTCCCCCTGTCTCCATGTCTTCCGGTGGAGAAAAGAATTCTTCTTTTGAGGCGATTCCTCGATTACAGGATGTTGGAAATCCTCCTTTTCTCGCTGGAGAATTTGTTCTTTCGGGTTCATCTCGCTTTCTCTTCTTTTCTTTCTTCCTTTTCCTCTCCCTCTTCCTTTCTTTCTTCCTCTCGTCTTCTCTTCTTCTTTCTTCTCTTTTTCTTTCTCTTCCTCTTTCTCTTCCTCTTTCTCTTCATCTTTCTTCTCTTCCTTCTCTTCTTCGTTCTTCTCTTCCTCTCGCAACTTTATGTTCGGAACAGTTGGAATAGATGCAGCAAATTGAGAGATTAGAGTAGAGATAGGAATCGAATCCTCATCATCTTCATCCTCCGGGATGATTGCCCTTCGCTTCTTGGTGGAACTAGCCACAGCTTCTTTTCCTTTCCTTTTAGCTGCCGATGAGTCCGGTTTGAGCTTGGAAGGAGTCTTTTCCTTGAACTTTTCCAGCTTCTTACTAAGTTCCTTCAAACGCATCTTGGTAATCATCCCCAAACCGATGACCATTTTATCAATGGTCTTCACTTTGTGAAAATGTGAGGAGGTTGAATGTGTAGATGTTTGAAGAGACGAGTGATAAGAGCAAAGCATAAGGAAGCTTTCCTTTATCCTTAACCATGCATCTATACATGTGAAAGATGATGGTATGTGGTAAAGAGAAGTTCACACCTATCTTGATGGCAAACATCAACTTCGCTTCAGAAATTGAAACATCTGTCTTAGACGTCGATTTGGGTCTTAGACAGGTTGATTACAATTTTATGCAGCAAAGTGTTTGTTGCATTCATTCTCGGAATAAGGCAGTCTTCCTTTCGCAATTCTGTCCTTTGCTAGCTCAAGCGTAGCAGAACTTACGAACACACCAATTGGTTGAAAAGCTCTTCTTTCCACACCAAGCACATCAGCCGAATATCACAATCAATGACATACTCCTTATCTCTCACACCGAAGGTAAAACTGCTTTGCGTCAATGAAGCGATATTGGAGTAGAAATAGGCGATCAATTCGGGATGTGCGGTGTCACGTCTGTGCGAAGAATTGATAGAGTTGGAGCTTTTCGAATTTCTCTCGCAGACCTATACTCAACAAATCCGAGAAAGTCAAAATCAACGGTTCTTGGGTTCATCACCCCACGCTTGCCAGTTTTTCATATTTCTTCCCGTGTCCGTCTCGAACGGAACAATTCATTCTTCTTCCCTCTTAGGCTCGCAGCCACACCCATCCATGGTTTAAAATGCATGAACATCTTCTCATCATCATCCTTGCCCTCAGGCTGATTCATGCTACTAAACCTAGGGTCACTCGGGAAATTTGCAAACGCTCTTGCAGCCGTTCCCTCAGGCACAACTCCAGACCTTTCCATCACAGTAAGAAAATGCGTCTCGTTTCTATACCCCTTCTCTTTCAGAAACTCATCCACAAAAGTCATAGCAGACCCTTCCTTTAATGAATAGAGTTTATAAACAAAGGCAGGTTTTAGAGTTCTTCGGTTCGATGTCTTCATAAACCATTTCATCTTGAGGTCTAGTTGGTGATGATCGCTTTTGAGAGGCTGCTCGGAAGGAATGTCGCTTTCCTCGGTGAGATCAAAATGCGTAGGCCCCTCACCGAGCCTTGTGGTCCCTTGTTTGCAATTCCGGAAGATTTCTCCGATACGACATTGTGCTTTTCTTTGGAAAGACTTTCTCACTTGTTTCGCAAGAAAGTTGAGAACTTTGAAACAATGAAGTTTGGGAAGAAAAAAATTGCGAGAGCAAAAGTGAAAAGCTTTTGATCTAGGGTTTCTGAGTAAAGTGAAAACGAAGGAGAAGAGATGTATAAAAGATAAAAGGCACGGGGAAAAACGAAGCGTCGTATATTTTGGAAATTTTGAATTTTCCTTTTTGAAAAATAACTGCCTTAATAAAAACGATAACCACTTCTAACCAATTCAAAATTAGACAGATTATCTTACCTTATCAATTAGACAGTTTAAGTAAAGAAACTTACAGACGTGTCGATTCATATTCTCGATCCTTTGAGTCTGATGCTCGTCGGACTTTAGTTACCGAGTCCGAACTCTAGTATTCTTCAAGAGATAATATATTGAGTCTTGAGCGAATAGACTCAAACAAGCTTTTCTCAAGAGGCTTTGTAAAGATGTCGCCGATTGATTCTTTGAGTCTATGAATTGTATCAAGACTTCTTTGTTCTGAACATGATCTCTTATAAAGTGATGTCGGATCTCAATATGTTTTGCTCTTGAATGTAGAATGGGATTCTTTGTAAGATTGATTGCACTTTGGTGTTGTCACACCTAATTTCGTGCAAGAGTCTTCAATGCCAAAGTCTTGCAGTTGTTGTTTTATCCACAAGATTTGAGAACAAAGCAACTTCCAAGAGCAACGTATTCTGCTTCAGCTGTTGAAAGAGCCACAAGTACTCTGTTTCCTCGAGAACCAGGATACCGTCTGTTTCCTAGTAGTTGACAAGTACTGAAGTGCTTTTTCTTTCAACTCTACAACCTGCAAGATCTGCGTCGAATAGCCAAGAAGTGTAAAGTCTCCTTCTTTGGGATACCAAAGACCGATCTTAGCAGTAGTAGCAACATATTTAATAATACGTTTAACGGCGCTTAAGTGAGATTCTCTCGGGATCGATTGAAATCTAGCACATATGCAAACACTAAATAATATGTCGTCCGGATGCGGTAAGATAAAGAAGTGAGCCAATGATACTCCTGTATAATTTTTGATCGATTTTCTTCCCTGCTTCATCTTTGTCTATCTTCAAGGAACTTGACATTGGTATGTCGTCTTCTTGCAATTTTCCAGACCGAACTTTTTAACAAGTTCTTTTGCATATTTCTCTTGATGAATGAATATACCCTCCTTTAGTTGTTTGACTTGTAGACCAAGGAAAAAGGATAGTTCACCCATCATGCTCATCTCGAATTCATCCTGCATAGACTTAGAAAATTTCTTGCACAAGGTCTCATTAGATGATCCAAATATGATGTCATCTACATAAATCTGAACAGTAGAAAACTTTTACCTTCCTTTTTAATGAACAGTAGTGTCTACATTACCTTTAGAAAAGCCACTATGAATTAAGAAATTGCTTAGCCTTTCATACCACGCTCGAGGAGCTTGTTTTAGTCCATATAAAGCTTTCTTCGATCGAATACGAGTCCGGTTTCTTTGAATCTTCAAAACCGGGAGGTTGTTCTACGTAGACCTCTTCTTGAATAATTCCATTCAGGAATGCACTTTTGACATCCATTTGAAACAACCTGAAATTCTTATAGCAAGCAAAAGCAAGTAATAATCGATTGCTTCTAACCTTGCTACTTTGGAGCGTAAGTCTCATCGTAGTCAATCCCTTCTTCTTGCGTGTATCCTTTAGCTACGAGTCTTGCTTTGTTTCTCGTTACTTTGCCTTTTTCATTAACTTTGTTTTGAAAACCCATTTAGCTCCAATAACTGATTTACCTTTTGGTTTGGGAGTTAATTCCCATACGTCATTAATACTGAATTGTCTCGAGTTCTTCTTGCATTGCTTCAATCCAGCTTTCATCGGCTAAGGCTTCTTCGATATTTTTGGGTTCTATTTCAGAAATAAGAGCAACAAAGCACTAGACTCTTCTCGCCTTTTGGATCTTGTTCGAATTCCCTCATTAATATTTCCAATAATGAGTTCTTCGGGATGACTAGACTTGTGCTTCCGATTCTTGTTCAGTCGATAGATTGTTGATCTTCTTCTAGAGTAGATTCTTCATCGGTAGCTTGTTGTGCGATCTTGAATTAGCAAGCGCGGTGAGGTTAGCTTTAACAAGTTTCTGGAGCGGTTTCGAATCTTCGATCAGATCTCGCTGAACTTGTGGAGAGTCTTGAAATTTTACATTCATTGATTCTTCCACGCTCCGAGTCTTTTTTGAACACTCTAAAGGCTTTGCTTGTTGTAGAGTATCCAAGAAAGAATCCTTCATCTGATTTTTCTTCAAACTTACCAACACGATCATTAGCATTTTTAGAATAAAACATTTGCAACCAAATATTTGAAAATAAGAAACTATTGGTTTCTTCCCTTTAAAAATTTCATAAGGAGTTTTCTCAAGAATTGGTCTTAAAAACACTCGGTTTATAATATAGCAAGCGGTTGAAACAAACTTCCGCCCAAAACCTTGAAGAAACTTGATTTCCAATTAAAAGAGTTCTTGCCATTTCTTGTAAAGATCTATTCTTCCTTTCCACAACCCCATTCTGTTCCGGTGTATATGGAGAAGAGAATTTATGTTGAAAACCAAATTCATCACACAAGTTAGCAAATTCTTGATTTTCAAACTCACCTCCATGGTCTGTACGAATGCTTGTAATAGTATGACCTTTCTCATTCTGCACCTTTTTAGCAAATTTTGAAAAAAGAGAAAGTCTCGACTTACTTGAAAGAAAGTAGACCCAAGTAAATCGTGAATAGTCATCCACTATTACCAGACAGAACCTTTACCACCAATGCTTTTCGTTCTGGTAGGTCCAAACAAATCCATATGCAAAAGCTGCAATACATGATTAGTGGAAACTTTATTTATAGATTTGTAAGAATTTCTAACTGTTTACCCGGTACACATGGTGTACATAGATCAGATTTTGAATAATTCAAAGTAGGCAATCCTCGAACAAGTTTCTTTGTAAAGATCTTGTTGATTTGCTTCATGTTGATATGGCCTAGCTTTTTGTGCCATAGATTTGCTTCATCTTGTACTGATATTAAGCATTGTGATCTTTCTTGATTCACATCCGGAAGATAGATATTTCCATGTCTTCGACCGGTGAAAGATTGAGTAAGGTCTTTACCGATTCAGAGCACGTTTCTTCCCGAAAGTTGATCTTGAAACCAGAATCACACAACCGACTTATGCTAAGCGAGTTGTAATTTAATCCTTCAACTAATGAAACATTATTGATTGACAAGCTCCCAATCTTCTTTGTTCCTCGACCAGTAATCTTCCCTCTATTGTTACCACCAAAGGAAACTTTTCCTCCGTCTATCTGGATAAGTTTTATGAAGCGAGTTTGAATCTCTGTCATATGTCTTGAGCAGCCACTATCAAGATACCATTTTATCTTCTTTTTGATAGTAACCTCGAGTTCACTGTTATCCGAGTCGAATCAAGGTCCGAGTCGAGTCCGATCGTGCCATTAAACAGATATTGGCATAATCATTGTCACTATCTTCACATTCGTATCACTCCAAGTCTCCGCCTTGAGTGCTTTCCGTTTTCTCAGACTTCCCTTTTCTCTTCTTTAACGAGAGGACGGTTAGGTCTAATGTGTCCCTTTTTCTTGCATTCAAAGCAAGTCACTTCTTTATTCGTGTCATCTTCCTCTGTTGACCTGTTTTGAAATCTTTGAGAATTTTGTTTCTTCCAATTGAATTTCCTTCCTTTTTTGTTCAGTTTTCTGAATCTCTTTATCATCAATGCCAGTTCTTCATCATCTAGATCTTCTTCAGAATCTGTAACATCAGAATAGTCATTAGACTTTAAGGCAATAGATTTCTTACCTTTTGAATCTTCCTCTTCGTTGTTCTGTTCTACTTCATAAGATTGAAGAGTTCCAACTAATTCATCTACGAAAGTGGAGCAATCCTCTCGTGTCTCTCTTATTGAGGTTTTTATGTGATTCCAGTCTTTTGAGAGTCCACGAAGAAGTTTGTTGACCTTCATATGTCCCGAGATTGGATGTCCCCGATATTCAAGACCATTCACAATTTCAGTAAAGCGACTAAACATGTCGAGTTATTGATTCTCCTGATCTCATCTTAAAAACTTCATATTGTCCCAAGAGAATGTTGATCCTTGTTTCTTTCACACGATCGGTTCCTTCATAGGTAATGTGAAGCTGTCCCATACTTCTTTTTTTGCTGTATCACAAGAAGATATTCTATTATATTCGTAGGGGATAAAGCACAATATAAAGAGTAAATAGCCTTGGCGTCGAGAGTCTGTCTTTTGATAATTTCTTCTTGAGTCAAAAGAATAGGAACAGCGAGGTTCTTTTCCTCTCTCCGAGTTTGATTCAGCAAGAAGGAATAATTCCTTTATCGACAACTTCCCATTCCAAAGGATCTTTCGATCTTAGGAATGCCTTCATCTTATTTTTCCATATGCTGTAATCTTTTCCATCAAAGTATGGAGGTCTGGTATTGCTTTGTCCTTCAACCAACCCTGTAGGCAACATACTAGCCATAGATCTTTTACTTAGAAGTAAAGACACTTCTTACAAACAAGCACACAGGCTCTGATACCAATTGTTAGAACTAGTATTGGCACCTAGAGGGGGTGAATAGGTGTTTATCGCAATTTTAACAATTCAAATCAAATAAGATGTGAATAATTTAAAGTCAACGATTGCAGCAAATGAAAGCAAATAACAATGTAAAGGATTAAGGATAGAGAATCAAGACTCAGATTTATAGTGGTTCGGCTTAGATCAAGCCTACGTCCACTCTCCCGCACGGACAGCCCTTCATTTGGATTTCACTAAGAATCAATAAGAGTGATTACAATCTCACGCTCTTGAGTCCACGGTGTAGATTACTCTACTACACTTCCTCAAGATCTACAATATGATCTCTCTTTTGATTACATGTAATGCTCAAAGAATGATATCGCAAAGTGATAGAGGAGATTTCAGACTTTGGAATTTTTCTATCCGCACACTTAAACAACTAGAGCATCTCTCTTATATACTCCTTCATGCCTTCAATACCGTTGGCACCTTCCAAAGAAGTTCTTCCAATCAACCCGTTGGACAGAATCAATTAGAGAGATCTCGAGCTCTTTAAGGTAAGTGTTGATAGCCCATCAATCCTGCTCGCCCATACAATCAGGATCTCGGTTTCCATAAGTAGATCCTTCCAAATATAAGTTGCGAAGTCGTTAAGGAATCTAAACATATTCCATATAAAACTTAGATCGTTTAGTGCTGAATCCAGTAGAAAGATATCCATCGGACGTTAGAATATAGATCGTATAAGATCAGAATAAACGTCGTCCGGAAACTGTCCTTGTGAGTAGACTTTAAAATATAAGTCTTGAGTCTTGCTAGCTTCGGACTTTAGTCTTCAGACTTTGTCAATAGAATCTGTAAGTCTTCGGACTTTGATCTTCGAGACTTTGATCTTCAGACTTTGATCTTCAGACTTTGATCTTCAGACTTCGTAAGTCTTTAGACTAGACGATAAACTCGTTTTGTCAACTTCAAAATACTTTAAGGGATTTCATCCAACAAATGCAACTGCCCAGAAAAATTCACCTTGCTCGATCCCAGTGACAAGTATGGCAGTTGCAGGCCTAATTTCACGCAGAGCTGTGCGGACGATCGGGAAAGGACGAAGCTTAGTCCGATGGAGGACCTGTACAAGTTCGAAGAACTCAACAACACAGATTGGCCAACCTCCGATTATGCGCTATTGCAGCCTTTCGGTGAAGAAGAGTGCCGGAACTCATGCTTGCATGACTGCATGTGCGCAGTGGCAGTTTGGAGGGATGGCCGGAGTTGCTGGAAGAAGAAGCTTCCGCTCTCCAATGGGAAAATTGTCCCTACCCTCAGTGGGAAGGCCATGATCAAAGTCCCGAAGCAAGACTTTCGTCCCACTTACTGCCCGCTCCCGGAGCCGAAGGCAAGAGATAAAGATCCAAAAACTTTGGTTTTGGTAGGATCAGTGCTTTTGGGATCTTCTCTTTTTGTGAATTTTGTACTATTCGGCGCTTGCATGGTGTTTTTCCTAATCCACCGCAAGCAACTCAAGGAAGTATCCACGAAAGGGACTGTGGTGGAGATGGTGGAGACGAATTTGCGCCATTTCACTTATCAGGAGCTCTTCCGAGCCACAAATGGGTTCGTGGAAGAGATAGGGAGTGGAGCTTTCGGGATTGTTTACAAAGGGGTGATTTCAAACAATGTACCGGTGGCTGTGAAAAAGCTGACTAGCATGATGCGGGACAAGGAGAAGGAGTTCAGAACCGAAGTGAATGTGATCGGTCAGACTCATCACAAGAATCTGGTCAGATTGCTCGGCTTCTGTGATGAAGGGCAAGAAAGACTGCTGGTTTATGAGTTCTTGAGCAACGGCTCGCTGTCGGAAGTTCTCTTTGCAGGAGATCCAAAGTTGAAAACCCCCTGGAATCTGAGATGCCAGATCGCTTTAGGAGTCGCCAGGGGACTAATGTACTTGCACGATGAGTGCCCAAAGCAGATCATCCACTGCGACATAAAGCCGCAGAATATCCTCCTTGACAACTATTGTGTCGCGAAGATCTCCGATTTTGGTATGGCCAAGCTCCTGATGGTGAACCAGAGCCACACCATGACGAACCTCCGAGGGACGAGAGGGTATGTCGCTCCCGAGTGGTTCAGGAACTTGCTCATCACCGTGAAAGTGGATGTGTACAGTTTCGGAGTCCTGCTTCTCGAGATAATCTCTTGTAGGAGTTGCTTGAGAAGCGAATCAAGTGGGGAAGAAAGAGAGATAGAGGCCTTGACCGATTGGGCTTATGATTGCTTCACGGAGGGAAGGTTGGATGCATTAGTGGAGGGCGACGCACAGGCTCTACGAGACACAGAGAAGCTGAAGAATCTGGTCATGGTCGCGTTCTGGTGTATTCAAGAGGAACCCTCTTTGAGGCCGACGATGAGGAAGGTGACGCAGATGCTAGAAGGGGCAGTTGGAGTGCCTGATCCTCCATGTCCATTCCCTTTCAGTAGCTGCAACACTACAATCGTTCCATGAAGTCACGTTGGTTTCCGTTTTCATACATAGGGGCTGAACTCTGTGTGTTCATTACATGTTAGTACTCTTATTATGCTGTAATAAGCATGTTATTTACTATTTTGTTGATTCAAGTTTAGCACGCCAATCATAAGAATCTAGACCAGCCTGAATATATCTGTACGAGATCTTCCTTTGTTGGCGGTGAGTAGACAGATCTGCACCAGCGAAGGCAGATTAATTTCTTGATGCAATGGATTTTAGATTTGAAAAATTACAAACAATTCAAGCAATTCTAATTCTTGAAACACACTAAACTAATTTGTGACCTATGTCTCGTCTGGAGAACCGCTATTCTCCAGCTCTCCCATCAGTCACCAATCAGTCATAACCTTTTTGCCAGAGCCAAAGGTGCCAAAGGTACTGAGACATTCATATGCTAGAATAGAAGCTACCATAAGCTTTTCGATTTTTAGTTTCTTTTGCTTGTCCATGTTCTACTGTATTTTGCATGCGTTGTTGAATGACGGCTAGGACGTAAACGATCTGCTGTATGTGCAAAATAGCCATTGTCTTGTTCCTCTTCTTCAGGTAATAACCGGCCGACAAATGAGATAATAAAGGTACGTTCCTGAAGCCAGGTTAAGCTTGCGGAGCATATCGGATGACATTTTAGACATTCGTTGCAACTTTCTCCAATTGAATTTCTGTGCATCTGTGTTTAATGCAGATTATTTATAGAAAGTCTATGGTGATTTGTGGAAATAGCAGTGATTCTAATATCCTGGTCATATAGGATGTCACTGACATGCAATCTTAAGGCGTGGCTCTCATGTGGAAGAAAAGAAAAGCAGCAAATTGTTCCAAGTTTTCGTTGCCCGTCCCAATTCCTGATGTGCCCTGTTAGGACATATCTCCAATTGTGACCCACAGAGATGGTCTGACCAACAGCTGGTTCATCACGTTGGGGAGAGTAGCTTTCCAGTAATAGCTGATCACTACGAAATTTCCAAGTCAAAGATTTTTGTCTTCTAAGTCATGGAATTACGTACACTTCCTCGGTCCTTCTATTCGACTAATCAACGCTAGAAAATCAAGAAAAAATAAACTCATCAATGTTAGACAATTCAAAGTAAGGATCAAATTGATCAAGAAATCAATGCGTGGCCTGATAACTGTATTCATAATCAGGACCACTTACTGTTTCAACGCAATGACCTGGCTTATCGGTAAGATGCTTGAGTGACACATAATTTTGGTTCTGCAATCCAGACGATTGCCTAGCCTTTTTGAATTGGCGCACCGAGCGCTGTATGCTCTAAAGCCTCTCTCTGTCACTACACACGCCCATGCCCTTTTCTATATCAGAAAAAATGACTCCGCTTAATGCTCTCCCAATGCTACTGGAGACTAGAGCGATGAATAGTCTTGGTTCCACGGTCCAACGTCAGTTCTTAAGATTCTTCAGAAGTTGAAACTCAGAAAATGTAGCAATGTGACATACAGAGTAGCTTGAACAGAGTAGCTGTCGAAATCGATTAGTCTGAGTTAGGGATGTGCATGGTCTGGGCGGGCGGTTCCCGACCTAGAACTAGGAACTGCCCGCTAAGGACCGGTTCCGAAAAATTGCAACCGGGATCCACCCGTTAGTTGCATGAATTAATCCGGGAACCAGACTGCCGGTCCAGTCCGGTTTCTGGGTGGATCCATGGAACTAATCTCACAAATAATAATATCATTTTCTAAATCCCGCCGTGAGTACTCTTCATATCGAGTAATATACTAAAAACCAAAAGCTACAACAACTAGAAATTAAAACATAATGTTGAAAGTGAAAGAAGGTAAAACTAATTATAAGTCAAAAGCCACAAGTTGCTACTGTCGAGGGCGACGGTGATTTTCCGGAGGGCCAAAAAGAGAAAGGGACGGACGGACGGACCTGCTGCTGTCGAGGGTTTCCTCGCGAACCCTAGCTCAAGGGGGTTCCTAGGTTTCTCGAAAGCTCCGATCTTGATGCGAAACAACTTTGGTTTTCGATCGAAATTGCTGGTTCTTCACTTGATCTATTCTTCTCCTCCTCCTCCTACTTCTTCGCGTGGTTGCTTTTTGCCCACTAACCGCTCGGCGTTTTGTCAAGGTGTGCGCTTTGGACTTTTTAGCTTCAAGATCAAGACCTCTCCATCTGGTTTGACTAGCATGATATTAGATTACTCACTTTAATTAATTTTTTTAATTATTTGATTTGGGTTAGTTATTTAATTTGGATTTGTTAATTAATAATTTCAATTTTTTTAATATTAAAAATTCATATATTATTATAATATAATCGGTCCGGTCTAGATGGGCGGATGGACGGATCCGCCCATGGAATTGGGGATTGGACCGGTTTTAGGGGTGTGCATAGTCCGGCGGGCGGTTCACGACCTAGAATCGGAATCGCCGATAAGGATCGGTTCGAAAAATTAAAATCGGGATCCACCCGTTAATTGTATAGATCCACCCGTAATCGGACCGCCAACCGGTCCGGTTCCGGGTGGATCTACGAACCGGTCTCACTAACAATAATATTATTTTTTTAAATCTCGCTGTGACTACTCTTCCCCGTTAACCCTAGCCCGAGGGGGTTCCTGGGTTTCTCGAAAGCTCAACTTTGGTTTTTGACCAAAATTGCTGGTTCTTCGCCCGCCTTATTCTTCTCCTCCTCCTTCTTCGCGTGCTTGCTTTTTGCCCACTAATTGCTCGGCGTTTTGTCAAGGTGTGTGCTTTGGACTTTTCAGCTTCAGGATTAGGACCTCTCCAGTTTGTTTGACTAGCATGATATTAGATTACCCACTTTAATTAATTTTTTTATTTATTTGATTTGGGTTAATAATTTAATTTGGGTTTGTTAATTAGTAATTTAATTTTTTAATATTAAAAATTAATATATTATCATAATATAATCGCTTTGGTTCGGGTGGGCAGGTGGACGGATCCACCCATGGAACCGGGAACTTGATTGGTTCCCTCAAGAACCACCGGTTCTGGGCCGGTCTTGGTTCTTTTGCACACCACCAACCAGTACCCACCGATTCCCATAAATTGGAATCGAGAACCGGACCGGTTCGCTCAAGAACCACCGGTTCCGGGCGGTCTGGGCGGGTCTCGGTTCTTTTGCACACCCCTAATCTGAGTTTTCGAAGACTTTGTCACCCATACAATCAAATCTTTTGGTTTCCATGAACAGAGTGATTGGAACTTTGAAAATAATTCCACCTTCTAGATGATTGACAATCAATCAAGGTCTCGCGTGCCATTAAGATCTGCCGGTTAATTAGTTTAGACTTTTCTATGAAATTGATGATAAATCAACATTTTCATTTAGGAATGCCCGCCAGATAACTAGCTATTATAAATGTTAAAGATGATATAAATTGTTAGGGGATATTATTATCTAGATTACGTACGTATGTGATAAGCTTTTGTGCATCGGTAATATAAGTGCTCCGCTTGTATAAGCAGTTCCTAATTATATCAAGCTTTCCCAATAATATCATGCTACTTTCCATTAGGCAATTTAAAGTACGATGGTGATATATATTTTGTAGTCCTGTTCACCTTGATACTTCCGAGTCTTCGTGAACTTCCTATTAACCAGGTAGCTTGTTTCATGAGAATATCCTACAACTAGTATGCATACCTAAAAACTCCGATCGATTTCACAGTAATAATGAGCATCAAACTATCGTCCTCTAGTATCAAAGATCAAATCCAAAATCCATCTCATAGAACAGAATACATTCTATAAACTGACATATAACTTTTGGCAACTAAGCATATCTGCTAGAAATACTTTGCGCAAAACATTTCTCCAATCGTTTTAGAATTCATTTCAAAAACGAGATCCGCAAAGCACTATATATATCTTTTCATACTGCCTTTTCTAAAAGCATTCTCAAACCATTAAAAAATATTAATGAAGCAAATGCTCGACCTAGACTTTTAGGCAATAAAAATACTATTTTATAATTCATACTATATTTAATCCATATTGCTTTTGAAGTATGAGTTTATAAACTCGAAAAAGAGATGACAACACTTACCTAGGAAAGCTTAAAACAAAATTATGAAAATTACTTGAACCACGAACTCGCAATTCTATCAAATAAACAAGAAGCAACGTAAGAATTGAATAAAAGTTACTTCAATTATGAATAGGTTAAATTAAACTTAATCACTAACAAAATCACTTCCATGCGTCGACAAGTCAATAGCCCAAAGTAGATATTCAAAATTATTTGCAACGCAGAGCTCGAGTGTGAAATTTTAAAATTTCACTCCAATTAAAACTACACTTCAAATTGACACTCATCAAACCTTATAGTTCCTCAATGCCCTAATTTATGATTTTCATATATTTTGACAACTTAACAACTCAAAAATTGGATACCATAGTTTAAATTTCACATAAGTTTGACTTTATATCCTAATTCCAACAATATTTCAATTAAATGAATAAATGATTTAAATCCTTAGCGGTCATTGCGAAAGAAAAAAAATCTGACTTGTGGAGGTTCCGATTTAGGTGCATTGCTTTCCTCTCTTTTCTTTTCTTCTTCTTTCTTTCCCCGCCCTGTTCCCGTGTTGATTGCCAACCACTTCCATCTGCCGTGTGGTTTTGGCGACTGATCGATTTCTCCGTCACATTAAACTCTTGGATTTCCGTTTGGCACGTTAAACTTCTGTTTAAAAATGAGAAGCTGAATGGGGTCGAGTCTCATTTGAAGTCAAATGAATTCTCATTTCAGGACTTATCAGGAGGAGAAATATCTATAATTCATGCTCCCAATGTAAATCGTTCTTTCCAAGTTCAGCAGCATCTTACTTTGCGTGCATGTCATCGAATTCCGCACAAAGCCAGGGCCTTATTATTCAACACACCGCTGCCCTATGATTCTTGCGGTAGCCAGGGAGTTGCTGGCCCCTGTAATTATCCGATTGTGGTGTATGGGATGTTACCGTGGTTAGATGGAATTAATTGGTGCTTTAAGAGATTCAGACAACCAACAATCACAAAAAGAAAATACCGGTCTTTACTCTATTGACGAAAAAGCAAATGAAAAGTCTTCAGTGGAGTCTCCTTAAATGCCCGCCCAAACTTGCACCACAGTTACGAGTATGCAGCAATTGCCGATCTCATCAGTCATCACATCCCTTGGCTGATTCACAAAGACTTCGTTGACCTCAAAACTCCATAGCCACAACCTTCTTCCTCTCTTCTGGCTAAATTCAATCAAACCCATTCTTGAGTTGAAGAATTTCATGTTTGATAACTAAATGAATCCTCCATCGATGTCCTCTTTTTCTTGCTTTTTCTAATTCCACGTCCTTCTCTAGCCCAAGCGAACATACCAGTTCGATCTTCTCTAACCGCCACGAATGGCAACTCTTCTTCATGGCTCTCTCCTTCTGGAGACTTTGCATACGGCTTTCACTCCTTATCCGACGGCGACACCAAGAAAAACCAGCTCTTCTTGCTTGCCATCTGGTACAACAATATACCTTCTAAAACAATCGTCTGGTTCCCGAATGAAGGCCGTCCTGTCCCCAAAAATTCGAAGGTAGAAGTTACTTCTGATTCTGGTCTCGTCCTCATCAATCCACAAGGTGAAGAGCTGTGGAAACCTGGCAACGTCTACCGCACCGTCTCGCACGCTGTGTTCAATGATACAGGCAATTTCGTGATCCTGGACTCGAGTTCGGAGGTACTGTGGCAGAGCTTCGACGATCCTTGGGACACGTTGCTTCCGTCGCAAGTGCTCGGAAAGGGCAAAAGTCTTCCAACTTCGGATGCTTGAGAGTGGAGACGTCGTGCTTAAGACGATCAATTCCGACTATGCCAATGACGCTTATTACAGCACCGGGACCGACGGCAGCTCTAACGCGATCACCGCGGGCAAAGAACTCATGTTCAGCAACTCAGGTTCTCTGTTCATCTTGAGAAAAAACGGCGAGAGGTTTTTCCTCTCGCAGGGGGACATACCTCCCGCGTCTGATTCTTATCACAGAGTCACCCTGAACTTTGATGGGGTCCTTACTCAGTATGTGCACCCCAAGAATTCTGGTTCCAGCGGAAGATGGGAACCGCTGTGGTCGCAACCTGAAGACATATGTACCGATGCTTTTGTCCGTGATGGAGTCGGCGTTTGTGGGTACAACAGCATTTGCACTCTGGGTGAGAATAAAAGGCCAAAATGTGACTGCCCAGAAAAATTCACCTTGCTCGATCCCAGTGACAACTATGGCAGTTGCAGGCCTAATTTCACGCAGAGCTGTGCGGAAGATCGGGAAAGGTTGAAGCGTGGTCCGATGGAGGACATGTACGAGTTCGAAGAACTCATGAACACAGATTGGCCAACCTCTGATTATACGCTATTGCAGCCTTTCGGTGAAGAAGATGTAAGAGTTTTCCTAATGTGAACTACATTAATTAATATTGTAATTTACCGTTTAACGTTTACCGTTTTACGGGGATTGGTCTAAGGTGAGATAGAAGGTTTCTTAATTAGTCTAATATGGGCTAGCTAGTGTGGGCCGAGTTGAGCCTGGCCCGTAATGAGGGGACCTAGCTGGAAACTCTATAAATAGCGCTAAGTCTCTCCTCTAACCCTAATTCTCACATGTATCACTCACCTAAGGGGCGTTTACCTAACGCTAAACGTGAGGGGGCCGCCTCATTGAGCCGGTGATACGGAGGGCAATAGAGGAGAATGACTTGCGCGTGGAACATTGTGTTTCCGCTTCCGCTTCAAGATCGATGGATTCCAAAACAGGTGCGTTAATCTTTCTTCTCAATTATGCATGTTCTTGTTTTGGTTATGGAGATATTGGGATTGCGTAATTTGCATCCAACATGTGGTATCAGAGCCTCCATAACCCTAGAACTTGAACGCATTAGTTTTTTGCCCTAATTTGTGATTTTCGAGATTTTTTGTTCAATAAAAATAAAATAAAATCACAAATTAGGATGATCCTGATACCATGGGGTTTTTGTTCTACATGTCAAGATCTTTCCAACCATATATAATTTGTATAATTTTGTTGAGATTTGAGTGGGAATTTTAAATTTGAAATTCTAGGGTTTATATAGAGAAAAAGTTCTAGAATTTTAAGTTACATTCTAGCGTTACCTTCGTTTTTCTTCTCCACTCTTTGCATCACGTCGTGTCGTTTGAATTATGAACTGTCGATCATCGCGCGCACTCTTTTGCTCGTCCGTCTCTGATTTCGGAATTGACTTTCTCCTCTTGGCGGTTTTGTTCTATTACCGTGGTAAGTTTGCCTGCAATTGCTAGTCAATGTCGAATTCGTTCGCAACGAGGATGATGGGGTTTGTGAAGATTTGTATTTGTATATATATATTTTTCGCGCGTGGTCAGTAGTGTTGGACTCGTATCTTCATCATCTACATTGTGGTGTATTTATTTTAATTTTTGATGATTTTATGGATGTTAAAATACATACAAAGCCCTAAATACACGTATTTTTAGTGTATTTTTGCGTATTTTTCTTGTATTTTTCTGTGATTTTCGAAATACAGGTCTTTGGGTTACTGGTATGTTATAACATGAATTTTATGAGTGTTATTCATCAATATTTTACAATAAAGTTTATTTTTATGAAGCAATGTAATTAGCATGATATGTGATTTTGGTGATATGATGCCCTATCACTAAAGCTAAAATCACATGTATATGGTGTATGTGAGGAGTAAAATTTATATCCCTGGTATGAGAGAGTTTCAAGGATTCAATTGAGTAGTGACCGCCAAAGTGGCACGCTTGATTGGGTTTGAGAAATTTTGGTCTCGAGAAATTTTGGTCTCGTATAATGATTGGGATGTCTCCTGCTCTAATGTGTAGTCATACTCCCAAATGGGGTGATTATATATTAGTTCATGGAGGGATACATGATTATGTGGTGGAGGGGTGACTGATTCTAGTGATTCATATGCCCAAAGGTGATGAATTCACGAAAAATTGGAATATATTCTTATAATCGCTATCATGTGGGGAATTTACAACTGCTTATCATGTATTCTGCCCAAAGGTGATTATGTGATTTTGCATGTAACTCTCACGGATGTGTACTTGTGTGTCAAGTTACACATTGCTCACATGATGCTAATTATATACATTGCTTGTTATTTTAGTCACTTTTTTCTGTAATTAATAATTCCACTATTATTGAGGTTTTTACTACTTCAAATTTTAAATTGTGGACATATGATTTGTTGTTTGAGAATGCAATAAAATTTGCTTACTGTCCATGAAGCGTTCCATTCTGGAACCCTAGAAAAGAGGTTTGTCTCGCGAACCGCACCGCTATAAGATGATGGAAGCCTTAGTTGCTTGAAATTATGTTTTGTATGATATTGAAATTAGGACATATCTGTAAAGATTGTGTTTAAGTCCTAATGATATATACATCTCATATAAGGATGAAAAAGTTGTTTTCAATTTTTTTCCTATTTACTCTTAACGGTTATCTAAAGACTTCTATAGATTATTGTGGAAGTAAAATTGACCGAGATAAAGAATAAATTGGTTAGAATTAGTCTTAAAGGTTGTCGATTTAATAGTGACGGTGAGTATTTAAATTAAAGGGCCATTTGTCAAATACTTGATAAATTCTGAGGTGGTAATTTAATTACTATGCTTGAAAATCCCTGACAAGAAGATTTGGCTAAAAGGCATGAATCATCATAATGAACATAGTGATGAGTATGATGAGTAAAACTAATTTATCCAGTCTTCTATGGGTTGATATTATGAAAGTAACTTTTTTACATACAAAAAGTGTCATTATAAAAGTTGTTTTATAAACTTCTTTTGAGTTATAGACTGGGCATAGATTACTTGAATCATATTAAATTTAGGGGTGTCATGCAGAAGTGAGATTATCTAATCCAATTTTAAGTGTATCGCAATTCAAATCAACTCGGTATTATTTTGTATCTTATCCAGATTGTTAAAGGGGTATTGATCTTATGACCCTAAAGAAGATACAAGAATTATGGAATCACATACTTTAAAGTTTATTAAGATTGACGTAATTGTAAAGGATAGCTGCTTTCAGACTATTAAAGATAATAGTGTGATGGGGGTTACTGTGTTTTTGTCTTTATCTATATAGATAATTATGGAATCTCCTGTACCATAAACTAAACTTGTTGAGGTTTAATGTACTATTCTTGATATAGTTTATAATGAAATTTCTTAAACCTTTCAAGTGTAGAATGAAGTGGTTGCAGCTTTATTAAGGAGATTTGTTAGAGAAAGACAATTAGTTATACCATCGACTATATAGTCTATTTGTGAGAGCATGATTACAATATCCATTACATGGTTGTTTTAGCAACTTATATAAATGTCGTTTCTTGCTCTTAATTAAGTATGTGATTAGATGCCATAAAAAAAAGGATAATAATATTTTTACTTTGAAAGAGGGGTGGATAGTTAATGAAGAAATAAATAATTATTTATTTACTACTAATTCTTTCGAGTGAACGTGTCATTGATAGTTTATTTTTTATATGGAGTTACGTCAAAGAGATACAAAATATATATAAGTGTAATTGGAGAATTTTGCAGCAGATTCAAGTAAATTTGTGTGTAGACTGAAAAGTTTTAATTCATGGTCTTAAGCAAGTTTCCAGACAATATTATTAAAGTTTCATAGTGTTGTTATTTTGTTCAATTAAGAACAAAGTAATTCAATATATTGCAAGGTCAATGGGAGGAATTTTTTTTTCTCATACTCTATGTACATGATATTTTGTTTACAAGTAATGACCTTGAGGCATCTTTTATCCTTTGTACTAAGGTTTGTAAGAATTGTTTTTGCCATATTATATTAGATTTTCTCGGAGGACATTTGCTGATTGTATATTGGAAATATTCAATATACATTATTGCAATCCAGGAATTGCTCCTGTTGTTAAGGGTGATGGATTGAATCTATCACATTGTCCTTATTTAGATATTGAGAAAATCTAATTAGAGGGTGTACCTTGTGTTAGTGCTCGAATTTGCACTAGACTAAATATCGTCTTTGCGACGGGACTTCTAGGCAGACATCAATCAAATTCAGGATGCGATTATTGTGTTGCTGCCGAGAAGGTTTTAAGGTACTTAAAGAGGATAAAATATTATATGTTAATATGTGGATATGTTCAATTCTTACAGTTAGTAGGGTATTTAGATATAAACTTTGCTAGTTGTTATGATGACATGAGATCAATAACAAAATACATATTTATGTTAATAGGAAGTGCAGTAAATAAAGTTCTATATCATTTTCTACTATGTAAGTAGAGTTTGTAACATTCTTTTAGATTGCTACAGGCTATTAGGCTTCGGAACCTCATGAAAGAGTTAATCATTTTAACTTTATGGATAGACCCATACGGTTGTATTGAGATAACAAATTTGTAGTATTATTTATTTACTACAAAGGTCTCAAGGGGTCTAAATATATGGTGGTCAAAATTTTTGACCAAAAGGAAACGGTACAGAAAGGTGACGTTTTAATATAACATATTTCCACAGATGATATGGTTGTAAATCCACTAACTAAATGTCTACGCCCATGTGTTTTTTAAGCGACATGTCATTAGCATGGGCCTAGGAGCATCATGAGATGCTGTTGTTTAGTGGGAGCTATTTTGGCTTTACTTTGATAAATGTTTCATCTATGTTCGTTACATTTGTAACGGTTTGATATGTATCAACTTTCGCATTCAATAAAGTATTTTTGAATGTATTGTTATTATGTTGAATACATAATGATAAAGTCTCAAGATATTATATAAACCTTGAGTGAAGGCTAGGGGCATCCGGTTATTAGCATTGTCCATATGTCTTGTTATACATAAAGAATGTTTAACCGTAAGGACAAGACATATGTGGGTTCATGGAACCATAAATGCATTCTCTAGTGGCACAAGTTTTTTGTGACGCTTAAGGTAAGAGAATGAACATTCTCTAGTGGCACAAGTTTTTGTGACGCTTAAGGTAAGAAAATGGTGACTGACAAATGAGATCTCTCTATGAGAGATGTTATCCATTTGACACACTACCATATTTGATCCATATCAATAGAGTTGAGAACACTCGTGACCATGGAAGACTCTGTGTGTATACATGCAGTTGTTAGAACTAGTATTAGCACCTAGAGGGGGGTGAATAGGTGTTTAACGCAATTTTAACAATTCAAATCAAATAAGATATGAATAATTTAAAATCAACGATTGCAGCAAATGAAAGCAATTAACAATATAAAGAATTAGGGATAGAGAATCAAGACTCCATATTTATAGTGGTTCGGCTTAGATCAAGCCTACGTCCACTCTCCCGCACGGACAGCCCTTCTGGCTGGATTTCACTAAGAATCAATAAGAGTGATTACAATCTCACGCTCTTGAGTCCACAGTGTAGATTACTCTATTACACTTCCTCAAGGTCTACAATATGATCTCTCTTTTGATTACATGTAACGCTCAAAGAATGATATCGCAAAGTAGTAAAGGAGATTTCAGACTTTGGAATTCTTCTATCCGCACCCTTCAACAACTAGAGCATCTCTCTTATATACTTCTTCATGCCTTCAATACCGTTGGCACCTTCCAAAGAAGTTCTTCCAATCAACCCGTTGGACGGAATCAATTAGAGAGATCTCGAGCTCTTTAAGGTAAGTGTTGATAGCCCATCAATCCCGCTTTCGCCCATACAATCGGGATCTCGGTTTCCATAAGTAGATCATTCCAAATATAAGTTGCGAAGTCGTCAAAGAATCTAAACATATTCCATATAAAACTTAGATCGTTTAGTGCTGAATCCAGTAGAAAGATATCCATTAGCGTTAGAATAAAGATCGTATAAGATCAGAATAAACGTCGTCCTGGAAACTGTCCATGTGAGTAGACTTTGAAATATAAGTCTTGAGTCTTGCTAGCTTCAGACTTTAATCTTCAGACTTTGATATTCAGACTTTGATCTTCAGACTTTGATCTTCAGAAGAGTCTGTAAGTCTTCGAGACTAGACTGATAAACCTGTTTTGTCAACTTCAAAATACCTTAAGAGATTTCATCCAACAATCTCCCCCTTTGTGATGGTGACAAAACTTTCCTGCAGATTTGAATATAATTGCCCTGCAATACAACTTTTAAGCAAGCATATAAAAGATAAGATAGTGGAAGTTATCCCGTACCACGGACTTTCCCCGTACACGATCCGCATTCACGTAAAACCTCATTAGTCATAAAAGAGACGGTGCTATCTAATTTATAAAGCTTGAAGTATTGCCATAGAGAGCACACATTCCAAAAACTACATACGTTTAAAAAACTCAAGTCAAGTCAAAGTCAAGCAATCAAAAGATAAATTTGGTTTGGTTTGAAAAAGTTCAAAAAAAATCTGCAAAGTCTTCTCCCCCTTTTTGTCAGCATAAAAAAAAATCAAGGAGCTCGAGGAATGCGAACAAGTTGAAAGTCTCCCATAGACTTTACAGTGTCTTCCAACTTCCTCAAATCTTCCTGTACTTGGGTGAGAGTAGCGCCCTTTGCAGTATGCTGAATCTGACGCTGAACATCTTTAATCCGATCATGCAAAGTGATGAACATTGCATGATTTTCATTCTGCAAGGTCTGAAATTCATATCCCATGGCATAAATTTGACCTTTAAGTTCCAAGATGATCTCAAGCAGCTTTTGAAAATTTCCGAGTTGTCGATCGAGTGCTTGTTTCAGCTCGGTCCGATGGTGGAGTCAAGCCGTATGAATGTCGCAGGAGGTTCAAAGTGTGTGGAGATGATGCCTCTCCTTCAGAAAGCGTGCAGCATGAATATCCTCGCAGCAGGAGGTGATCGACTAACACTGTTTGAGCATCCTCTTCTCTAAAAGTCAGCCGAAGAGGTGTGTGTTCGCTTTCTTTATCTCCCCTGTCTCCATGTCTTCTGGTGGAGAAAAGAATTCTTCTTTCTGAGGCGTTTCCTCAGAGACAAGGTGTTGTAGATCCTCCTTTTCTGCTGGAGAATCTGTTCTTTCAGGTTCATCTGCTTGTTCTTCTTTTCTTTCTTCCTCTTCCTCTCTTTCTTCCTTTCTTTCTTCCACTGTCTTCTCTTCATCTTTCTTCTCTTTCTCTTCCTCTTTCTCTTTCTCTGCAATTTGATGTTCTGGAACAGTTAGAGTAGATGCAGCAATTTGAGAAATAAGAACAGAGATAGGAATTGCATCCTCATCATCTTCATCTTCCAGGATGACAGCCCTTCGCTTCTTGGTAGAACCAGCCACAGGTTCTTTCCCTTTCCTTTTTGCTGCTGATGAGTCTGGTCTGAGTTTGATGGGAGTCTTTTCCTTGAATTGCTCCAGCTTCTTGCTAAGCTCTTTTAGACGCATCTTGGTAATCATCCTCAGCCCGATGACCATTTTATCAATAGTTTTCACTATGAGAATATGAGGAGGTTGAATGTTGAGATGTTTGAGGAGACGGGTAATGAGAGCAAAGATAAGGAAGCTTTCCTTTGTCCTTAACCATGCATCTATACATGTGAAAGATAATGGTATGTGGCAAAGAGAAGTTCACACCTATCTTGATGGCAAACATCAACTTAGCTTCGAAATTGAAACATCCGTCTTAGATGTCGATTTGGGTCTTAGACAGTTGATTACAATTTTATGCAGCAAAGTATTTGTTGCATTCATTCTGGAATAAGATAGTCTTCCTTCTGCAATTCTGTCCTTTGCTAGTTCAAGAGTAGCAGAACTTACAGACACACCGATTGGTTGGAAAGCCCCTCTTTCCACACCAAGCACATCAGCCAAAATATCACAATCAATGACATACTCCTTATCTCTCACATCGAAGGTAAAACTGTTTGCATCAATGAAACCGATATTGGAGTAGAAATAGGCAGTCAATACAGAATGTGCTGTGTCACGCCTGTGCGAATCGATAAAGTTGGAGCTTTTCGAATTTCTCTCGCAGATTTATACTCAACAAGTCCAGAAAATCGAAATCCACAGTTCGTGGGTTCATCATCCCACGCTTCAGCAATTTTTCATATCTCTTCCTGTGTCCGTCTGAGCGGAACAATTCATCCTTCTTCCCTCTTAGGCTCGCAGCCACACCCATCCATGGTTTAAAGTACATGAACATCTTTTCATCATCATCCTTTCCCTCAGGCTGATTCATACTACTAAACCTAGGGTCACTCGGAAAATTTGCAAATGCTCTTGCAGCCGTTCCCTCAGGCATAATTCCAGACCTTTCCATAACAGTAAGAAAGCGCGTCTCGTTTCTATAACCCTTCTCTTTCAGAAACTCATCCACAAAAGTCATAGCGTAACCTTCCTTTAACGCAGAGTAAAGCTTATAAACAAAGGCAGGTTTTAGAGTTCTTACTGGTTCGATATCTTCATAAATCGTTTCATCTTGAGGTCTAATTGGGGATGACCGCTGTTGAGATTGCTCAGTAGGAATGTCGCTTTCCTCAGTGAGATCAAAATGCGTAGGCCCCTCACCGAGCCTTGTGGTCCCCTGTTTGCTATTCCGGGAAGACTTCCTCCGATACGACATTGTGCTTTTCTTTGGAGAGACTTTCTCACTTGTGTCGCAAGAAAGTTAAGAACTTTGAAACAAAGAAGTTTTGGAGAGAAAAATGCAGAGCAGTGAAAAGCTTTTGATCTAGGGTTTCTGAGTAAAGTGAAAACGAAGGAGAAGAGATGTATAAAAGATAACAGTACGGGGAATAACCAAGCGTCGTATATTTTGGAAATCTTGAATTTTCCTTTTGAAAAATAACTGCCTTAATAAAACGATAACCACTTCTTTTGAAAATAATAACCGACTTAAAATAGACAGATAATCTTACCTTATCAATAAGACGGTTTAAGTAAGGAAACTTACGGTCGTGTCGATTCGTATTCTCGTCTTTTAACCTTTGAGTATGATGCTCGTCGACTTTAGTTACTTGAGTCCGAACTTCAACATTCTTCAAGAGATAATATATTGAGTCTTGAGCGAATAGACTCAAACAAGCTTTTCTCAAGAGGCTTTGTGAAGATGTCGCGATTGATTCTTTGAGTCTATGAATCGTATCAAGACTTCTTTGTTCTGAACATGATCTCTTATAAAGTGATGTCGAATCTCAATATGTTTTGCTCTTGAATGTAGAATGGGATTCTTTGTAAGATTGATTGCACTGGTGTTGTCACATCTAATTTCGTGCAAGAGTCTTCAATGCCAAAGTCTTGCGCTTGTTGTTTTATCCACAATATTTGAGAACAGCAACTCCCAAGAGCAACGTATTCTCGCTTCAGTTTGTTGAAAGAGCCACAAGACTTTGTTTCCTCGAAACCAGGATACCACCCTGTTTCCAAGCAATTGACAAGTACCGAAGTGCTTTTTCTTTCAACTCTACAACATGCAAGATCTCGCGTCTCGAATAGCCAAGAAGTGTAAAGTCTCATTCTTTGGGATACCAAAGACCGATCTTAGCAGTAGTAGCAACATATTTAATAATGCGTTTAACATCACTTAAGTGAGATTCTCTAGGGTCAGATTGAAATCTAGCACATATGCAAACACTAAATAATATGTCGTCCGGATGCAAAGTAAGATAAAGAAGTGAGCCAATGATACTCCCGTATAATTTTTGGTCAATTTTCTTCCCCGCTTCATCTTTGTTTATCTTCAAGGAACTTGACATTGGTATGTCGTCTTTTTGCAATTTTCCAGACCGAACTTTTTAACAAGTTCTTTTGCATATTTCTCTTGATGAATGAATATTCCCTCCTTTAGTTGTTTGACTTGAAGACCAAGGAAAAAGGATAGTTCACCCATCATGCTCATCTCGAATTCATCCCGCATAGACTTAGAAAATTTCTTGCACAAAGTCTCGTTAGATGATCCAAATATGATGTCATCAACATAAATCTGAACAAGTAGAAAGCTTTTACCTTCCTTTTTAATGAATAAAGTAGTGTCAACCTTTCCTTTAGAAAAGCCACTATGAATTAAGAAATTACTTAGCCTTTCATACCAAGCTCGAGGAGCTTGTTTCAGTCCATATAAAGCTTTCTTCATCGAATACGAGTCTGGTTTCTTTGAATCTTCAAAACCAGGAGGTTGTTCTACGTAGACTTCTTCTTGAATAAATCCATTCAGAATGCACTTTTGACATCCATTTGAAACAACCTGAAATTCTTATAGCAAGCAAAAGCAAGTAATAATCGATTGCTTCTAACCTTGCTACTGGAGCGTAAGTCTCATCGTAGTCTATCCCTTCTTCTTGCGTGTATCCTTTAGCTATGAGTCTTGCTTTGTTTCTCGTTACTTTGCATTTTTCATCAATTTTGTTCCTGAAAACCCATTTAGCTCCAATAACTGATTTACCTTTTGGTTTGGGAGTTAATTCCCATACGTCATTAATACTGAATTGTCTCGAGCTCTTCTTGCATTGCTTCAATCCAGCTTTCATCAGCTAAAGCTTCTTCGATATTTTTGGGTTCTATTTCAGAAATAAGAGCAACAAGCACTAGACTCCTCTCGCCTTTTGGATCTTGTTCGAATTCCCTCATTAATGTTTCCAATAATGAGTTCTTCAGGATGACTGGACTTGTGCTTCCAGTTACTGTTCAGTCTGATAGATTGTTGATCTTCTTCTTGAGTAGATTCTTCATCAGTAGCTTGTTGTACTGATTTTGAATTAGCAACTGCTTCAGTGGAGTTAGCTTTAGCAGTGTCTGGAGCAGATTCTCGAGTCTTCGATGTCAGATCTCGCTGAACTTGTGGAGAGTCTTGAAATTTGACATTCATTGATTCTTCCACAGTCGAGTCTTTTTGTTGAACACTCTAAAGGCTTTGCTTGTTGTAGAGTATCCAAGAAAGAATCCTTCATCTGATTTTTCTTTAAACTTACCAACACGATCATTTGCATTCTTTAGAATAAAACATTTGCATCCAAATATTTGAAAATAAGAAACTATTGGTTTCTTCCCTTTAAAATTTCATAAGGAGTTTTCTCAAGAATTGGTCTTAAAAACACTCGATTTATAATATAGCAAGCGGTTGAAATAAATTTTTCGCCCAAAACCTTGAAGAAACTTGATTTCCAATTAAAAGTGTTCTTGCCATTTGTTGTAAAGATCTATTCTTCCTTTCCACAACCCCATTCGTTGGTGTATATGGAGAAGAAAATTTGTGTTGAAATCCAAATTCATCACATAAGTTAGCAAAGTCTTGATTTTCAAACTCACCTCCATGATCTGTACGAATGCTTGTAATAGTGTGACATTTCTCATTCTGCACATTTTTAGCAAATTTTGAAAAGAGAGAGAAAGTCTCTGACTTACTTGTAAGAAAGTAGACCCAAGTAAATCGTGAATAATCATCCACTATTACCAGACATAACCTTTTACCACCAATGCTTTTCGTTCTGGTAGGTCCAAACAAATCCATGTGCAAAAGCTGCAATACATGATTAGTGGAAACTCTATTTATTGATCTCGTAAGAATTTCTAACCCGTTTACCCAGACGCATGGTGTACATAGATCGAGACTTTGAATAATTCAAAGTAGGCAATCCTCGAACAAGTTTCTTTGTAGAGATCTTGTTGATCCGCTTCATGTTGATATGGCCTAGCTTTTTGTGCCATAGATTTGCTTCATCTTGTACCGATATTAAGCATTGTGATCTTTCTTGATTCACATCCGTAAGATAGATATTTCCATGTCTTCGACCGTAAAAGATTGAGTAAGGTCTTTACCGATTCCGAGCACGTTTCTTCCCGAAAGTTGATCTTGAAACCAGAATCACACAACCGACTTATGCTAAGCAAGTTGTAATTTAATCCTTCAACTAATGAAACATTATTGATAGACAAACTCCCAATCTTCACTTTGTTCCTCGACCAGTAATCTTCCCTCTATTGTTACCACCAAAGGAAACTTTTCCTCCGTCTATCCGGATAAGTTTTATGAAGCAGTTTGAGTCTCCCTGTCATATGTCTTGAGCAGCCACTATCAAGATACCATTTTATCTTCTTTTTGATAGTAACCTCGCAATTAACAAGAATTCAAGCTCTTTTTGGTACCCATACCATCTTGGGTCCGAAGTGTTAGTACAATAGAGAGTCTTAGCCCAACTCTTTTAACAGTCTCCAAACTAAAGGACATTCTTTCTCGAAGTGTTCTAAGCTTTTACACTTGGAACATCTCGAGCATTTCTACCAACGGGTTTTACAAAGACTTTCTGAAAATGATTCTTGTAAATAGTTCTAGCTGGTCTTTGTTTAATTCTTTCTTTTACCTTTGGAAAATCAATCGTGGAATAGTTTCGGAAGTCATACCAAGACCTAACTTGTCAAAATATGGTCTTTGTATCGAAAGGATCTTATCCAGCTTTTGAGAACCATTTGAAAATCTCTTTGATTTGTTAGTGATATCATTTTTCAAAAGATTATTTTCATTTGAAATACTGTCGAGTTTTCTTTCACAACAAAGCAAAATCTTTTTCCAGTTTTTCAACCTTTTCTTTCATAAGTTTATCCCGATGTTTCAATGTAGAATTTTCCCTTTTCAATTCGGAGATCCTCTTAAGAGAGGTTTTCAGACTAAGACAAAGTTCATCAATGTATTTAGAAACTTTAACAGGAATTTTCAAGTTACTTACCTCGAGTTCGCCTGTCCGAGTCTCGTGTTCGAATCAAGGTCGAGTCCGAGTCCGATTGTGCCATTAAACAAATATTGGCATAATCATTGTCACTATCTTCACATTCAAGTATCACTCTAAGTCTCGCCTTGAGTGCCTTCCCCCCGTTTTTCTCGTCTTCCCTTTTCTCTTCTTTAACGAGAGGACAGTTAGGTCTCGATGTGTCCCTTTTTCTTGCATTCAAAGCAAGTCACTTCTTTATTCGTATCATCTTCCCTCGTTGACCTGTTTTGAAACCTTTGAGAATTTTGTTTCTTCCAATTGAATTTCCTTCCTTTTCGTTCAGCTTTCGAATCTCTTTATCATAAGTGCCGTTCTTCATCATCTAGATCTTCTTCGGTAATCGTAACATCGAATAGTCATTAGACTTTAAGGCAATAGATTTCTTACCTTTTGAGTCTTCCTCTTCGTTGGTCTGGTCTACTTCATAGGATTGAAGAGTTCCAACCAATTCATCTATAGAAAGTGGAGCAATCCTCTGTGTCTCTCTTATTGAGGTTTTTATATGATTCCAGTCTTTTGAGAGTCCACGAAGGAGTTTGTTGACCTTCATATGTCCTGAGATTGGATGTCCCCGATATTCAAGACCATTCACAATTTCAGTAAAAGCGACTAAACATGTCGTAATTGATTCTCCCGATCTCATCTTAAAGACTTCATATTGTCCCAAGAGAATGTTGATCCTTGTTTCTTTCACACGATCAGTTCCTTCATAGGTAATGTGAAGCTGTCCCATACTTCTTTTGCTGTATCACAAGAAGATATTCTATTATATTCAGTAGGGGATAAAGCACAATATAAAGAGTAAATAGCTTTGGCGTCGAGAGTCTGTCTCTTGGTAATTTCTTCTTGAGTCAAAAGAGTAGGAACTGCAGGTTCTTTTCCTCTCTCTGAGTCTAATTCAGCAACAGGAATGATTCCTTTATCAATCACTTCCCATTCCAAAGGATCTTTCGATCTTAGGAATGCCTTCATCTTATTTTTCCATATGCTGTAATCCTTTCCATCAAAGTATGGAGGTCTGGTATTGCTTTGTCCTTCAACCAACCCTGTAGGCAGCATACTAGCCATAGATCTTTTACTTAGAAGTAAAGACACTTCTTATAAACAAGTACACGTGCTCTGATACCAATTGTTAGAACTAGTATTAGCACCTAGAGGGGGGTGAATAGGTGTTTAACGCAATTTTAACAATTCAAATCAAATAAGATATGAATAATTTAAAATCAACGATTGCAGCAAATGAAAGCAATTAACAATATAAAGGATTAGGGATAGAGAATCAAGACTCCAGATTTATAGTGGTTCGGCTTAGATCAAGCCTACGTCCACTCTCCCGCACGGACAGCCCTTCGGGCGGATTTCACTAAGAATCAATAAGAGTGATTACAATCTCACGCTCTTGAGTCCACGGTGTAGATTACTCTACTACACTTCCTCAAGGTCTACAATATGATCTCTCTTTTGATTACATGTAACGCTCAAAGAATGATATCGCAAAGTAGTAAAGGAGATTTCAGACTTTGGAATTCTTCTATCCGCACCCTTCAACAACTAGAGCATCTCTCTTATATACTTCTTCATGCCTTCAATACCGTTGGCACCTTCCAAAGAAGTTCTTCCAATCAACCCGTTGGACGAGAATCAATTAGAGAGATCTCGAGCTCTTTAAGGTAAGTGTTGATAGCCCATCAATCCCGCTCGCCCATACAATCGGGATCTCGGTTTCCATAAGTAGATCATTCCAAATATAAGTTGCGAAGTCGTCAAAGAATCTAAACATATTCCATATAAAACTTAGATCGTTTAGTGCTGAATCCAGTAGAAAGATGTCCATTAGTCGTTAGAATAAAGATCGTATAAGATCAGAATAAACGTCGTCCCCGGAAACTGTCCATGTGAGTAGACTTTGAAATATAAGTCTTGAGTCTTGCTAGCTTCAGACTTTAATCTTCAGACTTTGATATTCAGACTTTGATCTTCAGACTTTGATCTTCAGAAGAGTCTGTAAGTCTTCAGACTAGACTGATAAACCTGTTTTGTCAACTTCAAAATACCTTAAGAGATTTCATCCAACAGCAGTTACCGCCATGATTCGGTGTTTGAGACTTTATGGGATAGGATTGACTATTAAGAATTATCTCTAGACCAATATGCGCACATACGATACGATTTCAATTAATATAGTCCAAGTGGGAGAATGTAAGAGTTTTCCTAATGTGAACTACATTAATTAATATTGTAATTTACCGTTTAACGTTTACCGTTTTACGGGGATTGGTCTAAGGTGAGATAGAAGGTTTCTTAATTAGTTTAATATGGGCTGGCTAGTGTGGGCCGAGTTGAGCTCGGCCCGTAATGAGAGGGCCTATTTGGAAACTCTATAAATAGCGCTAAGTCTCTCCTCTAACCCTAATTCTCACATGTATCCTCACCTAAGGGCGTTTACCTAACGCTAAACGTGAGGGGGCCGCCTCATTGAGCCGGTGATACGGAGGGCAATAGAGGAGAAGGACTTGCGCGTGGAACATTGTGTTTCCGCTTCCGCTTCAAGATCGATGGATTCCAAAACGGGTGCGTTAATCTTTCTTCTCAATTATGCATGTTCTTGTTTTGGTTATGGAGATCTTGGGATTGCGTAATTTGCATCCAACAGAAGAGTGCCGGAACTCATGCTTGTGACACGGCCGACGGATAAGCATGTCCAAGAACGTCCATGCTCGGTCGTGTCACGAAGGAGGGCGTAGCCAAGAACGCCCCGATCGACGCCTGCCTCGACCAAGTCCCGCATCAGTCCATGGTCGACCACTGATCGACCCCTGATCAATCCCGGATCGGTCTTCTGATCGATCCGCCGATCAGCCACGAACTGTATCTGATCCGTCCACGCACGATCCGTGCACGACCAGCGAGCAGCCCCTGATCGATCCGTGGCCAGCCCCTTGCACCAATCCGGAGTTGTTCGCCTGCTCCGCGTCGCACGGCTCGACACGCCTCGATGATCCGAGATCCGCCCCGCTTTGCCCCGATCTTGCGTCGACTCGTGCTCGCACTTTGGTGGATTCCCCATGCACGTAGCCATCGAGTGGCCTGCTAAAATAGCTTGTAATGATGATACGAATTCAAATACGACCGTTGGATCGGAGGGACGATCCACGGCCGAGATTAGTCCCGAACTTGTATAAAAGGGATCCCTCTCCCACCATTCGAGCTCAGCTCATTCAAAGTGAGTATACACGCCCTTGTGCATCCGACTCTTTGTCTTTGTGCGTGTGTTGTGAGCGAAAAGGCTTACTTAGGATCACCGATCCTAAGGCCGCACGGTGTTGGATGGACCGAAATTGATCGACCCGTGACAAGTGGTATCAGAGCAATCGTTCCTATCGTGATGGCTGATTCTCAAGCGGATGTTGCGGCCATGCTGGGTGCTGATCATGATGATCGTGGGCGCCCTGCTGTGAAGGCTCCCCGGTCGAAGAAAGGCCGTGCTGCCTCGTGTTCGAGGGAACAATGTGGAGATCTGGAGAATCGGGTGACGATCCTAGAGGGGACCGTCACGGACATCCAGGCCATAGTGGATGATCTACACCAGACCATTGAGGGAGCGGAAGCCGGTAGGGAGGAGTTCTTGGCCGAAGTGCAGGAACTCCAAGCCGGCATGGGAGAGCTCCGGGTCGAGGTGATGGGGACCCTCATGCACGAGATGCAGCAGCGGAGCGAGACATGGGAGGCCGCGATGATAGCCATGCGCGCGGAAATGGCCGAGTTGAAAGGCAAGGTCACGGAGCTTGAAGCTGCACGAGTGAACGGGGTGATCACCGTGCAATCCCGTACCGATGCACCCAAGCCAAAAGAGTTCAAGGGCTCCCGGGTGGTAAAGGACGTGGACAACTTCCTATGGTACATGGAACGATATTTCCAGACCATGGGAACGACCGACGACGTGATCCAGGTAAACACCGCAGCCATGTATTTAGCTGATGATGTGTTGTTGTGGTGGCGGCATCGATCGGATGGTAGGAATGGCGATCCTATCACGACTTGGGCTCGGTTCGTCGAGGAATTTCGACGTACCTACTATCCCGCTTATGCGGAGGAGGAAGCTCGCGGAGAACTCAAACGCGTAGAGCAAAGAGGCGGAGTCCGCGACTACGTGAAGCGATTTTCGGAGCTGTTGCTCCAAATCCCGTCTATGACCGAGACAGAGGCATTCCACCAGTTCATGGGCGGACTCAGACCCTGGGTCAAGCAAGAGCTGAAGCGGTGCAATGCAACGGATCTCTCAACGGCTACTTCCGTGGCCGAGTCCCTTGTAGAGTATCGACCGGCATCCTCGACCAAGCCCGATTTTCGACCTAGAGAAAAGGGTACAGGTGGGGGAGATCGGAATCGATACCAGCGTCCAAACGGAGGGCGACCACCTTCGGGTCCTACGAGGAACCAACCCGAATCCAGCCGTGGTGGAAACTATGGTGGAAACTATCACAAAGCACGCACATACAAGTGCTTCTTTTGTGAAGGTCCCCATATGGCTCGGGATTGCCCGAAAAGAGGGAAACTAGCGGCCTTGGGCAAGGAGGAAAAGCCCCGAGAAGAAGCGCAGTTGGGATCATTGCGGATCCTTGGATCGATCAAGGCCAAGAAGGCCAAAGAGTCCAAAGGGATGATGTTCGTGGATGTGAAGCTCGGGGGTACCACGATGAGTGCACTCGTGGATACCGGGGCGTCTGATCTCTTCATATCCAAAGAGGCTGCGAAGAAGCTGAATCTTCCGGTTGAGACGAGTGATGCCGGTTGGCTTAAGACAGTGAATTCCAGAGAAGTCCCAACCAGCGGCATGGCCAAGGGCGTAGAGTTCCACCTTGGTCCATGGAGTAGCCGAGAGAATATCGAGGTAATCCCCCTAGATGACTATGATTTCATACTCGGTTTAGGATTCCTTGATCGGATAAATGCGGGCGTCATGCCCTTCGCGGATTGCATCTGCATCTTCGATAAGCGGTGCCAATGCATGATCCCGATCTACCGTGGATCGGGACACGATAGGAAAATGCTATCGGCCATGCAACTGAACAAGGGGTTACGGAGGGGAGAGGTGACCTTCTTGGCAGCATTGAAGGAGGAAGGCCCGGAAGAGAAGGAGGTACCGGAAGAGGTGACCCGAGTCCTCGACACCTTCCAAGATGTGATGCCACCCGAGCTGCCAAAGAAGCTCCCTCCTCGGAGAGAAGTCGATCATCGGATCGAGCTCGTGTCCGACGCTCAACCACCGGCCATGGCTCCCTATCGCATGGCCCCGCCCGAGTTGGAAGAGCTGAGGAAACAACTCAAAGAGCTGATCGATGCCGGGTATGTTCGGCCATCCAAGGCTCCGTTCGGTGCCCCGGTCTTGTTCCAAAAGAAACATGACGGATCTCTCCGTATGTGCATCGACTACCGGGCATTGAACAAATTGACCGTCAAGAACAAGTATCTGATCCCCTTGATAGCCGACTTGTTCGATCGGCTCGGGAAGCCCGATGGTTCTCCAACTGGATCTTCGATCGGGATACTATCAAGTGCGGATTGCCGAAGGGGATGAGCCAAAGACAGCATGTGTGACCCGCTATGGATCATACGAGTTCCTCGTCATGCCTTTTGGCTTGACCAATGCGCCGGCTACGTTTTGCACCCTCATGAACAAGGTACTGCATCCGTTCCTTGATCGGTTTGTTGTAGTTTACCTTGATGATATCGTCATATATAGCCGGACGCTCGAGGAACACATTGAGCATTTGGGGCGAGTCTTTCGGACCCTTCGGGAGAACGATCTGTATGTGAAAAGGGAGAAATGTGCCTTCGCACAAGAGGAAGTCCCTTTTCTTGGGCACATCGTCGGGAGCGGACGAGTGCGGATGGACGCGGCCAAAATTCGCGCCATCGTCGATTGGGAACCCCCAACCAAGGTGACGGAGCTGAGATCCTTTCTCGGTCTCACGAACTATTATAGGCGCTTCATCCGGGGATACTCGAACCTTACCGTGCCGCTCACGGACATGCTGAAGAAAGAAAGACCGTGGGAATGGGCGGAGCGGTGTCAAGAGACGTTCGAGCGGTTGAAGCAAGCCATGACCAAAGAACCGGTGCTTGTGCTGCCCGACTACACCAAACCATATGAGGTAGAGACCGATGCTTCTGATTTTGCTATCGGTGGTGTCTTGATGCAGGAAGGGCATCCGGTTGCCTTCGAATCTCAAAAGTTAAATGATACCGAGCGACGGTACACGGTCCAAGAGAAGGAGATGACTGCAGTGGTGCATTGCCTTCGCACATGGAGGCATTATCTCTTGGGATCGCGGTTCTTGGTGAGAACCGACAACGTGGCCACGAGCTACTTCCAAACTCGAAGAAGCTCAGCCTGAAACAAGCTCGGTGGCAAGACTTCTGGCCGAGTTTGATTATGTGCTAGAATACAAGCCCGGAAAGTCCACCCCGTGGTCGACGCCTTAGCGGGAAGTTCGAATTGGCTAATGCGGTGAGCCGGCCCGACTGTCCGTGGAAAGATCGTATCAAGGAGGGGCTGAAGCACGACCAAACGGCCCAAGCCCTCCTTTGATACGCTCAAGAGGGCAAGACGAGGCGGTTTTGGCTTGAGGATGATCTCCTCTACACCAAAGGACGGCGACTCTATGTGCCGCTCCACGGGAAGCTTCGGAAGGAAATCCTACACAAGTGCCACGACTCAAAATGGGCGGGACATCCGGGAATCCACTGCACCATGGCACTCGTCGAGGATCAGTACTATTGGTCCCATATGCGGGATGATGTTGAAGCCTACGTCCGGACCTGCCTCGTTTGTCAGCAAGACAAAATCGAGCAACGATCGCCCGCGGGACTCCTTGTGCCGTTACCCATACCGGAACGTCCTTGGGAAAGTGTCTCGATGGATTTCATCGTGAACTTGCCCAAGTCCGAAGGGTGCCGGACCCTCATGGTCGTAGTAGATCGGTTCTCCAAGTATGCGACGTTCGTGCCGGCCACTAAAGATTGCCCAGCCGAGGAAGCAGCCAAACTATTCCTCAAGCACGTCGTCAAATATTGGGGCGTTCTACGCACGATCGTGAGCGATCGCGATCCTCGATTCACCGGGCGGTTGTGGACAGAACTCTTCAAGTTGCTGGGAACAAATCTCAACTTCTCCACCAGCATGCATCCCCAAACCGACGGACAGACGGAGCGGGTGAATGCATTGCTGGAAATCTATCTTCGGCACTATGTGAGCAACACGCAAGCGAATTGGGCTAGATTGATCGATGTTGCCCAGTTCTCCTACAACTTGCAGCGGAGTGAATCCACAAACCAAAGCCCGTTCGAGATCGTGACCGGGCAACAACCGCTCACTCCGAGCGCGATCGCTTCGGGGTATCGAGGAAGCAGCCCGTCCGCGTACAAGATGGCCAAGGAATGGGAGGAACATGCAGACCTGGCGCGGGCGTGCTTGAGTAGAGCTGCGAAGCGCACAAAGAAGTGGGCCGATAAGAAGCGACGGCATGTGGAATTTGAAGTCGGAGACTTGGTGTTGGCCAAGCTACACCTCGTCCTTCGATATCGTGACGTACATAAAGGGCTGATCCGTCGCTATGAAGGCCCCTTCCGAGTGCTGCAGCGGATCGGGAAGGTGGCGTACAAGCTGGACTTACCGTCCAAGCTCAAGCTACACCCCGTGTTCCACGTGAGCATGTTGAAACCATTCCATACGGATGAGGAGGATCCGGATCGGGGTACATCACAGCGAGCACCCCTCGGGACAAAGACCTCCTATGATCGGGATGTCGAATCCATCATGGCCGACTGGATCATACGGAAGAAGTACCGTGCTCCACGAAGGGAGTACCTCGTTCGATGGAAAGGCCTTCCTGAAAATGAAGCAAGTTGGGAACCCTAGGAGGGCCTGTGGCAGTTCAAGAAGCACATCGAAGCCTTCCATGCCACAGACGCGACGAGGGCGTCGCCCGATTAGGTGGGGGAGAATGACACGGCCGACGGATAAGCATGTCCAAGAACGTCCATGCTCGGTCGTGTCACGAAGGAGGGCGTAGCCAAGAACGCCCGATCGACGCCGCCTCGACCAAGTCCCGCATCGTCCATGGTCGACCACCGATCGACCCCCGATCAATCCCGGATCGGTCTTCGATCGGTCGCCGATCAGCCACGAACCGTATCCGATCCGTCCACGCACGATCCGTGCACGACCAGCGAGCAGCCCCGATCGATCCGTGGCCAGCCCCTTGCACCAATCCGGAGTTGTTCGCCTGCTTCGCGTCAGACGGCTCTGACACGCCTCTGATGATCCAGATCCGCCCCTGCTGCCTTGATCTTGCGTTTGACTCGTGCCTGCACTTTGGTGGATTCCCCATGCACGTAGCCATCGAGTGGCCTGCTAAAATAGCTTGTAATGATGATACGAATTCAAATACGACCATTGGATCGGAGGGACGATCCACGGCCGAGATTAGTCCCGAACTTGTATAAAAGGGATCCCTCTCCCACCATTCGAGCTCAGCTCATTCAAAGTGAGTATACACGCCCTTGTGCATCCGACTCTTTGTGCTGTGCGTGTGTTGTGAGCGAAAAGGCTTACTTAGGATCACCGATCCTAAGGCCGCACGGTGTTGGATCGACCGAAATTGATCGACCCGCGACACTTGCATGACTGCATGTGCGCGGTGGCGGTTTGGAGGGATGGCCAGAGTTGCTGGAAGAAGAAGCTTCCGCTTTCCAATGGGAGAATTAACCCTACCCTCAATGGGAAGGCCATGATCAAAGTCCCGAAGCGAGACTTTCCTCCTAGTAACTTCCCGATCCTGGACCCAAAGGCAAAAGATAAAGATCCAAAAACTTTGGTTTTGGTAGGATCGGTGCTTTTGGGATCTTCTGTTTTTGTGAACTTTGTACTATTCGGCGCTTGCGTGGGGGTTTTCTTAATCTACCGCAAGCGACTCAAGAAAGTATCCACGAAAGGGAATGTGGTGGAGACGAATTTGCGCCATTTCACTTACCAGGAGTTCTTCCGAGCCACGGATGGGTTCAAGGAAGAGCTAGGGAGGGGAGCTTTTGGGATTGTTTATAAAGGGGCGATTTCAAACAATGTCGAGGTTGCTGTGAAAAAGCTGACTAGCATGATGCAGGACAAGGAGAAGGTGTTCAGAACCGAAGTGAATGTGATCGGTCAGACCCATCACAAGAATCTGGTCAGATTGCTCGGCTTCTGTGATGAAGGGCAAGAAAGACTGCTGGTTTATGAGTTCTTGAGCAACGGCTCGCTGTCGGAAGTTCTCTTTGCAGGAGATCCAAAGTTGAAAACCCCCTGGAATCTGAGATGCCAGATCGCTTTGGGAGTTGCCAGGGGACTAATGTACTTGCACGATGAGTGCCTGACGCAGATCATCCACTGCGACATAAAGCCGCAGAACATCCTCCTTGACAACAATTGTGTCGCGAAGATCTCCGATTTTGGGATGACCAAGCTCCTGATGATGAACCAGAGCCACACCATGACGAACCTCCGAGGGACGAGAGGGTATTGCGCCCCCGAGTGGTTCAGGAACTTGCCCATCACCGTGAAAGTGGATGTGTACAGTTTCGGAGTCCTGCTTCTCGAGATAATCTCTTGTAGGAGTTGCTTGGGAAGCGAATCAAGTGGGGAAGAAAGAGAGATAGAGGCCTTGACCGATTGGGCTTATGATCGCTTCATGGAGGGAAGGTTGGATGCACTAGTGGAAGGCGACGCACAGGCTCTACGAGACACAGAGAAGCTGAAGAATCTGGTCATGGTCGCGTTCTGGTGTATTCAAGAGGAACCCTCTTTGAGGCCGACGATGAGGAAGGTGACGCAGATGCTAGAAGGGGAGGTTGGGGTGCCTGATCCTCCATGTCCATTCCCTTTCAGTAGCTGCAACACTACAATCGTTCCATAAAGTCATGTTGGTTTCCGTTTTCATACATAGGGGCTGAACTCTGTGTGTTCATTACATGTTAGTACTCTTATTGTGCTATAATAACATGTTATTTACTATTTTGTTGATTCAAGTTTAGCACGCCAATCATAAGAATCTTGACCAGCCTAAATATATCTGTCCGGGATTTTCTTCCTTTGTTGGCGGTGAGTAGACAGATCTGCACCAGCGAAGGCAGATTAATTTCTCGATGCAATGGGTTTTAGATTTGAAAAATTACAAACAATTCAAGCAATTCTAATTCTTGAAACACACTAAACTAATTCGTGAACTATGTCTCGTCTGGAGAACCGCTATTCTCCAGCTCTCCCATCAGTCACCAATCAGTCATAACCTTTTTGCCAGAGCCAAAGGTAGTGAGACATTCATATGCTACAATAGAAGCTACCATAAGCTTTTCGATTTTTAGTTTCTTTTGCTTTTCCAAGTTCTACTGTATTTTGCATGCGTTGTTGAATGACGGCTAGGACGGAAATAGTATGTGCAAATGCATAGCCAATGCATATGAGCAGACTGACTGGTTTACGTGGTTCCTGAAACTCTAAGATGCATAAAACACGATCTGCTGTATGTGCAAAATAGCCATTGTCTTGTTCCTCTTCTTCAGGTAATAACTGGCCGACAAATGAGATAATAAAGGTACGTTCCTGAAGCCAGGTTAAGCCTGCGGAGCATATTGGATGACATTTTAGACATTTGTTGCAACTTTCTCCAATTGAATTTCTGTGCATCTGTGCTTAATGCAGATTATTTACAGAAAGTCTATGGTGATTTGTGGAAATAGCAGTGATTCTAATATCCTGGTCATATAGGATGTCACTGACATGCAATCTTAAGGAGTGGTTCTCATGTGGAAGAAAAGAAAAGCAGCAAAATGTACATCCATTCTGTTCTGCTTAGGCCTTTTCTTTAATAGTAAACGGTACAATACTCCGAGCTTTCTTTCCTGAGTGTAAACAATCCGTGCATCCAACAATCAAAGGGTAATAGTAATACCACACGGAACGTATAGATGTACAGAAACTACTTTTCTTTTCGATGGTGTCATAACTCATAAAAGGTGTTGTAAATCGGCGTCGTAGCGGAAGCGGATTGTGATTTTGCAATTATGTCGGGAGCTATAGAAATCGATCGAAATAAAACGAGGAACAATAAAGCAAGGACACCAGAAATTTACGTGGTTCGGTCCGAATGTCGGAACCTACGTCCACGGAGAGAGCCAGCAAAATAATCCACTATCAAATCAGAGAATTATAGGATTACAATCTCACATACACTCAAGTGTTTCCCAGTCCTATTATATATTCGATACACGATGTTTAATAACTCACACTCAATGAACTCGACTCAGCACAAAAACTCTCTCTGAGCTCTCGTCTCTCACACTCTCTCGAGCTCTTTTCTCTCGCTCACTGCCGAGCTCTTTTTCGCAGCTTGCTACGTCCTCCGAAGCTCTCGCTCCTTTTATCGGTGCCTGCAAATCAAAATTGTACTCCAGAGTTGTCAGAACGGCGCCGATCTGCAAGCATGCGCCTCCATGCAATTAATGAGGTGTGTGCGCGTGACCATGCGAAGGAGAATAGCTTCTGCCATCTCTATTTCTTTATTCTGACATCCCTCTTTCTTTATCAATAAAAACAAGAGAAGCCCACAAAAGAGAAACCGTGAAAGAGAGAATTCGGCGCCTACAAGTGCTGACCAACCAATTCTTCTACGAGCATGCATGCACATGGCCATGTGCATGCATTAATGACGTAGAAGAATTGGACGATCACCCCTTCAGCCTTCCATCTTTCTTCAATAAAATAATAGAACCCCATTCTCTATTAAAATAATAGAGAAGCCTTCATGCACGTCTCTTTCTCCGCCTTTGCTTGAATTTGAAGATTGTGGATGCCTTCATTTCCAACGTGAAGCGCAGATCATGGGCGGGATCCCTTCGGCTCCTATCCTGCGCCACTTTTCATCAAATGCTCCGCGCACGTTGTTTCTTATTTCAGCATGTAAATATTTTGTACGGATCGGATATCGTATATAGACTCAAAATCGAGACATAATTTAACAATTTTCTACCTTGGCTCGACGTTTGAGGCCAAGTTATAATGATTATTTTCCATGCTTGACTCTCCCAACGCCCCGATGGGCGCTCATATTCTACAGACGTCAATCGATCTCATACAGAGCTCGAGCTTTGCTGAAGGAACAGGCTTCGTAATCATATCTGCTGGGTTCTCCGCTGTTGCTATTTTCTTCACAACAATCTTACCCTTTGTTATGACATCTCGGATGAAATGGTACCTGATGTCGATATGTTTCATTCGCTCGTGATATATTGGATTATAAGCCAAATATATCGCACCTTGATTGTCACAGTGTATGGTGACACTTTTCTGCTCCAGTCCAAGGTCCGAGAGCAAACCCCTTAGCCATATCGACTCCTTTGCAACAAAGGTTAGTGCCATGTACTCCGCCTCAGTTGAAGACAATGCAACATCGTCTTGTAAAGACGCTTTCCAACTTATTGCACCACCGCTAGCGTAAACATGTACCACGCTAACGATCTGCGATCATCCAAGTTACCGGCATGATCCGAGTCCACGTACCCTGTGGTCTCGTTGCCATTGACGTTCCTCCTATACATAATGCTGACGTCTGCTGTCCCTTTTAGATATCTGAGGATCCATTTCACGGCTTCCCAATGAGTCTTACCTGGGTGCTTCATGTAACGGCTGACAACACTTACAGCTTGTGAAATGTCAGGCCTAGTACATACCATGGCATACATAATACTACCAACTGCACTAGAATAAGGAACACGAGACATATGTTCCTCCTCCTCCTCGTTGCGGTGATAACTTGTCGAAAGTTTAAAATGTGCGGCTAAAGGAGTACTTACAGATTTTTGACTGCATATTAAAAAATGCCACAATCTTCTCAATATATTTCTTTTGAGACAAACGCAACGTTCCTGTAGCCCTGTCACGCAAAATCTCCATACCCAATATTTTCTTAGCAGCACCTAATTCTTTCATTTCAAACTCAGCACTCAACTGCCGCTTCAACACATCAATATCAGACATTTGTTTAGCTGCTATCAACATATCATCAACATATAATAGCAAATAAATCAAAGATCCATCCTCCAATCTCCTAAAATAAACACAACTATCTAACTGACTTTTCGAATAATCTTGACTAGTCATGAAAGCATCAAAACGCTTATACCCTTTGTCTAGGAGATTGTTTCAGTCCATACAAAGATTTCTTCAATAAGCAAACATGGTCTTCCTTATCGGAATAGCAAATCCCTCAGGCTGCTTCATGTAAATTCGTTCCTCCAATTCACCATGAAGAAATGCCGTTTTACATCTAGTTGCTCTAGCTCAAGATCCTGTGCAACAACTAAGGCAAGTAATACACGAATAGAGGTATGCCTTGTCACAGGAGAGAACACTTCATTGTAATAGATGCCCTCTCGTTGAGTATACCCCCTCGCAACAAGTCTCGCCTTGAACCTGGCTGCCTCTACACCGGGAATGCCCTCTTTCCGTTTGTAGACCCATTTGCATCCGACAATTTTCTAACTTTTGGGTACTTTGACCAACTCCCATGTCGATTCCGATAGAGTGATTCTATTTCTTCACTCATAGCCTCTAGCCACTTTGTGATGACTCGGCACTAGCCATTGCCTCGAGAATAGGATGAAGGCTCATCCATCTCTACCTCATCACCTACAGTTAATGCATAGGCAATATCAGAATAACCATAACGTACCGGTGGTTTAATTTGCCTTCTTTGTCGCTTTCGTGGCTATGTTGTGTTGTGGCTCGTTTGGTTGTTCAATATCACCGTCTTCGAAATTGTGGCCTCATCCACAATCTCTTCCTCTCGTTACCTCCGAGGTCTTTGGAGACTCCGCCTTTGAATCTCCACCTCACTTCGACACCATGATCCATTTACTCTTCTGGTTGAGTCTCAAGGCTTGCTCTTTTGAAGCATTGCGAGTCTCGTCGAAGATCACGTCTCGCGATTAGAAAACCGGGTGATGCGGGATCGGTGCACCACGCCCGGTAGCCTTTCACCCCTTGTGCATAACCCAGAAATATGCACTTCTTCGCCCTTTGCTCAAGCTTACCATCTCTCGCATGAGCATACGCAGGACATCCGAATATTCGTAATTCGGAGTAATCAACAGGTTTCCCCGACCATACTTCCTCAGGAGTCTTCCACTCGATAGCAGAAGATGGAGATCGATTAACCAGGTAACATGCCATAATTATTGCTTCGGCCCAAAATTCCTTGCCCAATCCTGCATGCGAAAGCATGCACCGAGCTCGCTCAAGTAGAGTTTTGTTCTTTCGTTCTGCAACGCCATTCTGCTGTGGTGTCCTAGGAACTGTGCGGTGTCTCACAATTCCTTCCTTTTGGCGAACTCGGTAAATTCCTTACCACGAGAACTCCATGCCATTATCGGTTCTCGGGCACTTGATTTGTTTACTTGATCGCTTCTCAATCAATGCCTTAAAATTCTTGAACCGATCAAATACCTCAGATTTGTGCTTCGGGAAGTACACCCATACCTTCCTTGAGTAATCATCGATGAATGTTAGCATATATCGGCACCTCCTTTCGATGGGGCGGAGACGGTCCCCAAACATCTCGAATGAATGTATTCAGCGGTTGCTTGGTCGAATGTAGAGCTGTACCAAATTTAACACACGCCTGCTTCCCGAAGATGCGGTGCTCACACAGTCCAGCTTTCTGTCTTCGACCTTTCAGCAACCCCTTCTCACTCAGCATTGTCATACCTCGCCTCACTCATGTGTCCCAATCGCATATGCCATAAGCGAGTCAAATTTGAGTCGACTCACCCGATGAAACTGCAGCAACTCCGGTCACGGTTTCTCCCAGTAAATGATAGAGAGAATTCACCTTCTTCCCTTTCATCATTGTCAGGGCACCTCGAGAGATCTTCAATACTCCACCTTCAATGTGTATTTGCACCCGAGGTCATCGAGTGTACCCAGAGAAATAAGGCTCTTCTTAAGCTTTGGTACATGCCTTACGTCTGTCAACGTCCGTTCTACGCCATCATGCATTCGAATCCGAACTGTTCCTATCCCGACAACCTTGCAGGCTGCATTATTCCCCAAAAGAACTCTACCACCATCTGCAGTCTGGTAGGTAGTGAACCAGTTCTTGTGAGGAGTCATATGATAGGAACATCCATAATCTAGCACCCATTCATCTCCCGATGAACTCGTAGATACACATAGGACAGCTTCGGCATCACTTTGGTACTCTCCTCGGCAACATTCGCCACCTTTGTTTGTGGCATTTTTCCAAACGCCTTTATTTCTTAGCTTTGGACAATTTCTCCTTATGTGCCCCTCCTCGTGACATTCGAAGCACTTCACGCGACCTTTTGATTTTCTATGTCGCGACTTCGACCTGCTTTTGCTTTGGCTTACATTCTTTGGGCCTCCGATGTTGGTCTCTACCTTGAATCACCAGTCCACGCGCTACATCTTGCGCTAGACTGTTATCACGCAACTTTCTCTGCCACTCCTTTGAGAACAGGGCAGATTTTACCTCCTCTGAGGTAATCGTAGTACGCCCTTGTAACAAGGAGTTGGTAAAGTGCTCCCATGACTCCGGTAGAGACACCAACAGCATCATGCCTTGTTCTTCATCATCTAAAATCTTGCCAACATTCTTCAAGTCCATCATGAGTTTATTAAACTCATCTAGGTGGGATCTAATGGACGTACCTTCAGTGTATCGAAACTGGAACATTCTCTTCAGCATATATAAGCGATTGTTCAAACCCTTCGTTACATAGAGGGCCTGAAGTTTAGCCCATAACGCTGCGGCATCCTCCTCCTCGGCCACCTCTATTAGCACTTCATCCGATAAGTTCAACAGGATGATACTCATGGCCTTCTCCATTAGCTCGTCCTTTTCGGCATCTCGCATTGTTTCGGGCAACCTAGCCTTTCCCTCCAATGCCTTGGCTAATCCTTGAGTTGTTAATAGCGCCTTCATCTTGACGCTCCACAACCCGAAGTTGTTCCTGCCGTTAAATTTCTCAATTTCTACTCTTGCTCCAGACATAATTGCAAAGTCTTAGCTCTGATACCAATTGTTGTAAATCGGCGTCGCAACGGAAGTGGATCGTGATTTTGCAATTATGTCGGGAGCTATAGAAATCGATCGAAATAAAACGAGGAACAATAAAGCAAGGACACCAGAAATTTACGTGGTTCGGTCCGAATGTCGGAACCTACGTCCACGGGGAGAGCCAGCAAAATAATCCACTATCAAATCGGAGAATTACAGGATTACAATCTCACATACACTCAAGTGTTTTTCAGTCCTATTATATATCCGATACCCACGGTGTTTAATAACTCACACTCAATGAACTCGACTCAGCACAAAAACTCTCTCTGAGCTCTCGTCTCTCACACTCTCTCGAGCTCTTTTCTCTCGCTCACTGCCGAGCTCTTTTTTTCGCAGCTTGCTACGTCCTCCGAAGCTCTCGCTCCTTTTATCGGTGCCTGCAAATCAAAATTGTACTCCAGAGTTGTCAGAACGGCGCCGATCTGCAAGCATGCGCCTCCATGCAATTAATGAGGTGTGTGCGCGACCATGCGAAGGAGAATAGCTTCTGCCATCTCTATTTCTTTATTCTGCCATCCCTCTTTCTTTATCAATAAAAACAAGAGAAGCCCACAAAAGAGAAACCGTGAAAGAGAGAATTCGGCGCCTACAAGTGCTGACCAACCAATTCTTCTACGAGCATGCATGCACATGGCCATGTGCATGCATTAATGACGTAGAAGAATTGGACGATCACCCCTTCAGCCTTCCATCTTTCTTCAATAAAATAATAGAACCCCATTCTCTATTAAAATAATAGAGAAGCCTTCATGCACGTCTCTTTCTCCGCCTTTGCTTGAATTTGAAGATTGTGGATGCCTTCATTTCCAACGTGAAGCGCAGATCATGGGCGGGATCCCTTCGGCTCTTATCTTGCGCCACTTTTCATCAAATGCTCCGCGCACGTTGTTTCTTATTTCAGCATGTAAATATTTTGTACGGATCGGGTATCGTATATAGACTCAAAATCGAGACATAATTTAACAAAAGCTATCTATCGAGTTTTGTTTTTGTTCCAAGTTTTTCGTTGCCCATCCCAATTCCTGATGTGCCCTGTTAGGACATATCTCCAATTGTGACCCACAGAGATGGTCTGACCAACAGCTGGTTCATCAAGTTGGGGAGAGTAGCTTTCCAGTAATTGCTGATCACTACGAAATTTCCAAGTCAAAGATTTTTGTCTTCTAAGTCATGGAATTACGTACACTCCCCCGGTCCTTCTATTCGACTAATCAACGCTAGAAAATCAAGAAAAAATAAACTCATCAATGTTAAGACAATTCAAAGTACGGATCAAATTTATCAAGAAATCAATGCGTGGCCTGATAACTGCATTCATAATCAGGACCACTTACTGTTTCAATGCAATGACCTGGCTTATCAGTAAGATGCTTGAGTGACACATAATTTTGGTTCTGCAATCCAGACGATTGCCTAGCCTTTTTGAATTGGCGCACCGAGCGCTGTATGCTCTAAAGCCTCTCTCTGTCATTACACACGCCCATGCCCTTTTCTATATCAGAAAAAATGACTCCGCTTAATGCTCTCCCAATGCTACTGGAGACTAGAGCGATGTATAGTTTTGGTTCCACAGTCCAACGTCAGTTCTTAAGATTCTTCAGAAGTTGAAACTCAGAAAATGTAGCAGGTGACGTACAGAGTGAACAGAGTAGCCGTTGAAATCGATTAGTCTGAGTTAGGAGTGTGCATGGTCGGGGCGAGCGGTTCCCGACTTAGAACTAGGAACCGCCCGCTAAGGACCGGTTCCGAAAAATTGCAACCGGGATCCACCCGTTAGTTGCATGAATCAATCCGGGAAGAGGGCATCGCCGATCGGTCTGGTTCCTGGGTGGATCCATGGAACTAATCTCACAAATAATAATATCATTTTCTAAATCCCGCCGTGAGTACTCTAAAAACCAAAAGCTACAACAACTAGAAATCAAAACATAATGTTGAAAGTGAAAGAAGGTAAAACTAATTATAAGTTGTCGAGGGCGACGGTGATTTTCTGGAGGGCCAAAAAGAGAAAGGGACGGACGGACGGACTGCTCTTCGAGGGTTTCCTCGCGAACCCATGCTCAAGGGGTTCCTAGGTTTCTCGAAAGCTCCGATCTTGACGCGAAACAACTTTGGTTTTCGACCGAAATTGCTGGTTCTTCACTTGACCTATTCTTCTCCTCCTCCTCCTACTTCTTCGCGTGGTTGCTTTTTGCCCACTAACCGCTCGGCGTTTTGTCAAGGTGTGCGCTTTGGACTTTTTAGCTTCAAGATCAAGACCTCTCCATCTGGTTTGACTGGCATGATATTAGATTACCCACTTTAATTAATTTTTTAATTATTTGATTTGGGTTAGTTATTTAATTTGGATTTGTTAATTAATAATTTCAATTTTTTAATATTAAAAATTCATATATTATTATAATATAATCGATCCGGTCCAGGATGGGCGGATGGACGGATCGCCCATGGAACCGGGAGTGGACCGTACTAGGGGTGTGCATGGTCCGGGCGAGCGGTTCACGACCTAGAATCGGGAACCACCTGCTAAGGACCGGTTCTGAAAAATTGGAATCGGAATCCATCCGTTAGTTGTATAGATCCACCCGGGAACCGGACCGCCAATCCGGTCCGGTTCCCGGGTGGATCTACGGAACCGTCTCACTAACAATAATATTATTTTTTTAAATCCCGCTGTGACTACTCTTCCCCGCTAACCCTAGCCCGAGGGGTTCTGAGTTTCTCGAAAGCTCAACTTTGGTTTTTGACCGAAATTGCTGGTTCTTCGGTGACTTATTCTTCTCCTCCTCCTCCTTCTTCGCGTGCTTGCTTTTTGCCCACTAACTGCTCGGCGTTTTGTCAAGGTGTGTGCTTTGGACTTCTCAGCTTCAGGATTAGGACCTCTCCATTTTGTTTGACTAGCATGATATTAGATTACCCACTTTAATTAATTTTTTTAATTATTTGATTTGGGTTTATTATTTAATTTGGGTTTCATAATTAGTAATTTCAATTTTTTTAATATTAAAAATTAATATATTATCATAATATAATCGGTTTGGTTCGGGTGGGCGGGTGGACGGATCCACCCATGGAACCGGGAACCGGATTGGTTCCCTCAAGAACCACCGATTCCGAGCGGTCTGGGCGGGTCTTGGTTCTTTTGCACACCCCTAACCAGTACCCACCGATTCCCATAAATTGGAATCGAGCTCAAGAACCACCGGTTCCGAGCAGTCTGGGCGGGTCCCGGTTCTTTTGCACACCCCTAATATGAATTTTCGAAGACTTTGTCACCCATACAATCAAATCTTTTGGTTTCCATGAACAGAGTGATTGGAACTTTGAAAATAATTCCACCTTCTAGATGATTGACAATCAATCAAGGTCTTGCGTGCCATTAAGATCTGCCGGTTAATTAGTTTAGACTTTTCTATGAAATTGATGATAAATCCACATTTTCATTTAGGAATGCACGCCAGATAACTAGCTATTATAAATGTTAAAGATGATATAAATTGTTAGGGGATATTATTATCTAGATTACGTACGATATGTGATAAGCTTTTGTGCACCAGTAATATAAGTGCTCCGCTTGTATAAGCAGTTCCTAATTATATCAAGCTTTCCCAATAATATCATGCTACTTTCCAGAAAGTACGATGGTGATATATATTTTGTAGTCCTGTTCACCTTGACATTTCCGAGTCTTCGTGAACTTCCTATTATTCTAAACTCGTTCATCTTTTCTTTTACATAGATCCTTGATGCAGATTTGAGTATTCCTAGAAACGTAGACAACATTTGCATTATTTCAGATCATAAAATATTCGTGAATTGTTTTGTCAATTTCAAAATATCATAGAAGGTTTTCTCAACAAAATCAAATATGAATCATTTCGTTTCAATAGATCTTTATGCAAAATAGAAGTATTCATTTAATCTACCATCACAATTCAAATACTAACGGTCAAGTCTATCGATCAAACTTTGTCAAATCAGGTGTCAATGGTTCTTTTCATTGATCAATTTATATGATATATTGCTTAGTGATAAGCTGACTAAGATTTCCCTTAGCAACGTCTTTACTTATTATTAACCAGGTAGCTTGTTTCATGAGAATATCCTACAACTAGTATGCATACCTAAAAACTCCGATCGATTTCACAGTAATAATGAGCATCAAACTATCATCCTCTAGTATCAAAGATCAAATCCAAAATCCATCTCATAGAACATAATACATTCTATAAACCGACATATAACTTTTGGCAACTAAGCATATCCGCTAGAAATACTTTGCGCAAAACATTTCTCCAATCGTTGTAGAATTCATTTCATAAACGAGATCCGCAAAGCACTATATATATCTTTTCATACTGCCTTTTCTAAAAGCATTCTCAAACCATTAAAAAATATTAATGAAGTAAATGCTCGACCTAGACTTTTAGGCAATAAAAATGCTATTTTATAATTCATACTATATTTAATCCATATTGCTTTTGAAGTATGAGTTTATAAACTCGAAAAAGAGATGACAACACTTACCTAGGAAAGCTTAAAACAAAATTATGAAAATTACTTGAACCACGAACTCGCAATTCTATCAAATAAACAAGAAGCAACGTAAGAATTGAATAAAAGTTACTTCAATTATGAATAGGTTAAATTAAACTTAATCACTAACAAAATCACTTGCGTGCGTCAACAAGTTGCTAGCCCAAAGTAGATATTCAAAATTATTTGCAATGCGGAGCTCGAGTGTGAAATTTTAAAATTTCACTCCAATTAAAACTGCACTTCAAATTGACTCTCATCAAACCTTATAGTTCCTCAATGCCCTAATTTATGATTTTCATATATTTGACAACTTAACAACTCAAAAATTGGATACCATAGTTTAAATTTCACATAAGGTTGAATTTATATCCTAATTCCGAAAAATACTTCAATTAAATGAATAAATTATTTAAATCCTCAGCGGTCATTGCGAAAGAAATAAAATCTGACCTGTGGAGGTTCCGATTTACGTGCATTGCTTTCTCTCTTTTCTTTTATTCTTCTTTCTTTCCCCACCCTGTTCCTGCGTCCTCACTTTTCATTTCGTAGTTGAGCGGAATGTCCACTTTTTCTCTCATTTCTTTTTTTCTTTAAATGGTCCCAAAACTTTTTGACTAAGTCAAAGTCCACATATTACAGTTAACTGCTTTCCCGCGTTGACTGCCAACCACTTCCGTCCAAGCACAGAAATAGCGTAGGTCATGTGTGGCTTTCGGCGACTGATCGATTTTTCCATCACATTAAACTCTTGGATTTCCATTTGCCACGTTAAGGACGCGTCTGACAACCGACCAAACAGTCAAAATTTATATTCTTTTGTTCTTAATAATATATTTGAAATAAAAATTCGTTTGATAAAATTTTTGTTTCGAAAACAAATTTCTATTTTTTTGTTATCGAAAATAGATTTTGAACAGAATCCAAAAGTAAAAAAAGTTGGTTTTTTGTTCCTAGGAACTATTCCAGAATCAAGCCAACCTTTTTTTTTCCTCTCTCTCCTTTCTTCTTGTTCTTCTACCCTCTCTCTTCTTCTTCAACTACTGCTGCTATCGTCGCCGTAGCCGATCACCGTCGACTGGTTGGGCAAGGTTTGGCAAGCTCGTCGGAGGCTCGTCCAACCATCAACGAAGCTGAGACTGGCCAGTGGCCAGGCGAGCCTTGCCCGGGCCTCCCCCGACTAGTGGCGAGGCTTGACCCCGATCCACGGCGGGGCTTGACCTCGCCACATCTAAGCGAGGCCACTTGCCCAGCTACTGGTGAGGCTTGGCCAACGAGGCGCGGCCTCGTCGAGGGCCGACGACGCTCCAATGAGGTCGACGGCCCTCGTCTTGCCGGTTATCGGTCATCCCAAGGCTGGCGATTGACAAACCTTGAAGAAGAAGAAGATAAAGAAAAGAAAATTTTTAGAATAGTACCAAACACAATTCTATTCGAAGAATAAAAATTTTGGATAGTTCCCAAACGGCTTAAGATGCTTTAAAATTGTTCCCGATAATAGAATAACAAATAATCGTTTCTGATTAGAAATTGTTCCCGAGAACAGAATGATTACCAAACGCACCCTAAATTTATGCTAAAAATTAGAAGCTGAATGGGGTCAAGTCTCCTTCGAAGTTGCATGGATCAAGAACCATGTTCATATTGGGCAGGGATGTGTGCATGGGACAAGATTTGCAACCTTAATCAGGACATCTGTGCATAATTCCATGCCAGCCGATGGCTCAAGCCGGTCTATGCCAGCCGATGGCCACCAGCCGCTCTATCCTCTCTTGACTGAAAGAAGATGAAAAGTCTTTAATAAAATCTGCTTAATTGACCGGCCAATGATGCAGGAGCGAAGACTTCGTTGGCCTCAAACTCCATTTGCCACAACCTTCTTCCTCTTTTCTGGCCAAGTTCAAATCCATTCTCGAATTGGATACTTTTTCACGTTCGATAACCAAATGAATCCTCCATCGCCGTCTCCTGTTTCGATTCATCATATGCTCCATCTTTGGCTCTTCCTATTCCCCGTTCTTTGTGTAGCTCAAACTAACATAACTGTTGGATCTTCTTTAACTGCCGCAAATGGCAACTCTTCATGGCTTTCTCCTTCCGGAGAGTTTGCTTTCGGCTTTCGATCATTGTCCAACGGTAGCAACGCCAAGGATGAGCGACTCTTCTTGCTTTCCATTTGGTACAACAAGATACCTTCGAAAACAGTCGTCTGGTTTGCGAATGGAGATCGTCCTGCACCTGAAAATTCGAAACTAGCGCTCACTTCCAACCTGGGGCTCGTCCTCACCGATCCTCGAGGCGAGGAATTGTGGAAATCGGAGAACATTCTCGGTGATGTCTCCCGCACCATATTCAATGACACGGGCAATTTTGTGATTCTTGATTCGAAATCGGAGAAACTATGGGAGAGCTTCGAAGACCCCCGCGATACGTTGCTCCCTTCGCAGACGCTCGGGAAGAATAAACTCCTTTCCTCTCGTCGATCAGAGGAAATCTTCTCCACAGGGAAATTCCAGCTTAGGATGCTCGGCGGAGACCTCGTGCTCAACACGATAAACCTGCCTTCCAACTTTGCTAACGAGGAGTACAAGATCACCAAAACTGCTGGTGATTCGAACGGATCGGCCTCGTTGGCGAAAGAACTCGTGTTTAACGACTCGGGATCTCTGTTTGTTTCGAAGGAAAATGGCGGGGAAGTTTACCTCTCACAGGAGAAGGTGCCTTTGGCGTCGGATTTTTATCTCCGAGTGACGTTGGACTTCGATGGGGTTTTGACCCAGTATTACCACCCCAGGAACTCAAGTACCGACGGAAGCTGGAGCATCCTCTGGACCCAACCCGAAAACATATGCTCCGACGTTGTTTCTCAAGGCGGCATTGGAGTTTGTGGGTACAATAGCATTTGCACTCTAGGAGAACATAACAGGCCGAACTGTGGATGCCCCGACCGATACACCTTGCTCGATCCCAGTGATGAGCATGGTGGTTGCGTACCGAACTTCACTTTGAGTTCTTGTTCGGAAGATGAGGAGAAGCAGAACCACGGTTCGGCCGAGGACATCTATACTTTCATGGAGCTTAAGAATACAGGTTTTCCACCGTCCAATTATGCGCAGTTGGGGCCTTTCTCTGAGGATGAATGCAGGAACTCGTGCTTGCACGACTGCATGTGTGCGGTGGCTGTTCTCGTAGACGGCACGATTTGCAAGAAGAAGAGCCTCCCGCTCTCCAATGGGAGATTCGAACCCAATTTTAACTGGAAGGCCATGATCAAAGTCCCTAAAAGCGGCCTCCCTCAAACTACCACGAACGATTCCAAATTCCCAATCCCAGAGCCGAAGGCGAAAGAAAAAAATCCCAGGACTTGGATTTTGGCAGGATCATTGCTCTTGGGAACTTCTGTTTTTGTCAACATCCTCTTCATTGGTGCGAGCACTCTGGGTTTTTGCGTCATCTACCGCAAGAAGCCTGAGAAAATAAACCCTAGAGAAAATCTAGTCGAGACGAATTTGCGGTGTTTCACTTACCAGGAGCTCTTCAAAGCCACGGATGGCTTCAAGGAAGAGCTAGGGAGGGGAGCCTTCGGGATTGTTTATAAAGGGTTTATTCCTAGTGATGTAGCAGTTGCTGTGAAGAAGCTGACTAACGTATTTCAGGACAAGGAGAAGGAATTCAGAACCGAAGTGAATGTGATCGGTCAGACCCATCACAAGAATCTGGTCAGGTTACTCGGCTTCTGCGATGAAGGGCAAGAGAGGTTGCTGGTTTACGAGTTCTTGAGCAACGGCACGCTGTGGAGCCTTCTCTTTACAGGTGAATCCAGACCCAGTTGGAACCAAAGATGCCAAATCGCTTCAGCAATTGCCAGAGGACTGCTCTACTTGCATGAAGAGTGCACCGTGCAGATCATCCACTGCGACATCAAGCCACGGAACATCCTCCTCGACGAGTACTACAACGCGAGGATTTCCGATTTCGGATTGGCCAAGCTCCTGAAGATGGACCAGAGCTATACTCTCACAAACATCAGAGGAACAAGAGGGTATGTCGCTCCTGAATGGTTCAGGAGCTTGCCGATCACCACGAAAGTAGATGTTTATAGCTATGGGGTGTTGCTGCTGGAGATAATATGTTGTAGGAGTTGTTTGGGGGCGAAATGGGTGGAGAAAGAGAGAGAGCTCTTGACTGATTGGGCTTACGATTGCTTTATGGATGGAAAATTGGATGCTCTCGTGGAAGGCGACATCGAAGCTTTGAGTGAGAGGGAGAAGCTGAAGGATTTGGCGATGGTTGCGTTTTGGTGCATACAAGAGGACCCGTCATTGAGGCCAACTATGAAGAAGGTGACTCAGATGCTGGACGGAACAGTGGAAGTGCCGGTCCCTCCATGTCCATTCGCTTTTAGTAGCTGCACCACCATCATTCCTAAATGAGAGCTGAGCTTCAAGCTATGAACTTTAATCTACTTATGCTATGATGGGCATACTATACTCCACCGCTTGTTTTGCAGCTTGAAGTGTTGCAATGTGTCTTCTTTGCAGTGTATTGACTCTAAAACGTGCAACATAGTGATGCAAGTTCTTTTTCAAATGAGTATTGTAAATCTCATGTATTGAATAGATTTTCTTCACTTGCTGAATCTAATAATGATTAAGATGTGGGACTTCCAGTGTTAAACATTGAAATTCTGTTGTTCTGTATTTTGGAGTATTTCATGAAGTTTATAATGTTATCTATGGATCAATGGTGCATAATGTCATGGACTGGAGAGCACACGTGTCACGGTCAGGCTGATAGCCCTCAGCTCTAGGACCTGTGCCGTGTACTATCTCAGCTTTCGGCTGGTGTACCAGCCGACTCAACCAACTCCAGTTTGTTCATGAGTTCGTTTGCAAGCAAGTAGAGATTCAGGTATAAAAATCTACTCGTATTGAGCAACATAAGTACGAGTTCTTGATGGCAATTCCTCATAAGGTGGTCTTACTAACATCCTCAAGATGGCACTATGCCACGGGACGTCTGGTTACAGATTTGGATGAGCGCAAATTGTGGCACGCATAGATCATGACATCCGGACAAATCCGACCTCAACTGTATCAAGATCAACTTTGATGCAACTTTAAGGAAGATAAAAGCCTCTTTTGCTTGTCACAAGAGAAGCTCGGTTAGCTCGGTTAAAGTGACACTAGGCACTGCCAAAGAACATGAAGGTAAAAGCAAGCCATCATAATTTGGCGTATGAGATTAGCAGAGAAGGCAGGATGGTTGGCAGGGGACCAGGCCCCGAGTACTGGGTTCAGGGCTTGGGCTTGGCTGACTCAAACTCGAGTGCTGGGGTCCAGGGCTCGGCCTTGATGGACCTAGGATTAGGCACCAAGCACAAGGGCTTTACCTTTGTGGTCCCACGCCGGGGCAATAGGGAGCTGGGCATGGGCATTGAGTTCTCAAGCTCAGTTTTGGTGAGCCCAATACCAATGCCTATGCTCATGCGCGGGACTCGGAGATCTAGGCTTTAGACCCCAATTCCCATGCCAAGTTTTGGCTTATAGAAAAGTCTTACTTGATTTTTCTGATCAAATAACGGAAAATATTTTTCACTTTATTTTCAGGTCTCAATCAAACACCGGAAAATATTGTTATTTTTTGAAAAATGACTCATCAGAAAACATTTTATAGAAATGTCATATTTTCCGTGAGAACAAACAGAGCCTACATATTTAATGGAAGGATTCAAGTACATCGATATCGCAAGTTTGGGCACTTAAATGCACAAATTAAATTTTTGGTTTAAGGTGTTATTGTAACAAATTTAAGAACTCTTGTTATTATCTCCAAAAACATAACGAAACACTTGTTCACACAAATTAAGGTTTTGTTTATTTTACGGCAAATAAATGATTAGAAAAATATTTTCTTGAAAATAATCGCTTATATTACTTACGAGAATGAATGATAGAATAATATTTTTATCGTTCACGAAAATTTCTATACATAAAATGTTGTCGGTAATGAAAGTATTTTTTGTTAATTAATTATTACAAGTGATACAAGCGATCATTTTTCGGAAAATATTTTCTAAATTATTTATGTTCCGCTAAACAAAAAGGAACCTAAAATTGTATGTTAAAAACTCCATGATAAGAACCAAATGTAGGGTCTCATTAGAGATGATCATGGAAATTAAATTTGTGGTTTTAACTGTCACAATGAGGGCACGACGAGTGTACTTTTTATTCATCTTATGTAGAGGTGCAAAACCTTATTTTTCTTGATGCTAGCGCAGGGAAGAACTCTATGTAATGCCTCAGGACTTTTAGTTTATTACACGGGTCTTTGCTACGGTGCCGTGACTCAAAGCGTGGCAGATAGCAGTGCCAGCTAACAACCGTCAGATCAAGGCAGTGTCCTGGTGCAAAGCACGGTGAAGTTGTTATGCAAGCTATCGACCGATAGATCAATGAGATTGATTATCGATCGTCCGATCAAGAGATGCTCTACATTATCGAGCTAAAATGTGTTATCGTCAGCTTGTCGGATCAAGGTGGTGCCGTAATGCACGGCATGGCAAAGTTGGCTGTTTCTGTGCCATTTCTCACATTCTTTCTACTCCGAAGTCTCTCATTCTTAAAATTCTTCTGTAGTCTGAAACGTGATAATTTTAGCAGGAACTACGGAGAATTCTATACACGGATTGCCTGGAGTTTAGCCTAGGCAGGCAGTGAAGAAATTGCTTCACAATTGTTCTCCCAATTTCATGTTCTCTCAATACAAACCGCAAGTTAATGAAATGCCCCCGAGGGCTTTGTCAGTGCAAATTCTTCCTTCAAATCTCTACTTCTGCATGTGCCTTCGTGAGATTAAGAACTCAGATCAGCGGGTATAATTCTCTCTTGACCCTCACATGCGTTCTCGACCAACCCTTTTGAGATTGTAAATAAAGGCACTTGCAGCCTCAGAGAGGTGAAATGAATGGAGTTCTAGGCAGACTTGTCCATGGACGATGATAAATGAATACAGTTGCAAATTGCCATTGTCATAGGTTAGACCGTTTTAGGGCAGTGTCTACGATCATTGAATAATTGAAAGGCAGCTATGCTGATGAATGCATTTGCCAAACACAATCCGTGATTAAGATGCTCTGCGGTTCCTGGACCCTAGATATAAAAAGTAAGTTGGTTGAAATTTCTTGAGGACACTATTTTTCATCTCGCTCCTCCCGACTTAAATCCTGAATTCAATGCCTTGAATAGGCGCTTTCTAGCCATCAAAGTGAATATGTCCTAGCTTTCATAGTCGTATATTTTGATTCGGGATAAATGCATTGAAAGTTTTAAAACTGTTTACAAAAGTACAAACAAATCCTAAAACTTTTAAAAAGTTCAATAAAATCTTAAAACTTTTCACAAAAACATAATCAAGTCTTCAAACTTTCAAAAAGCACAATTAATAGAAGGACTTAATCGGATCAATTTAACAAGTTTTAGAAATTAATTACATTTTTTTTGAAAGTTTTAGGATTCATTTTATATTTTGTGACTAGTTTTAAGACTTTCAATACACTTATCTATTTTCATTCTTCTTCATTTACTTCTACGTTAAATTGAAACATTGACATGGATGTGAGGGAGCATCTCCCTCGAGCTGCCAAACAGAAACGGAGGACATGTCTCTGTGTTGACTGCTTTGCCTTCTTCTTTTCCTCCCAATTACTTCCCATCCGAGCACGAAAACACACGCAGGCCGTGTAGGCAATTGATTGGTTTTCCTTTGCATTAAGCTATTGAATTTCCAGACTTCTGCTAAAAGATGACAGGCCGAATTGATATTTCTCTGCTCGTCTAGAAGGGCGCGAGTTTGGCCAAATAACTCTCCGACGCGTCTTCTTCTGAAGACTTTTCCAAGTTGCATGAATTCCTGATCATAGGATTTGTTCCTAGGAAAATTTTCTGCAATTCATACTTTCAAACAGCCAGTCAATCAAGTCATCGCTCAAACTTAACCAGCTGTAATGCAAAAGCTCGACAGCACGAAAAGACCGTGATGCCCTCTTGACTAATCGAGCTCATGAAGGGAATCCAAAGGAGCTTCCAGTCCCCGATAGTGTATAGTCCAAGGCTTGTCCCACACTCCTTTTGACTAAGACGATCATGAAAGCTCCGCTCCTTCGAACTCAAACCACAACCTGCATTTCTCCTTGCAGGCCATGGGCAATTCCATTCTTGAATCTTGAGCGAAACATTTTCGTTCACAGCTTACGAGTCCCCTAGTTGCTCCATCCATTGAAAAAATGTCCCCTGTTTCAGTGCTCTGTTTCTTGCTCTTTCACCTGCTAATTCCTTCCCCAGCGCAAGCGGACGGTGATATAACCATCGGATCTTCTCTGACCGCAAAGAAGGACAACTCTTCATGGCTTTCACCTTCCGGGGACTTTGCATTCGGCTTTCGTACGCTACCTGCCAACCCCGACAACCACGGCGAGGTCTTCTTGCTCTCCATTTGGTATAACAAGATACCTTCGAGAACAATCGTCTGGTTCGCAAATGGAGATCATCCTGCACCTGAAAATTCGAAGCTAGAGTTCACTTCCGACCTTGGCTTGGTTCTCATTGATCCACGAGGAGAAAGATTGTGGATATCAGAGAACATCGTTGGTACTATCTCGCATGCTACCATCAACGACACAGGTAATTTTATTATTCTCGGTTCAAATTTGGAGAAACTATGGGAAAGCTTTGAAGATCCCGACGACACCTTGCTTCCTTCACAAACGCTGGGAAAAAATAAGTCCCTTTCCTCTCGTCAATCAGAAGGAAGCTTTTCCAGAGGAAAATTCCAGCTTCGGATGCTGGACAGCGGAGACCTCGTACTCAACACCATAAACCTGCCTTCCAGTTATGCAAACGATCCTTATTACAACAGTACTAAAACTGCCCGAGATTCGAACACGTCGAGCCCGGGGAAAGAAGTCGTGTTCGACGATTCAGCTTCTCCATTTGTTCTGAGAGAGAATGGCGATAAAGTTTACCTCTCACAGGTGAAAGTACCTTCAGCATCAGATTTTTACCATAGAATTACGCTGAACTTTGATGGGGTTTTGACTCAATACGTATACCCCAAGAATTCTAATTCTAATGGAACCTGGACCTCTCTGTGGTCTGAACCTGAAAATATATGCACTGCCGTTCTTGCTCCACAAGGCTCTGGTGTTTGTGGCTACAACAGTATTTGTTCCCTGGGTAACAATAACAGGCCGAAATGTGGCTGCCCCGAGAAATACACTCTGCTTGACCCCAATGATGAGTATGGCAGTTGCATACCTAACTTCACGCTGAGTTGTGAGGAAGATGAAAAGAAGCTGAAGCAAGGTTCCATAGAGGATCTTTACACTTTCGTAGAGCTAGAGCACACGGGTTGGCCGATGTCTGATTATGCCCTGCTGAAGCCTTTCTCTGAAGACGAATGCAGAAACTCATGCTTGCATGATTGCATGTGTGCGGCTGCCGGTTTCAGAGATGGCAACAGTTGCTGGAAAAAGAAGCTTCCCTGTCCAACGGAAGAGTTGATCCTAAATTGAAAGGAAAGTTCCTAATCAAAGTCCCGAATTCCCAATATCCAATCCCAAAGGGAAGGATAAAAGACCACGATCATAGAAATTTGATTTTCATCGGGTCAGTGCTATTTGGAACTTCTGTGTCCGTCAATTTTCTACTCATTGGTGCTATCACTTGGGGGTTTTTCTTTGTCTACCGCAAGAAGCTCGAGAATATATCCACCAAAGAGAACTTCACGGAATCAAATTTGCGTTATTTCACTTACCAAGAGCTTTTCCGAGCCACGGATGGGTTCAAGGAAGAGATAGGCCGGGGATCTTTCGGGATTGTTTATAAAGGGGTGATGTCCAACGATGCACCAATTGCCGTGAAGAAGCTAGCAAGTGGGATGCAAAACAAGGAGAGGGAGTTCAGAACAGAAGTCGATGTGATAGGCCAGACCTTTCACAAGAATCTGGTTAGATTACTTGGTTTCTGTGATGAAGGCCAAGAAAGGTTGCTCGTCTATGAGTTCTTGAGCAATGGCACACTATCAAGCCTTCTCTTTTCAGGTGAATCCAAACCCAGTTGGATCCAGAGATGCCATATTGCTTCAGGAATTGCCAGGGGATTACTATACTTGCATGAAGAGTGCACTACACAAATCATCCACTGTGATATAAAGCCACAGAACATACTTCTCGATGACTACTACAACGTGAGAATCTCCGATTTTGGACTTGCCAAGCTCCTGAAGATGAGCCAGAGCCATACTCAAACGAATATAAGGGGAACAAGAGGGTACATCGCTCCTGAATGGTTCAGGAACTTGCCCATCAGTGTGAAAGTGGATGTCTATAGCTACGGGGTGTTGCTTCTGGAGATAATATGCTGCAGGAGATGTTTCGGGACTGAGGTGAGCAGAGAAAGTGAGGGAGGGCTCTTGACTGATTGGGCTTATGATTGCTTCATGCATGGAAGGCTGGATGCTCTGGTTGAAGGTGACACGGAGGGTCTGAGTAACAGGGTGAAGCTGAAGAATTTGGTCATGATCACGTTATGGTGTATTCAAGAGGACCCTTCCTTGAGGCCAACGATGAAGAAGGTGACACAGATGCTGGAAGGAGCAGTGGAAGTGCCTGTCCCTCCATGTCCATTCCCCTTGAACAGCAGCACCACCTCTGAAGAGCAGCACCTCCTCTTTCCTTCACCCAGATTGAACAGGGCTTAAGTGGTATGCTCTATGAATCACAATTTTCTCACGCTGGTCGTGAACATGTTATCTTCACTACATACATTTTTGCATCTTGCTGGGTAACTTACAAAGGAGGAGAACCTGCGGTTGCCAATGTAAGTTACTACACTAATTTTATATGTAATCCTAGAAAATAAAAATAAGGATTATTTCAATAATGAATGTAGTACTGAAGGATGCAACTTAGAGGAATTGGTCGTGTAAAATTTTTAACTGTACAACTTGCATTACTATGCAATTCAATTTATAGACCAAATGAGTAAACGCTGCCACACAAGATCGTTTGCATCCTCAATTACCCAATACTCAACAAATCTGTTCACAATGACTTGAAACTAAGTCTGCTTGAAACAGAGGATGAGTGATATAATTAAAGCAGTCCTGAGTGAAATATGATTCCCAGTTCCCACTTTGTCATGACAAGAGGCAGGGGACTCGAGCACTGTATTATATTCCCAGCCCATGACAGTGCAAAACAACTTGCATGGTTTAAAAAAACGGGATCTTAATGCGTTGTTACAGTAAGAATGTCCCAGCTCACACTGGTCTGCATAGATTCTGTACCTGTATGATCAGCATTCACCTTGACCCCAGCTTGCACAAGATAGAGGAACCAGACATCAAAACATGCGGAGTTTGGAACAACTGTAGACAAATTTCACTTTCCCTATGCATAATGCGATGATGCACTCTACCAAGAAGATTGAGTTTTAGACTTCATCCTACACCCAAGTTCAAATGAGATAAAATTACGGGACAGTCCATGAAAAAGATCTAGGCTCGGTTACTTTGGCAAACTATTAAACATTCGGCTTGTGAATCCTCCATTTAAATGAAAAAATGTAAGCAAGATGAGGCTTCCCTTGGACATCAAGTGAAGTTATTTCAGCCTGTCGACTGACGACAAATATGAAAGACGTTGATACTGAGTGAGACCTCTTTATTTTACGCACAGTTATTGAAGCTGAAGGAATGATGCTCTACCGGCAAGATGGATCATTGTTTTTCAGAAATTTTTCGCAGTATATTATGGAGTGGAATAAGACATGAGTGGAAGATGTGATTGAGGACAGGCAGTGGAGATGGCCTTCTCCATGATCCACCGAGTTATTGGAAATTCAAGCTGCAATTACTGTGGGACTTTGAACCCTGGCTGTGTCAATTGAAAGGGTGGTGATTTTGGCTTCTGTTCATGGTAATTTTGATAGTGTGGAAGCTAGGAAACTTGTTTGTAAGGAACGGAAGACATTCAGGTGCGTTGGCATAAACGAAATGGGTTTTAAACCGAACTACACACCAACCCACAATTGCCCGGGTGAGAGTTGAAATACTTTAAAAAGGAGCGAATGCAAAATGCTAAACATTTTCAAAATGACATTCTCTCTTGTAATCGAACTCTTTCAACAGATGAAGAGCTCTTGTTTCAAGCCTAATCAATCCAAGGAAGGAAACTACAACCGAGAAGCTTCAATTGACTAGTTAAATTTTGGAAGCGTGTCCCTTTTAATTGGGTTTACAACCCTCTTTAGCCCTATGGGACCTCTCAATATAAGAAGACCACATTTCTTGTTCATTTACGCCTCCTAAAGAAATGGAAAAATCTTGGGTTTCAAATAGAAAAATACAAATATTTTAGGCTTTTATAGGACCGCTGCAGACTGACTTCGCTAAACGAAGTTGTCGAAGCTTGACCTGGAATGGTCTCGATTACCATATTCCGAAGGAGAGAAATCAGAGCTTCGACAATCCTCGCGACACGTTGCTTCCGTCGCAAGTGCTCGGAAAGCGCAAAAGTCTCTCCTCCCGTCAATCGGAGGAGAGCTTTTCCAGGGGGAGATTCCAACTTCGGATGCTCGAGAGTGGAGACCTCGTGCTCAACACGATCAACCTGCCTTCCGACTATGCCAACGAGGCTTATTACAGCACCGAGACCGACGGCAGCTCTAACGCATCCACCGCGGGGAAAGAACTCGTGTTCAACGAATCGGATTCTCTGTTCCTCTTGGGAGAAGATGGCACGAAGTTATTAGACCTCTCGCAGGAGCAAATACCTTCCACGTCTGATTTTTATCACAGAGTCACTCTGAACTTTGATGGGGTCCTTACTCAGTATGTGCACCCCAAGAATTCTAATTCCAGCGGAACCTGGAGAATGCTGTGGTCGCAACCTGATGACATATGTACCACAAATGTCCGTGACGGAATCGGCGTTTGTGGGTACAACAGCATTTGCACTCTGGGTGAAGGGAACTTGCCGTCCTGGGTGATTGGATACCCCACAAGTAAAACACACCCCCCCCTCCCCCCTCTTCTCTCTTTCGAATAATTGTTATCTGCCTCGTTTAAGGGTTTCACAAAGTGCGAATGATAAGTGCGACGGTAGATTTGGGAGATTGAGCTCTATCTGTTGATGGGTCACAAAACTTGTTCGATGAAATGCCTCAATGAGCCTGTTTATCCTGTCATTCCCTGTTCGAGTGAGGAAATGAGATTCTTAGCCAAAATGAGGAAACATGGAAAAGAGAGATGAAAGGATTGAGAATGTACTACGGGAGCTGAAGTGACATGTCAAAATGGCCAATAAGCTTGGCTCGTGAATTATGATGAGCAGAGCTAGGATGTTTAGGACAGTGGGCACAGGATAATGGGCGGTGGAATTAGCTCAAAGTATGCTCTTTTACTGCAGTTTGACTCGAAAGCTCCATGCCCATCTCTGACATCGAGCTGGGTCTTTCTTAGTTGATTTACTCTGCCTGAAAGCTTCCCAAAAACCTTGGAATAGTCAGAGCTCAACTGGACCTAAGTTGATAGTTGCCTGTAATAGATTAACGTGGTGACTTGAGTTTGTGTTGAGGGTGTATTTTGAAATTCGAAAGACAATGATAATGATAGCTGTGGATATGATGAAATGTGATCTCCTTATGGCAATATCTATATTTTGAATTCAAATTCAAATTTACGCCTTGGTTGCGTTTATATGTTTACTTTCCCCCTCATAGAATACAAATTAGGAAATTTTTTGGAAGTATTTTGCTCTTGCTTTGTCACAGTGTCAGCTTAGAAATGAAAGATGATGTGGTCAAATTACTGGGGCCATATGGTTAGCAGCATCTCGAGGGCTTAATATACTGGAGTCAATTTAAACTTTCTAATAATGATAAAGCATGGCATATACATGACAACTGTAGTTTTGCACTAATTCCGTCCAGGCAATTGACATACTTGTTGGACCTTTCCTGCAACTGTTAGATAAAGAGAAGTGAGTTTCAATCATTCATTCGTTTTGGTTTCGGGATGAGTGCGCTTCCATTCTTTGTTCTACTTTATGGACAATTGACAATTTGGACTATTTGGCTCTGCATGGTAATTGAACTGATGCCATTTGTTGGTCGTGTGCAAGGATCTAAGTTCTCTTATTTCTTTTTCTAGGGATGAAATCAGCGAGAATCATTGAGGTCTGTAGAATGGGCATCGTCAACTACTTGGATGCACTCAAGCTCCAAGAAAGACTAATTGCTGCTAGAAAGAGTCATAAAATTCCAGACACATTATTATCTTTGCAACATCCTCCCACTTATACCCTTGGGAAAAGAAGGACGGATCATAATTTGCTAGTCCCTGAGTCAGACCTTGGAAAGATGGGAGCTAAACTTTACTACACTCAAAGAGGTGGAGACGTTACATTTCATGGTCTGCATCAAGCCATCTTGTACCCCATCATTTCTCTCCGTGATATTGGTCTTGGTGCTCGGAAATATGTGGAAAAACTTGAGTTGACTATGATTGAATTAGCATCTCTGTATGGCGTGAGGGCTTGCCCAGGAAAATCAGGTGAGACTGGGGTTTGGGTTAGTGATAGAAAGATTGGTGCCATTGGGGTTCGTATATCAAACGGAATCACCTCTCATGGGCTGGCATTCAACATTAATCCTGATTTGAACTACTTTAAGCATATTGTCTCTTGTGGCATTGAGGATAAAGATGTCACGTCGTTAAAGAGAGAGACTGACATGGTGCTTCCCACAGAAGAAGCGATTGAGGATCAGCTAATTTCTTGTTTTGTGACCCAATTTGGGTATACTAGCATTATATGGAAGGATGAAGAATCTTTATTATGTGGTGATGAGGGGGATACTAGATGAAGGGTCATAAAAGCCCTTTCGATTCATGTAAACTAACAACCTTATACCAACAAGACAGAATTTCCATTGATTTATTCCCAGGAAAAAAGAGTATGATTCTTTTGATTTGTCATGAAATAGGTGCTGATGCTGGTGGATATAGTTACATTCGAGGTACCTTTTTTCTGCTGATTTATTGTGCCTGATGTTCTTTTGGTTTGTCTATTTAGAATGGAAACTGATTAGCTCTTCAACAAGAATTTCAGCAGTAATTATCTTTATCGACACTGCATTCTCTGTATTGTTGTTTTCATGAGAATAACTCAGCTATTAGCAAATTGCATTTTTCTATACATGAAGTGGCTAGCATATGATCCTGGACAAAGGGCTGACAAACCATGGCTTTCCATGCTAAGAAGCTCTTTTCGCCAACTACATAATACCCTACCCCTAGATTATCCTATTCTTTCTCCTTGCTCTGTCTCACCGGCCTGCCGGCCCATGAATTCTTCAGATCGGCCATCTCTCCATTGTGGGACGTCTTGGCCAAAGCTACACCTAAACCTACTTTCGTTTCTGACAAAATCAACCAAGCCTAATCAGTCACGACATCTTTTTGATATTGATTGAATTTGAGGGACTTTCGCTGATTGAATCCATCCATAAACCAAGACCCCAGTCGGATCCGATCCCATCCCAGCAGTCAAACTACTTCCTGACCCGGCTCACCCATGGGGAGTTCTTTTTCTCCAGTTTGAGATCCAGCTGGCTAGTTTGTAAGTGTTTACTTCACAGGGGGCAATCTAGCAGCAGTACCGGTCCCGATGGTGATCTCTTCTATTATGTGATCAGAGTAGCATGATGCTTGCAGTTACAAGTTTTTCTTACTCTTCGGTTAACCAAAATATGCATACGGTCCTAATTTGCACCACTATCCTTCAAAAGTTTCGGGCCGTAAGAAACTTTTCTGCTCCTTTCGTGTAGATTGAATATTTCCCAGCAGCCACCAAATAATTCACAATGGCTGTTAAAATCCAACTCCAGGAGGTTGCCTGGTTAAAAGTGTCATTCTTTACAACCTTTTTAACAAATGCACACGAAGAACTTCTGAATGCTGATCAAACTTAAGCGTCACATTAGGGTTGTGAATACTTGGAAACATCAGCACAAATATGGTGATTGTCCAATATTATTCCCTCAACAAAGTAACCATGGTGGTGGGGCTGCTGGAATATCTTCTTTTTGGATGTTGGAAAGCTGAAGCCCATGTCTGAACGCAAGGTAACAAGCAGGTTTAAAGCGCATAAATGAGTAGAAAGAGACACGGTAAGGGCTGACAAGCCAGCTAACTGGAAAGGATAAAGATTATTCAGGGAAGCTCGCAAGAAGAGGGATACCCACAGAGAATAGGCAAAAGAAGTGAGGCAATTTGGCAGACTTGGACAGAAGTGTGAAAGTGGTCAAAGTAGAGGTGCTAGATTTCTGGCTTTTAAGTTGAGAAGCAGGCTCAACCAGCTAGATTTAGCTGCCATCTTGACTTAGAGGACTGAATACAGAGAGGATAGAAAATAAAGCTACTGGCTTGGCCTCATCATGTGATCAGTCACATGAGAAAAGTAGCTTAACCATTTAAATGGGTCAGACATGTCAGAGAAATATTGTAATCAAAGGATGGGAATTATACTGGTCAAATAAGAAGTCACATGATTGCCTGAATATTATAACCCTTGATATTAGGCTTGTAAATCCGAATGCTCAATTTTCTTTAGTCGCAGATATTGATATGCATTTGATTCCTGATTTCATGTGGTTTCTTGAGTCCATTGGCTTATATTCTGCTCCTCTTCATCCTCAATACTTATCTTTTCAATAATACGTGGAAGCTTTGATTAAGGAAAAATTATTCCAGCCTTTGACTGTCGAAAAGATCCTTTCACATTTTTATAAAATTCGAAAAAGTGAAAGGATTGGATCTATATAACACTCCTTCTCAAGCTTGAAGACATACTACCATAATAACTTCTGCGACATTTAGCTTTCATCGTCTGAACCACCTGTTGTCTCTCTGACCACATTGCCATGGGAAGTAGCCGCAGATCTTTCGTTGCTGTGTTTTCGTCAATTCTTGCCCTTTGCGTGATGTGCTCTCTGGTAGTAATACTTCACCAGGAGGCTGAAGATTTGCCAACGTTACACACAAAAGTGCCCAGGAGGATGCTGCTGTCGTCCACGATATTGTACACGAGTTTAAGCAAGACGGCTAAAGAAAGGAGAGATCCTCAGAAGTTGGTGAAGGATAATCTGAGGACAGCGCCAGGCAGCAAATCGAACCCGAGCCAGAACAACAAACCTCAGCACGGAAAGAGGAATAATTGAAGTCCCAAATAAACTTTCAGCATTTTTTCGTAGTAGTAGGGAAAATGGTAATGATAGGCCGCAATGCCATTTCTTGTATTCTTTCTTGTCCAAAGTCAAGTGATTCTTATGATTCTTCTGTAGTCAAAACTCGGAATTTAGCAGGTAACAAGGAGAAGTCTACTCACAGATTGCATAGAGTTTATCCTAAGCAGCCAGAGTAGAAATTGCTTCAGAATTATTCTCCCAATTTCATGTTCTCTCTGATACAAAATGCAAGCTAATCAAGTGCCCTCAAGGGCTTCATTAGTGCACATGCTTCCTTCTAGTCTCTCCATCTGCATGTGCCTTCATGTGATCGAGAACCCAGATCAGTGAGTATAATTCTCTTTTGACGCTTGCGTACATTCTCAACCAACCCTTTTGTGATTGAAGACAAATCTCTTGAAGCTTCAGAGAGGTTGAATGAATGGAGTTCTAGGCACAGTTGTCAATATATGACAAAAATGAATAAAATTGCATATTACAATTGTCGTAGGCATAGGCAAGACCACTTTAGAAAGTGTCTCCAATCGTTTGATAAGTGGAAGGAGCTATTGAATGCATTTTGCCGACACAATTGGGAATAAGATGCTCCACAGTTCCCGGATCAACGCACTGATTCTTGGGTCCGTGAGTCTATTCTTGTGGCCCCAACTTCCACATGATAGCTAGGCGACTGTTTTGAACCAGTCACAGGATTCGTCGTTCCGGGACCGCTGTCTCATAGTCATTCCATTCTTTGAACCAGTCAGACGATTCGTCGTTTTGGGACCGCTTTCTCATAGTCATTCCATTCAGCTCCCCGTGAAAATCCTCTTGCATCAACTACTGTTTAAAGAGGGAAAAGAAGAAGAAACCAATTCAAATTTTAATCACGCTTCGCTAGTTAGTATCAAGCACAGAGAAAATCAGACGAAATATAGCCAGAGATGGATGGAGCAGGGCGGTGGCGGCAGCCTCCCTGGCCATTAGATGTGCTCTGAACTTAGCCTGCGAAACTTATGGACACCAGATAAGAAGACATAACAAAAAGTTTAGGCACTACTTTCCATCTCGCTCCTCCCGATTAAAATACTGAATTGGCCGCTGAGAATAGCGTACATCCTACCCATTAAAGTGAACATGTCCGGGCTTACGGTGGTACATTTTAATTTCCCTTCATTTACTTCTGCGTTCATATCGAAACATTTGAAGTGGATGTGAACGGGGCATCTCCCTCCATTTATGAAACTTCCACCAAAGCACAGAAACAAATGAGGGCCCGGTAGTTTTCAGCAATTGATCGAACTTTCCATCACATTTCACTCTTAAAAATTCCGTTTTCCATGATGGATTTCTACTTAAAAATGAGAAGCTGAACGGATAATTCTCTGCTCGTCTCGAGTGGCCCTGACTTCGCCAAATAGTCCGTACAACGCGTCTTCTTCGAAGATTTTTCCAAGTTGGACGAATTCGCATCTCAGGACACGCTCCTACTGAATATATCTGCAATTCATACCAAATAGCCCGTCCATCGAGTCGTTGCTGAGACGTCAAACGTGGGTCCTTTTCGTTTCCATCTTATCATGGTCATTTTCCAAGTTTTGAACCTTGCTTTGTGTCCACGTCATGGAAATTAGCACAAGCCGGGGCCCTTATTATTCAACTCATCGACGCCGAAAGATTCTTGGGGCGACCTGGGAGTCGCTTGCCCCGTAATCGTCCAATCGTGGTGGGATGGGATGTCACCGTGGCCGGAGGGAATTAGTCGGGTGCTTCATTCAACATCACACAAAATTCTATAATTCGACCCGATGAAGGAACCACAAAATTCCGTATGAAATTAGTGCATTGATCAAGTACGGTGCGCATACTGATCAAGGACGTGTGCATGGCACCAGAATTGCAACCTTAATCGGTACCTTCACCCGTATATTCCGCCCAATAATCCCAACGAGACAACCAGCAGAATTTTCAGCCAATATCTCGAGCCGGCCTGGTTTTATTGACCAAAAAGAAGATGAAAAGTCTTCAGTGGAGTCTACTTAAATGCCCGCCCAAAGATGCAGAACAGCTAGGTGGATAGATCCCATCACATCCGTTGGCTGATTCACAAAGACTTCGTTGACCTCAAAACTCCATCGCCACAACCTTCTTCCTCTCTTCTGGCTAAGTTCAATCAAACCCATTCTTGAGTCGAAGAATTTCATGTTTGATAACTAAATGAATCCTCCATCGATGTCCCCTGTTTCGATTCATCATACCCTCTTTTTCTTGCTTTTTCTAATTCCACGTCCTTCTCTAGCCCAAGCGAACATACCAGTTCGATCTTCTCTAACCGCCACGAATGGCAACTCTTCTTCATGGCTCTCTCCTTCTGGAGACTTTGCATTCGGCTTTCACTCCTTATCCGACGGCGACACCAAGAAAAACCAGCTCTTCTTGCTTGCCATCTGGTACAACAAGATACCTTCTAAAACAATCGTCTGGTTCCCGAATGAAGGCCGTCCTGTCCCCGAAAATTCGAAGGTAGAAGTTACTTCTGATTCTGGTCTCGTCCTCACCAATCCACAGGGTGGAGAGCTGTGGAAACCTGACAACGTCTTCGGCACCATCTCGCACGCTGTGTTAAATGATACAGGCAATTTCATGATCCTAGACTCAAGTTCAGAGGTTCTATGGCAGAGCTTCGACAATCCTCGCGACACATTGCTTCCGTCTCAAGTGCTCGGAAAGAGCAAAAGACTCTCCTCCCGTCAATCGGAGGAGAGCTTTTCCAGGGGGAGATTCCAACTTCGGATGCTCGAGAGTGGAGACCTCGTGCTCAACACGATCAACCTGCCTTCCGACTATGCCAACGAGGCTTATTACAGCACTGAGACCGACGGCAGCTCTAACGCATCCATCGCGGGAAAAGAACTCGTGTTCAACAACTCAGGTTCTCTGTTCGTCTCGAAAGAAAACGGCGAGAAGTTATACCTATCGCAGGGGGATATATCTCCCGCGTCTGATTCTTATCACAGAGTCACCCTGAACTTTGATGGGGTCCTTACTCAGTATGTGCACCCCAGGAATTCTGGTTCCAGCGGAAGCTGGAAACCGCTGTGGTCGCAACCTGAAGACATATGTGCCAAAGTTTTTGTCCGTGATGGAATCGGCGTTTGTGGGTACAACAGCATTTGCACTCTGGGTGGGAATAATAGGCCAAAATGCGACTGCCCAGAAAAATTCACCTTGCTCGATCCCAGTGACAAGTATGGCAGTTGCAGGCCTAATTTCACGCAGAGCTGTGCGGACGATCAGGAAAGGACGAAGCTTGGTCCGATGGAGGACCTGTACGGCTTCGAAGAACTCGTGAACACAGATTGGCCAACCTCCGATTATGCACTATTGCGGCCTTTCGGTGAAGAAGAGTGCCGGAACTCATGCTTGCATGACTGCATGTGCGCGGTGGCGGTTTGGAGGGACGGCCAGAGTTGCTGGAAGAAGAAGCTTCCGCTCTCCAATGGGAAAATTGACCCTACCCTCAATGGGAAGGCCATGATCAAAGTCCCGAAGCGAGACTTTCGTCCTGCTTACTTCCCGCTCCTGGAGCCGAAGGCAAGAGATAAAGATCCAAAATCTTTGGTTTTGGTAGGATCAGTGCTTTTGGGATCTTCTGTTTTTGTGAATTTTGTACTATTCGGCGCTTGCATGGTGTTATTCCTAATCTACCGCAAGCAACTCAAGGAAGTATCCACGAAAGGGACTGTGGTGGAGATGGTGGAGACGAATTTGCGCCATTTCACTTATCAGGAGCTCTTCCGAGCCACAAATGGGTTCACGGAAGAGATAGGGAGTGGAGCTTTCGGGATTGTTTACAAAGGGGTGATTTCAAACAATGTAGCAGTGGCTGTGAAAAAGCTGACTAGCATGATGCGGGACAAGGAGAAGGAGTTCAGAACCGAAGTGAATGTGATCGGTCAGACTCATCACAAGAATCTGGTCAGATTGCTCGGCTTCTGTGATGAAGGGCAAGAAAGACTGCTGGTTTATGAGTTCTTGAGCAACGGCTCGCTGTCAGAAGTTCTCTTTGCAGGAGATCCAAAGTTGAAAACCCCTGGAATCTGAGATGCCAGATCGCTTTAGGAGTCGCCAGGGGACTAATGTACTTGCACGATGAGTGCCCAAAGCAGATCATCCACTGCGACATAAAGCCGCAGAATATCCTCCTTGACAACTATTGTGTCGCGAAGATCTCCGATTTTGGTATGGCCAAGCTCCTGATGGTGAACCAGAGCCACACCATGACGAACCTCCGAGGGACGAGAGGGTATGTCGCTCCCGAGTGGTTCAGGAACTTGCCCATCACCGTGAAAGTGGATGTGTACAGTTTCGGAGTCCTGCTTCTCGAGATAATCTCTTGTAGGAGTTGCTTGAGAAGCGAATCAAGTGGGGAAGAAAGAGAGATAGAGGCCTTGACCGATTGGGCTTATGATTGCTTCACGGAGGGAAGGTTGGATGCCTTAGTGGAGGGCGACGCACAGGCTCTACGAGACACAGAGAAGCTGAAGAATCTGGTCATGGTCGCGTTCTGGTGTATTCAAGAGGAACCCTCTTTGAGGCCGACGATGAGGAAGGTGACGCAGATGCTAGAAGGGGCAGGTGGAGTGCCTGATCCTCCATGTCCATTCCCTTTCAGTAGCTGCAACACTACAATCGTTCCATGAAGTCATGTTGGTTTCCGTTTTCATACATAGGGGCTGAACTCTGTGTGTTCATTACATGTTAGTACTCTTATTATGCTGTAATAAGCATGTTATTTACTATTTTGTTGATTCAAGTTTAGCACGCCAATCATAAGAATCTAGACCAGCCTGAATATATCTGTACGAGATCTTCTTCCTTTGTTGGCGGTGAGTAGACAGATCTGCACCAGCGAAGGAAGATTAATTTCTTGATGCAATGGGTTTTAGATTTGAAAAATTACAAACAATTCAAGCAATTCTAATTCTTGAAACACACTAAACTAATTTGTGAACTATGTCTCGTCTGGAGAACCGCTATTCTCCAGCTCTCCCATCAGTCACCAATTAGTCATAACCTTTTTGCCAGAGCCAAAGGTACTGAGACATTCATATGCTAGAATAGAAGCTACCATAAGCTTTTCGATTTTTAGTTTCTTTTGCTTTTCCAAGTTCTACTGTATTTTGCATGCGTTGTTGAATGACGGCTAGGACGGAAATAGTATGTGCAAATGCATAGCCAATGCACATGAGCAGACTGACTGGTTTACGTGGTTCCTGAAACTCTAAGATGCATAAAACACGATCTGCTGTATGTGCAAAATAGCCATTGTCTTGTTCCTCTTCTTCAGGTAATAACTGGCCGACAAATGAGATAATAAAGGTACGTTCCTGAAGCCAGGTTAAGCCTGCGGCGCATATCGGATGACATTTTAGACATTTGTTGCAACTTTCTCCAATTGAATTTCTGTGCATCTGTGCTTAATGCAGATTATTTACAGAAAGTCTATGGTGATTTGTGGAAATAGCAGTGATTCTAATATCCTGGTCATATAGGATGTCACTGACATGCAATCTTAAGGCGTGGCTCTCATGTGGAAGAAAAGAAAAGCAGCAAATTGTTCCAAGTTTTTCGTTGCCCGTCCCAATTCCTGATGTGCCCTCTTAGGACATATCTCCAATTGTGACCCACAGAGATGGTCTGACCAACAGCTGGTTCATCACGTTGGGGAGAGTAGCTTTCCAGTAATTGCTGATCACTACGAAATTTCCAAGTCAAAGATTTTTGTCTTCTAAGTCATGGAATTACGTACACTTCCCCGGTCCTTCTATTCGACTAATCAACGCTAGAAAATCAAGAAAAAATAAACTCATCAATGTTAGACAATTCAAAGTACGAATCAAATTGATCAAGAAATCAATGCGTGGCCTGATAACTGCATTCATAATCAGGACCACTTACTGTTTCAACGCAATGACCTGGCTTATCGGTAAGATGCTTGAGTGACACATAATTTTGGTTCTGCAATCCAGACGATTGCCTAGCCTTTTTGAATTGGGGCACTGAGCGCTGTATGCTCTAAAGCCTCTCTCTGTCACTACATACGCCCATGCCCTTTTCTATATCAGAAAAAATGACTCCGCTTAATGCTCTCCCAATGCTACTGGAGACTAGAGCGATGTATAGTTTTGGTTCCACGGTGCAACGTCAGTTCTAAAGATTCTTCAGAAGTTGAAACTCAGAAAATGTAGCAGGTGACATACAGAGTGAACAGAGTAGCCGTCGAAATCGATTAGTCTGAGTTAGGGGTGTGCATGGTTGGGGCGAGCGGTTCCCGACCTAGAACTAGGAACCACCCACTAAGGACCGGTTCCGAAAAATTACAACCGTATCCACCCGTTAGTTGCATGAATTCATCTGGGAACCAGATCGCTGGTCCGGTCCGGTTTCCGAGTGAATCTGTGGAACCGATCTCACCAATAATGATACCCTTTTCTAAATCCCGCCGTGAGTATTCTTCATATTGAGTGATATACTAGAAACCAAAAGCTACAACAACTAGAAATCAAAGCATAATGTTGAAAGTGAAAGAAGGTAAAACTAATTATAAGTCAAAAGCCACAAGTTGCTGCTGTCGAGGGCGACGGTGATTTTCGGAGGGCCAAAAAAGAAAGGGACGGACGGACGGACGGACTGTTGCTGTCGAGGGTTTCCCCACGAACCCTAGCCCGAGGGGGTTCCTGGGTTTCTCGAAAGCTCCGTCTTGACATGAAACAATTTTGGTTTTCGACCAAAATTGCTGGTTCTTCGCTTGACCTATTCTTCTCCTCCTCCTCCTCCTCCTACTTCTTTGCGTGCTTGCTTTTTGCCCACTAACTACTCAGGGTTTTGTCAAGGTGTGCGCTTTGGACTTTTTAGCTTCAAGATCGGGACCTCTCCATCTGGTTTTGGCATGATATTAGATTACCCACTTTGTAATTAATTTTTTTAATTATTTGATTTGGGTTAATTATTTAATTTGGATTTGTTAATTAGTAATTTCAATTTTTAATATTAAAAATTAATATATTATTATAATATAATCGGTTCGGTCGGGATGGGCGGATGGACGGATCTACCCATGGCTTAGGGAATTGGACTAGTACTAGGGGTGTGCATGGTTCGGGCGGGCGGTTCTTGACCTAGAGGGTGGGAACCGCCCGCTAAGGACCAGGTTACGAAAAATTGGAATCGGGATCCATCCGTTAGTTGCATAGATCCACCGGGAACCGGACCGCGATCGGTGCGGTTCCGGATGGATCTATGGAACCGGTCTCACCAACAATAGTATTATTTTTTTAAATCCCGCTATGACTACTCTTTCCCACTAACCTTAGCTCGAGGGGGGTCCTGGGTTTCTTGAAAGCTCAACTTTGGTTTTTGACCGAAATTGCTGGTTTTTCGCCTAACTTATTCTTCTCCTCCTCCTCTTTCTTCGCGTGCTTGCTTTTTGCCCACTAACTGCTCGGCGTTTTGTCAAGGTGTGTGCTTTGGACTTTTCAGCTTCAGGATCAGGACCTCTCCATTTGGTTTGACTAGCATGATATTAGATTACCCACTTTAATTAACTTTTTTAATTATTTGATTTGGGTTAATTATTTAATTTGGGTATGTTAATTAGTAATATGATAATCGGTTCGGTCCGGGTGGGTGGGTGGACGGATCCACCCATGGAACCGAGAACCGGACCGGTACCCACCGGTTTGGGAACCGGGAACTGGACCGGTTCCCTCAAGAACCACCGATTCTGGGCTGTCCAGGTGGGTCTCAGTTCTTTTACACACCCCTAATCGGTACCCATCGATTCCCATAAATTGGAACCGGGAATCGGACCGGTTCGCTCAAGAACCACCGGTTCCGGGCAGTTCCGATTCGGTTCCGGGCAGTCTAGGCGGGTCCCGGTTCTTTTGCACACCTCTAGTCTGAGTTTTCGAAGACTTTGTCACCCATACAATCAAATCTTTTGGTTTCCATGAACAGAGTGATTGGAACTTTGAAAATAATTCCACCTTCTAGATGATTGACAATCAATCAAGGTCTCGCGTGCCATTAAGATTTGCCGGTTAATTAGTTTAGACTTTTCTATGAAATTGATGATAAATCAACATGTTCATTTAGGAATGCACGCCAGATAACTAGCTATTATAAATGTTAAAGATGATATAAATTGTTAGGGGATATTATTATCTAGATTACGTACGTATGTGATAAGCATTTGTGCACCAGTAATATAAGTGCTCCGCTTGTATAAGCAGTTCCTAATTATATCAAGCTTTACCAATAATATCATGCTACTTTCCATTAGGCAATTTAAAGTACGATGGTGATATATATTTTGTAGTCCTGTTCACCTTGATACTTCCAAGTCTTCGTGAACTTCCTATTATTCTAGACTTGTTCATCTTTTCTTTTACATAGATCCTTGATGCAGATTTGAGTATTTCTAGAAACATAGACAACATTTGCATTATTCATATCATAAAATATTTGTGAATTGTTTTGTCAATTTCAAAATATCATAGAAGGTTTTCTCAACAAAATCAAATATGAGTCGTTTTGTTTCAATAAATCTTTATGCAAAATAGAAGTATTCATTTAATCTACCATCTCAATTCAAATACTAATGGTCAAGTCTATCGATCAATCTTTGTCAAATCAGGTGTCAATGGTTCTTTTCATTGATCAATTTACATGATATATTGCTTAGTGACAAGCTGACTGAGATTTCCCTTGGCAACGTCTCTACTTATTATTAACCAGGTAGCTTGTTTCATGAGAATATCCTACAATTAGTATGCATACCTAAAAACTCCGATCGATTTCACAGTAATAATGAGCATCAAACTATCGTCCTCTAGTATCAAAGATCAAATCCAAAATCCATCTCATAGAACATAATACATTCTATAAACCGACATATAACTTTTGGCAACTAAGCATATCCGCTAGAAATACTTTGCGCAAAACATTTCTCCAATCGTTTTAGAATTCATTTCATAAACGAAATCCGCAAAGCACTATATATATCATTTCATACTGCCTTTTCTAAAAGCATCTCAAACCATTAAAAAATATTAATGAAGTAAATGCTCGACCTAGACTTTTAGGCAATAAAAATACTATTTTATAATTCATACTATATTTAATCCATATTGCTTTTGAAGTATGAGTTTATAAACTCGAAAAAGAGATGATAACACTTACCTAGGAAAGCTTAAAACAAAATTATGAAAATTACTTGAACCACGAACTCGCAATTCTATCAAATAAACAAGAAGCAACGTAAGAATTGAATAAAAGTTACTTCAATTATGAATAGGTTAAATTAAACTTAATCACTAACAAAATCACTTCCATGCGTCGACAAGTCGATAGCCCAAAGTAGATATTCAAAATTATTTGCAACGCGGAGCTCGAGTGTGAAATTTTAAAATTTCACTCCAATTAAAACTACACTTCAAATTGACTCTCATCAAACCTTATAGTTCCTCAATGCCTAATTTATGATTTTCATATATTTTGACAACTTAACAACTCAAAATTGGATACCATAGTTTAAATTTCACATAAGGTTAAATTTATATCCTAATTCCGAAAAATACTTCAATTAAATGACTAAATGATTTAAATCCTCAGCGGTCATTGCGAAAGAAATAAAATCTGACCTGTGGAGGTTCCGATTTACGTGCATTGCTTTCTCTCTTTTCTTTTCTTCTTCTTTCTTTCCCCCACCCTGTTCCAGCGTCCTCACTTTTCATTTCGTAGTTGAGCGGAATGTCCACTTTTTCTCTCATTTCTTTTTTTCTTTAAATGGTCCCAAAACTTTTTGACTAAGTCAAAGTCCACATATTACAGGTAACTGCTTTCCCGTGTTGACTGCCAACCACTTCCGTACAAGCACAGAAATAGCGTAGGCCATGTGTGGCTTTGGGCAACTGATCGATTTTTCCATCACATTAAACTCTAGGATTTCCGTTTACCATGTTAAGGACGCGTCTGACAACCGACCAAACAGTAAAAATTTATATTCTTTTGTTCTCAATGATATATTTCAAATAAAAATTCGTTTGATAACATTTTTATTTCTGAAAACAAATTTCTATTTTTTGTTTTGTTTTCGGAAATAGATTTTGAACAGAATCGAGAAGTGAAAAAATTTGATTTTTGTTCCTAGGAACCATTCGAGAATCAAGCCAACCTTTTTTTTCTTCTCTCTCCTTTCTTCTTGTTCTTCTACCCTCTCTCTTCTTCTTCAACTACTGCCGTTGTCATCGCTGTAGCCGCCGCTGATCGTCGTCGACTGGTTCGGCGAGGTCGAAGGCTCGTCCAACCATCAACGAAGCTGAGACTGGCCAATGGCCAGGCGAGCCTTGCCCGGGCCTCCCTCGACTAGTGGCGAGCCTTGACCCAGTTACCAGCGGGGCTTGACCTCGCCACATCTAAGCGAGGCCGCTTGCCCAGCTCCAGGTGAGGCTTGGCCAACGAGGCGCGGCCTCGCCGAGGGCCGACGACGCTCCGATGAGGTTGACGGCCCTCGTCGGCCGGTTATCGGTCATCCCAAGGCTAGTGATTGGCAAACCTTGAAGAAGAAGAAGAATAAGATAAAGAAAAGAAAAGAAGAAAAAATTAAAATTATTAAAATTATTAAAAATTAAAAAAAAATGATTTGGATTAGAATTTTTCAGAACAGTACTAAACACAATTCTATTCGAAGAATAAAAATTTTGGACAGTTACCAAACGGGTTAAGATGCTTTAAAATTGTTCGAGAATAGAATAACAAGTAATCGTTTACGATTAGAAATTGTTAAAAACGAGAATAGTTACCAAAGCGCCCTAAACTTATGCTAAAAAATTAGAAGCTGAATGGGGTCAAGTCTCCTTTGAAGTTGCATGGATCAAGAACCATGTTCATATTGGGCAGGGATGTGTGCATGGGACAAGATTTGCAACCTTAATCAGGACATCTGTGCATAATTCCATGCCAGCCGATGGCTCAAGCCGGTCTATGCCAGCCGATGGCCACCAGCCGGTCTACCCTCTCTTGACTGAAAGAAGATGAAAAGTCTTTAATAAAATCTGCTTAAATGACTGGCCAATAATGCAGGACGGTAGGCGGTTGCACGAGTTATCGATATCCCATCACGTTCCTCGGCTGATTCGCGAAGACTTCGTTTGCCTCAAACTCCATTTGCCACAACCTTCTTCCTCTTTTCTGGCCAAGTTCAAATCCATTCTCGAATTGGATACTTTTTTCACGTTCGATAACCAAATGAATCCTCCATCACCGTCTCCTGTTTCGATTCATCATATGCTCCATCTTTGCCTCTTCCTATTCCCCGTTCTTTGTGTAGCTCAAACTAACATAACTGTTGGATCTTCTCTAACTGCCGCAAATGACAACTCTTCATGGCTTTCTCCTTCTGGAGAGTTCGCTTTCGGCTTTCGATCATTGTCCAACGGTAGCAGCGCCAAGGATGAGCGACTCTTCTTGCTTTCCATTTGGTACAACAAGATACCTTCGAAAACAGTCGTCTGGTTTGCGAATGGAGATCGTCCTGCACCTGAAAATTCAAAACTGGCGCTCACTTCCAACCTGGGGCTCGTCCTCACCGATCCTCAAGGCGAGGAATTGTGGAAATCGGAGAACATTCTCGGTGACGTCTTCCGCGCCATTTTCAATGACACAGGCAATTTTGTGATTCTTGATTCGAAATCGGAGAAACTATGGCAGAGCTTCGAAGACCCCCACGATACGTTGCTCCCTTCGCAGACGCTGGGGAAGAATAAACTCCTTGCCTCTCGTCGATCAGAGGAAATCTTCTCCAGAGGGAAATTCCAGCTTAGGATGCTCAACAGGGGAGACCTCGTGCTCAACACGATAAACCTGCCTTCCAATCATGCTAACGAGGAGTACAACATCACCAAAACTGCTGGTGATTCGAACGGATCAGCCTCGTCGGGGAAAGAACTTGTGTTTAGTGACTCGGGATCTCTGTTTGTTTTGAAGGAAAATGGCGAGGAAGTTTACCTCTCACAAGCGAAGGTGCCTTCAGCGTCGGATTTTTATCTCCGAGTGACGTTGGACTTCGATGGGATTTTGACACAGTATTACCACCCCAGGAACTCAAATACTGACGGAAACTGGAGCATCCTCTGGACCCAACCCGACAACATATGCTCAGCCATTGTTTCTAAAAATGGCATCGGAGTTTGTGGGTACAATAGCATTTGCACTCTCGGAGAAAATAACAGGCCGAACTGTGGATGCCCCGACCGATACACCAGGGTCGATCCCAGTGATGAGCATGGTAATTGCGTACCGAACTTCACTTTGAGTTCTTGTTTGGAAGATCAGGATAAGCGGAACCATGGTTCGGCCGAGGACATCTACACTTTCGTGGAGCTTAAGGATACAGCTTTTCCACCGGCCAGTTATGAGATGTTGGCGCCTTTCTCTGAGGATGAATGCAGGAACTCGTGCTTGCACGACTGCATGTGTGCGGCGGCTGTTTACCGAGATGGCATGAATTGCTGGAAGAAGAGGCTCCCTCTCTCCAATGGGAGAGTCGACCCCACCTTTAATGGGAAGGCCATGATCAAAGTCCCGAAAAGCGACCTCCCTCTACCTCCCACGAACGATTCCAAATTCCCAATCCCAGAGCCGAAGGCGAAAGAAAAAAATCCCAGGACTTGGATTTTGGCAGGATCATTGCTCTTGGGAACTTCTGTTTTTGTCAACATCCTCTTCATTGGTGCGAGCACTCTGGGTTTTGGCGTCATCTACCGCAAGAAGCCTGAGAAAATAAACCCTAGAGAAAATCTAGTCGAGACGAATTTGCGGTGTTTCACTTACCAGGAGCTCTTCAAAGCCACGGATGGCTTCAAGGAAGAGCTAGGGAGGGGAGCCTTCGGGATTGTTTATAAAGGGTTTATTCCTAGTGATGTAGCAGTTGCTGTGAAGAAGCTGACTAACGTATCTCAGGACAAGGAGAAGGAATTCAGAACCGAAGTGAATGTGATCGGTCAGACCCATCACAAGAATCTGGTCAGGTTACTCGGCTTCTGCGATGAAGGGCAAGAGAGGTTGCTGGTTTACGAGTTCTTGAGCAACGGCACGCTGTGGAGCCTTCTCTTTACAGGTGAATCCAGACCCAGTTGGAACCAAAGATGCCAAATCGCTTCAGCAATTGCCAGAGGACTGCTCTACTTGCATGAAGAGTGCACCATGCAGATCATCCACTGCGACATCAAGCCACGGAACATCCTCCTCGACGAGTACTACAACGCGAGGATCTCCGATTTCGGATTGGCCAAGCTCCTGAAGATGGACCAGAGCTATACTCTCACAAACATCAGAGGAACAAGAGGGTATGTCGCTCCTGAATGGTTCAGGAGCTTGCCGATCACCGCGAAAGTAGATGTTTATAGCTATGGGGTGTTGCTGCTGGAGATAATATGTTGTAGGAGTTGTTTGGGGGGCGAAATGGGTGGAGAAAGAGAGAGAGAGCTCTTGACTGATTGGGCTTACGATTGCTTTATGGATGGAAAATTGGATGCTCTCGTGGAAGGCGACATCGAAGCTTTGAGTGAGAGGGAGAAGCTGAAGGATTTGGCGATGGTTGCGTTTTGGTGCATACAAGAGGACCCGTCATTGAGGCCAACTATGAAGAAGGTGACTCAGATGCTGGACGGAACAGTGGAAGTGCCGGTCCCTCCATGTCCATTCGCTTTTAGTAGCTGCACCACCATCATTCCTAAATGAGAGCTGAGCTTCAAGCTATGAACTTTAATCTACTTATGCTATGATGGGCATACTATACTCCACCGCCTGTTTTGCAGCTTGAAGTGTTGCAATGTGTCTTCTTTGCAGTGTATTGACTCTAAAACGTGCAACATAGTGATGCAAGTTCTTTTTCAAATGAGTATTGTAAATCTCATATGTCTTGAATAGATTTTCTTCACTTGCTGAATCTAATAATGATTAAGATGTGGGACTTCCAGTGTTAAACATTGAAATTCTGTTGTTCTGTATTTTGGAGTATTTCATGAAGTTTATAATGTTATCTATGGATCAATGGTGCATAATGTCATGGACTGGAGAGCACTCGTGTCACGGTCAGGCTGATAGCCCTCAGCTCTAGGACCTGTGCCGTGTACTATCTCAGCTTTCGGCTGGTGTACCAGCCGACTCAACCAACTCCAGTTTGTTCATGAGTTCGTTTGCAAGCAAGTAGAGATTCAGGTATAAAAATCTACTCGTATTGAGCAACATAAGTACGAGTTCTTGATGGCAATTCCTCATAAGGTGGTCTTACTAACATCCTCAAGATGGCACTATGCCACGGGACGTCTGGTTACAGATTTGGATGAGCCCAAATTGTGGCACGCATAGATCATGACATCCGGACAAATCCGACCTCAACTGTATCAAGATCAACTTTGATGCAACTTTAAGGAAGATAAAAGCCTCTTTTGGTTGTCACAAGAGAAGCTCGGTTAGCTCGGTTAAAGTGACACTAGGCACTGCCAAAGAACATGAAGGTAAAAGCAAGCCATCATAATTTGGCGTATGAGATTAGCAGAGAAGGCAGGATGGTTGGCAGGGGACCAGGCCCCGAGTACTGGGTTCAGGGCTTGGGCTTGGCTGACTCAAACTCGAGTGCTGGGGTCCAGGGCTCAGCCTTGATGGACCTAGGATTAGGCACCAAGCACAAGGGCCTTACCTTTGTGGTCCCACGCCGTGGCAATAGGGAGCTGGGCATGGGCATTGAGTTCTCGAGCTCAGTTTTGGTGAGCGCAATACCAATGCCTATGCTCATGCGCAGGACTCGAAGATCTAGGCTTTAGACCCCAATGCCCATGCCAAGTTTTGGCTTATAGAAAAGTCTTACTTGATTTTCTGATTAAATAACGGAAAATATTTTTCACTTTATTTTCGGTCTCAATCAAACACCGGAAAATATTGTTATTTTTTGAAAAATGACTCATCGAAAACATTTTATAGAAATGTCATATTTTCCGTGAGAACAAACGAGCCTACATATTTAATGGAAGGATTCAAGTACATTGATATCGCAAGTTTGGGCACTTAAATGCACAAATTAAATTTTTTTGGTTTAAGGTGTTATTGTAACAAATTTAAGAACTCTTGTTATTATCTCCAAAAACATAACGAAACACTTGTTCACACAAATTAAGGTTTTGTTTATTTTATGGCAAATAAATGATTAGAAAAATATTTTCTTGAAAATAATCGCTTATATTACTTACGAGAATGAATGATAGAATAATATTTTTATCGTTCATGAAAATTTCTATACATAAAATGTTGTTGATAATGAAAGTATTTTTTGTTAATTAATTATTACAAGTGATACAAGCGATCATTTTTCGGAAAATATTTTCTAAATTATTTATGTTCCGCTAAACAAAACGGAATCTAAAATTGTATGTTAAAAACTCCATGATAAGAACCAAATGTAGGGTCTCATTAGAGATGATCATGGAAATTAAATTTGTGGTTTTAACTGTCACAATGAGGGCACGACGAGTGTACTTTTTATTCATCTTATGTAGAGGTGCAAAACCTTATTTTTCTTGATGCTAGCGCAGGGAAGAACTCTATGTAATGCCTCAGGACTTTTAGTTTATTACACGGGTCTTTGCTACGGTGCCGTGACTCAAAGCGTGGCAGATAGCAGTGCCAGCTAACAACCGTCAGATGAATGGCAGTGTCCTGGTGCAAAGCACGGTGAAGTTGTTATGCAAGCTATCGACCGATAGATCAATGAGATTGATTATCGATCGTCCGATCAAGAGATGCTCTACATTATCGAGCTAAAATGTGTTATCGTCAGCTTGTCGGATCAAGGTGGTGCCGTAATGCACGGCATGGCAAAGTTGGCTGTTTCTGTGCGATTTCTCACATTCTTTCTACTCCGAAGTCTCTCATTCTTAAAATTCTTCTATAGTCTGAAACGTGATAATTTTAGCAGGAACTACGGAGAATTCTATACACGGATTGCCTGGAGTTTATCCTAGGCAGGCAGTGAAGAAATTGCTTCACAATTGTTCTCCCAATTTCATGTTCTCTCAATACAAACCGCAAGTTAATGAAATGCCCCCGAGGGCTTTGTCAGTGCAAATTCTTCCTTCAAATCTCTACTTCTGCATGTGCCTTCGTGAGATTAAGAACTCAGATCAGCGGGTATAATTCTCTCTTGACCCTCACATGCGTTCTCAACCAACCCTTTTGAGATTGTAAATAAAGGCACTTGCAGCCTCAGAGAGGTGAAATGAATGGAGTTCTAGGCAGACTTGTCCATGGACGATGATAAATGAATACAGTTGCAAATTGCCATTGTCATAGGTTAGACCGTTTTAGGGCAGTGTCTACGATCATTGAATAATTGAAAGGCAGCTATGCTGATGAATGCATTGCCAAACACAATCCGTGATTAAGATGCTCTGCGGTTCCTGGACCCTAGATATAAAAAGTAAGTTGGTTGAAATTTCTTGAGGACACTATTTTTCATCTCGCTCCTCCCGACTTAAATCCTGAATTCAATGCCTTGAATAGGCGCTTTCTAGTAGGGGTGATCGGGTCTAGGGTGGGTAGGGTCTAGACCTAGACCCTGTATCCGACCCTGTTATAACCGGTTCCTCTTTTTTGGACCCTATACCCGACCCTGTTTGTATTGGACCCTGTACCCGACCCACCCTATTTTTCCGATCCGGTTCGGGGTCAACCACGTTTCCATTGGAACCTGTTTTGCAATCTTCCGATATCCTATACGACTTTGAATTTTATATTAATAAGCGAGAAAATAACGTAATCCTCCTAATTTATATTGAAACATTAAGCACTGGTAATAAATTAATACATGAACATTTGGAATAAACGAAAAATTAAAGATCCATAGGGCTAATTATAATAAATAAAATCATAAGGCAAAGAATTAACATCAAACATGGGTTTAATATTAGTCTTATTCCCACAACTACTACATGAAGCTACTCATTTATTCAAGTACAACTCTTTATACAAAAGAGAAATTAGGCGAGCCAATCCATGTGATACACAAGAATTTGGTGGCGACAAATACCGTTCGTCCATCAGACGGTGCGAGAGGGAGCCGGTGAGGGAGGGAAGCAAGTGAGGAAGATGAATGACAAAGGAGAAGTGCTATGCATGTTTGAGAGAGTCAAGAGGAAAAATATCATGTGATTGCGAGAGTAAAAATAGAAATTAGAAGAAAAAAAAAATGTTTTGGACCTCTACTGACAAAACCGGTCCAAGAACCGGTTCCAAAAGCGGTCCAGGAACCGGTTTTCGGGTGGGTAATCACTCGGACCCTGTTCCGGACCGGTTTAAACCGGTTTCGAATTTTGGGAACCTGTTCCCGGACCGGTTTCAATGGGAACCGGTTCCCGACCCGTTTTCGGGTGGGCCGGTCCGGGAACAGGGTATACCCAGTCCGGTTGCACTCCCCTACTTTCTAGCCATCAAAGTGAATATGTCCTAGCTTTCATAGTCGTATATTTTGATTCGGGATAAATGCATTGAAAGTTTTAAAACTATTTACAAAAGTACAAACAAATCCTAAAACTTTTAAAAAGTTCAATAAAATCTTAAAACTTTTCACAAAAACATAATCAAGTCTTCAAACTTTCAAAAAGCACAATTAATAGAAGGACTTAATCGGATCAATTTAACAAGTTTTAGAAATTAATTACATTTTTTTTTTGAAAGTTTTAGGATTCATTTTATATTTTGTGACTAGTTTTAAGACTTTCAATACACTTATCTATTTTCATTCTTCTTCATTTACTTCTACGTTAAATTGAAACATTGACATGGATGTGAGGGAGCATCTCCCTCGAGCTGCCAAACAGAAACAGAGGACATGTCTCTGTGTTGACTGCTTTGCCTTCTTCTTTTCCTCCCAATTACTTCCCATCCGAGCACGAAAACACACGCAGGCCGTGTAGGCAATTGATTGGTTTTCCTTTGCATTAAAGCTATTGAATTTCCAGACTTCTGCTAAAAGATGACAGGCCGAATTGATATTTCTCTGCTCGTCTAGAAGGGCGCGAATTTGGCCAAATAACCCTCCGACGCGTCTTCTTCTGAAGACTTTTCCAAGTTGCATGAATTCCTAATCATAGGACTTGTTCCTAGGAAAATTTTCTGCAATTCATACTTTCAAACAGCCAGTTAATCAAGTCATCGTTCAAATTTTCTGCAATTCATACTTTTGACTAAGACGATCATGAAAGTCTCCACTCGTTTAAACTAACCACAACCTATATTTCTCCTCGCAGGCCATGGGCAATTCCATTCTTGAGTGAAACATTTTCGTTCACAGCTTACGAGTCCCCTAGTTGCTCCATCCATTGAAAAAATGTCCCCTGTTTCAGTGCTCTGTTTCTTGCTCTTTCACCTCCTAATTCCTTCCCCAGCGCAAGCGGAACGGTGATATAACCATCGGATCTTCTCTGACCGCAAAAAAGGACAACTCTTCATGGCTTTCACCCTCCGGGGACTTTGCATTCGGCTTTCGTACGTTACCTGCCAACCCCGACAACCACGGTGAGGTCTTCTTGCTCTCCATTTGGTATAACAAGATACCTTCGAGAACAATCGTCTGGTTCGCAAATGGAGATCATCCTGCGCCTGAAAATTCGAAGCTAGAGTTCACTTCCGACCTTGGCTTGGTTCTCATTGATCCACGAGGAGAGAGATTGTGGATATCAGAGAACATCGTCGGTACTATCTCGCATGCTACCATCAACGACACAGGCAATTTTATTATTCTCGGTTCAAATTTGGAGAAACTATGGGAAAGCTTTGAAGACCCCGACGACACATTGCTTCCTTCACAAACGCTGGGAAAAAATAAGTCCCTTTCCTCTCGTCAATCAGAAGGAAGCTTTTCCAGAGGAAAATTCCAGCTTCGGATGCTGGACAGCGGAGACCTCGTACTCAACACCATAAACCTGCCTTCCAGTTATGCAAACAAACCTTATTACAACAGTACTAAAACTGGCCGAGATTCGAACACGTCGAGCCCGGGGAAAGAAGTCGTGTTCGACGATTCAGCTTCTCCATTTGTTCTGAGAGAGAATGGCGATAAAGTTTACCTCTCACAGGTGAAAGTACCTTCAGCATCAGATTTTTACCATAGAATTACGCTGAACTTTGATGGGGTTTTGACTCAATACGTACACCCCAAGAATTCTAATTCTAATGGAACCTGGACCTCTCTGTGGTCTGAACCTGAAAATATATGCACTGCCGTTCTTGCTCCACAAGGCTCTGGTGTTTGTGGCTACAACAGTATTTGTTCCCTGGGTAACAATAACAGGCCGAAATGTGGCTGCCCCGACAAATACACTTTGCTTGACCCCAATGATGAGTATGGCAGTTGCATACCTAACTTCACGCTGAGTTGTGAGGAAGATGAAAAGAAGCTGAAGCAAGGTTCCATAGAGGATCTTTACACTTTCGTCGAGCTAGAGCACACGGGTTGGCCGACGTCTGATTATGCCCTGCTGAAGCCTTTCTCTGAAGACGAATGCAGAAACTCATGCTTGCATGACTGTATGTGTGCGGCTGCCGGTTTCAGAGATGGCAACAGTTGCTGGAAAAAGAAGCTTCCCCTGTCCAACGGAAGAGTTGATCCTAAATTGAAAGGAAAGTTCCTAATCAAAGTCCCGAATTCCCAATATCCAATCCCAAAGGGAAGGATAAAAGACCATCATAGAATTTTGATTTTAGTTGGATCAGTGCTATTCGGAACTTCTGCGTCCGTCAATTTTCTACTCATCAGTGCTATCACTTGGGGGTTTTTCTTTGTCTACCGCAAGAAGCTCAAGAATATATCCACCAAAGGGAACTTCATGGAATCAAATTTGCGTTATTTCACTTACCAAGAGCTTTTCCGAGCCACGGATGGGTTCAAGGAAGAGAGAGGCCGGGGATCTTTCGGGATTGTTTATAAAGGGGTGATGTCCAACGATGCACCAATTGCCGTGAAGAAGCTAGCTAGTGGGATGCAAAACAAGGAGAGGGAGTTCAGAACAGAAGTCGATGTGATAGGCCAGACCTTTCACAAGAATCTGGTTAGATTACTTGGTTTCTGTGATGAAGACCAAGAAAGGTTGCTCGTCTATGAGTTCTTGAGCAATGGCACACTATCAAGCCTTCTCTTTTCAGGTGAATCCAAACCCAGTTGGATCCAAAGATTCCATATTGCTTCAGGAATTGCCGGGGGGATTACTATACTTGCATGAAGAGTGCACTACACAAATCATCCACTGTGATATAAAGCCACAGAACATACTTCTCGATGACTACTACAACGCGAGAATCTCCGATTTTGGACTTGCCAAGCTCCTGAAGATGAGCCAGAGCCATACTCAAACGAATATAAGAGGAACAAGAGGGTACATCGCTCCTGAATGGTTCAGGAACTTGCCCATCAGTGTGAAAGTGGATGTCTATAGCTACGGGGTGTTGCTTCTGGAGATAATATGCTGCAGGAGATGTTTCAGGACTGAGGTGAGCAGAGAAAGTGAGGGAGGGCTCTTGACTGATTGGGCTTATGATTGCTTCATGCATGGAAGGCTGGATGCTCTGGTTGAAGGTGACACGGAGGGTCTGAGTAACAGGGTGAAGCTGAAGAATTTGGTCATGATCACGTTATGGTGTATTCAAGAGGACCCTTCCTTGAGGCCAACGATGAAGAAGGTGACACAGATGCTGGAAGGAGCAGTGGAAGTGCCTGTCCCTCCATGTCCATTCCCCTTGAACAGAAGCACCTCCTCTTTCCTTCACCCAAATTGAACAGGGCTTAAGTGGTATGCTCTATGAATCACAATTTTCTCACGCTGGTCGTGAACATGTTATCTTCACTACATACATTTTTGCATCTTGCTGGGTAACTTACAAAGGAGGAGAACCTGCGGTTGCCAATGTAAGTTACTACACTAATTTTATATGTAATCCTAGAAAATAAAAATAAGGATTATTTCAATAATGAATGTAGTACTGACGGATGCAACTTAGAGGAATTGGTCGTGTAAAATTTTAACTGTACAACTTGCGTTACTATGCAATTCAATTTATAGACCAAATGAGTAAACGCTGCCGCACAAGATCGTTTGCATCCTCAATTACCCAATACTCAATAAATCTGTTCACAATGACTTGAAACTAAGTCTGTTTGAAACAGAGGATGAGTGATATAATTAAAGCAGTCCTGAGTGAAATATGATTCCCAGTTCCCACTTTGTCATGACAAGAGGCAGGGGACTCGAGCACTGTATTATATTCCCAGCCCATGACAGTGCAAAACAACTTGCATGGTTTAAAAGAACGGGATGCTTAATGCGTTGTTGCAGTGAGAATTTCCCAGCTCACACTGGTCTGGATAGATTCTGTACCTGTATGATCAGCATTCACCTTGACCCCAGCTTGCACAAGATAGAGGAACCAGACATCAAAACATGCGGAGTTTGGAACAACTGTAGACAAATTTCACTTTCCCTATGCATAATGCGATGATGCACTCTACCAAGAAGATTGGGTTTTAGACTTCATCCTACACCCAAGTTCAAATGAGATAGAATTACAGGACGGTCCATGAAAAAGATCTAGGCTCGGTTACTTTGGCAAACTATTAAACATTCGGCTTGTGAAACCTCCATTTAAATGAAAAAATGTAAGCAAGATGAGGCTTCCCTTGGACATCAAGTGAAGTTATTTCAGCCTGTCGACTGACGACAAATATGAAAGACATTGATACTGAGTGAGACCTCTTTATTTTACGCACGGTTATTGAAGCTGAAGGAATGATGCTCTACCGGCAAGATGGATCATTGTTTTTCAGAAATTTTTCGCAGTATATTAAGGAGTGGAATAATACATGAGTGGAAGATGAGGACAGGCAGTGGAGATGGCCTTCTCCATGATCCACCGAGTTATTGGAAATTCAAGCTGCAATTACTGTGGTACTTTGAACCCTGGCTATGTCAATTGATAGGGTGGTGATTTTGGCTTCTGTTCATGGTAATTTTTTGATAGTGTGGAAGCTAGGAAACTTGTTTGTAAGGAACGGAAGACATTCAGGTGCGTTGGCATAAACGAAATGGGTTTTAAACCGAACTAGACACCAACCCACAATTGCCTGGGTGAGAGTTGAAATACTTTAAAAAGGAGCGAATGCAAAATGCTAAACATTTTCAAAATGACATTCTCTCTTGTAATCGAACTCTTTCAACAGATGAAGAACTCTTGTTTCAAGCCTAATCAATCCAAGGAAGGAAACTACAACCGAGAAGCTTCAATTGACTAGTTAAATTTTGGAAGCGTGTCCCTTGTAATTGGGTTTACAACCCTCTTTAGCCCTATGGGACCTCTCAATATAAGAAGACCACATTTCTTGTTCATTTACGCCTCCTAAAGAAATGGAAAAATCTTGGGTTTCAAATAGAAAAATACAAATATTTTAGGCTTTTATAGGACCGCTGCAGACTGACTTCGCTAAACGAAGTTGTCGAAGCTTGACCTGGAATGGTCTCGATTACCATATTCCGAAGGAGAGAAATCAGAGCTTTGACAATCCTCGTGACACGTTGCTTCCGTCGCAAGTGCTCGGAAAGAGCAAAAGTCTCTCCTCCCGTCAATCGGAGGAGAGCTTTTCCAGGGGAGATTCCAACTTCGGATGCTCGAGTGGAGACCTCGTGCTCAACACGATCAACCTGCCTTCCGACTATGCCAACGAGGCTTATTACAGCACCGAGACCGACGGCAGCTCTAACGCATCCACCGTGGGGAAAGAACTCGTGTTCAACGAATCGGGTTCTCTGTTCCTCTTGGGAGAAGATGGCACGAAGTTATTAGACCTCTCGCAGGAGCAAATACCTTCCACGTCTGATTTTTATCAGAGTCACCCTGAACTTTGATGGGGTCCTTACTCAGTATGTGCACCCCAAGAATTCTAATTCCAGCGGAACCTGGAGAATGCTGTGGTCGCAACCTGATGACATATGTACCACAAATGTCCGTGACGGAATCGGCGTTTGTGGGTACAACAGCATTTGCACTCTGGGTGAGAATAATAGGCCCAAATGCAACTGCCCAGAAAAATTCACCTTGCTCGATCCCAGTGACAAGTATGGCAGTTGCAGGCCTAATTTCACGCAGAGCTGTGCGGACGATCAGGAAAGGACGAAGCTTAGTCCGATGGAGGACCTGTACAAGTTCGAAGAACTCAACAACACAGATTGGCCAACCTCCGATTATGCGCTATTGCAGCCTTTCGGTGAAGAAGAGTGCCGGAACTCATGCTTGCATGACTGCATGTGCGCAGTGGCAGTTTGGAGGGACGGCCGGAGTTGCTGGAAGAAGAAGCTTCCGCTCTCCAATGGGAAAATTGTCCCTACCCTCAGTGGGAAGGCCATGATCAAAGTCCCGAAGAAAGACTTTCGTCCCACTTACTGCCCGCTCCCGGAGCCGAAGGCAAGAGATAAAGATCCAAAACTTTGGTTTTGGTAGGATCAGTGCTTTTGGGATCTTCTGTTTTTGTGAATTTTGTACTATTCGGCGCTTGCATGGTGTTTTTCCTAATCTACCGCAAGCAACTCAAGGAAGTATCCGTTGATAAAATAGTTATTTCCTTTTGCACATTTTGCTGATTTGGTTTTTCAGTTATTAGAGTTAGTGGAGTCATGTGTGTTGGTTACCTTAGTTTTTAGGTGTTAGTGGGGTAAGTGCTTTATGCAGAACATGGGTAGTTATGGTGTGTTTTACGTTATGTATTTTGTCTTTTGTAAAAGGCTTGGTTGTTCTGTATGTAAGATGAAGTTTCAGCCTCATCTCTCCTCCCTTTTAGCAATTTAACAGTGGTATAAGAGCTTGAGAGAAGTGTGAGAGAGTGTAAAAAAAAAAAACTTTCGTGAGAAAATTGCAGCAGCAATATTTCCAATGGCCACTGACAATTTTGTTCAACCAGCAATTCCACGCTTTGATGGTCACTATGATCATTGGAGCATGCTGATGGAGAATTTTTTACGATCAAAGGAGTATTGGTCGGTTGTCGAATATGGAATTCAATAGCCACCAGCAGGCATGGCTTTGACAGATCCCCATAAAGCAGAATTGGAAGCTAGAAAGTTGAAGGACCTGAAGGCAAAAAATTATTTTTTTCAGGCTATCAATCATTCCATCTTGGAGACTATTCTTTGCAAAGAAACTTCCAATGATAGTTGGGATTCTATGAAGAAGAAATATCAAGGCTCTGTTAGGGTGAAGCGTGCACAGCTTCAAGCCTTGAGAAAAGATTTTGAGACACTAGCGGTGAATGATGGAGAATCTGTCACTAGTTATTGTGCCAGAACAATGGAAATCAGCAACAAGATGCGATTCCATAGCGAGAAGATGGACGACGTCACCATTGTGGAGAAGATTTTGCATTCCTTGACACCAAAGTTTAATTATGTTGTCTGCTCAATTGAAGGGTCGAAAGACATAGATGCACTATCTCTTGATGAATTGCAAAGCTTCTTATTGGTCCATGAATAGAAGATGAACAGAAGTTCAACAGTAAAGGAGCAAGCGTTGAAGGCTTCTACCTATACTCATTCCAACAATTTCAGAGGAAGAGGTAGAGGTAGAGGTAGAGGTAGAGGTAGAGGAAGGGGAGATCGAGGAAATAGAGATGTTAGCAAGAATTTTAAAGCCAACAATGACCAATTTCAAGGCAAAGGCAAAAGATGGGATCCTAACAAATCCAAGGTAGAGTGTTTTAGATGTCATAAATTTGGTCATTATGCATCTGAATGTTATACTAGGCTGCCTAATAATAAAGAAAATGCAGAGTGTTCAAATTTTGTTGAAGAAAAAGAAGTTGAAACGTTGTTAATGGCTGTTCAAGATGAAAAGAAGCGCGAGTTAGATATTTGGTATGCGGATACAGGCTGCAGTAACCACATGAGTGGAAGTAAGTCTTCTTTTTCTCATCTAAATGAAGATTTTCATTCCACAGTGAGTTTTGGGGATCATTCTACTGTGAAAGTGATTGGAAAATGTGATATTAAGATAAGAACCAAGAATGGTTTTGTGGAAACGATATCTAATGTGTTGTATGTTCCTGACTTGAAAAGTAACCTCTTAAGTGCTGGTCAATTACAAGAAAAGGGTTATGTAATCACTATTCGAGAGGGGTGCTTGTGAAATTTATGATTACATTAGAGGTGCTATTGCAATTGTTCCTATGAGTTCAAATAGATTATTTCCATTAAAGATTGAAAATATTCAATCTTGTTTGATGGCTGAAAATAAAGATCCCTCATGGCTATGGCATGTTCGTTATGGTCACTTGAGTTTTGGTGGATTGAAGACCCTCCAACAGAAAAACATGGTGACGGGTCTTCCTCAAATTATTGTTCCTTCCCAAGTCTGCGAAGAATGTGTTGTTAGCAAACAGCATCGTTCTCAATTTTCAAAAGAAAAGTCATGGAGAGCAAAGGATGTTTACGGTTGGTGCATTTGGACATTTGCGGTCCTATAAACCCACCTTCTAATGGAGGTAAAAGATACTTAATTACCTTCATTGATGATTTTTCAAGAAAAACTTGGGTTTATTTTTTACAGGAAAAATCAGAAGCTTTCTCCACATTTAAAAGCTTCAAAGCTCGTGTTGAAAATGAAGTAGGAGCTCGTGTTGAAAATGAAGTAGGAAAGGCCATTAAGACTCTTCGAACAGTCGTGATGGTGAATATTGCTCAAAAGAATTTGAAGTTTTTTGTGCAGAGCATGGCATTCGAAATGAGCTTACTGCTGCATATACACTACAACAGAATGGTGTATCTGAGAGGAAAAATAGAACCATTCTCAACATGGTGAGAAGCTTATTGGCAAGAGGAAGAGTTCTAAAGACTTTCTAGCCAGAAGCAGTAATTTGGAGTATTCATGTTTTGAATAGAAGTCTAACTTTTGCTGTTCAGAATATGACACTTGAAGAGGCTAGGAGTGGGAGAAGACCGGCTGTAGATCACTTCAGAATCTTTGGATGCACCGCATATGCCCATGTCCCGGATGTGAAAAGGAAAAAACTTGATGATAAGGCTGAAAAATGTGTCTTTCTTGGTGTAAGTGAAGCATCCAAAGCATATAAATTATTTAATCCACTAACAAAGAAGATTGTGACTAGTAGGGATGTTATTTTTGATGAAGAGAACACTTGGATTGGAATAGGCAGCAGCCTACCCAAGTCCTTTATGATAATGATGCTGAACAGGAGCAGATTTTAGCACCTTGTATGCCCCAAAATTCATCAAATACAACTTCTACAGTTGCTGGAATTTCACCAACAGGCGATGAAGTCAATGAAGAAGAAGCTCAATCTCTTCGCCGCGTTAGAAGAAGGCCTGTTTGGTTGGAAGATTATGAGGTAACTGGAATTGGAGATTCAATTACTCACTTTGCCTTGTTTTCAGACTATGAACTTACAACTTTTGAGAGTGCTGTCAGAGAAGAAAAATGGCGAAAAGCGATGGATGATGAAATTAATGCCATCGAAAGAAATGATACTTGGGAGCTATCCGATCTTCCGGATGGACAAAAAACCATTGGTGTAAAGTGGGTCTTTAAAACAAAACTGAAAGAAAATGGTGAAGTTGACAAATATAAAGCACGTTTGGTAGCCAAGGGATATAAGCAGCAATATGGAATCGACTATACAGAGGTTTTTTCTCCAGTTGCAAGACATGACATGATCAGATTGGTGGTTGCATTGGCGGCACAGAATTCTTTGCCTATTTTCCAGCTAGATGTCAAATCGGCATTCTTGCATGGATACTTGGAGGAACAGGAGATCAAGATGATAGGAGGAGCACTTCGGGTTATGCTTTTATGTTTGGAACAGGTGCTATTTCGTGGTCATCCAAGAAGCAACCAATTGTCACATTGTCAAGTACAAAAGCTGAATTTGTTGCTGCAATAGCTAGTGCTTGTCAAGCTATTTGGCTAAAGAGAATTCTTGAGGAGCTACAATTCAAGCAATCAGGACCTACTAAAAAATTTTGTGACAATAACTCAACAATAAAACTCTCCAGGAATTCGGTGTTACATGGAAGAAGCAAGCACATTAATGTGAAGTTTTATTTCTTAAGAGATCTTAGTAATGATGGAACAATTGATCTAATCTACTGCAGGAGTGAAGATCAAGTTGCCGATATATTCACCAAAGCCCTTAAGATGGAGTCATTTGTGAAGCTCATAAGGTTACTAGGTGTTTGCACAGTGAAAGAAGTCAAGACTTTAAACTGAATGTTAGCAAACATCAGTTTAAGGGAGGGACTGTTGATAAAATAGTTATTTCCTTTTGCACGTTTTGCCGATTTGGTTTTTCTGTTATTAGAGTTAGTGAAGTCATGTGTGTTGGTTACCCTAGTTTTTAGGTGTTAGTGGGGTAAGTGCTTTATACAGAACATAGGTAGTTATGGTGTGTTTTACGTTATGTATTTTGTCTTTTGTAAAAGACTTGGTTGTTCTGTGCATAAGATGAAGTTTCAGCCTCATCTCTCCTCCCTTTTAGCAATTTAACAGTATCCACGAAAGGGACTATGGTGGAGATGGTGGAGACGAATTTGCGCCATTTCACTTATCAGGAGCTCTTCCGAGCCACAAATGGGTTCATGGAAGAGATAGGGAGTGGAGCTTTCGGGATTGTTTACAAAGGGGTGATTTCAAACAATGTAGCGGTGGCTGTGAAAAAGCTGACTAGCGTGATGCGGGACAAGGAGAAGGAGTTCAGAACCGAAGTGAATGTGATCGGTCAAACTCATCACAAGCATCTGGTCAGATTGCTCGGCTTCTGTGATGAAGGGCAAGAAAGACTGTTGGTTTATCAGTTCTTGAGCAACGGCTCGCTGTCGGAAGTTCTCTTTGCAGGAGATCCAAAGTTGAAAACCCCCTGGAATCTGAGATGCCAGATCGCTTTAGGAGTCGCCAGGGGACTAACGTACTTGCATGACGAGTGCCCAAAACAGATCATCCACTGCGACATAAAGCCGCAAAATATCCTCCTTGACAACTATTGTGTCACGAAGATCTCCGATTTTGGGATGGCCAAGCTCCTGATGATGAACCAGAGCCACACCATGACGAACATCCGAGGGACGAGAGGGTATTGCACTCCCGAGTGGTTCAGGAACTTGCCCATCACCGTGAAAGTGGATGTGTACAGTTTCGGAGTCCTGCTTCTCGAGATAATCTCTTGTAGGAGTTGCTGGGGAAGCGAATCGAGTGGAGAAGAAAGAGAGAAAGAGGCCTTGACCGATTGGGCTTATGATTGCTTCACGGAGGGAAGGTTGGATGCATTAGTGGAGGGCGACGCACAGGCTCTACGAGACACAGAGAATCTGAAGAATCTGGTCATGGTCGCGTTCTGGTGTATTCAAGACGAACCCTCTTTGAGGCCGACGATGAGGAAGGTGACGCAGATGCTAGAAGGGGCAGTTGGAGTGCCTGATCCTCCATGTCCATTCCCTTTCAGTAGCTGCAACACTACAATCGTTCCATGAAGTCATGTTGGTTTCCGTTTTCATACATAGGGGCTGAACTCTGTGTGTTCATTACATGTTAGTACTCTTATTATGCTATAATAAGCATGTTATTTACTATTTTGTTGATTCAAGTTTAGCACGCCAATCATAAGAATCTAGACCAGCCTGAATATATCTGTACGAGATCTTCTTCCTTTGTTGGCGGTGAGTAGACAGATCTGCACCAGCGAAGGCAGATTAATTTCTTGATGCAATGGGTTTTAGATTTGAAAAATTACAAACAATTCAAGCAATTCTAATTCTTGAAACACACTAAACTAATTTGTGACCTATGTCTCGTCTGGAGAACCGCTCCAATCAATCATAACCTTTTTGCCAGAGCCAAAGGTACTGAGACATTCATATGCTAGAATAGAAGCTACCATAAGCTTTTTGATTTTTAGTTTCTTTTGCTTTTCCAAGTTCTACTGTATTTTGCATGCGTTGTTGAATGACGGCTAGGACGGAAATAGTATGTGCAAATGCATAGCCAATGCATATGAACAAACTGACTGGTTTACGTGGTTCCTGAAACTCTAAGATGCATAAAACATGATCTGCTGTATGTGCAAAATAGCCATTGTCTTGTTCCTCTTCTTCAGGTAATAACTCGCTGACAAATGAGACAATATAGGTACGTTCCTGAAGCCAGGTGGAGCCTGCGGAGCATATTGGACGACATTTTAGACATTTGTTGCAACTTTCTCCAATTGAATTTCTGTGCATCTGTGCATCTGTGCTTAATGCAGATTATTTACAGAAGGTCTATGGTGATTTGTGTGTAAGAGTTTTCCTAATGTGGACTACATTAATTGATATTGTAATTTACCGTTTAATGTTTACTGTTTTACGGGGATTGGTCTAAGGTGAGATAGAAGGTTTCTTAATTAGTCTAATATGGGCTGGCTAGTGTGGGCCGAGTTGAGCCTGGCCCGTAATGAGGGGCTTAGCTGGAAACTCTATAAATAGAGCTCAAGTCTCTCCTCTAACCCTAATTCTCACATGTATTCTCACCTAAGGTTCGTTTACCTAACGCTAAACGTGAGGAGGGCCGCCTCATTGAGCCAGTGATATGGAGGGCAATAGAGGAGAAGGACTTGATACGTGGATCCCCTTGATATGTGGGAAATCCATTTTCTGCTTTCGCTTTATGTTTGATGGATCCCAAAACAGGTGCGTTAATCTTCCTACTCAATTATGCATGTTCTTATTCTGGTTATAGAGATCTTGGGGTTGCGCCATTTGCATCCAACATGTGGTATCAGAGCCTCCATAACCCTAGAACTTGAACGCATAAGTTTTTTGCCCTAATTTGTGATTTTCGAGATTTTTTGTTCAATAAAAATAAAATTAAATCACAAATTTGGATTGGGCTCGATGAGACGAGAAGATCCGTGGGCGGCGCGTCGCCGGAGGAGGCCGCACGCGCCTCCATGCGCGGCCACGCACCGCTGGGGCATCGGAGACGCGCCCCACGCGCGCTCACGCGCCCCCACGCGTGGGGCGCAGCTCGCCCGTGCGATGCACGCGCGGAGGCTGATGTCATCGTGACGTCAGCGACCGACCAGACGAACGTTGACTTTGACCCAACCCGAAAGTTGACCGTTGATCCGACCCGACCCGGTCAACGGTTGACCGGTCCGGTCACTGTTGGACCGGACGGTCGGGCCCGGGAACCGGTCGGACCGGACGTTCGAAGCGGGAACCGGTCAGACCGGTCCTGGCCAGACCGGTTTTGACCAGTCAGATCGCCCGTGCGTGGGCTCCACGCGCCACGCACTCAAGAGGCGCGTGCAGGCGCGTGGAGGCTCCGATCCGTGCGTGGTTGGCGGCGTTGGACTCATATCTTCATCCTCTATCTTGTGGTATTTTTATTTTATATGTTTGATGATTTTATGGATGTGAAAATACATACAAAGCCCTAAATACGCGTATTTTTTGTGTATTTTTGCATATTTTTCTTGTATTTTTCTGTGATTTTTGAAATACAAGTGTTGGGTTACTGATATGCTATCACATAAACATTATAATGGTGTGATTCATTAATAAAAATTAAACTTTATTGTGAATTGAAGTTGACTTGATGAGATACAACCATTATGGGATAGTAATTGAGCTATGTCTTGAGGTAAATGAGAAACACTAAAAGGTTATGAAACTTATATTGCTCATGTATACTCATTTACCTGCATCTTGATGCATTTTTGTTTCTTTGTGATAACCTTTGCATGATTGACGTTTTAAGAACCTGTGACCATGATTGTACTAATTAACACATTTGCTGAATGTGGGTAATGCATGTCAGTTAAGTCATTGCATATTGTACCTAAACTCATCTGGTCACTGGTTAATATCCATTAAGTTGAATTTTTTTTTATGATTAAGGAGTATGACAACCTTTACGCAGAGCAATAGTATAAATTGTTAAAGTTTATATATTTGGTTCTCTGATTTGACTCAATTAATAGGCCATTGGTTGATAACAATGATAATTTTGTTACTTAAAAAAATTGGCTAATATATTAGCTGTTGGCCTTGGAGTCATGTTTTGCCTTATGAAATTCATGAGCAATAGTGGATTAGCTATCAGGCTTATTGATATGAGGTATCCTGTATTGCTATTGATGTTAACTTATGAAAGATCCTCTAGATTAGCATTCTTTTTATGTTGATTCTGGTAATCTGTAATCATGGTGCACAAGAGATGTTTTCTTCTATGTTATGCGAAGTTTCTTATGTTACTGTGTTCCGTGATCTCATTGGAGTCTATCTTTCAGATCATTTATATATATCTGTATAATAAAGATTTTATTAATGAACAAAACAATGTAATTAGCATAATATGTAATTTTGGTGATTTGATGTCCCTATCACTAAAGCTAAAATCACATGTATATGGTGTATGTGAGGAGTAAAATTTATATCCCTGGTATGAGAGATTTTCAAGGATTCAATTGAGTAGTGACTGCCAAAGTGGCACGCTTGATTGGGTTTGAGAAATTTCGGTCTCGTATGTTGATTGGGATGTCTCCTGGTCTAATGTGTAGTCATACTCCCAAAGGAGGTGATTGTGTATTAGTTCATGGAGGGATACATGATGGTATGGTGGAGGAGTGATTGATCCTAGTGATTCATATGCCCAAAGGTGATGAATTCACGAAGATTGGAATAAATTCTCATAACCGCTATCATGTGGGGAGTGTACAATTGCATGTCATGTATTCTGCCCAAATGTGATTATATGATTTTGCATGTAACTCTTTGGATGTGTACTTGTACGTCAAGTTACACAGTGCTCACACGATGCTAATTACATACATTGCTTGTTATTTTAGTCATTTTTTCTGTAATTAATTACTCTACTATTATTGAGGTTTTTACTGCTTCAAATTTTAAGTTGTGGACATATGATTTGTTGCTTGAGAATGCAATAGAATTTGCTTACTGTCCATGAAGCGTTCCATTCGGAACACTTGTAAAAGAGGTTTGCCTACGAATTTGCACCTTTGCTATAATATGATGGAAGCCTTAGTTGCTTGAAATTATGTTTTGTATAATATTGAAATTAGGACATATCTGCAAAGATTATGTTTAAGTCCTAATGACATATACATCTCGTATATGGTTAAAAGGTTGTTTCCAAAAGTTTTTTTTTTTTTTAATTTAAGGAAAATGACCGAGATAAAGAATAAACTGGTTAAAATTAGTCTTAAAGGTTGTCGGGCCTAATTGCGGTAAGTATTTTGACAAGTATGACAATGTTGAATTGCTTAAAGGGTCATTTGTCAAATACTTGGTATATTATGGGGTGGTAATTTAATTTCTATGCCTGAAAATCCTGACAAAAAGATTTTCCAAAAGGCATAATTGCACTATAATTAACATGGTAATGAGTAAGACTAATTTATCGGTCTACTGTGGGTTAATATTTTGAAAGCAATTTTTTTCACATACAAAATGTATTTCTTATCAAAGTTGTTTCATAAACTTCTTTTGAGTTATGGACTGGACGTAAATTTATTGAATCATATTAAATTTAGAGGTGTCATGCAGGAGTGAGGTTATCTAATCCAATATTAAGTGCGTTGGAATTTAAATCCGCTCGAAATTATTTTGTATCTTATTTAGATTGTTAAAGGGGTATCGATCTTATGACCCTAAAGAAGGTACAAGAATTATGGAATCACATACTGTAAAGTTTCTACAATTCAAGATAATTGTAGATGATAGCTGCTCTCAGACTATTAAAGATAATAGTATGATGGGGGTTACTGTATTTTTGTCTTTACCTATACAGATAATTACGGAATCTCCTATACCATAGACTAAACTTGTTGAGGTTTAAGGTACTATTCTTGATATAGTTTATAATGAAATTTCTTAAACCTCTCAAGTGCAGAATGAAGTGGTTGCAGCTTTATTAAGGAGATTTGTTAGGGAAAGACGATCAGTTATGCCATCAGACTATATAGTTTATTTGTGAGAGCATGATTACAATATCCATTACATGGTTGTTTTAGCAACTTATATAAATGTCGTTTCTTGTTCTTAATTAAGTATGTGATTAGATGCCATAAAAAAAAGGATAATAATATTTTTACTCGAAAGAGGGGTGGATAGTTAGTGAAGAAATAATTATTTCTTTATGGATTCTTTCAGAGTGAACGTGTCATTGATAGTTTATTTTTATATGGAGTTACGCCAAATAGATACAAAATCTATATAGTGCAATCGAAAGATTTTACAGCAAATTCAAGTAAACTTGTGTGTAGACTGAAAAGTCTTAATTCATGGTCTTAAGCAAGTTTCCAGACAATATTATTAAAGTTTCATAGTGTTGTTATTTTGTTCAATTGGGAACAAAGTAATTCAATATATTGCAAGGTCAGTGGGAGGAAATTTATTTTTTCTCATACTCTATGTACATGATATTTTGTTTACAAGTAATGACCTTGAGGCATCTTTTATCCTTTGTACTAAGGTTTGTAAGGATTGCTTTTGCCATATTATATTATATTTTCTCGAAGGACATTTGCTGATTGTATATTGGAAATATTCAATATACATCATTGCAAGCCGGGAATTGCTCATGTTGTTAAGGGTGATGAATTGAATCTATCACATTGTCTTTATTTAGATATTGAGAAAATCTAATTAAAAGATGTACCTTGTGTCAGTGCACTTAAAAGTATAATGTATGCTCGAATTTGCACTAGACTAAATATCGTCTTTGTAACAGGACTCCTAGGCAGACATCAATCAAATTCAGAACGCGATTATTGCGTTGCTGCCAAGAAGGTTTTAAGGTACTTAAAGAAGATAAGAGATTATATGTTAATTTGTGGATATGTTCAAATTCTTGCAGTTAGTAGGGTATTTAGATGTAAACTTTGCTAGCTGTTATGATGACATGAGATTAATAATAGAATACATATTTATGTTAGCATGAAGTGCAGTAAATAAAGTTCTATATCATCTTTTATTATGAAAGTAGTGTTAGTAACATTCTTTTAGGCTGTTACTTGGGCTATTAGGCTCCAGAACCTCATGAAAGAGTTAATCATTTTAACTTTATGGATAGACCCATATGGTTATATTGAGATAACAAATTTGTAGTATTATTTATTTACTACAGAGGTCTCAAGGGGTCTAAATATATGGTGGTTAAAACTTTTGACCAAAAGGAAATGGTACAGAAAGGTGACGTTTTAATATAACATATTTCCATAGATGATATGGTAATAGATCCACTAACTAAAGGTCTACGCCCATGTGTATTTTAAGCAACATGTCATTAGCATGGGCCTAGGAGCATCATGAGATGTTGTTATTTAGTGGGAGCTATTTTGACTTTACTCTGATAAATGTTTCATCTGTGTTCGTTACATTTTGTAACGGTTTGATATGTATCAACTTTTGCATTCAATAAAGTATTTTTGAATGTGTTATTATTACATTGAATACATATTGATAAAGTCTCAAGATATTGTATAAACCTTGAGTGAAGGCTAGGGGCATCCGGTTATTAGCCTTGTCCATATGTCTTGTTATACATAAAGAATGATTAACCGTAAGGACAAGACATATGTGGGTTCATGGAACCATAAATGCATTCTCTAGTGGCACGAGTTTTTTGTGACGCTTAAGGTAAGAGAATGGACATTCTCTAGTGGCACAAGTTTTTGTGACGCTTAAGGTAAGAGAATGGTGATCGACAAATGAGATCTCTCTATGAGAGATGTTATCCATTTGACACACTACTATATTGGATCCATATCAATAGAGTTGAGAACACTCGTGACCATGGAAGGCTCTGTGTGTATACATGCGTTACCGCCATGATTCGGTGTTTGAGACTTTATGGGATAGGATTGACTATTAAGAATTATCTCTAGACCAATGTGCGCACATACAAAAGATACGATTTCAATTAATATAGTCAAAGTGGGAGAATGTAAGAGTTTTCCTAATGTAGACTACATTAATTGATATTGTAATTTACCGTTTAACGTTTACCGTTTTACGGGGATTGGTCTAAGGTGAGATAGAAGGTTTCTTAATTAGTCTAATATGGGCTGGCTAGTGTGGGCGAGTTGAGCCTGGCCCGTAATGAGAGGCCTAGCTGGAAACTCTATAAATAGAGCTCAAGTCTCTCCTCTAACCCTAATTCTCATATGTATTCTCACCTAAGGGGCGTTTAACTAACGCTAAACGTGAAGAGGGCCGCCTCATTGAGCTAGTGATACGGAGGGCAATAGAGGAGAAGGACTTGATGCGTGGATCCCCTTGATATGTGGGAAATCCCTTTTCTGCTTCCGCTTTATGTTTGATGGATCCCAAAACAAGTGCGTTAATCTTCCTACTTAATTATGCATGTTCTTGTTCTGGTTATAGAGATCTTGGGGTTGCGCAATTTGCGTCTAACATTGTGGAAATAGCAGTGATTCTAATATCCTGGTCATATAGGATGTCACTGACATGCAATCTTAAGGCGTGGCTCTCATGTGGAAGAAAAGAAAAGCAGCAAAATGTACATCATAACTTTCTATTCCATTCTGTTCTGCTTAGGCCTTTTCTTTAATAGTAAACGGTATGATACTCCGAGCTCTCTTTCCTGAGAGTAAACAATCCGTGCGTCCAACAATCAAAGGGTAATACTACACAAGGAATGTATAGATGTACAGAAACTACCTTTCTTTTCAATGGTGTCATAAGTATCTATCGAGTTTTGTTTTTGTTCCAAGCTTTTCGTTGCCCGTCCCAATACCTGATGTGCCCTGTTAGGAGATATCTCCAGTTGTGACCCACAGAGATGGTCTGACCAACAGCTGGTTCATCACGTTGGGGAGAGTAGCTTTCCGGTAATTGCTGATCACTACGAAATTTCCAAGTCAAAGATTTTTGTCTTCTAAGTCATGGAATTACGTACACTTCCCGGTCCTTCTATTCGACTAATCAACGCTAGAAAATCAAGAAAAAATAAACTCATCAATGTTAGACAATTCAAAGTACGGATCAAATTGATCAAGAAATCAATGCGTGGCCGATAACTGCATTCACAATCGGGACCACTTACTGTTTCAATGCAATGACCTGGCTTATCGGTAAGATGCTTGAGTGACACATAATTTTGGTTCGCAATCCAGGACGATTTTGCCTAGCCTTTTGAATTGGCGCACCGAGCGCTGTATGCTCTAAAGCCTCTCTCTGTCACTACACACGCCCATGCCCTTTTCTATATCAGAAAAAATGACTCCGCTTAATGCTCTCCCAATGTTACTGGAGACTAGAGCGATGTATAGTCTTTGTTCCACGGTCCAACGTCAGTTCTTAAGATTCTTCAGAAGTTGAAACTCAGAAAATGTAGCAGGTGACATACAGAGTGAATAGAGTAGCCGTCGCAATCGATTAGTTTGAGTTAGGGGTGTGCATGGTCCGGGCGGGCGGTTCCCGACCTAGAACTAGGAACCGCCCGCTAAGGACCGATTCCGAAAAATTGCAACCGGGATCCACCCGTTAGTTGCATGAATCAATCCGGGAACCAAACCGCCAGTCTAGTCCGGTTCCTGGGTGGATCCATGGAACTAATCTCACAAATAATAATATCATTTTCTAAATCCTACCGTGAGTACTCTTCATATCGAGTAATATACTAAAAACCAAAAGCTACAACAACTAGAAAGCAAAACATAATGTTGAAAGTGAAAGAAGGTAAAACTAATTATAAGTCAAAAGCCACAAGTTGCTACTGTTGAGGGCGACGGTGATTTTCCGAAGGGCCAAAAAGAGAAAGGGACGGACGGACGGATGGACCTGCTGCTGTCGAGGGTTTCCCCGCGAACCCTAGCCCGAGGGGGTTCCTAGGTTTCTCGAAAGCTCTAATCTTGACGTGAAACAACTTTGGTTTTCGACCGAAATTGCTGGTTCTTTGCTTGACCTATTCTTCTCCTCCTCCTCCTCCTCCTGCTTCTTCGCGTGGTTGCTTTTTGCCCACTAACCGCTCGGCGTTTTGTCAAGGTGTGCGCTTTGGACTTTTTAGCTTCAAGATCAAGACCTCTCCATCTGGTTTGACTAGCATGATATTATATTACCCACTTTAATTCATTTTTTTAATTATTTGATTTGGGTTAGTTATTTAATTTGGATTTGTTAATTAGTAATTTCAATTTTTTAATATTAAAAATTCATATATTATTATAATATAATCGGTCGGGTCCGAGATGGGCGGATGGACGGATTCACCCATGGAACCGGGGATTGGACCGGTACTAGGGGTGTGCATGGTCCGGGCGGGCGGTTCCTGACCTAGAATCGAGAACCGCCTGTTAAGGACCGGTTCCGAAAAATTGGAATCGGGATTCACCCATTAGTTGTATAGATCCACCCGGGAATTGGACCGCTAGTCCGGTCCGGTTCCCGGGTGGATCTATGGAACCGGTCTCACTAACAATAATATTATTTTTTTAAATCCCGCTGTGACTACTCTTCCCCGCTAACCCTAGCTCGAGGGGGTTCCTGGGTTTCTCGAAAGCTCAACTTTGGTTTTCAACCGAAATTGCTAGTTCTTCGCCTGACTTCTCCTCCTCCTCCTCCTCCTCCTTCTTCGCGTGCTTGCTTTTTGCCCACTAATTGCTCGGCGTTTTGTCAAGGTGTGTGCTTTGGACTTTTCAACTTCAGGATTAAGACCTCTCCATTTGGTTTGACTAGCATGATATTAGATTACCCACTTTAATTAATTTTTTTAATTATTTGATTTGGGTTAATTATTTAATTTGGGTTTGTTAATTAGTAATTTCAATTTTTGTAATATTAAAAATTAATATATTCTCATAATATAATCGGTTCGGTCCGGGTGGGCGGGTGGACGGATCCACCCATGGAACCGGGAACCGGACCGGTTCCCTCAAGAACCACCAGTTCCGGGCGGTCCGGGCAGGTCTTGGTTCTTTTGCACACCCCTAATCGGTACCCACTAATTCCCATAAATTGGAACCGAGAATCGGACCGGTTCGCTCAAGAACCACCGGTTCCGGGCAGTTCCGGTTCGGTTCCGGGCGGTCTGGGCGGGTCCCGGTTCTTTTGCACACCCCTAATATGAGTTTTCAAAGACTTTGTCATCCATACAATCAAATCTTTTGGTTTCCATGAATAGAGTGATTGGAAGGTTGAAAATAATTCCGCCTTCTAGATGATTGACAATCAATCAAGGTCTCGCGTGCCATTAAGATTTGCCGGTTAATTAGTTTAGACTTTTCTATGAAATTGATGATAAATCAACATGTTCATTTAGGAATGCACGCCAGATAACTAGCTATTATAAATGTTAAAGATGATATAAATTGTTAGGGGATATTATTATCTAGATTACGTACGTATGTGATAAGCTTTTGTGCACCAGTAATATAAGTGCTCCGCTTGTATAAGCAGTTCCTAATTATATCAAGCTTTCCCAATAATATCATGCTACTTTCCATTAGGCAATTTAAAGTACGATGGTGATATATATTTTGTAGTCCTGTTCACCTTGATACTTCCGAGTCTTCGTGAACTTCCTATTATTCTAGACTTGTTCATCTTTTCTTTTACATAGATCCTTGATGCAGATTTGAGTATTTCTAGAAACGTAGACAACATTTGCATTATTTCAGATCATAAAACATTCGTGAATTGTTTTGTCAATTTCAAAATATCATAGAAGGTTTTCTCAACAAAATCAAATATGAGTCGTTTCGTTTCAATAAATCTTTATGCAAAATAGAAGTATTCATTTAATCTACCATCACAATTCAAATACTAATGGTCAAGTCTATCGATCAATCTTTGTCAAATCAGGTGTCAATGGTTCTTTTCATTGATCAATTTACATGATATATTGCTTAGTGACAAGCTGACTAAGATTTCCCTTGGCAACGTCTCTACTTATTATTAACCAGGTAGCTTGTTTCATGAGAATATCCTACAACTAGTATGCATACCTAAAAACTCCGATCGATTTCACAGTAATAATGAGCATCAAACTATCATCCTCTAGTATCAAAGATCAAATCCAAAATCCATCTCATAGTACAGAATACATTCTATAAACCGACATATAACTTTTGGCAACTAAGCATATCTGCTAGAAATACTTTGCGCAAAACATTTCTCCAATCGTTTTAGAATTCATTTCATAAACGAGATCCACAAAGCACTATATATATCTTTTCATACTGCCTTTTCTAAAAGCATTCTCAAACCATTAAAAAATATTAATGAAGCAAATGCTCGACCTAGACTTTTAGGCAATAAAAATACTATTTTATAATTCATACTATATTTAATCCATATTGCTTTTGAAGTATGAGTTTATAAACTCGAAAAAGAGATGACAACACTTACCTAGGAAAGCTTAAAACAAAATTATGAAAATTACTTGAACCACGAACTCGCAATTCTATCAAATAAACAAGAAGCAACGTAAGAATTGAATAAAAGTTACTTCAATTATGAATAGGTTAAATTAAACTTAATCACTAACAAAATCACTTCCATGCATGGACAAGTCGATAGCCCAAAGTAGATATTCAAAATTATTTGCAACGCGGAGCTCGAGTGTGAAATTTTAAAATTTCACTCCAATTAAAACTACACTTCAAATTGACTCTCATCAAACCTTATAGTTCCTCAATGCCCTAATTTATGATTTTCATATATTTTGACAACTTAACAACTCAAAAATTGGATACCATAGTTTAAATTTCACATAAGTTTGACTTTATATCCTAATTCCAAAAATATTTCAATTAAATGAATAAATGATTTAAATCCTTAGTGGTCATTTCGAAAGAAAAAAATCTGACTTGTGGAGGTTCCGATTTACGTGCATTGCTTTCCTCTCTTTTCTTTTCTTCTTCTTTCTTTCCCGCCCTGTTCCCGTGTTGATTGCCAACCACTTCCATCGGCCGTGTGGTTTTGGCGACCGATCGATTTCTCCGTCACATTAAACTCTTGGATTTCCGTTTGGCACGTTAAACTTCTGTTTAAAAATGGGAGAAGTGCCAAAAAGTCCTAAACCTTTTGTCTTTGTGCGAATTTAGTCCTAAACCTTTTTTTTTGTGCCGATTTAGTCCTAAACATTTCTATTTGGTGCCGATTTAGTCCTTCCGGCAAATTTAGCTCGGAAAATGCCTACGTGGATACAAAGCCAGCGCCGGCTGTCCTACGTGGATGGACCGGCGCTGACATGGATGCCTGAAAACAAAATGACGCCGTTTTATTAAAAAAAAAATTAAAAAATTAAAAAAATTAAAAATTAAAAATTAAAAAAAATTAAAAAAAAAAAAAACCTAGAACCTAGTTTAAAACACCCTTGTTTTATTGAGAAAATAAAATTTGGCGTCCAAACCCGACACCACATTTATTTTCTATTTTCTTGCCTAACCACCCTTTTGGAAATAATCTCGCGCAACTTTTTTTCTCTAAAGCTTTCGGAAATAAATTCGTACGTGCTCCCGTACTCAAAATTAATCGATCAAACTTTGCACGCACCTAGTTTAAAACCTCATTGTTTTATTGAGAAAATAAAATTTGGCGTCCAAACCCGACACCACATTTATTTTCTATTTTCTTGCCTAACCACCCTTTTGGAAATAATCTTGGGCAACTTTTTTTTTTTCTCTAAAGCCTTCGAAAATAAATTCGTACGTGCTCCTGTACTCAAAATTAATCGATCAAACTTTGCACGCACCTAGTTTAAAACCTCCTTGTTTTATTGAGAAAATAAAATTTGGCGTCCAAACCCGACACCCCATTTATTTTCTATTTTCTTGCCTAACCACCCTTTTTGGAAATAATCTTGCGCAACTTTTTTTTTTTCTCTAAAGCTTTCGGAAATAAATTCGTACGTGCTTCCGTACTCAAAATTAATCGATCAAACTTTGCACGCACCTAGTTTAAAACATCCTTGTTTTATTGAGAAAATAAAATTTGGCATTCAAACCCGACACCCCATTTATTTTCTATTTTCTTGCCTAACCACCCTTTTTGGAAATAATCTTGCGCAACTTTTTTTTTCTAAAGCTTTCGGAAATAAATTCGTACGTGCTCCCGTACTCAAAATTAATCGATCAAACTTTGCACGCACCTAGTTTAAAACCTCCTTGTTTTATTGAGAAAAAAAAAATTTGCGTCCAAACCCGACACCCTATCTATTTTCTATTTTCTTGCCCAATCACTCTTTTTGGAAATAATCTTGGGCAACTTTTTTTTTCCTTTAAAGCTTTCGGAAATAAATTTGTACTTGCTCCCGTACTCAAAATTAATCCATCAAGTTGTTGTCGTCGACTCCCCGTTGCTAATTAGCGACTATACTTTCTCATTTTCTCCGAATAATGTTCCAAGATTCTTCTGAATTATTATTGTGCATTGCTAGCTATTTTTACCATATGCTTTTAATAAACATGCAAATTAGGGGGTGTTACAATTTGAATTTTGTGGCCATTGATCAGAGGAATTCGACCTGAATGGAGCAGAAATCGGCATGGAGAAGCAAGAAATGAAAAGGAGACGAGTTCATAAGTTGACAAGTAAAGACACATGAGAAATCAATCAATTTTAATGAGCTAGGAGAAATCAATGAAAAACACGATTGTGCGCCAATGGAAAGCTTCACCAATTCTCCAACACACTTATCATAGCAACATAAGTAGCTATCTGACCAATTTAGTTCATGGGACTAGTATGCAAAACAGAGTTTCTTTCCTTCCAAATACATAAAATGGCCCCCTTCTAAGCCAACTTCAGGATTTTTTTTTATGAAGAGAATTATCTTTTCAAGAATTCCATAACCCAAGTAAATTGAGAATTCCAGTCCATAGTAGCCTTTCACACACCACAAACATCAAGTAGTGAAGACCACACAACACTTGGAGGAGTCGATCGATCTCCCATACATCAGCAACAAACAAAAAATAGCCACTGCACTATTTCATTGAACCAACACATCATCGACAAATAAAAAGATAGCCATAACACTACTTCCTAATCCTGTCCCTTCTTGTAAATTGGAGTTACTTCCTCTTATTTTTTTTCTTCTTTCCTGTTGGGCCTACTGCGTTACATGGAACTTCAGTTGCAGCTGCTTGTGATGTTGATTCAACTTGTGCTTGTATATCAACTCTATTGCCTTGTCTAGCACTTATACTCTGCACTTGACATTGTTAATTTCATTACTCAACATAATTATCCTAGTAAAAACAAAAGTACTAACAAAAACATTACTTACACTCCCATGAGATAATGGTGTCCTAAGAGCAGCACTAGCAATTGGTGTCCCACCAACACTTTCACTTGTACCTTTGTTAGTACGTCGCTTAACCTGGAAAGAATAATATTCATTTAAAATTTATTCATGAAATAAACATGAAACAATAGATATGAAAGTACTTACTGAAAGTTTTTGCGGAGATGATTGTGTTTGTGATGTTGCAGTCTTAGCCTTCTTAGTTGGACATGTCAAACTGTTGTGTCCTATCTTCGAGCAACTTCGACATGTCATTTTCATTCCTCTTCTTGACATTCTAATACCACGTGCGACCTCACCTACCTCCCTTCTTCTTTTTTGTTTGGGCCTACCGAGCTTCACCCTAGTCAGAAGTGGTTCAGGTGCCTCATTATTAGTTTTTTTCCAAAATTTATCTCCCCGAACTGGCATCATCATATTCTGATATGTAGCTAAGAACTTTGCCTTCATGTAACACTCATCCACATAATCATATGCATCATGTCGCTTATGATCTATAGCCGAAATGGCATGGGGACAAGGAATGCCAGTAAGTTGCCACCTCCTACAAGTACAATCTCTCTTGGACACATCAACTACGTACTTAACACCCTTATCCAACACATCATATCCAGCATCGCCATTCCATATCACATGGCAATAAGTCGCACCAACTCTATTATCTTCCAACTTTTTAATGATTCTTGGACCACAATCCCTTCTCCATCGAGAACAGGCATCCCTCTGTGTATGCATCCTTGTCATGATCATTATTCTCATCTCTTCTAACATACTATAAATAGACTTACACCTAGCTTCAATAATTCTTCCGTTGAATGCTTCACATAAATTGTTATCGACTATGTCGCATTTAACCTCAGTAGTAAAGAAAGCCCTACTCCAGTGCTTTGGCTCTGTTTGAATCAAGTCATGATACGCAGCAGGATTGATTTTCTTCAATGCCTGTGTGTGTTCATCAAACTCCACCATAGTATTGCTCTTAGCACATTGCCAAAATAATCTTTGCATTTGTATTCCTTATACTTTTGGCCCCAATTAGCATAAATGTGTCTAGCACACATTCTATGCTCAACTAAAGGCAACAAGTTTGCCACAGCTTGAAGAAGGCCCTAAAAAAGATGATTTCAACGTCAGCAACTTACTACAAGAGTGATCATTTACAAGGCATAACACTGAAAAAAAGAAGAAGAAGAAATAACGAACTCACCTTTTGCTTGTCACTAATTATAACCCAGCCCTGTCCGTATGTGCCTATCATATTGAGGTCATACATCAAACTTGTCAAAAACCAAGTCCAAGTGTCTCCACTTTCAACTCTCACAACTGCCCATGCAATTGGGAACATTTGGTCGTTTCCATCTCTTCCAACAGCACACAATATCTCCCATTTACAAATTAGAACCACACACTTTGTCGTGTTCGGGACCACACACTTTGTCATGTTCGGTGAGGTCGAATCCGCTTGCGACGTGAATCGGGTCAATCGGGTGGCGACTCGAATTGGGTCATTCGGGTCTTCGCAATTTCGAAGGCTGAATTGTAGGGTTTGGGCAGACGAAGGGGTTGGGCTAGATTGGGGAGTCGATTCGATCAAAGAGCAACTTGGCTTGAGCAAACTCCTTGGATTTGATTTCAGACTGAATCGATTTGGGCAGATGGGATTTGGGGTTCTTCCTCCATCGTTGAAGACGATTTGACCATCGCTGAAGACGATTCGAGGCAAGTGAAAACCTAAGAGAAAAGGGAAAATAGAAGTAACGGCGCCGTTTTGTTTTGAAGGTTCTAGGTTTTTTTTTTTTTTTTTTTAATAAAACGAAATCGTTTTGTTTTCAGGCATCCATGTCCGAAAGCTTTAGAGAAAAAAAAAAGTTTGAGCGAGATTATTTCCAAAAAAGAGTGGTTAGGCAAGAAAATAGAAAATAAATGGGGTGTCGGGTTTGGACGCAAAATTTTATTTTCTCAATAAAACAAGGAGGTTTTAAACTAGGTGCGTGCAAAGTTTGATCGATTAATTTTGAGTACGGGAGCACGTACGAATTTATTTCCGAAAGCTTTAGAGAAAAAAAAAAAAAGTTGCGCGAGATTATTTCCAAGAAGGGTGGTTAGGCAAGAAAATAGAAAATAAATGGGGTGTCGGGTTTGAACGCAAAATTTTATTTTCTCAAGAAAACAAGGATGTTTTAAACTAGGTGCGTGCAAAGTTTGATCGATTAATTTTGAGTACGGGAGCACGTACGAATTTATTTCCGAAAGTTTTAGAAAAAAAAAAAGTTGCGCAAGATTATTTCCAAAAAGGGTAGTTAGGCAAGAAAATAGAAAATAAATGGAGTGTCGGGTTTGAACGCAAAATTTTATTTTCTCAATAAAACAAGGATGTTTTAAACTAGGTGCGTGCAAAGTTTGATCGATTAATTTTGAGTACGGGAGCACGTACGAATTTATTTCCGAAAGCTTTAGAGAAAAAAAAAAAAGTTGCGCGAGATTATTTCCAAAAAGGGTGGTTAGGCAAGAAAATAGAAAATAAATGGGGTGTCGGGTTTGAACGCAAAATTTTATTTTCTCAAGAAAACAAGGATGTTTTAAACTAGGTGCGTGCAAAGTTTGATCGATTAATTTTGAGTACGGGAGCACGTACGAATTTATTTCCGAAAGCTTTAGAGAAAAAAAAAAAAAGTTGCGCGAGATTATTTCCAAAAAGGGTGGTTAGGCAAGAAAATAGAAAATAAATGGGGTGTTGGGTTTGAACGCAAAATTTTATTTTCTCAATAAAACAAGGATGTTTTAAACTAGGTGCGTGCAAAGTTTGATCGATTAATTTTGAGTACGGGAGCACGTACGAATTTATTTCCGAAAGCTTTAGAAAAAAAAAAAAAAAGTTGCGCAAGATTATTTCCAAAAAGGGTAGTTAGGCAAGAAAATAGAAAATAAATGGGGTGTCGGGTTTGAACGCAAAATTTTATTTTCTCAATAAAACAAGGATGATTTAAACTAGGTGCGTGCAAAGTTTGATCGATTAATTTTGAGTACGGGAGCACGTACGAATTTATTTCCGAAAGCTTTAGAAAAAAAAAAAAAGTTGCGCGAGATTATTTCCAAGAAGGGTGGTTAGGCAAGAAAATAGAAAATAAATGGGGTGTCGGGTTTGAACGCAAAATTTTATTTTCTCAAGAAAACAAGGATGTTTTAAACTAGGTGCGTGCAAAGTTTGATCGATAAATTTTGAGTACGGGAGCACGTACGAATTTATTTCCGAAAGCTTTAGAAAAAAAAAGTTGCGCAAGATTATTTCCAAAAAGGGTAGTTAGGCAAGAAAATAGAAAATAAATGGGGTGTCGGGTTTGAACGCAAAATTTTATTTTCTCAATAAAATAAGGATGTTTTAAACTAGGTGCGTGCAAAGTTTGATCGATTAATTTTGAGTACGGGAGCACGTGCGAATTTATTTCCGAAAGCTTTAGAAAAAAAAAAAAAAAAAGTTGCGCGAGATTATTTCCAAAAGGGTGGTTAGGCAAAAAAATAGAAATAAATGTGGTGTCGGGTTTGGACGCAAAATTTTATTTTCTCAATAAAACAATGAGGTTTTAAACTAGGTTCTACGTTTTTTTTTAATTTTTTAAATTTTTAATTTTTTTTTAATAAAACGGCGTCGTTTTGTTTTCAGGCATCCATGTCAGCGCCGGTCCATCCACGTAGGATGGCCGGCGCTGGCTTTGTATCCACGTAGGCATTTTCCGAGCTAAATTTGCCGGAAGGACTAAATCGGCACCAAATAGAAAGGTTTAGGACTAAATCGGCACCAAAAAAAGGTTTAGGTCTAAATTCGCACAAAGACAAAAGGTTTAGGACTTTTTTGGCACTTCTCCCTTAAAAAATGAGAAGCTGAATGGGGTCGAGTCTCATTTGAAGTCGCATGAATTCTCATTTCAGGACTTATCAGGAGGAGAAATATCTATAATTCATGCTCCCAGTGTAAATCGTTCTTTCCAAGTTCAGCAGCATCTTACTTTGCGTGCATGTCATCGAATTCCGCACAAAGCCAGGGCCTTATTATTCAACACACCGCTGCCCTATGATTCTTGCGGTAGCCAGGGAGTTGCTGGCCCCTGTAATTATCCGATTGTGGTGTATGGGATGTTACCGTGGTTAGATGGAATTAATTGATGCTTTAAGAGATTCAGACAACCGACAATCACAAAAAAGAAAATACCGGTCTTTACTCTATTGACCAAAAAGCAAATGAAAAGTCTTCAGTGGAGTCTCCTTAAATGCCCGCCCAAACTTGCACCACAGTTACGAGTATGCAGCAATTGCCGATCTCATCAGTCATCACATCCCTTGGCTGATTCACAAAGACTTCGTTGACCTCAAAACTCCATAGCCACAACCTTCTTCCTCTCTTCTGGCTAAATTCAATCAAACCCATTCTTGAGTTGAAGAATTTCATGTTTGATAACTAAATGAATCCTCCATCGATGTCCCCCGTTTCGATTTATCATACCCTCTTTTTCTTGCTTTTTCTAATTCCACGTCCTTCTCTAGCCCAAGCGAACATACCAGTTCGATCTTCTCTAACCGCCACGAACGGCAACTCTTCTTCATGGCTCTCTCCTTCTGGAGACTTTGCATTCGGCTTTCACTCCTTATCCGACGGCGACACCAAGAAAAACCAGCTCTTCTTGCTTGCCATCTGGTACAACAAGATACCTTCTAAAACAATCGTCTGGTTCCCGAATCAAGGCCGTCCTGTCCCCGAAAATTCGAAGGTAGAAGTTACTTCTGATTCTGGTCTCGTCCTCACCAATCCACAGGGTGAAGAGCTGTGGAAACCTGGCAACGTCTCCGGCACCGTCTCGAACGCTGTGTTCAATGATACAGGCAATTTCGTGATCCTGGACTCGAGTTCGGAGGTACTGTGGCAGAGCTTCGACGATCCTTGGGACACGTTGCTTCCGTCGCAAGTGCTCGGAAAGGGCAAAAGTCTTTCCTCCCGTCGATCGGAGGAGAGCTTTTCCAGGGGGAGATTCCAACTTCGGATGCTCGAGAGTGGAGACCTCGTGCTCAACACGATCAACCTGCCTTCCAACTACGCCAACAAGGCTTATTACAGCAGGACCGACGGCAGCTCTAACGCGTCCACCGCGGGCAAAGAACTCGTGTTCAGCAACTCAGGTTCTCTGTTCGTCTTGAGAGAAAACGGCGAGAGGTTATTCCTCTCGCAGGGGGACATACCTCCCGCGTCTGATTCTTATCACAGAGTCACCCTGAACTTTGATGGGGTCCTTACTCAGTATGTGCACCCCAGGAATTCTGGTTCCAGCGGAAGCTGGGCAACGCTATGGTCGCAACCTGATGACATATGTACCGATGTTTATGTCAGTTATGGAATCGGCGTTTGTGGGTACAACAGCATTTGCACTCTGGGTGAGAATAAAAGGCCAAAATGTGACTGCCCAGAAAAATTCACCTTGCTCGATCCCAGTGACAAGTATGGCAGTTGCAGGCCTAATTTCACGCAGAGCTGTGCGGAAGATCGGGAAAGGTTGAAGCGTGGTCCGATGGAGGACCTGTACGAGTTCGAAGAACTCATGAACACAGATTGGCCAAGCTCTGATTATACGCTATTGCAGCCTTTCAGTGAAGAAGAGTGCCGGAACTCATGCTTGCATGACTGCATGTGCGCGGTGGCGGTTTGGAAGGATGGCCAGAGTTGCTGGAAGAAGAAGCTTCCGCTTTCCAATGGGAGAATTAACCCTACCCTCAATGGGAAGGCCATGATCAAAGTCCCGAAGCGAGACTTTCCTCCTAGTAACTTCCCGATCCTGGACCCAAAGGCGAAAGATAAAGATCCAAAAACTTTGGTTTCGGTAGGATCAGTGCTTTTGGGATCTTCTGTTTTTGTGAACTTTGTACTATTCGGCGCTTGCGTGGGGGTTTTCTTAATCTACCGCAAGCGACTCAAGAAAGTATCCACGAAAGGGAATGTGGTGGAGACGAATTTGCGCCATTTCACTTACCAGGAGCTCTTCCGAGCCACGGATGGGTTCAAGGAAGAGCTAGGGAGGGGAGCTTTTGGGATTGTTTATAAAGGGGCGATTTCAAACAATGTCGAGGTTGCTGTGAAAAAGCTGACTAGCATGATGCAGGACAAGGAGAAGGTGTTCAGAACCGAAGTGAATGTGATCGGTCAGACCCATCACAAGAATCTGGTCAGATTGCTCGGCTTCTGTGATGAAGGGCAAGAAAGACTGCTGGTTTATGAGTTCTTGAGCAACGGCTCGCTGTCAGACCTTCTCTTTGCAGGAGATCCAAAGTTGAAAACCCCCTGGAATCTGAGATGCCAGATCGCTTTGGGAGTTGCCAGGGGACTAATGTACATGCACGATGAGTGCCTGACACAGATCATCCACTGCGACATAAAGCCGCAGAACATCCTCCTTGACAACAATTGTGTCGCGAAGATCTCCGATTTTGGTATGGCCAAGCTCCTGATGATGAACCAGAGCCACACCATGACGAACCTCCGAGGGACGAGAGGGTATTGCGCTCCCGAGTGGTTCAGGAACTTGCCCATCACCGTGAAAGTGGATGTGTACAGTTTCGGAGTCCTGCTTCTCGAGATAATCTCTTGTAGGAGTTGCTTGGGAAGCGAATCAAGTGGGAAAGAAAGAGAGATAGAGGCCTTGACCGATTGGGCTTATGATCGCTTCATGGTGGGAAGGTTGGATGCACTAGTGGAAGGCGACGCACAGGCTCTACGAGACACAGAGAAGCTGAAGAATCTGGTCATGGTCGCGTTCTGGTGTATTCAAGAGGAACCCTCTTTGAGGCCGACGATGAGGAAGGTGACGCAGATGCTAGAAGGGGCAGTTGGAGTGCCTGATCCTCCATGTCCATTCCCTTTCAGTAGCTGCAACACTACAATCGTTCCATGAAGTCATGTTGGTTTCCGTTTTCATACATAGGGGCTGAACTCTGTGTGTTCATTACATGTTAGTACTCTTATTATGCTATAATAAGCATGTTATTTACTATTTTGTTGATTCAAGTTTAGCACGCCAATCATAAGAATCTAGACCAGCCTGAATATATCTGTACGAGATCTTCTTCCTTTGTTGGCGGTGAGTAGACAGATCTGCACCAGCGAAGGCAGATTAATTTCTCGATGCAATGGGTTTTAGTTTGAAAAATTACAAACAATTCAAGCAATTCTAATTCTTGAAACACACTAAACTAATTTGTGAACTATGTCTCGTCTGGAGAACCGCTATTCTCCAGCTCTCCCATCAGTCACCAATCAGTCATAACCTTTTTGCCAGAGCCAAAGGTACTGAGACATTCATATGCTAGAATAGAAGGTACCATAAGCTTTTCGATTTTTAGTTTCTTTTGCTTGTCCAAGTTCTACTGTATTTTGCATGCGTTGTTGAATGACGGCTAGGACGGAAATAGTATGTGCAAATGCATAGCCAATGCATATGAGCAAACTGACTGGTTTACGTGGTTCCTGAAACTCTAAGATGCATAAAACACGATCTGCTGTATGTGCAAAATAGCCATTGTCTTGTTCCTCTTCTTCAGGTAATAACTTGCCGACAAATGAGATAATAAAGGTACATTCCTGAAGCCAGGTTAAGCCTGCAGAGCATATAGGATGACATTTTAGACATTTGTTGCAACTTTCTCCAATTGAATATCTGTGCATCTGTGCTTAATGCAGATTATTTACAGAAAGTCTATGGTGATTTGTGGAAATAGAAGTGATTCTAATATCCTGGTCATATAGGATGTCACTGACATGCAATCTTAAGGCGTGGCTCTCATGTGGAAGAAAAGAAAAGCAGCAAATTGTTCCAAGTTTTTCGTTGCCCGTCCCAATTCCTGATGTGCCCTGTTAGGACATATCTCCAATTGTGACCCACAGAGATGGTCTGACCAACAGCTGGTTCATCACGTTGGCGAGAGTAGCTTTCCAGTAATAGCTGATCACTACGAAATTTCCAAGTCAAAGATTTTTGCTTCTAAGTCATGGAATTACGTACACTTCCTCGGTCCTTCTATTCGACTAATCAACGCTAGAAAATCAAGAAAAAATAAACTCATCAATGTTAGACAATTCAAAGTACGGATCAAATTGATCAAGAAATCAATGCGTGGCCTGATAACTGCATTCATAATCAGGACCACTTACTGTTTCAATGCAATGACCTGGCTTATCGGTAAGAGGCGGAGGTCGAGATGGGCAGGAGGCGGAGGTCGCCCGGCACGGACGGACGGCGGGACGGGCGGAGCTGGGCGCGCGGGCGGACGCGCGGGCGGCGGGGGCGCAGACGGCGGTGACGGGCGGCGCACGGTGCGGGCGGTGGCTGTCCGGTGAGCTCCTCTTCTTCTGGTTTTTGTGTTGGTTCCGAACCAAGAAGAAGAAGAAGGGGAGGCTCGTGCACGTGAGGAGTGGAGGGGGAAAGAAAGAAGAGATAAGGATGGTTGAAAAGTCAAGAGAAAGAAGAAAAGGAAAGAGAGAGACAGCTAAGAGGGGGAGGGGAAATCGCACGGATGGGGGGCGGGGGGCAAATCCGCACACGGGGAAAGGGAGAGGAGAGAGAGAGAGGAGAGAGAAAGAAAAAGAAAAGGAAGAAAAAAAAAAAGAAAAATAATTAAATAGTAAAATAATTTTATTATTTCAATTATTCCAATTATTTTCTTTTTCTCTTTTTATTTTCTTTCGGTCTTCGATTTTCCTTCCGATAATTTCTTTCTCGAAATTTTCGGACTCGTCAATAAATTGACGGACGATGAGACAAAGTCCAAAAATAAGAATTATGACACGCTTAAAATTCGATTCCCGAAATCGAGTTGATTTCGTGGTTAAAATCAATCGAGACGCGATTTTAGTCAATTCAACCAATTAAGTAGCTTTTAGGGATTTTCACTGCAGATCAGCCCTTAACGCTTCATTTCAATGGGTTAGTTAACTCGTACGTGATCGAAAAAAAAAAAAGGGATAAAAGCGCATCGACGAAAGCCATTTCATTTTGTCGAAACATGGTCGAATTTAAGGATGTCACAGTCCTGCACTTGAAAATTCGAAACTAGCGCTCACTTCCAACCTGGGCTCGTCCTCACCGATCCTCAAGGCGAGGAATTGTGGAAATCGGAGAACATTCTCGGTGACGTCTCCCGCGCCATTTTCAATGACACGGGCAATTTTGTGATTCTTGATTCGAAATTGGAGTAACTATGGGAGAGCTTCGAAGACCCCCGCGATACGTTGCTCCCTTCGCAGACGCTGGGGACGAATAAACTCCTTTCCTCTCGTCGATCAGAGAAAATCTTCTACAGAGGGAAATTCCAGCTTCGGATGCTCGGCAGCGGAGACCTCGTGCTCAACACGATAAACCTGCCTTCCAGTTATGCTAACGATGCGTACTCCATCACCAAAACTGCCGGCGATTCGAACGGATTGGCCTCAGTGGGGAAAGAACTCGTGTTTAGCGAGTCGGGATCTCTGTTTGTTTCGAAGGAAAATGGCGGGGAAGTTTACCTCTCACAGGAGAAGGTGCCTTTGGCGTCGGATTTTTATCTCCGAGTGACGTTGGACTTCGATGGGGTTTTGACCCAGTATTACCACCCCAGGAACTCAAGTACCGACGGAAGCTGGAGCATCCTCTGGACCCAACCCCAAAACATATGCTCCGACGTCGTTTCTCAAGGCGGCGTTGGAGTTTGTGGGTACAATAGCATTTGCACTCTAGGAGAACATAACAGGCCGAACTGTGGATGCCCCGACCGATACACCTTGCTCGATCCCAGTGATGAGCATGGTGGTTGCGTACCGAACTTCACTTTGAGTTCTTGTTCGGAAGATGAGGAGAAGCAGAACCGTGGTTCGGCCGAGGACATCTATACTTTCGTGGAACTTAAGAATACAAGTTTTCCACTGTCCAATTATGCGCAGTTGGGGCCTTTCTCTGAGGATGAATGCAGGAACTCGTGTTTGCACGACTGCATGTGTGCGGTGGCTGTTCACGTAGACGGCATGATTTGCAAGAAGAAGAGCTTCCCGCTCTCCAATGGGAGATTCGACCCCAATTTTAACTGGAAGGCCATGATCAAAGTCCCGAAAAGCGACCTCCCTCTAACTCCCACGAACGATTCCAAATTCCCAATCCCAGAGCCGAAGGCGAAAGAAAAAATCTCAGGACTTGGATTTTGGCAGGATCATCGCTCTTGGGAACTTCTGTTTTTGTCAACATCCTCTTCATTGGTGCGAGCGCTCTGGGTTTTGCGTCATCTACCGCAAGAAGCCTGTGAAAATAAACCCTAGAGAAAATCTAGTGGAGACGAATTTGCGGTGTTTCACTTACCAGGAGCTCTTCCGAGCCACGGATGGCTTCAAGGAAGAGCTAGGGAGGGGAGCCTTCGGGATTGTTTATAAAGGGTTTATTCCTAGTGATGTAGCAGTTGCTGTGAAGAAGCTGACTAACGTATTTCAGGACAAGGAGAAGGAATTCAGAACCGAAGTGAATGTGATCGGTCAGACCCATCACAAGAATCTGGTCAGGTTACTCGGCTTCTGCGATGAAGGGCAAGAGAGGTTGCTGGTTTACGAGTTCTTGAGCAACGGCACGCTGTGGAGCCTTCTCTTTACAGGTGAATCCAGACCCAGTTGGAACCAAAGATGCCAAATCGCTTCAGCAATTGCCAGAGGACTGCTCTACTTGCATGAAGAGTGCACCATGCAGATCATCCACTGCGACATCAAGCCACGGAACATCCTCCTCGACAAGTACTACAACGCGAGGATCTCCGATTTCGGATTGGCCAAGCTCCTGAAGATGGACCAGAGCTATACTCTCACAAACATCAGAGGAACAAGAGGGTATGTCGCTCCTGAATGGTTCAGGAGCTTGCCGATCACCGCGAAAGTAGATGTTTATAGCTATGGGGTGTTGCTTCTGGAGATAATATGTTGTAGGAGTTGTTTGGGGGCGAAATGGGTGGAGAAAAGAGAGAGAGCTCTTGACTGATTGGGCTTACGATTGCTTTATGGATGGAAAATTGGATGCTCTCGTGGAAGGCGACATCGAAGCTTTGAGTGAGAGGGAGAAGCTGAAGAATTTGGCGATGGTTGCGTTTTGGTGCATACAAGAGGATCCGTCATTGAGGCCAACTATGAAGAAGGTGACTCAGATGCTGGACGGAACAGTGGAAGTGCCGGTCCCTCCATGTCCATTCGCTTTTAGTAGCTGCACCACCATCATTCCTAAATGAGAGCTGAGCTTCAAGCTATGAACTTTAATCTACTTATGCTATGATGGGCATACTATACTCCACCGCTTGTTTTGCAGCTTGAAGTGTTGCAATTTGTCTTCTTTGCAGTGTATTGACTCTAAAACGTGCAACATAGGGATGCAAGTTCTTTTTCAAATGTAAATCTCATATGTCTTGAATAGATTTGCTGCACTTGTTGAATCTAATAATGATTAAGATGTGGGACTTCCAGTGTTAAACATTGAAATTCTGTGTCACGCTGGACATTGTTCTGTATTTTGGAGTATTTCATGAAGTTTATAATGTTATCTACGGATCAATGGTGCATAATGTCATGGACTGGAGAGCACTCGTGTCACGGTCAGGCTGATAGCCCTCAGCTCAAGGACCTGTGCCGTGTACTATCTCAGCTTTCGGCTGGTGTACCAGCCGACTCAACCAACTCCAGTTTGTTCATGAGTTCGTTTGCAAGCAAGTAGAGATTCAGGTATAAAAATCTACTCGTAAATTCCTCATAAGGTGGTCTTACTAACATCCTCAAGATGGCACTATGCCACGGGACGTCTGGTTACAGATTTGGATGAGCCCAAACACGCATAGATCATGACATCCGGACAAATCCGACCTCAACTATATCAAGATCAACTTTGATGCAACTTTAAGGAAGATAAAAGCCTCTTTTGCTTGTCACAAGAGAAGCTCGGTTAGCTCGGTTAAAGTGACTCTAGGGCACTGCCAAAGAACATGAAGGTAAAACCAAGCCATCATAATTTGGCGTATGAGATTAGCAGAGATGGCAGGATGGTTGGCAGGGGACCAGGCCCCGAGTGCTGGGTTCAGGGCCTGGGCTTGGCTGACTCAAACTCGAGTGCTGGGGTCCAGGGCTCGGCCTTGATGGACCTAGGTCTAGGCACCAAGCACAAGGGCTTTCCCTTTGTGGACCCACGCCGGGGCAATAGGGAGCTGGGCATGGCCATTGAGTTCTCGAGCTCAGTTTTGGTGAGCCCAATACCAATGCCTATGCTCATGCGCAGGACTCGGGGATCTAGGCTTTAGGCCCCAATGCCCATACCAAGTTTTGGCTTATAGAAAAGTTTCATTTGATTTTTCTGATCAAATAACGGAAAATATTTTTCACTTCATTTTTAGGTCTCAATCAAACACCGGAAAATATTGTTAATTTTTTGAAAAATGACTCATCAGAAAACATTTTATAGAAATGTCATATTTTCTACGAGAATAAACAGAGCCTACATATTTAATGGAAGGATTCAGGTACATCGATATTGCAAGTTTGGGTACTTAAATGTACAAATTAAAATTTTTGGATTAAGGTGTTATTGTAACAAATTTAAGAACTCTCGTTATTATCTCCAAAAACACAACGAAACACTTGTTCCACACAAATTAAGGTTTTGTTTATTTTATGACAAATAAATGATTAGAAAAATATATTCTTAAAAATGATCGCTTATATTACTTACAAGAGTGAATAAAAGAATAATATTTTTATTGTTCATGAAAATTTCTATACGTAAAATGTTGTTGATAATAAAAGTATTTTTCATTAACTAATTATTCCAAATGATACAAGCGATCATTTTTGGGAAAATATTTTCTAAATTATTTATATTCCGCTAAACAAAATGGAACCTAAAGTTGTACGTTAGAAACTACATGATAAGAACCAAATGTAGGGTCTCATTAGAGATGATCATGGAAATTAAATTTGTGGTTTGAACTGTCACAACGAGGGCACAACGAGTGTACATTTTATTCATCTTATGTAGAGGTGCAAAACCTTATTTTTCTTGATGCTTGCGCAGGGAAGAACTCCATGTAATGCCTCAGGACTTTTAGTTTATTACACGGGTATTTGCTACGGTGCCGTGACTCAAAGCGTGGCAGATAGCAGTGCCAGCTAACAACCGTCAGATCAAGGCAGTGTCCTGGTGCAAAGCACAGTGAAGTTGTTATGCAAGCTATCAAACGATAGATCAATGAGATTGATTATCGATCGTCCGATCAAGAGATGCTCTACATTGTCGAGCTAAAATGTGTTATCGTCAGCTGTCGGATCAAGGTGGTGCCGTGATGCACGGCATGGCAAAGTTGGCTGTTTCTGTGCCATTTCTCACATTCTTTCTACTCCGAAGTCTCTGATTCTTAAAATTCTTCTGTAGTCTTGATAATTTAGCGGGAATTACGGAGAATTCTATACACAGATTGCCTGGAGTTTATCCTAGGCAGGCAGTGAAGAAATTGCTTCACAATCGTTCTCCCAATTTCATGTTCTCTCAATAGAAACTGCAAGTTAATGAAATGCCCCCAAGGGCTTTGTCAGTGCAATTTCTTCCTTCAAATCTCTGCTTCTGCATGTGCCTTCGTGAGATTAAGAACTCAGATCAGCGGGTATAATTCTCTTTTGACCCTCACATGCGTTCTCAACCAACCCTTTTGAGATTGTAAATAAAGGCACTTGCAGCCTCAGAGAGGTGAAATGAATGGAGTTCTAGGCACAGTTGTCCATGGACGATGATAAATGAATACAGTTGCAAATTGCCATTGACATGGGTTAGACCGTTTTAGGCAGCGTCTACGACAATTTTGAAAGGCGCTATGCTGATGAATGCGTTTGCCGAGCACAATCCGTGATTAAGATGCTCTGCGGGTCCTGGACCCTAGATATAAAAAGTTAGCTGGTGGAACTTGTTGAGGACACTATTTTTCATCTCGCTCCTCCTGACTTAAATCCTGAATTCAATGCCTTGAATAGGCGCTTCCTACCCATCAAAGTGAGTATGTCCTAGCTTTCATAGTGGTATATTTTGACTCGGGATAAATGCATTAAAATTTTTAAAACTATTTACAAAAGTACAAATGAATCCTAAAACTTTCAAAAAATTCAGTTAAATCTTAAAACTTATCATGAAAGCATAATCAAGTCTTCAAACTTTCAAAAAATACAATCCATGGAAGGACTTAATCGGACCAATTTAATAAATTTTAAGGATTAATTGCACTTTTTGAAAGTTTTAGAATTCGATTGCATTTCCTTTTAAGTTTAAGGACTTTCAATACACTTATCCATTTTCATTCTTCTTCATTTACTTCTACGTTAAATTGAAACATTGACATGGATGTGAGGGAGCATCTCCCTCGAGCTGCCAAACAGAAACAGAGGACATGTCTCTGTGTTGACAGCTTTGCCTTCTTCTTTCCTCCCAATTACTTCCCATCCAAGCACAAAAACACACGCAGGCCGTGTAGTTTTCGGCAATTGATTGATTTTTCATTGCATTAAGCTATTGAATTTCCGTTAGCCATGTTAGACTTCTGCTAAAAGATGACAGGCCGAATTGATACTTCTCTGCTTGTCTTGAAAGGCGCGAATTTAGCCAAATAACCCATCCGAAGCGTCTTCTTCTAAAGACTTTTCCAAGTTGCATGAATTCCTGATCATAGGACTTGTTCCCAAGAAAATTTTCTGCAATTCATATTTTCAATGGGAATCTATCTTCTATCAAACAGCCAGTCAATCAAGTCATCGCTCAAACTTCACCTGCTGTGATGCAAAAGCTCGACAGCACGAAAAGCCTGTGATGCCCTTTCGACTGACCGACGTACTGGGGACCCTAATCCACGGTCATGAAGGAAATCTAAAGGAACTTCGAGTCCCACGATAGTATAGTCCAAGGCTTGTCCCACACTCCTTTTGACTAAGACGATCAAGAAAGGCTCCACTCCTTTAAACTCAACGACAACCTACATTTATCGTCGCAGGCGACGGGCAACTCCATTCTTGAGCAAAACATTTTCGTTCACAGCTTACGAGTCCCTAGTTGCTCCATCCGTTGAAAAAATGTCCCCTGTTTCTTTCTCTTTCACCTCCTAATTCCTTCCCCAGCACAGGCGGATGGCGACATAACCGTCGGTTCTTCTCTAATTGCGAAAGAGGACTACTCTTGGTGGCTTTCGCATTCGGGGGACTTTGCATTCGGCTTTTGTCCATTACCTGCCAATCACAACAACCATGGCGAGGTCTTCTTGCTCTCCATTTGGTATAACAAACTTGAAATATATTTAATCCATATGTTTCCGAAATATGAGTCTACAAACTCGAAAAAAGAGATGACAATACTTACCTGGGAAGCTTAAAACCAAATTACGAAAGTTACTCGATCAATGCAACTTGCAATCTTATCATTAAGCAAGAAATAATGTTAAAAAAGCTACATCAACTACGAAACGGCTAAATTAAACTTAATTGCTCGCAAATTGACATCTATGCGTCAACAAGTGGCTCGCTCAAAGAAGATATTCAAAGTTATTTGCATTGCGTAGCTTCGTCTAAAACGATACTTCAAACCGACCCTCATCAAATCTTACAGTTCTTCAATGCCCTTGTCGTGACCTAACCTCGGGTGCATCATTTAGGATTTGACTAATAGATTACAAAGTTTAAACTTAGCTTGGCTCTCCTAAGCCTATACTAATTTGCGACTTTGGTTCAACTCCGATAAAGCATTAGGAGTCTTCTACGAATCAGAGATTGTGGGAACGGGAATTTGATTACACTAGATTTCTATAATGCATTTTTGGTACATTTTCTCTTTTATTTTAAAACTATATATATTACAAGTAATTTGGATTGATTTTAAGCTACTCTAAATATGAGATGATCATGCGGTGTGCACTCAATAAAACAAAGTCATAAGTAGATTGCAAAAATAGCAAGGAAATACTTACCTTGAAGCAAGGAAAACATCTATAATGATATCAACAATCTTAAATATGATTTATAATTAATACACAATCACTCATTTTTTTTGGACTTTTACTTATTTAAATGAAGTCTAATCTACGTGCAATGCAATGACGTATAAAGATGCCTAACCAAAATGACATGCAATGTGAAACCTAGCATGTGAACCATATTTCACACGACATTTATTAAATGACCTAATTTAATGATGGGCAAAAACTTATGTAACTATTATAACATGTCACGTCCTTTAATTTAAATGATTCCTAAACATGCAATTTCTAAACAATAGGCTAGTTCTAGATATTATCCAATTCAATTCAAGGATTAAACTAGACCAAATCCTAATTGGGTAATGTCTAACCTAGAATGCAATATATCTAGAAAGAGCTTATCTAAACTTATTCTCAAAAAATTATATAGAATCAAATTAAACATGCAATCTCATCTTGATATGCAATGTCACCAATTAAAATCTACATCTCTTTTGGGATTTTCATTTTAGATAAAGTAGACATAAAATCAAATAAAATCAAGCAACAAATAACATCTACGACCCAAAATATCACCCATATCCATCCAGATTTGGAAATAGATAAACTAGACTGTCGATCATTGCACGTTGTGAAATTAGGAAATTATCCTTGTTCATAGAATACTCAAACAATCTTTTGGATATGACAATACAATAAAGATAACGAAAATCAATCAAATTAGATAATGAAATATTCAAATTGAAATCGCAAGAGATGGTTACCTAGCTCAAATCTTGACTTTCCGAATTTGAATTCGGACTATGGATATGGAGATCGCGGCGGTGGATCACAGTGATGCTCAGCAGGATGACGGTGACCTCAACGTGATGTGACGCACAACCGTGGGGTGGTGCTCGCTTAAGAAGTATCGACACTCTCCGGAAGCCTTCGTGTCGTGTCCGACACTCCGACATGTGTCCGACACACTCCGACACGTGGTCAATGAGTGTCGGAAAATCTGACGCGTGGTCAACTCTTCCCAACACGTTCCGACATGCGAGTCCAAAATTCCGACACGCACGGGGTCAATTTTAAAAATTTTCAATACTTGAAGGATCAAAATGTAAATATATGAAAAAATGATGAAAATAACAAAAATAAAGGGGAAAGAAGAAAATTCTTACTCTTAAGTTTCTCATTTATAAGTTTTGATATTCCTGTGAATGACGATGGAATGCCTCTCTTCTCGCTGGTGTCATTCCACCACCCCTGTAGACTTAAAGCGATGATTCTTCTCGCCGATGTCATCCCACCGCCCATGCAGACTTAAAGTGATGATTTTTTTATGCTTCTTTCCACCTCTCGCAAGCGAGCCTGCGACTTAACTCTTTTGGTCTATGTCATTGGCTTGTGAGTTATTTCTTACATTTTCTATAGCGAATTTAGTGATTCCCTTTTCTTTTGGTCATACTTCGAGAGTTCTTTTCTTGGATTTTCATATTTCTCGAACCTTATTTTGCAGAGGAGCTCCTAGCCAGTCTATATCATGAACTCTAAACTCTGTCTAGGACTATAAGAAATCTCACTAATCTCCGACAAATATAAGAAAACAAGACATGTTCCTTCAAGTTTACTCTTTTGTGTTTGCAATTTTTGAATTTCTTATTCAATCTCTATCAAATTAAAACAATGAATGATATTAACAAATGTTGGATTAATATTTTTAGTATAAATTAATTCTATGCTCTTTTAATTATTATTTATTTATTTTTGTATTTATATATAAGAATATATATTTAATATATAACGTGTCAAAACGTATCATAATTTTTTTATTTTTTGAGAAACGACGTGTTAATGTGTTGTGTCGTGTCGTGTCACGTGTCGCTGTTCGTGTCGGTGCTACATAGATGCTCGTGTGGCTTCTCAACACGGTTTGGGCCTTGAAGGTGATGGCTCTCGGTGGACCTGCAATAATGAAAATCGAAACAAAAGCAAAAACTGGCTTGCCGGCAGTCTCGGGCACGTCAGGAAGAGCTGAGTTGAACCTTACCGCTTGGACTCCCTGTGCACCGGAGAGATTAAGGGAACTTTCTGTCGAGTTGTGTGGGCTGTCTTTTGTCCCTGATGTCCCTCATTGTCTTGACCGTGTACCAAGGTGTGGGCATTCTTGGGTGCTCACCGGATTTGTCCAGATGCTCCGCTTCAGTTTCACTTGGACCAAAGGATCAAATCTCCTCCCTTCGATCTCCACGTCGATTCCCAAGTTTTGACTTGCCAAAGTTTATGATCATATTCTTAGCCCCGTGTTACATACTGATGCCCAAAACTTAGGGTCTCAATTGAAGGAGCGGCGGCAAATCAACGGTGGGGCAACGCCAAGAAGGAGCAGCGCACATTAGGAATGATGGTGGCATTCTAGGATGCGACGGCTAGATGTTGCTGGAAAACCTGCAAACAGATTGATTCTCTCGATATCGTGGCCTTGTGTATTCAATGTGTGGCCTCTCTCCCCTCTTGGTTCGATGGTCTTTCTCCTTTCATAAGCCATGCCCGCTCGTGGAAAGAACCGATGCGCATATCTTTCTTTCCTTCTTCTCAATATACAAATATATTTGGCTTGATTTCGTCCATGCCCATGGACGACTAAAGATGGTCTCGAATATGTCCCTGCATTGACCGATTCCGCTTTCCTCCTCGAAACCTGCCGATCTTCTTTCTTTGATTTTCTTGATCTGCCAGTTTATATCCACTAGCTCGATCGAATCCTCAATGGGAACCTCCATGTATATATTCCTAAAATCTTTCCAAATTTGACCAGTTAATGTAATCTTCCCAAGTGTGGCACCAACGTGCAAAAATCTCAGCCCCAATAAAGAACAGGCTTGGCTGGATTCTTTTAGTTCATGGGCCTAATTTGCAATCTAAGTAGCACGGGCACGCGACACAGACATGCGACACGATACGATACGACACGACATGCCGACATGTCATTTCTCAAAAATAGAAAATTCCGACACGTTGGGATACGTTATTATTAAATAAATATCTTTAGTTTTAATTAATTTGATTCAAATTCACAAATAAATAAATAAATAACAAGAACTTATAATGAATTTGCACTAATAATATTAAAAGATATATTCATAGAAAATTTGAAAGATATATTCATAATTAATGCTTAACCATATTTGAGAACATATTTTTAACTTTAACAAAAATTATGGTAAAACTAATGACTAACACAAAAATATAATCAAGTTTATTTAAATAAATCTATGATCTTTTATAATCATCAAAATTTATCATTATTTAACATTCAATATTTTTATTTTTTTGAAATCATTTTTAACTCATTTATTTATTTTTATAACAAAAATAACTTTACCACTCAAAAGTTATTCCTCTCAAAAACCTCTTAAAATTATTTCCCTCTATCTTTTTTCCCCTATACGCTCAACCCCAAAAATTATTTGCCCTCCCCCATTTTTCTCTCTCCAACCTCCCACGCCACCCCCAAAATCCGGGCACCCAATATTTTCTCCAATATTTTCTCCCCACTTTCGGTTTCTTCCCTAATCTCTCTCTCCCCTTCCCCCACCCCCACGACACCACCTACTCCCTGCCCCGTCCCATCAATCATCCCCAACCCACGACACCACCTGCTCCCTACCCCGCCCCATCAATCACCCCGTCCCCATCAATCATCCCCAACTCACACCACCACCTGCTCTCCCGCCCCCACCAATCAACCCCCCAAGTTATCTTCTTCTCCCTTCACATGCTCTCACGTTGGGGGAGAAGGGGGTCGCAGAATCAAGGGCGACGATACCTTCGACCCGACTCCGTCTCTGGCGTGCAAGAGCCTGACCTCGATCAATCGCAGATGAAGTGGACGAGGAGTACCAGAAGATATCCGAGCAGATCAATGAAACTTGAACATTTTTGAAGCCTCGCTGTCGGCCCTCCATCACAGCGTTGCAATCGCGGCCCCTGCCCTCTAGATCACCTGCTCTTCCTTTGGCCCTCTCTTGCCATCGCGGCGTTGCCTCTACTCCCCAGTCTCGCCTCCACTCTCCGTCTTCTTCAACGATCCCTCTCCCTCGGACACGCTCAGACGCACGTATCAAGAAAAGTTGACCGTGTGTTGAAAAATCCGACACGCAATCAACGTGTGTCCGAGTGTGTCGAGGTGTCCGACACGCTCCGATACGTGATAGTCTGCAATTAAGCTAAAAACTTTTCATTTGAATCCACTCGTTGCTGGTTCAATGCATGTGTAACTATTAATGCAAATGCTCCTAATATTTATATGCAAATTTAATTTACTATTTTATTTAAGTTTTAAATATTAATCTCAAATTTTCTATGTAATAAATGAATGATCGGGTCATCAAAATTTAGGTATTAATAGCGCTAATTATGATTTCCATACAACTCCAAAAACGGACACCATAATTTAAATTCCACTTAATTTTGAATTTATACTATAATTCTGAATAATACTCCAATTACATGAACAAAATTACGTAAATCCTTACCGGTCATTGTGAAGAGAAAAAGAAATCTGACTTGGTTCCGATTACGTTTCCTTGTTCTTTCTTTTCTTCTTCTTTCTTTCCCCACCCCGTTCTTGCGTCCCCACTTTTCATTTCATAGATGAGCTGAAT